>CM070840.1:9896484-10496484 GCA_036326025.1 Chrosomus eos
TATAATGGAAGTCAATGGGGCAAAAACAGCCACGAACAGTAAATGAGGGAGAAAAAGTTCAAATCTGATGCTGCACAAAAACTAATAATGCATCAAAACCAATGTTGTTTTTAATCTTTGACATGTCCAAGACTGTGATAAAAGGTAAAAAAAAAATCCAGTCCACAATTACATTTTACATTGAAAATAAGTCATTTTGTGTGTTTTCCCCCAATCCAATGACATCATTTATGAAATTGGCAATTAAAGAGTTAAAATCCTGATTTAAAAAAACAAAAAAACATTTAGTAGTTCTGATCAGGACTGAGGTTGATTAATAGATTTATGCAAAAAAAAATTGAAAAAAATATTTATCTGATACATTTTTACAGCAGATACTGTTTTCAGCCACGAACATAACGAAAGGCTAGTGAATTTGCCCACAGTGTACTGTTGAGTTTTTGAAATTTTTCAAAGCATTTTCCCAAAATATGTGTCAAAATAAGATTTGTCACCAAAAATCATTCCATTTGCTGAAACACGGAGAAAGTTATGGTCAAATTAAGACTCAAAAATACCCCATAGTGGATGAAAACATCCCCAACCGCACATAAGGGTTAAAGATTTTTTTTTTATATATATATAAATTATTAATTTATTTAATGCCCACTAACTGTCAGAATAGTGTTGTAAAACTGTTATTTGCCAAGCAAAGGCTATATGTTTATAACCCATGATTGGTAAAAGTATGTTTTGCAATTTTTCACAAATTATGATGACCATGTCATTTTAAAGGTCCTATATAACTTTGCAACGTCAAGTGACAATAATTTTAGGAACTTAAAATTCAAAGAAAAGTTGCCTAATCCAATCTAAAAATGTTTGTTTATTTGCCTGATACACCATATGCCTACATGCAGTGCAGTCTTATTCCTGATACCCAGACACTGCACATTTAGATGTCTCCCTATAAGTTAATGCAGTTCAGATGTATAATGAGTCCATGAGTTGAATCAGTATTGACGAGGCTAAACATATGTCATGGTGGTAGTCAGATCTGCTGTTTCGGGGGGTGTTTGTCCTTTCTGTCTGTCTGTATATATAATATAATATAATATTATTATTATTATGTATGTAATAAAAAAAGAATCCAACAAAATTGCAGCTAGGTCATTAGCATGTTAAGGTGAGCCTTGTGACTTCTCGTCTTTATTTGCCACTTCTCGCCTCTGTTCATACCGGTTGAAAAAAGTCACCACTTGCTGCTGACATGCCAACTGACATGCAGGGCTTAAAAATGGGTCCTTGTGTGGGATGATGGGCCCTTATTTAGCAAGCTTCTCAAAGTGCCATTTTTTTCATATACAACAGACAGTATATGTATATTGTATTGATCATAGATTGTGTTTTGCACTGTAGTTTCTTTTGATGCCTCTCTACATTTTTGTTTTGTTGGGTTTAGTAAATGCATGCATTTTGTTTCTTTTGCTGCAGAAATTCAATACAAAAAATGAATGACCATCTCAGAGTTGCTTTATAGAATGTACAGTTTGTGAAAAAAAAGACAGAGACAGAATTTCTGCAGTAAAGACTTTATTTGCAAAAGGACATTGCTGCAAGATATACAAACAGAAAAAGCACTGGAATAATAATAAAAAAAACAAAGTAATCTTCTAATCTGCCCGGTCTTCTGCATTTGGCCACATATTCTCATCCACATCACACCTGATATCTTCTCTGGCAAGGCATTGTGGGAAGAATATTTTGGCATGCCGTATCCACCCCTGGCAGTGTTCAGCTGTGATGTCTTGGCATGCAGCATCCATTGCATCCAGGAGGGACATTTGGTCCTGTGGATGATGGTCAAAAACCTTCCATATCCAGGATGAGAAAAACTCCTCAATGGGGTTGAGGAAAGGGAAGTAAGGAGCAAGGAAAAGGGACATCATCCTAGGATGGGCGTCAAACCATGCTGTGACTGTACTGGAATGGTGGAATGCCACATTGTCCCATGTGATCACGTATATTGGCAAGTGGTCTCTCACCTGTCCCCTTTCTACCTCTTGCACAAGTCTTTCGTGCAGGTCTTATTTCATTAGTTACCCTAGCTCTGGCCCTTCTTTGAGCGCCACCACGCATACTAACTCCAATCCCTCGCCCTTGTCCCACTCCTCTCCCTTGCCCTTGTCCTTGTCCCACTCCTCTCCCTTGCCCCACTCCTCTCCCTTGCCCTTGTCCCACTCCTCTCCCTTGCCCTTGTCCCACTCCTCTCCCTTGCCCTTGTCCCACTCCTCTCCCTTGCCCTTGTCCCACTCCTCTCCCTTGCCCTTGTCCCACTCCTCTCCCTTGCCCTTGTCCCACTCCTCTCCCTTGCCCTTGTCCCACTCCTCTCCCTTGCCCTTGTCCCACTCCTCTCCCTTGCCCTTGTCCCACTCCTCTCCCTTGCCCTTGTCCCACTCCTCTCCCTTGCCCTTGTCCCACTCCTCTCCCTTGTCCTTGTCCCACTCCTCTCCCTTGCCCTTGTCCCACTCCTCTCCCTTGCCCTTGTCCCACTCCTCTCTCTTGCCCTTGTCCCACTCCTCTCCCTTGCCCTTGTCCCACTCCTCTCCCTTGCCCTTGTCCCACTCCTCTCCCTTGCCCTTGTCCCACTCCTCTCCCTTGCCCTTGTCCCACTCCTCTCCCTTGCCCTTGTCCCACTCCTCTCCTTGTCCTTGTCCCACTCCTCTCCCTTGTCCTGGTACACGTCTTCCTCTACCTAGTGCAGACATTTTTCTTTCTTTCTTTTGTTGCTCTATATTGTTTCCTTTCCACAAAAGATCAGCCCAAAGGTCCTCTTTTATACCATATGGTCATGCGATTGAAAGAACCTCAACACCTGAGTGTGTTTCCTAGATGGAAATCAGTTGTGATATATATGTATATATGCATAATTCAATCAACTGTTTCTCAGTAACAATAGAATAAAATACAGGGGATATATAGTTTCCATTTCACAATATAAACAGCTTTTTACCTTGACTTTTGCCTGTAAGGTTAGGTTTAGAACATGGTGTTATCTGTTCTGACATACAGTGTTAAAGCATTGGTAAATTTGGCAGTAAAAATCCATTGTTTTGGTCTTGTTTGAGCTTGTGTGTAAAAGAAGTTCAAGCATATTAAATTTGTGTTAATTGTATGCCTTTTGTGTTAAAGCAACAAGAAATGTGTTAATAGTATAGCTTACACAGGCGGATGTAGTGCTAACTGTGTTAAACATTTTTGGCTTATAAATGGCACGAGAAACATTCGTGGTATTGATACGCACTTTCATGAGACTGCGTTGGAGACGGAGACGTGCGCGTAACTTTCAGGAGAGAAATGTTGACGAGCAGTTAAGGGATGAGTCACGATCTTCGAATAGGCCTATATTCGATTAGTTGATTTAAAAAATATAAAAATATAAAAATAAAAATATTTATTAAAATATTTAAAAAATTATTGTGCGATTATTGTAAAAAACAAAACAAAAAACTGTAAACTACTGTAACACAGTAGTGTAAGGCATTACTAATCAATTTTCAGTAATATTTTACTCGGTACATGTTCAGTTACACTTGCGTTACAACACAATAGTTTTAATTGTAAACCCCCCATATGTTTAGCCTCGTCAATACTGATTCAACTCATGGATTCATTATACACCTGAACTGCATTAACTTATAGGGAGACATCTAAATGTGCAGTGTCTGGGTATCAGGAACAAGACTGCACTGCATGTAGGCATATGGTGTATCAGGCAAATAAACAAACATTTTTAGATTGGATTAGGCAACTTTTCTGTGAATTTTAAGTTCCTAAATTATTGTCACTTGATGTTGCAAAGTTATATAGGACCTTTAAAATGACATGGTCATCATAATTTGTGAAAAAATGCAAAAAATACTTTTACCAGTCATGGGTTATAAACATATGCTTACTTGACAGATAACAGTGTTACAACATCTGACAGTGGGCATTGAGTAAACAACTGAGTAATTTTTATATTAAAAAAGGAACATTTGTTTTTAATAAATCTTATCAGTTTAGCATTTATTATGTTAATTTGTGAAACATTATAATAATTTAGTAATTTTACACTCATGATATTCTATTTATAGTTCTAGAAATAAAATAAAACGCTTAGATTTGATCCACTTATTATTAGTTTATCTGATTTTATCTAGGCTACTTATTATTAGTTAGTAGGCCTATTTGTTGTAGTTATTTACGTGCAACGTAAATAAAAACGTGCAACATTGCAAGACCAATCTGTCCTCATAAAAAAGGCAATAGCCTAATATATTTTCCCCTCCATGGATCGCGGGAGCAGGGTGCGGTTCACTTTTGAGGGTACAAATACAAAAATACATAGGCTCGTATGTATGCACGAATAATCATTAAAAAAATAGGCTATTCCTGTGTTGCAAACATCAAATAATAATGAAAGTAGGCCAACTGGGATAAAAGTTTAAATCCGGACATAGCCTATTGTCTTGTTAGTGTTTACTTTCACTTAAAAGCAACGGAATTTAGATAACATCCAGTTTATTAGCAGCAAAGTGCATGTGCGGGAATCGCGCGATGTTCGATGTTCGCAGGTCTCCTCCGAGAACAGTGTCCGACCGTGCGTGGTTGCACATATCTCCAGTAGCACCTCATTGCAGTACACGAGATCCGGGGGGCGGAGTCGGATCCAGATTAAGGGGTGGGGTTGGGTAGGTTTAGGGGTGGGTTTAGGGATCAGGGGGTGGAGCTGGGTAGGTTTAGGGGTGGGTTTAGGGATAAGGGGGTGGAGCTGGGTAGGTTTAGGTATGTAAGGTGGGAGGAGTTGGATCTAGATCCGACTCCTCCCCGTGGATTTCATGTTCTGCAGTGCAGCCACCTACTTTCGTTTACTTTAAGGCGAGGCTTTTTTGCGTCATCTTGCGAATGTACCAATCCCCAATTGAAGCGACAACACAACAGTGAAAGGTTCGCGCCTTTGCGCATGCGTCCCCAGAAACTCGTGCGACGTGCACTGGTGTGTAGCGACAGGAAGATAGACGGACCATCCGATTTACGCCGCGTTGAAAACAACTGCCGAACCGAGCCGTACAAAACTCATCCGAGGTCTAAAGAGCACAATATGGCGGACGAGGCTGTCGGTCAGATGTCGATCAGTGAGTTTGATGATGATTGGAGATGAAGATGCTGATGCTGATGTATATTGTCTGCAGTGTTGCGTCAGCACTCTATACCATGCTGTATTTTATTTATACATACTCCAGTGCACACTATACTATACAGTGTATAGTAGTGTGCACTGTATACAGTAGCTATATATTATGTAGGCTACTACAGGGATGTGTCCGAAGCCGAATACCATGTTCGGAAAGGAAAGGACGTGTATCCTATATGGAGCCACTAAGACAATACGAGATGGTGGTAGTAAGAATATTTCAGTGCGATCTCTCGCAATTATATAGTTGGGAAATAATACTGTAACGTTAGGCCTATATAATTTGCGAGCATCAGGGAACCGCTATTAGAAAGCGAATTGAAATCGCTTTTGAATGCGCACTTGCTTTTTACTTTCACTTTCCATATTCGCTATCACTAGTGTAGGGAGCGGCGGTAAGATTAGATATCAGTGGCGCTCGGGATCTGACAATCATTCACCATTGTCCAGTCTACCATTTGTCCTTCCTTACTCTCTTCATGTGGTCAGTCAGGGGTGTCCACACTTTTCTCAGGGGGGCCAGATTTAATGCTGTGGTGTGTGGAGTGGACACACCGCCTGACTTGTATGCAATGTTCACCAAGGCTAACGTTACATTTATTTAATACAAAATACAGCAAAAACAGTAATATTGTGAAATTTTATTACAATTCAAAGTAATAGGTAAATTTAAAGTAAGAGTCGTTTAATTTTATGTTAAATGCTGTAAAAGTGTGAATGTATTCATTTATTGTGGTTTATTTGAAATGTGACAATTTAAATAGTGGTGCAGGTGAGGTCACTTTGTAGGCCAATAGGCAGTTCGCATCACACTGGATTTAGGCTTCTGGTTTATACTATAGGTGCTTCTCAAGCGGAAGGCTGCGTCCTTCCTAGTCCAGTCCTTCAGAGGCTTGTAGGTTGTTGTCCTCCTCAGCATTACTGTAACGCTAGAATGAGACAGTCTAGTAAATGCATCACACATGTTCCTGCCCCCACCGTTACAGCAGGGAAATAATTTAAAACTTTTTACATTTTTGGAAATACTTTGAACAGAACATGCTTTATAATGAAGATAAATCTTTCATCTATACACTCATGATGTATTTAGTCATAAAGTGATAAGATATTTCAAGTTTAACAGGTTCAGTGTGGTACATGTGCAATAACCCATTGCTTTTAAATATAAATGCTTTACAATTTTGTAAATAAAAATGTATATGTTGATTAATCAAAAATAATCTGACTTATCAAATAATAGTTTTAATCCTAGTGCCAGGGATGGGTGATCTCACACTGTTTTAGTTTGATAGCGATACTTTTTGTTACAAATTTAACAATACCGATATCTATTATTTTTTCTTAAATGCGTACATGTGAAATTTCCAAATATTTTTTTTAGAAGAACACATCTATGTGACACATAATGGATGTTTTAAAAGTTAATATTAGCACAATTAATAATGTTTGTAACAAAAATAGGTATGCAAATATATAATCTTAAATACCAACAAGCAACAACATAAAACAAGCTAATTTGCACTTTCTTGAAATATATTATTTTTCTTCTTAAAAAGCCCTAAAGGCCTAACGATTTTTTAAACCGAATCGATGTTAAATAAGAAGCTTGCAAGTATTGATATATATATATATATATATATATAAGTACTGCAAAATCGACGTGTCCATCCCTACCTAGTGCCCTCAGTGGCACACTAAAGCTACAGACGTTGAAGAACCTTTTACAGCAGTAAAGTCTGCTGTGAATCTGCTTGCAAACTGGTGAAATGTTAAATCTGCTGTTGTTTGGTCCTGCAGAAGAACTGTACGTGTCTGATAAACATGGCAGTGATGTGGATGGAGATGGATCCGAGCAGAAACCCTTTAAAACCCCACTCAAGGTGATGTGTGTTTTCTCTGCATCGCTATATGATGCCATTTTCTGTGTTTTGTTTCATACTACTTCTCTCATTCATATTTCCTACATGTTTTCAGGCACTGTTGTTTGCGGGAAAAGAACCTTTTCCAGTGATCTATGTGGATTCGCAGAAGGAAGGAGAGGTGTGTAAACCTGCAGTGAACAACTAACTAACCGTAGCAAAAATAATCAAATAAATCTCATGAAAATAATTATATAAAATAAACATAAATTAATATTGATTTAACAGTTCTTTGTTTAAATTCAGTCTCTTTCAATTTAGAAGTCTTTTGCAACTAACTTACTCATAAAGTCTTTGTTGCCATCTAATGGTGTAATAATGTAACTTTCACAAAAGTCCATATCACTATCACTAATAGACAATTTCTCAATACCAAATACATCATATCATTTATGTAAAAGTAATATTTATTGAACAACAATATTTAAATGAACAACAATGGACATTTTAAAAGACAATAGGAAATAAACACAAGTATACAATTCAGTCAAACATGCAAAGGCAGTGCTCCAGTACAAGATTTAATTAAAATATAGTCTAAATCAAAAATTATTAAAGTTAACAGCCCCTAACACAATTTAATTTGCCCAGGAACAAGTAATATATTAATTAGAGAAAAGTTTACCCATTTCATACACCCAGAATAAATTATATCTCATGTTTAACCAAAATTTTAAAAAGTGAAGGGGGTCTGAATTCTTTCTGAATTTATACTTTCTGAATAATGTATATTTAATTAATATTTAAATAAATTGGTAAAGTTTTGTAAGAATAGCAATTAACCTGTAACTTATTGCTCTTAATAGTTTGACATTATGGTTTGTTGTGTTGTCAGCGTTGGGCCGTCATCTCTAAGACTCAAATGAAGAGCACAAAGAAGCTCTTTAGTCGAGACCAAATGAAGAGTGAGAACAAAGACAAGAAGGAGGTACCTGGAACATTCTGTGATTATAGCCAATAATTCCTGTTGTATGTATCATGTATCATGTTTTTTTTTTTTTTTTTTTTTTTTTACATCTGCCTGTTTGATGTCATGATTGACAGACTGAAGATGCTGAACGCAGAGAGAAGAATCTGGAAGAAGCTAAAAAGATCACCATTGAGAATGACCCCAGCCTTCCTAAACCCCAAACCGTGAGTGTCAGAATGTTTTCTGCATACTTACAGAATGTAATATTGATTATATAATAGCTCTGATTTCTGCATCGTAGAAACAATTAATTTCGACACCCCTAATTTTAACGTAGGCAGTGAAGTCGATATGGAAGTAAAAGTGTTTTTTTGAGATTTTTTTGGTTTGTTTTGTGTAACTCTCAGGTGAAGATTGGTAAACTGGAGTCGCTCAGAGAAAAGAGGGTGAAGGTGTTCGGTTGGGTCCATCGGTTACGCAGACAAGGTGAGCAGATTTGGTGTGTTTGTTCATTCAGAATCGATTCTGTCTTTCTCAGCTCTCTGATTGAGGGACTTCTGTCTGAATCTCCTGCTTTGATTCACATATTCACATATTTATAAAGGCAAGCTCTGATTCAACGAAAATACTCCAATTAATGTATTTGCTAATGTTTTCTCAGGAAAGAATCTTCTGTTTATTGTGCTACGTGACGGAACGGGTTTCCTGCAGTGTGTTCTCACGGACAAACTGGTACTGTGTGTGTTTTTGTCGATATTGTACACAATTATAAATGTATAAATAAGTCATATTTACTCTGTTAGTTATCAGTGCTTTTAGTTATTAGGATTAAGGCTAGACAATGCCCTGAATTAAAGACAATAAAGCAAAAATGATATCAAAATTACATCAAATAAAATTATTTATTATATTGTGTACATTAGTGGTCAGAAGTTTGGGTTTGGTAAGATGTTTTTTTCTTTTAAGTCTTTTCTGCACACCAAGAAATTCATTGATTTCTTGATCAAATTTTGATTCATTGATCAAAAATGATCAGAATTTAAAATAGCCTGTTTTATTTGTGAATTACATTTGTAAAATGTAATTTATTCCTGTTATCAAAGCTGAATTTTTAGCATCATTATTCCAATCTTCAGTGTCACAGTGTCTTTAGAAATTAATCTAAAATGCTGATTTCCTGCTTTAGAAATATACATTGTTGATTAAAAAGTTAAAAAGAACATTTATTTGTAATAAAATCTTTTGTAACATTATAAATGTCTTAACTGTCACTTTAGATCAATTTAATTCGTCCTTGATGAATTAACATTTTTTTCTTAAAAAAATTTGAACAATAGTGTAATATAAATATATATTTTTTAGAATTGTAACAATATTTGATGCATGTTTTAAATCATGCCAGCAACAAGAAAAATCATGTAAGCATGCATGAAACATACTAGAAACATACTAATGTGGTAAAACATGATAGCAACGTGATGTTTGATGTTATCAACATGTTAAACTTGCTTACAAAATGATAAAATATGTTACCAATTTACTAAATCATGTTATAACATGTTAGCTACATGATAAATCATGCTAGCAACACACTGAAACATGCTAGCAATGTGTTAATTCATGTTAAAAACAAGCAATTCATTCAATCATGCTAAAAAACGGTAGCAGTTTACTAAAACATTAACAATGTATTCAAATACACCAGCAACTTGCTAAAACATTTTAACAATGTGCTAAAGCATAGCATTTCTTTTTATTTTGAGGCTTTGTTAAACCAACTTCAACTTTGTTCACAAACTTTACTCATCTAGTTGGAATTTGTATTTCTTCTGAAATGGGGGTTGTTTATTCATTTATCCAAAACAGCTGTGTTTGATGATATTGAGTGTTAGAGTTGAAATACAGTAAAAATCTAATAAGTCTCTGAGATGATGGATGTGTGTGTTGTGTGCAGTGTCAGTGTTATAATGGACTGGTGTTGTCTACGGAGAGTACCGTCGCTCTGTACGGAACTGTGAAACCTGTTCCTGAGGGCAAACAGGTGAGAAATGACCCTGATTATTTAATTAACATCGGTTTTGGGGAAGCTACTCGCTACAAGCTACTCGTAAGTTAAATTAGTTAAGTTACATTTACAAGTTACTATCAAAAAGTAGCTAGCTACATTTAAGCTACTTTGTTTTCAATGACATGGATAATATGTATGTTATGTTAATTAAGAATGTTATAAGAAAAATATTTGGGGTTTAAAAAAACATTGTAATGCAATTATAATTTTAAAGAGTAGGGTAAATTCAGGTTGATTGGGACACTTTAATGTCATTTTAATGGCAAAAAGTGTCCCCATCATTTGATTTAGTAAACTATCTCATACACACAATAGTAAAATATAGCCTATATCTCAAACTGACTGTCAAAGTGCAAAATTGCTACAAATGTAACATCAATACACAAACAAAATGTATGCAACTTAAATTGGATACACAGGAGAAGTAAAATATGCCGTTTAAACTCACGTCACATGCGGTATTTATTGTGAACGGAGCCGCTGTGAGCCGCCAATCATGAGCTGTTCACATGAACACAGTGCGCTTTGCTTGAAATCCCTCTGCAACCAACCTTTCCCATGTGATAACCACTCTACTATATCACTATTTTATTTTCTGTTCGATTAGTGATCTTTTTGGTTAATTACAAAACTTGGGTGGGACAGATTAAACTATGCCAGTTCATCATTGTAATTAAATCAGAAATAGAACTGACATTTGGTATAGAGTGCAATAAAGCAGGAAAATTAATCGGTTTAAAAAGGCTATTATTCACCTCCTGTATGTGCTTAAAGTCTTTAACACAGAGAGCGTTTTAATATTTGGTTTGCATAAATTAGTTGATTTATGTGAAATATCCACTTCTGTGCATCCTTTACATAATCATCAGACGATCTCTTGACGGTTGACGGACGGCGGAAGTTGCGAAGTTTTGGTTGTGGTACTTGCTGGAAAAAGTAGTTAGCTACAGTAATGCTACTGAAAAAATGTAGTTGCGTTAGTAGCGTCGCTACTCCCCAACACTGTTAAACATTAATATCATTTTAATATAATTAATATTAACTACCTATGTTAAACGGTTGAAAAATGAAAGTTTGCTCACCTTTTTTGTCTTTTCCATACCTATTTGAATTCCAAAACAGTGTTTTTTTGTGTGTGTTGTGTGTGTGTGTGAGTGTTTTGTCCTTCATGCATGTTTTGTTTTTGCAAGGCTCCGGGCGGCCATGAGCTGCACTGTGATTTCTGGGAGCTGATCGGTCTGGCTCCGGCGGGAGGTGCTGATAACCTGCTCAACGAAGAGTCTGACGTGGACGTGCAGCTGAACAACAGGCACATGATGATCCGTGGGGAAAACATCTCCAAGATCCTGAAAGTCCGATCCACCGTCATGCAGTGTTTTCGGGATCATTTCTTCAGCCGTGGTTACTGCGAGGTCATTCCAGAAGCCATGCACATGCACACATTATGCACAGGCTCCTTGATAGTTCACCCCAAAATGAAAATGATCCCAAAATTGACTTGCTTCTTTAAGCTGAAAACAATCAAAGTTATATTAAATAACATCCTGGCTCTTGGTTTTTGAAGCTCTAGTCTAAAAAGTGCATCTCTTCATCATAAAAGTAATTCATACGACTCCAGTGGTATAATAAATGCCTTCTGAAGCCAAGCAATGAATTTCTGTAAGAAAAATATCTATATTTAAAAATGTATAAACTATAATCTCTGGCTTCTGGCAACAGCCGTACACACGTTTACGAGAGAGTCAAGTTCCAGCAGAAGGGTGACATCTGACCTCAAGTCTTAAAAGTCCTAATTTTGAGGCATAGACCACAAAATGTCATTTCCAACATGATTTGTTATAAATCTTGAATACTCTGGAGTACAGATTTATTTATTTATTTTTATTTATTTATTTATTTGACATGGACATACAATTACATTGGACGAACCATATGCATTTGAAGTGTTTTAGCACACATGTCCACGGTGTTGTTAATTTAAGAGATGTTATTAAACGTGGAGGTTTGTTTGTTGTGGTCCTCAGATACACTCCGCCCACTCTGGTGCAGACGCAGGTGGAGGGCGGCTCCACCCTCTTCAGTCTCGATTACTTCGGTGAGAACGCATTCCTGACGCAGTCGTCTCAGCTCTACCTGGAGACCTGCATCCCTGCGCTGGGTGACACCTTCTGCATCGCCCAGTCGTACCGCGCCGAGCAGTCACGCACCCGCAGACACCTGTCCGAGTGAGTCTGGAGCCGTTTACTGACACAGACAGAAGTGGGGCAGTGTAATGAGTTGGTTTATATTTTGTTTAGAAAAATGTCAAATATAGAGATATTAAACAACTACCGATTTGGAGATCAGATTGGATGTTTTTCACATGATCGGCCCGGACTGGTGACCACTCTCATCCGTTCTGTCGACCAGCGGCACAGGCAATAAGTACGGAGCCGTGCACATGACATGCATGAAAAAATTTTCCTAATTTTACTAAATCGCATGCAAAATATTTGCTTGTTTGTAGGGATGAATAGTTTTACAATGCACATACTGTAGTAAACATGGACATTCAAATGCATGTGTGATGCACGAGAACAGCATGAGAGTGAGTAAATGGACAAAGAATTAATTCTTGGATGAACTAACTTTAAAGTTAGGCAATAGTAATTTTGACACTTTGCGATTAGAACTGTGTTTGCATTGATCATCTGAAGTGCATACATGCTGGATCGGCACTCCTCAAAGTGAAAACGCGAACATTTAAATCACCATATCGCATTTATTTTTAGCAGTACGATTATTCAAAGCATTTTACATGGTTTATTCTTATCATTGCATTATTATTATAATACAATAATTATAATTATTGTTTAATTATAACAATTGTTTAATTAAAACAATTGCATGATTTGTTCATGCAATGAACAAATCAAACAAAAGTAAATTAAATAGCTCAACCGAGTGAATGTTTCAAGTGGTTTCCCCAAATTTAATTGAAAAACAAATTTTAATGACTTCTGGAGTCTCAAAATGATTCAACCTTCTGAATTGAATCCCTTACAACAGCACAAATC
Organism: Chrosomus eos; assembly: GCA_036326025.1. Classification (NCBI taxonomy): domain Eukaryota; kingdom Metazoa; phylum Chordata; class Actinopteri; order Cypriniformes; family Leuciscidae; genus Chrosomus; species Chrosomus eos. Next base: position 9,909,653 of record CM070840.1, read on the forward strand.
TGCAGAACATGCAACAAAGAAAAGGTGCCAACTGCACTTTTTGGTTATTATTTGGAAGAGTATTGTACAGCTCAGTTTTATTCATAGGCTTGTAATCTTTGGACTTTTGTGTGATGAGTGAAAAAGAGAAAAAGCTGAATTTATAAACGTATTGTAAAATGACAGCTGTGTTGTTATATACAGCAACATATTTTCAGTTAATTGTTATTTCTACCTCTTTCCAGTCACAGAGCACTTTATTTTGAGAAAATCCTGTAACTTTATTTTAGTCCCTATAAACCATAAAAACCAACACATGTGTGTGTGTTCTCAGGTACACCCACATTGAGGCTGAGTGTCCCTTCATGACTTATGAAGACCTTCTGAACCGGTTGGAGGATCTGGTGTGTGACGTGGTCGACAGGGTTCTAAAGTCTCCTGCTGCGCAACTGCTCTACGACATCAACCCAGTACGACCCCGACCTCACACAACGCCATTAATGTGTCTGAGTATGAGTAAAATAAGTTCTGGAAACTAGGAAACATCAATTTATGTTACTCAGGCCTGGACAATTCATGAAATTGATACATTTTTAAAGGCATGTGAATATTATTTTACATATTTGTAAAATGTGGAGACACTGGAATCTGTACATCTATTTTTCCTCTTGCAGGACTTCAAGCCTCCCAAACGTCCGTTCAAGAGGATGAACTACCCCGACGCCATTGTGTGGCTGAAAGAGCACAACATCAAGAAGGATGATGGGACATTTTATGAGTTTGGAGAGGTTTGTTATGATGAGTCTCATACATTGTTGCTCAACTACGAAGAAAAGAAGGCTGAAATTCTTGAATTATAATGATTTTTGACTATTTGTGTGTCATTTCTACAGGATATCCCAGAAGCCCCTGAGCGCCTGATGACCGACACCATTAATGAGACCATCCTGCTGTGTCGATTCCCAGCTGAGATCAAATCCTTCTACATGCAGCGCTGCCCTGAGGACCGTCGCCTCACTGAATCGGTCAGGACCAGACTTATTTAACCTGTCATAACAACAAGCGCGCAAACATTATAATTATTTAAACAAATCTAAATTTTAAAATCAAAACATGGCTTTTGGTTACCATGAATTAACTCAAACAAATTAATCATTGGTTTTGCTTGCAAATTTCCAAATCAAGTTTTAAATTAATTTGTTGTGGTTAATTCAAACATGGGTAATCAATAAAACTAGATATACATTGTTTTACTATAATAAAGGAATGTGTGGGTTTTATGAAGAAATGATATACCCATTACAGCAAATATTTTGGACAGAAAAATCGGTTGCAAATCCAAGTAAAGTATTGTTTATGGAATCTACTGGTTACAGTAGAGATATTAAATATTACTGTGAGAAAATTATGTTGTGTTTTTTCGACCTTGAATGCATGTAAACCTGTTGTAGGAGACACAACTTTTCATAAATGAGTCTGTAGTAGAGCAGTATTCAGCAGAATTGTGTTGTACATGGCTGATGTGTTTGTGTTTATGTTAGGTGGATGTGCTGATGCCCAACGTCGGCGAGATCGTGGGAGGCTCCATGCGTATCTGGGACTCTGAGGAACTCCTGGAAGGGTATAAGAGAGAGAAAATCGACCCCACACCCTACTACTGGTACACTGACCAGGTAATAGCCCTCTGCCAGGAGTTCATATAGACCAGAGGCCTCAGCAAACTTGGAAAGATTCATATTATTTAAAAATAGACAAAGCAAACATTAAAACGAGCAACTTCAGTACAAAAAAAAACGTATTTAGTTGTCAACATTATAATATTTAATCAAGTAGAAATTGTGAGGGGTTTAATAATTTTATTCATCAAGGAAGCATTGAACTTGTCAAGAGATTGATTGAAGAGAAGACTTGATTGATTTATGAAGGATCATGTGACAATGAAGTCTGGAGTAATAATGCTAAAATTCAGCTTTGATCACAGGAATACATTACAGTTTACAATATATTCACATAGAAAACAGATATTTTAAATTGTAATTATATTTCACAATTTTTGCAGTATTTTTCATCCAATAATGAGCCTTGATGAACAAAAATCAAACATAAAAAATCTTATCGAGCACAAACTTTTATAATGGTGTACATCTTAATATTTTTGTATTTGCCCTGAAGTCATCTAAACAGTGATTTTTTTTTTTTTTTTGAAATAGCCATTGCTGGCAAGTAGATTAACAATGTTTCATGTAAAATCTAAATCTAGTCAATAATTGTAATGATATAATAACTAAGCCTGGTTTGCAGAAAGAATGTGAAATCAGTTTAATTTACATGCAGCAGTATAATACATAATAATAAACAGCAATATTTGCCTGTATATAAAATATTTGAATATATGAGTGACATATTTTTGTCAGACTTATTTATTGAAATGGTTTGATGATCACAATAATGCAATTGAACTTGACAAAAATGCCACCAAGATCATCTTGAATATTCAATGTATCAGCCAGCCCTTTGTGAAACCACATTGGTTGAAATATTCACCTCTAAGTGTGTAACATTGTGTGTTGCAGAGAAAGTTCGGCACGTGTCCTCACGGTGGATACGGTCTGGGACTGGAACGGTTCCTCACCTGGCTCCTGAACCGCCACCACATCCGTGACGTCTGCCTGTATCCGCGCTTCATTCAGCGCTGCCGGCCTTAAGCGCATGCACACACACACTGCAAGAGACCAACTAGGAAATCCCAACACTCACACTTATTGCTGGAGACCATATATATATATATATATATATTTATATATATTTCTAATGTTTAAAGATCTAATCAAAAGATGGTTTGAAAGATGATTCAGTGGTGCATTATATTACTGTCTGTAAAATTCATCTGCACTGCTGTTTACTTGATACACATTCATTTTTTAAATAGATAACAAATACAGAATGACAGTATATTAAGCAATAAAAGTAACATACCTTTTGAAATTATTTAAGGTTTTCGTTAATTTTCTTATTAGAAAAATCTGAAATCAGATACATATAGAGTTTTAAGACTTTAAAAAAAAAGAATCCTTTTGATAATAATGAGGCCAAAAATTCTTGCCTAAACATTCTATCATCAAACAAGGATAGAGGTTTTATGTTAATGACAAACTGACAACAACAACAATAAAAAAAAAACTCTTATAAGAATGTTAGGGATGCGTTGGGGTCATGGCAATTAGGAAAGAAAATCCCGTCCTTTAACCCTATCTTATATATAACAATCTTAATGTCTGTGTGTGTGTGTGTTATATTATATATATAACATTACTAAAAGAAGGAATTGACATTATGGACATTAAATATGAAGGCCCTAACCTGCAGCCAAAACAAAACTTTATAACAAATACAGGAAATAATAAAGGGGGAAAAAGAAAATACAAAAATAAATGTAGTTGATTGGGACACTTTTCGTCATTGAGATGACTGGGCAAAAAAACAGTGAGCAAAATGTCTCTCCACATTTTAGAGAACCTTTCAATAACTTTCTAACTTTCCATGGCTCTTGATCAAACATATCAGATATGATTACAGTAAAAATTACATATTGATTCAGTGGAAAGTGATTTCACACAGGAGGAATGTTACTATGTTACCCTCATATTAGGCTGGAGAAAGCTATAGAACCATTGCCAGAGATTCACTTCCCTCTATAAACCATTGATTCCAGCCATTACACTCATGCCTTTAGCTCCAAATCCCACCACACACCAGATCTGGCACCAGTAAAGCCAAGTCAGTAAATCCAGCACAGGTGGGAGATTGGAGGTTATTTACTGATGAGATACGGGTTGGAACATGTATTTAAGCATGCTATGAAATGGTTAAAGTAAATTATTAGTAGTTTCTGCTAGAGAATTATTGTAAAACAAACAATGCTGAGGAAAAGGTTGACAAGTGTAAAACCGATGCAGGAAAGGGGAATAAAATGTTTTTAATGTAGTAGTAAAATTATTTAAATAGAGCCTGTATAATCGTAAAACATATGGATATCTATATTATATAAGCAGACCTATTTTCCTCTCCTATAGCCTATTTATTTAGGGAATCGAGTAAAAATGCTTCAAACATGGGCACACCAAAATACTCACAAAGTAGAAACCCTTTTCGTGATTTATGTGATAGTTTATGTTGAACGTGAGGGTTTTTTGAACGAACTCAAAAGAATATATATTATCAATATTGCTAAATCGTTATGATAATCAGATTAGGGTCGGGGTCTCCCTCGCAGTCCCAAAGGAGTATAATCTCAAGCGTCGATACTCGACTAAACACGGAGAACAGAAGTAAGTTACCAGAGACGAGAGGGGAAAAAGCCACGAAGTTGAAGAGAGAGCTACGTCAAGCCTTTTCCACAAAGCCATAAAGCAGTAATTCTCAAAGTGTGGTCCGCGGACCACTAGTGGTCCGCCATCGCCCCCTAGTGGTCCGCGAAAAGATGACTTAAACTAGGCAAGTGTTTACAAAATCGTCACTTATTTAACCCTTTCGCACGTACGATCACAACGTTGTGATCAGTCTTGGCTGGTCCCTGGAGCGTAAGATCACACCGGTGTTATTAGAACTTCAGTGCATTACGTGATCAACTGCTAAATTCCAACGTGCTTTAGCGCGTTGGCTGGCGCTGAGCCAGAGACAGACGTGCTGTCATATATCACAACTATTCAGTGTTTTCAACCACATAATGTTTATTTTAGGTTTCAGGCATTTAAATACACATATATACTAGCAAAACAATGATTTTGAGTTTGTAAAAATACACTGATGTCTATGGAAGCGGCAATAATAATCCTTCCCATTGTAAAAAGACGACACGTTTTATTCATATTAGATATACATTGTGTAAGTAGCTTTACATTTTACCCTATTCTTCTCCCAGGTCACCGGCCACTTACGTTCGTGTATTTCGTGAGAAGTTGAGGAATTGACGCGTTGTAAACTAACATGGCGCCGCCCATCGCACATACAGCTCAACTAACGCGATCGTTATAAAGGTGTTTAAACAACAAAACACATCCACGTGCACATATTTGACAATCGGAATATCAGTGTTTCATGTTATAGCTAATATATTTGTGAATATTTTGAATAAAAAGGAAAAATGACAAAAGCAGATCATCATTCATTCAGCGCTGTGTTATGTTTGCGCTGTGTCACGTGACAAGCAATGACGCGTCACCATGGAAACATTAAAGCGAAACAAAACTGTGATAACAGTTCTTGCCATTCTGTTTCAATAACGTAAAAATTGATCGATGGCTAAACCAAAGAGGAGTCAAAAGAAAAGACCAATCGTCCACTGAAAGCAGCAAGACTACAGCACCACAAATGTTAAGTTTTAGATGAAAAACTCAAAATATAAAATCTACAGATCTATTACTTTCGTAATGTACTAGTTTTTGTTTCATGTGTAAAATCCCAGTAATTTCAGTGATATTGGACATTAAGGGGAATTTTTTTTTTCAGCATTTTATTGTTACCATAGTTAAAACCATATCCTTCGTATACCCGCCACCTCAGTTTTAAACTAATGGCTCTTTGGAATGACATTAGGGGGGACCTAGGCTGTTACAGTATGTTTAATTGCAGTTTTTTTCCCCACATGTGCAGTTTGTTGTTCATATTAAGCTGCAGCTCATTTTACATTTACTTTTTCAAATGAAATAAAATTCATATAATAATTTCTGATCATATTATTGCATTTGTGTTTGAATAACTAGTTTTTGACTTGCAACAGTTGCATAATAAACTTAAATTTAGCTTATCCTTACAATTTTGTTGTTTTTTGGGGGCGTGTTAGAGTGGGATTTTGTTAGGTGGTCCTCAGAAAAAAATTGGAAGATAAAGTGGTCCTTGGGCTGAAAAAGTTTGAGAAACACTGCCATAAAGAATGCTGCTGTGCTGATGCTGCAGTTGAAGTTATGTGGTGAGTCACCGTGAGTGAGTTGATGGCTAAAGCAGGAAATCCATTCACTGAAGGGAGTTTATGAAGAATTTCATGTTTCAGAATTTCATGTTGAAAATGTCGCTGATAGGCCTATTCTATGTTCAGAAAAGGGCTCGGTTCAACAATTTGTATCGGCAAAGCAACATGATCTCATGAAGTGGGTATCTATAGCACACCTATACTATACGCCAAATATGATACGCACTTCACTGTACCCATTGGGAGGATTGTGTGGAGTGCGCACCCTAATCCCTAGTGCGCCATAAAGTGCGTAGGCTAGGCATGCCATATGCACGCGAGAAATATTTTTGGGGTATAGGCCTAAATGGCACGAGAAAACTCGTTAGCTCAGTGCAAAGTTTTGATAAGTTATGTAAGATAAGACATTCACTCGTCGCCAGTGCCACCTGCTGACTTAAAGGGACAGTTCACTCAAAAATAAAATTCTGTCATCATTTACTCACCCTCAGGTTGTTCTAGGCCGGTATAAGTTTCTTTGTTTTGCTAAACACAAAGATATTTTGAAGAATGTTTGTAACCAAATGGTTGTGGTGGGGGTACCATTGACTTCCATAGTATGAAGAAAAACGACACAACAAACAAACAATGGAAGTCAATGTTCCCCCACAACTGTTGGCACAAACATTCTTCAAAATATCTTCTTTTGCGTTCAGCAGAAGAAAGAAATCCATACAAGTTTGTAACAATTTGAGGGTGAGTAAATTATCACAGAATTTTCGTTTTAGGGTGAACTTTCCCTTTAACTGTGCAAGTCTTTTTAGGCAAACAGTCAAAAGATTCAAGTCCCTGTATCAAATTCCACTTGTTCTTCTGGGATGTGTAAAAGTTTGGTAATTGTAATGGACAGTTATGCTCAGACATGTCTCCAATGCCTCAAAATCGATGAATCAATTATTTTTGGAATCGAATCTCATACCTTGCAACCATCCACAGCATCATTTTGGCATCATGCATTCATGACTCACATTTTGCTCAGTAATACAAACTCTAGTTATTTTTGTTAGAACATAGAAATGAAAGGTTCATGTTGTTCTGCTCCTCTCACTGTGGGTTTTCTCTGCTGCCATGGCAACAGAAACAGTACCTGAAGCGAGATTGGGCTACAGCTGACAGCTGGGTCGTTGTAGGATTTCATGATCATAAAACATACAACACTATAAAGAACATGTGTCAAACTTTATATGTATGTGCCATTGTGACTCATAATGCGATTCTTATGTTCCTGTGTCTTTTTCATGAAGCTTTACACAATATGTGCACTTGAAACATTGGGAAACTGCTCAATATACACAAAAATGAGTCTGTTACAGATCAGGTGACTTCCAGCCAAAAGCATTTAAAATAAGGCACAGATATAGGATATGGTGTGTATTGAAATGTCTACAGCAAGGTTGTTAAGTTCTCATCATCTGTTTTCACGAAAAGCTCACAGTAAAGGTTAACTCTATCTTCTCATTCAAACTCTTTTTCACACCCACACACATGAATTCAAGAGTTCTTGCTCTACAATTTCATAATAGTGAAGTTATGAACACTCTAAAGCAGATAGATCTCCCTGCGGGCCAAAAGAAGTGCTGTGTAATTGGTTGCACAGTGAAATCTATGGTATGTGTCTATTGCTTTTTCTGAAAGAAATTATTAATATTTTATTCAGTAGCAATTATGCATTAATTTGATCAAAAGTGACAGTAAAGACATTTATTGTTACAAAATATTTGTATTTCAAATAAATCATTTCCTTTGAATTTTCTTTTTATGAAAAAATCCTGAAAAAGTAGCAGTTTCCATTTTCTAATTATAAATGTGTTTTTTTAGCAGAAAATCAGCATATTAGAATGATTTCTGAAGGATCATGTGACACTATCTATCTATCTATCTATCTATCTATCTATCTATCTATCTATCTATCTATCTATCTATCTATCTATCTATCTATCTATCTATCTATCGATCATCCTGTTGTTATGTCATTCACAAAAGAGTTTACTGATCTCTCTTCCCCCTCTCCTCTATTGCTCTCCTGCAGGGTTGTGAAAGAGAGACTATCTATCTCCAACATTGACTGGTGCTTCAAAGATGTCAAGCTGTCATTCGGGGGTTCAGCCAAATTGAATCCTTAACATCACAACTGCATCTGGAACTGACAGATTCATAAAAGGTCAGTTTCTCAGATGTTCAAATGGAAGTAGTTTTCTTTTACATGGATTGATTCCTCTCTTATATGACAGACTGTGTGTAGGAAGCTTGGCTCCATATTGTACAGGCTCAGGACAGCGTTCTGGTGACAGATCCGCCCTGGGTTTTCGTTTATTAGAGAGCCAGCAGGAATGAGGCAGGCTGTGATAGTGTTGTACGAGGCGTAGCTAGCAGCAATGTCCCATATTTCTGTTCACTCTGCAAGCTGTCCCCTTAGTGTGTGTGTGTGTGTGTGTGTGTCCTGGTAAACCCTACATAATGGGGACAAAATGTCCCCACAAATATGGCAATATCTGAGATCCTTGTCCTTGTGGGGACTTTTTTTGTCCGTCCCCATGAGGATAACAGCTTATAAATCATCCTAAGTGATGTTTTTTGAAAATGTAAAAATGCAGAACATTTTCTGTGATGGGTAGGTTTAGGGGTCGATTTAGTGTACTAGGATTAGTGTACAGTTTGTACAGTGTAAAAATCATTATCTCTATAGAAATTCCCAAACCATGAAAACACAACATCTGTATATACCATAGTATTATGGTTTTTAAACATGGCCCCATGGTAATATCTTGTTTCTTTGGTAGTGTCTGAGGTACTTTAGAGACCATATACATGCCATGGTATATAATTATGGCAATTGAACAGTGCTTGAAATATCACTCACAGCAAGAACCGTAGCATTTCCATGTCCATCATGATAGTACCATGGCTTTTACAATGTGGTAATTCCTGGTATATAAATAATATAGTAATCTTTTAGTCATTCACTTAAATTTTCAAGTATATAGTACCATATTACCATCCTATACCATCACTTTACCATGGTACAGAAACAGTACTATTTCGTAAGCATGGCTAACACCAAGTAAGAGTACCATTTAAATACAATGGCATAACTGGTAATCATGCTACATATCAAAGTACCATGGTAATACAATCAGATATAACAGCATGTCTCCTGTTTCCCTCAGCATAAGCGTCTTGTTTGTGTTGTTTTTGTGTTTTTTTATTTTTACAGTATGAGGTACAGGTGCTGATGGTTTGCATACTTTCCCGCGAGTGCTGCGTGGGTCTATCTTTAGCGCTCTATGGCCAAATAACTTGGCATGGGATCAGCCCGTTGCCATGGACACTTTTGTACAAGCTCCATGCTGCTGATTCGTGAATGTAGAGTGAAAGCATGTGCCACACAACACAGCAGATCACTAAATTTAGCACACATTTGCCCATATATACATTAGGAATCACATCTGATCATCTGAATCATTATTAGTTTAATTTCACAAATGTGGCATAATTGAACACACATACAGTGTGCGATTTGATTAATCTGGGCAATAATAAGAATGTGATTCCTGCTGGGGGGAGAGCAATATAGAAGTAATGAGCTCGGAGCTCATCAAGTTAATTAAAATAAGAATGGTCAAGGGGATTTGCGTAGTCTTGGAGCAAAAAGGCAACACTCCCAGAACAGTGATATTAAACTAGAACAACTGGACTTACATTAAAGAAGTGAGCAAAGTGGTATCTAGAGACTGTAATATCATATACCTGTATCAGCACTCACTTAGAACATCATAGCAACTATTTAGCAAAGTGCTGAAACATTCAGAACACCACCACATAGCAACGCCCTGGCATCCGTCATGTTGCTATGCAGTGTTCTGAGTTTTTTTAGAATGCTTCTATTTTGTTACTATGTTGGATTTGGATTTGATTAGTCTACCTGGAGCAAATAGGCAACACTTCCAAAAAAGTGGATTTTACAGAGGGAGACAAACTGTATCTAGGGATCAGATCACCCTATAAACCACTCAAAACACCCTAGCAACTGATGAGCAATGTGCTGAACACATTAGCAACCGCATAGCAACACCCTGACAACCACAAACTACTTTGTTGCTATGTGGTTGCTGGGTGGTTTTAAAAAATGTCAATGTTGTTAGTATGTTGTTCTGGTAGTTGCTAGGGTGCAAGATTTTGTGATGGGGATTTAAGTAGGCTACCTGAAGCAAATACACAACACTCCCAGAATGGCTCTTAAGGAAGGAGGTAAGCCGTATCTATGGACAAGAATATCACATTTCAGCTTGGCAACCACTTAGAACATCCTAGAACACAACTAGAATTGTTTTTCGCTTGTTGTATTCTTCATTTGTACGTTGTGTTGGATAAAAGCATCTGCTAAATTAATAAATGTAGATGTAGCAACTGCATATGTGCTATAAAAAATAACACTGGGCATAGATACACCATGGCAACCACCCAAAACTATTGTACATTACTATGGCTATGAATATTACTAGGATATTCTAAGTAGTTGCTAGGGAGATCTATAATATTTTGGTCCCTAGATATGTCTTTTCTCCCTTCATAGTGTAAGACTGGAAGAACTGGAAGAGAGGGCAACTCTCTGAGAAAACAAAGGAAATGAACATTTGATACGCAAGTCTCACCTCAGAATACATCTCTTTCCCTCTTCCTCCACTCCTTCTCTCTCATGCTGAGATCCCCACAATTCACCCAAAATCTATATGGTTTAATGTGAATAATTATCATGTAGGCTATTATACATGTTTGGTATCATTTGAAATGTCTCAGTGCGACTGGTACAAATGTCTCTGTGGCGAGCAGGACGAGGGCGAGGGACGTGAGAGAACGTCGCGAGGCCGGTGGCATGAGTGTTAATGAACATCACCTGTAAGGGCCGTTACATAGTCAACGCGAGCAAGCAACGCGAGCTACGCGCTCCTTTTCATAGTACGCAAGCAGATGCAAGCGTCACGGGCGATGCGTGAAATGCAATACTCCGATCACGCAACAGGGGGTAGTAGAGTCTAGAGTCGGGTCACGTGATATTCAGGCATTTTCCAAAGCAAATTTATTGGAATGTAATTGTGACGAACTGTCGAATATATGCGGATGTATACGAACAAGCTCGCATAACTTTTCCTCTTCGCCCGCCATTGCATTCAAATCTTCTTCTTCTGTAAACATAATAATATACCTTTTTATGTACATTACTTGCAATGTCGCCCCCACCGACAACGCATAGGATTGCGTGCATCGATGCGTCGGGTATCAAAAACTAGGATGACACATTTGGCTACGCATCGACGCATAATGGCGGCCGAAGCGTAGCGATGCGTAGCCTTGCGCACGCGTATGCGTACCGATGTGTTGACTATGGCCGTTCTCAATACCAAGTACGCAAACTTCGGACTTGCGTCCTTTGTAGTTCGGACTTGCAAGTTCGACTCGGGAGAACGAACTCCCGAGGACGGGAGGACGCGAGTCCGGTTATTCTGCAAATGGAACAGTGCGTTCTTGCTCGCGCTCAGATCGCTCTGGCTACTCCGGTTATCTCTTTATGTATATTTGAGGCGACCATAAAACGAAATATGTTATAAAACACCACTCAAAAATATTAAACATATTAATGGCCACACAGATCTGGTTCAGGCTACACATACATTGATTATCTTCACTGCATTTATAACACGAAATATAAATCGCAACCCTTCTTTTTTGTTTTTTATTTTAAAAAAAATTAATCATTAAAACGGACATTTAAAAAACAGACAGGGTTGTTTCATTTTATTTTATTATACATGTTCATACAGTGAAGACAATGTAAAATAAATATTACAAATATTCGAATTATTTTAAAATATATTAAATAAAATTACACAACCCTGTTTCTTTTTATTAAATGTCAGTTTTAATGATCAATCCAGTATAAAAGTAGCCTAAAAGGTATAAGAAGCGATATAACGAGAAATAAAGCAAACGATTCAGTCAAACATAAGTCAGCTCTCTAATAGTGCTACAAAGTTAAAGGTGCCCTATAATGTGAAATTGAATTTATGTTGGCATAGTTAAATAACAAGAGTTCAGTTCATGGACATGACATACAGTGAGTTTCAAACACCATTGTTTTCTCCTTCTTATTTAAATCTCGTTTTTAAAAAACACCCCTGAAAAACAGGCGAATCTCCACATAATACCGACTGTGACGCAACAGTCAGGGATCACGCCTCCAAAGATTTGCATATCCCACCCCTCAATGACAAGCACTGCACAGCCGAGTCATCAGAGCAAGCGAGGATCAGAGAGAAAATGGCAGATCATGGAAATAAATGCTATGTTCCAGGCTGTGCAGGGATGTGAGGACTTTTCATACCCTTCCCACAGAAAAGAAATGTCAACAGGCGTGGATGATGTTTATCTATAATCGATACCGCACAGTTTAATTCGAAGTTGTTAGTTTGCTCTGCCCATTTCACCACGGACTTAAGGTGATGATACACTGGCAACTTTTGAGCAATGTTGCTGGGCAATCTGCAAGCGATTGTTGCTTGGGCACTTTCTCATTAAAAATGGCAATACATTTCTATCTGGATAATTTAGATCGGTCGTGGGCCCTGGTCTCATATGTTGCCCGTTGACACCAACATTGCCAGCAACATGCTCAAAAGTTGCCCTGTGTACCATCACCTTTATTTAGAACCTTGGACAATATCAAGCTTCTCTCAGCGTCTCAAACTGAAGAAGGGGGTAATTCCAACTATATTCCCGCAACCGGTAAGTAGTGATTTTATTAACGATAATTTACACTGTGTTAGACCCAGCGCAAGATCCTAGTACAGTAATAGCAAACTCCAAGTAACGAGCATAGCTGCTACATAACTAACGTTAAATAGGCTAATTCTCAGTGAATAAACTATACAGAAAGCGATCAAAGAACAATCCACACAGCGCGAGTTTATCACTGCACAACGAAGCTCTTACTGTATGTCATCATTTGCATTAGTGAAAGCATGAGAGAGAGAAACTGCGTTGTCTCGCGATCAACAAACTGTCATCTGCTTTTGCTCAATGCTCATCACAGCAACATTTTATGTGATGGGAATAGATCTAAATACTTTAAAAACATCTCACGATTCGTTAATCTCGATAGCTGTAATAGTTAAAACGTATTTAACAGCAGTAGTGAAAGTATTCGAGAGAGTTTCACGTGTCTCATTTCATATGCAAGCAGGTCAGCCAATCACAGCAGTGGCCTGTTCTCACAGCAGACACGCCCCTTCAAACAGAGTGTTCAAATCAGAGACTAAAATCAGGCTAGGAAAAATGCCTTTTATTTCTAAAGTATGACTATTTTTGATCTAAAAAACATACTAACATTATAAGGGCAACCCAGAAAACATTATTAAATAATTAAAAAAACCATTATAGGGCACCTTTAAATTTAAATAGCCTAAATATATAAAGTTATGAAACTTCACTTTGCCCTCAGCCAAAACAAATTGCCATGGAACAAACTATAGATTACAAACGTTATATTAATCTATATAGATGAATTGTTTAACCATTAGACTAGAGACATCAGAGCCAGCGGCAAACATCAAAGCACAAGCCGAGGAAAAGCTGTTCCAGTCGGGTTGATCAGCGCCGAACGCCCGCTGATTGCCTGGATCTCACAACTCCGAAAACGTCAGATAGATTTTTCAAATAAGCGCTCTCTTTATAAATAAACCACAGATTTGTGCTTTAAACAACTACATTCTCGACTGAAACACTCTTAAAATTGCATTTCGTGACACAATAACAGTAGTATTTTGATATTACGCGGGTTTTCTCCTCTGCTATTGATGCTTGCTGGTTGGTGCGAGATGCATTCTGGGATACCTGTCTGTCTCGAGTCCGCACAAGTCACCTCACGATGCATCCTCGGTAAACGGGGCGGATCAAGAACACATACGGGGATTTGAACTGTTCTTGGCTAGATGTGAACTTTGAATTGGAACAGTACTTGGGCAGCGACTGATGACGTTTCACAAGTCCACAAGAACACAAGTACAGACAAGAACGCATATTGAGAAACGGCCTATGTAAGGGCCCTAAGACGCACCGATCTCTCGATCTTCAGTGTCGTCGCTCCTCCTTTTATGCTTCTGCTCCTCCGTGAGAGATGCGAGACCGGTGCGTCTTACAGGTAAAGTTCATTATCACTCACGCCACCGGCCTTGCGACGTTCTCTCACGTCCCTCTGCCTCGTCCTGCTCGCCACAGTCTCATTCCCAAAGAAGTAAACCAAAAGCTAATAAAGTTCTTAAGAGTGTAGAGTGTAGCAAATGTTTCCATGTGAAAAAATATTCTGTCTATATAAAGAAATGCAACAAGAGGCTCAGGGCGATTTACTCAAATTAGCCTACAATACGGAGTGTATGCAGGCACTCATCATGTATTTTATGTCATGTTCACATCTTCTCTCTTTATTCCAGAGGATTTGATGTTTTGTATTTATTATCTTTGAATTGATTATGAAATTGGCATAATACATTTACCTGACATAATAAATGGTTACATTTGATTTTATTCTGAATTACACTGAAATTATTTTCTCAAGTAGATTCTGAATCTGAATCTGCGTCCAGGGTTAAGTCCTACATACTAGATCCCAGTTTAGATGGAGCGTGAGGCACATCTGGTGGGATTCTAGATTCCTGACTAACTGCGTGATTTTAACTAAGTTGTTATGCAGTCGCAAATGAAATAGGGGCGTTAAAGCAAGCGTTAAAGTGGCTTTATTGTTCGGACTTTAAAGCTACACTGTGTGATTTTTACCCCCATCTAGAGGTGAAAAGGTATATGACCATCCAGTGAATATTAGTTTCTGTTCTCCTCAATTCTGATTTCGTTTTAACTCCTACGGTGGCCAATGTAGTCCAAGATTAACATGGCTTCCAGTTCGACCTCGTCCACATTCAACACGGTGCCATCGAGTGTTAAAACGCAAAAGGCGAAGCTTGATGTCCCTCTTTGGCTAATGTACTTTCAAGATGGAGGGGCAACATGGCGACCGACATTAGAACCCCTTACCCGTATGTATTTTCAATGGCATATTATACACTCACGAGAATACTTTATTACTTGAACGAAGTAAATATACATTAATGCATTAATGTGCACATATATTTTTGAAAGAACTAAGTGTTTTTAGCTAAGAATAAACTAAAAAAGTTACACAGTGTAGCTTTAACTAAGTTGTTATATGGGCGACTGTAGGGGGGTACATGGGTAGCCTACTTTTTAACAATAGCAAGCGTGTATGCGGCATTGTTGAATTGGTTTAGCCATAACCTCTGGTTATCTATCAGACTGGCGAGTTTGTGATCGTGAGATCCGTGTAAAAGAACGGCCAGCAAGAGACTCTCGACATAGATTCCTAATGAACGAGTGAAGTAAAGTTAAATAGAATAATTAAATGAATTGCTAAACTATTATATCATTGACCAACAACCAAAATTGGCAATCTAACCTAAATTCGAGGTTGTGATAAAATGGAGTCAGATAAAAGCTTTAATGGAATTAAATTGCTTTGCCACGTGGAAAGACAGTAACACGCAGAGACCTTCACCCGTTCTATCGGATACCGCCTTACTATAGCAACACCCAGGCAACCACCCACAATCCTATGCGGTTGCTAAGGTATTCAGAGTATTTTTTAGAATGTTTATATGTAGTTGCTATGTTGGTGGTTGCTAGGGTTATTTACAATGGTCCCAGATATAGCTTGGCTCCCTTCTTAAAGGGATACTCCACCGGTTTTTCATATTAAACTATGTTATTCCCTTAACTAAGACGAGTTGATACATACCTCTCTCGTCTCAGTGCGTGCACTATATCTCTCTGTATTGCCGCAAAACTATGTTAGCACTTAGCTAGCACAGTGCATTAAATATGGGCCAAAAAGAGAAGCGACCAAACACTTCCTCGTTTTCCCTATTTAAACACAGTTACTCGAGTAGTGTAACTCGACCTAGGCTGGTGACACAAAATAAAACGTTGTGATTTTCTAAGCGTTTAAAATTGATGACTATATTGCCCCCTGTTATTTACATCAATTTTAAACGCTTAGAAAAGCGCAACGTTTTATTTTGTGTCACCAGCCTAGGTCGAGTTACACTACTCGAGTAACTGTGTTTAAATAGGGAAAACGAGGAAGTGTTTGGTCGCTTCTCTTTTTGGCCCATATTTAATGCACTGTGCTAGCTAAGTGCTAACATAGTTTTGCGGCAATACAGAGAGATATAGTCCACGCACTGAGACGAGAGAGGTATGTATCAACTCGTCTTAGTTAAGGGAATAACATAGTTTAATATGAAAAACCGGTGGAGTATCCCTTTAAATGCAAGTTCATGGGAGTTGAACTGTCCAATCATTTAGAAATGTATTGGCAACATTTCCCCTCAACAAGGTGCATGATTTGAGGTATCATTCAGAACTCAGTTAGAACACATTAGCAACTGCATAGCAACACCCTGGCAACTACCAACAACTATGTTGTTATGCGGTTGCTAGGGTGCGTGTTTTTAGCACATTCCTAAGGAACAGGGCAGCCATAGAGTCACGCAATTGTACTATTTTCACGCCACACGTCCATTTTCTCAAGCAGTGAAAAAACACTGTTTTATTATGAAATTCAAACAACAAATACCGTTTTGGAGCTCTCAATATGACGTGACAGATTGATAACGGCTCAGATCAAGTGAAGCGGGAGTGAGTGCGCTTGAACTGATCATCTCTCCCTTTTTACTTCTAGTTGTTACAGCACAAAATAAACATAAATGAACATCAGAATGTATGTTGAAAGAACCAGTACAACTTACTGAAATGTATCTTCTTGTCTCATGTAATCGCTCAATCAGTGTTTTTGTAGCTCTTGTCTTAAATGTCACATCACATTTACCTAAGAAAAGCCACTCAGGTCAGTGGCCATAAACTGTACAGTAGCGAGAAAAATAGAGAGGAGAGGAGCATTTTGCAAAAAAGCACTATATTACGTACATATTCATTATTTTTACCATTAAAAAGTTAGTTTTAACATTATATATTATTATAAAAACTGCCTTATATGTAATTGTATACACATAAGTTGTTAATTAACCTATAACAATATCAGCTGACAGGGTTCTCTGTATAATTTACAACATTAGTTGAGAAACTAACTTGTAGGGTAAGGTAGAATGGTGCTAAATAAAACACGCTTTTCAATATAATTGCAGAAAATAAAGTCCTATAGGCATATGTTTTAATTGAACATTGATGAGTCAACACATTTTATGGGAAAATAAATCATAAAGTGTTTCTGTTTATTTTAATAAATAAAGGAAATATATTTTGTTTAATAAATACGTATTCAAATAAATATTTAAAAACGAAAGAATCTGAAAGCTTGAGATCCCATAAAAATATGATTTGGCATTAACAATAAACATTATATTTTATTATATGATATGACTAATATAATATTTTTATGATATTTTATGCAGCAAGTTTTGTGCCATCTTGTTTAAAGGAGAATAAAATGTGCCTTTTACAGCGGTATGCTTTTAGCCCCATTGCACTCCATGTAGCCTATATATCAAAATGAATCAATATTGAGTCGCGATCGAAATCGAAACCCCAAAATCTCACTCAAATCTGAATTCAAAAGTTGGCAGCCCTGGTTATTCAGATATTCTAAGTGGTGTTGCTATGTGGTTGCTAAAGTGCTTTGAAAAAAATTCATGTAGATCCCATATATGTTGTTTTGGTGGTTGCTAGGGTGCGTAATGTCCAGGATGCGCAAATGTTTAATACCTAAACTGTTCAAAATATGTTATTACAATGCTTTTTAAAGGCATTGTTCACAAAATTCGCCTAGTTTGAACATCTGCTGTGAGGGGAAACTCTGTTTTTTGAATATCACCGCTGTGACATGAAACTGAGAGAGAAATAGAGAGAAACAGATGAAATATTACCATCCTAGATGGGGTAGTTCACTACAACGCACACATACACACTCGATAAAGCCCTAGATAAAACCAGTGTTTGCAAAACCTTTGAGCTCCTTTTAAAAACTAATTTTGGAGAGGAGTAATTTAACAAATTGTGTGTCAGCATGTTCATGTAATGGAAACAACAGCTGATCTGTGTGTGTGTGTGTGTGTGTGTGTGTGTGTGTGTGTGTGTGTGTGTGTGTGTGTGTGTGTGTGTGTGTGTGTGTGTGTGTGTGTGTGTGTAGGCACATTGTGTTGCAGTTGTACGTGGGCTAACACATGGTAGAGCAGCCCGGCTCTGACAGCTCGAGAGCGAGAGAGAGAGAGAGAGAGAGAGAGAGAGAGAGAGAGAGAGGATGAAGAAGAGGGAGGGAGATAGAGAGAGAGAGAGTGATAGCATGACAGAAAGCGAGGGAATCTGAGAGTTAAAGAGAGAGAGAGACAGCGAGAGGGGGCAGCCTGCCAGTGAATGGTAACACAGGATCAACCCTCAGCCTACAGTACCTGCACTTGAACACACACACACACACATTACACACTCATGCAACCATGCTGGAAGGAACAGACTGAATTACGGTCAGCGCTTCCCAACTAAAACCATCAGCAGAAGATAGCTGGTGAGCATTGCTCTCTTCCTTCTGTTTGTGATTGTGTCTAACTATTGTCTGTTAAGTGTAATTCAGCTTGCTATTTTCCTTCTAAATGTTATTTGCTGCCTGCCACTTAACAATCTGATAGTACTTATGCTTGGTTAACTGGTTAGCTCAGTTGTGTTGTACTTGCCTGAAGGTTCTTGCTCTGTATGTTTTTGTTGTGTTCAGTGTGAAAAAGAGCCGGGGGGTCCATTGATTCGTAAGCTTTTAATTCCCTTAAGCTTGCCTTTTTTTGCCCGCTGTCCTGGCTGGATGGCGGTGTCCGTAAAGCCTTTGTCAAATGATTTAATGGGGTCTGACTTTTAGACTGCCAGTTTGCTGTTGTGTGTCAAAGCATCAGGAGGCTTATGGCGTCATTGTGTTGGCATCACCCTAGCCGGGGACACCCTCCTCTCTCTCAACTCACCACAGAGTGACAGGAAGTCTTGTTAAGGCTCGTACCTGCGAACGGTTCACACACATGGAAAACCACAAGTGGAGAGAGAGAGAGAGAGAGAGAGAGAGAGAGAGAGAGAGAGAGAGAGAGAGAGAGAGAGAGAGAGAGAGAGAGATACAGAGAGAGAGAGAGAGAGAGAGAGAGAGAGATACAGAGAGAGAGAGAGAGAGAGAGAGAGAGAGAGAGAGAGAAGAGAGACTTTGCTTCTCTCTTCCACCCACATATATGAATCAGACTGCATGCGAATATTCTAGCACACCACTTCCATACACATATGATTTAGTCTGTCGATATTTCACGATGACGGTTACTTCTGAAACCTGTGTATTTCATTTGAATTTTACATTCTGATTGGTTACTATAGGTAATTTGTTCAGTCAGCTGGTTATAATTGAAAAATAAATTCTGACAGGGTGATCAGGACCCCATCTTGGCTTGTTTTACCCTTAAAGTGGTTTATTTTGTAATAATGTTTGGTTGATTGTACACTATCATTATAGGGCTACTTACCAGTTTTCATAAAAATAATTATAATTATGATGTTGGAGTTGAAATTATTTTATTGTATTAGAAGAAAGAGACCACAGTGTGATATGAGAGAGATTAAAGTAGTCTTTTTTTTATAGTTTGCCATAAAGTCATAGATTAGCCATTTTAAAAAATTTAAACATCAGGAAAATTAATATATTAAAATGATGTATCAAAAATATGTTTAAAATTTGTTTTAAATAGTCTACTACTTTACCAGGATTTTTTTTCTTGAGTTGATTGTTGATTTTTGAGAGGAAATCCATTGCCAGTATTGATAGATTTTAATGTTTAAGGGTCATTATACTGAAATATATGACAACAGAATGTTGCAATTGATCAATCAAAATGAAGTTTCCAGAGATCTGTGTAATCGGTTTTTTTTTTATAGATAATATAATACTGTTACAAGTTTTGAAATAAGAACAGCTGTTTGGACTTTTTATAAGTGAAGTTGGTGGTGTAAGGAAGTAGTTTTATATAGAGAGTTTGAGGGTTTAAACCTTGAGATAAACACGGATGTACTTGTGGTGTTAGTATGGGAATACTTTGTTTCTCTGTTGAATTATTGAAAATGAATGCATATCTGAGGTTTTGTTATAAGCTCTTTGGGTGTCATTACATGGAAATGCTTTAGAATAGGACGTTTTCCACACACTAAAGGCTGCAGACCCCAAGGATTTGACTTTTAAACCAGCAGAGATTAGATTAGAGACTGGAGATTATAGGTCTGTCTCTAGACTGAATCTGAGTGAAATCTTTCTGTCAGACTCAGACACGAGGTAGCGAGGGAGATCTGGCCGCTATAAGAGAGTGTTTGATCGGTGTTATCATGCACCATGAAAACCTTTGATCTCTGAGCTGTGGCTGTGGCTGAGAGGCGGTTTGCTGTTATTACTGCAGGATTAAGACATTTTTTAGGTATTGCGTTACAGATTTTGAAGTGCGACATATGGACATATAAAGATATGTTCACCACGGTACTGCTTGTTTACTATATTAATTTACTCTGGCATTTAAATTGTACTGTGGTGAATGTCAAAGTTTATAATTTAAAGTTTTATATATACATTTTTTTCATAGTATTTTAGTACTTTAAAAATAGTACACTGAATTTACTATGATTTTTTGGACATGCACAAAACAGTACAGTGAATATAAAGGATTTACATGTAATTATTGCCATGAAAATAAATTAATTCAGATTCATAGTATATACAGAGATCCCATGGTCATGTAAAACCTGTTAATATTATAACATTTTTATAAATGAAAAATGTTAGGTCAAAAACATTTCTGTAGTGATTTATTTTGTAATATGTAATACAATCCTTATTTCTATTACTTTTTAAGATATTAGTTATCATGACTTGAAAATGTTAGTAAAATCATATTCATTAATCGCGAAAATTTATAAAAATTAATCATATATTATATTATAGAAATATCTGTAGTGAATATATTTGTAGTATCTTAGCTATCGGTGTTAGTTAACTAACACTAAATAAAAACATTAAAAAAAATGTAAAAGTAAACTAATTTTTTCAGCTATAGTTTACTAAGGCATAATTTCTTATTTCCATTTTGTGTAACTTGATGTACTAAAATAACTAAAACTAAAATGAAAAGTAATAAAACTATATAGACACATACTGATGATACTCAATGATATTATAACATAAAATAACAATATCTTCATAGAAATAAATAAATATTTGATAAACAAAAACAAAAAAGCCATAAAAACATTTTTATCTACTCTTTAAAATAGCAAATATATATATATTTCAGTTATGCTCATCTTGAAAATATTTCACTGGCTATAAATTGTAGAAATATTAGTACAATCAAATTTTTAAAAATCCTAATCATCAAGAGTAGAGTCAGTTCTGCCAGGACACGTTAGTCAAGCTCGCATCAGCTGATCCACGTCTACCAATAGGAATACGACGCCTATCACTGTATACATATATAAGCTCCTTCAGTATTATCAGCAGCTATCGCGTTTCTCAGGAGCCAATTACCCTCCTCCCTCCCCAGCTCCTCCTCTCTTCAGTCAGGATTTGGCATTCGGATTCCCCTTGAATCAAAATAAATTCTCGAATTATGTTGTACTTTAAAATCTTGAATTAATGATATCTGCAATACATTCATGTTGGTTCTGTTCTGTTATTGCTGCCCTATTCTCGCCCAGAACAGAACCATACCGCCAATCCAAAAATTATAGAAAATCAAAAGGTGGGAGCTCCATATATATGATATCATCAACGCATAAGTACAGCTATGTGATACTACCACTGTACCATGCTGCCACCTGCCAGAGGGGTGTATGTCTTAACAGCTGATGGATCTCAGAAATCAAGAGAGGTCGCGGGGCCAGCGTTTGCCTGACCGTCCAGCACTGACAGTCCAGCTGTGAGACGAACACTATTTTCTGCCACAGTACCCGTCTCGAGCCTGGCAGTGAGAACCAGCGTGGGCAGGACTAACTAGCATGACCTTCTCCTGTTTGTCGCCACACTGGGCGTCCTAATTCCCTCACTGAATCCTGCCAGGCTGCTGTAATCTGAGCTGACTGAAGCAGAGAGGAATGATAATGCATCGGAATTCTGGATGCAGGCATTCGATTTTCGTGCTTCGGAACATTAAACTGGGAGACATTTATATGCAGCAGCTTGTGTGGGTGTATGTGAGTCTGTGTATAATATCCTCCCACTCTCGGGCTAATTTTTAGCTGGGGCATAATTTATTCCGATTTGTTGCATAAATTAGCTCTATTGTGTGAGCATCTTTCAAACACTCCACTTGCAAAATTGAAGAAGTGCAAAAAGAATGTTGTAGCTCGGGGAGAAAAAAGTCATTATAAACCACAAAGTATTTCATGCTGTTATATTGTGCTTGGCCGGTGAGGTATTTTTAGAGCGAGGACAGAGAAAGAGGTCAGATTAAACACAGGTGAACGTCTTCTGAGGCGAGGAGCAGATTCCTGACCTGCCCTGTATAACTACAATACTACAACTAACCGGACTGTGAGCTCATTATTTTACCATGAATGAAACTAAGGCTTTCATCATGTAAAGTAGACCTCTTCTTTGACAGTATAATGTTTCCATCACCCGGTTTTTATGCTCATTTTGAAGCATCGCATCAAAAACAAGTGATCGAAACCTCAGACTTAAAAAAAAAAAAAAATCCATTAATTTGCTAAAAAGTTTTTTACGCTCGCTTGAGGTGGTTTTTTACTTGTGTGAAAAAGAGTTAATGTGAATAATAATAGATGAAAATGCATTTGCCGAATAAATTCTGACGTAGCTTACATTAAACCCACGTGACTTACCGGCTGTTTCCGCTGAAGGTGTTTTATTTACTGTTGGTTACTAGGTTACCAATACCACCATCATCCACTCAAACAACTTGATGGAAACGCACCTAATTCGCATTTGTTAGATTTTTTTTTTTTTGCTATCTTTGAAAAGATTCCCTTTATGTTTGGATGGAAACACAGCTAATCTTACATTGATCTTAATCGTTCAGCCTTGAAACTCACATTCTGATTGGTTGTTTCACTGTAACTTCCACAGCCAATCGATTTCACGTATTCATTACTATAGCCTTTATAACCACAATGCATCCAAAATGAATACTCTAAGTCTGCCTGCTATGCAAATTCTTATTTTAGCCCTCCTCCTCCCCAGCACCACCTGCCTAGACAAAGAGAGTAAAAAAAGACAATATGCCTTTTATTTTATTTTAAAATTGTTATTTTTAGCTATACTCTATCTGTTAGCTTTGATGCCATCTATGATTGTGTACTCCTGAAAGTTGACAATCAACTTTTCAATTTTAGATGAACTAATATTAATTCTAGAATGTTTATTTTACTTTATTACATAATTCCCATACTTCAATTTGTTATTGAAGCTTTGATTAGCCTAAGAATAAAGTTAAATTAGTTGGTGTGTCCTAAATTTTAATTAGTAGTGTAATTCCGGTGTTCTTGTCCAGAAAAACACACTATTTACCATGGTACTATGTCCAAAATACCATGCAGAGTAGGGCTGGGTATCGATTCAATGTTCCAATTCGATTCGATTTCGATTCTCAAGCTGTCAAATCGATTCGATTTCGATTCTCGATTCAAATTTCGATTCAACTCAATGAAATCGATTTAATACTTATACAATTAATAAAAAAAACAGTGAATTTAAGTTTACAAGTCGATAATTAATAAAAAAAAATTAAGAGCCACAAACCTGTATATTAAACTTTTTATTTTATTTTAATGCAAGATTTGTAGTATTACTACAGCATTTCACCTCAGCATTACACATCAGGCATATGGCTTTGTTCTTGTCCACCACACTATCCTCTCCGTCTTGCTTGCGAAATCTAAAATGCTTCCATACCTCTGACTTTTTATGTGAAGGAATTAACGTCGACAACGCACCTGAAACCGCCATTTTAAGCACCGATTGAATGATTGAATGAATGAATGACTGACAGGCTGGCTCGCCTATCGCTCCTCTGTAACAAAACGCAAGGCAAATAAGAGGGTGACATCTAGTGGAGAAGACTAGTAATTACATTAACGTTAATCTTCAATGTTTGCGGAAATAAATATGAAAAAATCGATTTTTGGCCTTTGAGAATCGATTTTGAATCGACCACATTTTAAAAAACGATTAATCGAAAAATCGATTTTTTTGCCCAGCCCTAATGCAGAGTATTTGTTAGTAAAAGCAGAAAGCAGGGTAACGCTTTATTTTACGACCCGCAAACAACTACGTAAGTAAACCGAAATTAGGCCTACGGTGTACGTTTCTGTAATTTTAGCGTACTTCCGTGTAGGTATAGGGGAACAATATGTTAAGTTTGGGGTAATAAAGGGGTTACAAGCAGATATACAACCTGCAAATAACTTTGTAAGTAAACTGAAATTACGCTGTACGTTTCTGTAAATATAGTGTACCTCCGTGTAGGTATAAGCTAATAAAGGGGTAACAAGCTATGCAAGCAAATTATTTATAATGTAATTATTTTAACAGGTACCTATTATGTTAATATATTCCAGGCAAAAATTGTACGTCTGTTGTATATAAAAGTTATCATCACATTTCTGGCAAAATATGTTCTTGTGCAATTTTACATTTAATTTTGGCATCTGTGGGTTGATTTGAATTAATCTAGTAAGAAAAGCCATTAAATTCATGTTTTATCATACTGTGCTTACAGCCATACACGTTTCATTTTCAACCCACAGATGTCAAAATTACCCTGTAAAATTGCACAAGAACATATTTTGCCAGAAATGTGATGATAACTTTTATATACAACAGACGTACAATTTTTGCCTGGAATATATTAACATAATAGGTACCTGTTAGTTTTAAAATAATTACATTATAAATAATTTGCTTGTATATCTGCTTGTTACCCCTTTATTAGCCTACCCAAAACTTAACATATTGTTCCCTTATACCTACACGGAGGTACACTATAATTACAGAAACGTACACCGTAATTTCGATTTACGAAGTTATTTACAGGTTGTATATCTGCTTGTTACCCCTTTATTACCCAAAACTTAACATATTGTTACCTTATACCTACACGGAAGTACGCTATAATTACAGAAACGTACACCGTAATTTCGGTTTACTTACGCAGTTGTTTGCGTGTCGTAAAATAAAGTGTTACCGAAAGCAGTTGCTGTATATACTTTATTTATGGTTTGTTTAAAAAATAATCTCTCTTTTTTAGTGCATTAATTGACTGTCTGTTTGGCTAAGCTTTAATCCAAAATATTTATTTGGTTCTAAGTATACCAATTAATTCTAATGTTTATTTTTTTCTAAGTGCAGAAAGGGTATGTGAGGACAGGCACGTCTCTGATTTCACATTATAACAAAACCTGATGCACTAATATCTGTAAATGCATCTCTCTCTGCCATACTACTTAATCTGTATCTTAAATTAGTGAGGCATCTTGTTAAGCGGTGAGACATTTAAAGGCATGATGGGTCAGTGGTGTCACCAGGGGAAATGTCATTTTTGTTTGTGAGATCTTTGAGAAACTGCTGGGAAATTGACTTCATGTGTTAAGGTCACTAACTGCATTTAGATCTAAAAACAAAATAGTGTTTGTTTGCTTTGTTGTAGGTCTATTTGTTAGATAGCTTCAAGGGTGTCAGTAATGTCACCAGGCAAAGAGGATGGGTTCAGGCATTACACTTAGTGCAGGATGTTAGTCACATTGATGTCAGATGGATCCTCATCTTCAGGACTGTTTGTTTTTAAGAAAGGGACAAGCCTGACATTTTACACCAAAGGCCATATGTGACAACGCTTAGCACACTCTGTCCATGTTGCAATGGGCTTTCTACTGTTTGAACTCTTCACCTGTCAGATGGGGCATAGGTCACACTTCAACCAGGGAGAGAGGGGCACAACCAGGAAATATTATATGAATACAAGTTTGTAAAGGATTTGGCCCCATGAAATCTACATTTGTGACTTTTAGCCCATATCTGTAAGCTTTGAAGCCAGCCAAATATTTGACTTTTCAATTTTAGACAATTTAAAAATATCCAGTGTCTAATTTTATTTAGTTTTTATTACTACTTCCTATAAATGTATTTGTTGTTTTATAGCTTTCATTACTTAAATTGCATTTTGAAAAAAAAAAAAATAATAATTTGAAAAAAAAACTCTGTTTAAATAGGAAATATGTTAAGAAAAAAACTTTTGGTGGTGAAATTTGAAATCACACCTGTGTTTTTGAGCAGATCACAGGTCTCAGAGGGCTCTGTCGTTCACGTGTGTTTCATAACCACATGTCGTTATCTGAATGCCATTTAACCTTGCAGTCCACCTGTGACAACAGAGTGTATATATTGCCTGCCATGTGTTTATTTCTGTACAAAGGGGATGAGGTCTGTCTTCAGTGGGCTATTCTTAACCCAACAACTTTTGCTTTGCAAGTCCAAACATCTGAGAAATGGCCTTGAGTGAAATTCAAGATACATGACATCAATACTGCACTGAACAAATACAAAGCAGATATTGACAGAAATGGTTTGTCTCACTGTGCTCAGCTCCATCTCTTGATAAATAACTCTGCACTTGCTTTTCATGCACCAGAGATTTATAAAGCTGAAATCACTTTGTTCTTTTCCATTTTATTGTGCAGAGAAACATTTGGCAATAGGGAAACCTGTTTAGAAACCATAGTTGTGTTTGCTAATTCAAATAATTCTAATTTGTTTAATAAATGTAAATATGCAAATATTCTATTATTAATCATTCTAGTACCTTATTTGGTTTTTATAATTATTATAATTTATGTAACTATATTTAATTTTATAATATTCTTCAATTAAATATAATTTTTTTTAAAATAATAATAATTATTATTATTAAAATAATAAAAAGTAATATTATTTTAGAAGGGCACTTTTGATCATATAGCAAATACAAGAATATCCTAGTGATCTTATTATGTCCAAAATACCACGCAGAGTATTTGTTAGTAAAAGCAGAAAGCAGGGTAACGCTTTATTTTACGACCCGCAAACAACTACGCAAGTAAACCGAAATTAGGCCTACGGTGTACGTTTCTGGACATAGATCTTATTTAGCAATTTCTTTTGATGGCACTATTTTTATTATTATTTGGTGCAGGAATTACACAGTCTAACTTTTAATATATATTTTTACATACTACATCATCAGAAGTCGCACTTAATACAACCTCTTCTGTTAAGTGGAAGCTAAATGACCCCAGGTTGTAGCGCAGTAATGTCAGGCTATTTATCTATTATTTATTGACATGAGACATTATGTTACTCTGTCCCATGGGCAAAGCACTCCACGTGGAGATATCTGACGCATGAAGTGTCAAAGAGTGACATGCTAGCTATGGCAGTTATGGTTAGCTAGCACATCATGGAACCCACACACACACACACACACACACACACACACACACACACACACACACACACACACACACACACACACACACACACACACACACACACACACACACACACACACACACACACACACACACACACACACACACACACACACACACACACACACACCCTTTTGTACGTCTTTCATCTTTTTATGTGCTAATTCATCCTTCATGCAAAGATAGTGAGTGAAAGAGCCCCCAACAACTCTTCCTTCCTTTCCTCCAGCTTTGACGCCCACCATCAAGTCTCCCCCCTACCAAAACTTCTCTCATGCCAACCCACATGTGCCAATCACAGCTTGTTACCAACCTGTTCTTAGTCTTTTAGACAGACATTGACGGAGGGTTGTTAGTGAGAATAGGTTGTTTCTCTCTCTCTCTCTCTCTCTCTCCTCTCTCTCTCTCTCTCTCTCTCCTCTCTCTCTCTCTCTCTCTCTTCCTCTCTCTCCTCTCTCTCTCTCTCTCTCTCTCTCTGTGTCAGGAGCATAATGGAGGAAGAAACCCTGCTGCGAGAGAGACTGCAGGCTATAACAGTGAGTATTAGGCTATTCTTTTTGGTTTTGTATAACAGGGAAGGCAAGGGAAATAATATCACTTTATAAATTGTTATTTGGCTTTGGTATCAAGTTGGTAATTACAAAATCTTTCTAGGTGTTTGAAACGTGTATATAACAGATGAATTTTTCTCCATTGTGTGTCTGGTAACCTTGATAAGGTGAGAGTTTTAGTGTAATTTAAATAAAAGCACTTAGTCCCAGCATTATAGTCTTAATACTTTTGTGGCCTTGATGATAGGAACCACACAACCATTAACTTTTTCCCTGCCAGGATTTTTTCCCCTAACTTGCCAGTTACCAGCAGCATTTTTGATCATTTGTGATGGCCCATATCTGAACATGCAATATGTCAAAAATAAAGAAAAGAGTCTCTTCTTTTAAACAAACAAACAATATGTTTTATTCTAGTTTTTTGAACACTTGCATGTGAGTAACTTTCATTTAAAAAAGCAACATTTTGATCTTAAAGCTGAGAAAATCACATTCTTTTTTTTTTAAAGACTACAAAGCAATGCTTTTATCTCTTGTTTTGTGCTTCTTTTTTGCATGTGTTTTGATCTGGAGATTCATACCTCTTTCAGAAGATGTTATAGCGCCCCCTACAGTATAACACTGTAAACAAAGGAAAGCTAGGAAATTCTGTCAGTGCCGGCGAAAGAGTTAATGGCCTGACAACAAATCAGAGAGATTATTCCATGTTTATCTGCTTAAAAGTGTGTTAGTTTCTGTAAGTATATGAACTCCATCAAAGACCATTCAGAGCATATATGGAGATATCTGTCCATGTGTTATTTCTGTCCACACACAGCCTTTGAGCTGTTCATTTTATATATGAAGTCATAGTTTATTAGAGAGTTAAAAATAATGCTGCAAAGCCTCCCTCTCAAAAAGACTATATTAGTTCTCTCCCTATGCATGCTTGTGTTAATAGCAAGACGTGAAACAACAAAAGAGTATGGGGTCAAGGTGAAACTGAAAAAGGTTTAGGATCTTATTTTACTTTACATATATGACTCTGTTTTCTCATCAGGACAAAAGAAAAATTCGAGAGGAGATAGAAAAGAAACGAAGGAACACCGAAGAAGAGAAATTAAAGCTACAATATCTAAAGGTATGTGTTATGTAAATTTAATATTTTAGAATACAGAATTTTTATTATTATTAAAACATATTCCAGTAAGTGTTAATATACATAAATATATTAATTGAATTATAAGAATCAAAAGATGAATAATTAAATGAATGTTAAACTTTTTTATGTCAAATGATCATTATATTATTGCAACAGATTGTGTTTGCATTGTGTGATTCTATTTTATTAATTTACAACATTTTTTTTTACAACAAAAAAAAAGTAAATTATCTCGATACAACATGCTGTGTTGCTTTCTTTGCACAAACAGAAAAAAACTCTACGAGAACAATGGCTGATGGATGGATTGAGCACCCAGAGCGAAGAAGAGCAAGAATCTGTGAAGGCCCAGACTGAAGATTTCCAGCAAAAGACTAAACTCCTGCAGAGCAATATCGACAGGTAAAAAAGTTTGTTCTCTATCACTAACGGTTTGCAAGGTTCTCGACTTCCTGACTGAGAGAAGCAATTGGATTATTCTTGTTTAACCACTGTGATGGGCTTTCAGTGTTAGCCAGGGTTCAGACAGATAGACCTCACTCACAGTATTACATAAACTGTCTACTTACACAACACAACCCGCCTTGGCAGTGACTTACGACAAGCTTTATCTGGAAAAAACAAAAGCATCATTATGCAGGAGGTCATACCTGGCGCAGGAAGCATGACTAACACAACAAAAGGACAAAATAACTGAGGAAAAATCTTTTTCAGAGATAGAAAATGAACCATAAGCTGTCATATCTGCGAAACACTCTGTCTGGTTTCTCCATGTGGAGCTTTATTTAGATGGAATGGAAGTTTGCTTTCAAGAAGTTGATTTAAAGGGCTCAAATCTCCAAAGAGCGTTCTCAAATAGACTCTTCAATATGATGGCTGCAGTTTAAACCAGTTGGATTAAGAGGAAAAAAGCAATCGGATGAAAATCTCCACGATCACAGGACAGAGGTGGCTTGTCATTTCCCATTAAGTTATCTTGGCGTATACTGTAGGTGTTCATGACCTCACTCAAAACATAAATGAGGGTATACATTCTGAAATAAAAACTCATTTTTGGATATTATCATCAGCTCTCTGCACATGCCATAGCCTAGGGAATGTTAAAGATTGAACAATACCGAAACATTACACAAGGAGGTGCCATTATATAGAGTGATTTTCATGAAATCAGGTTACTTCAAAAAGGACTAAAACAATGTGGAACCAAACTTTTAGGACTTTCTTTTTTCTGTGAAACACAATGTTTTTTTTATGTTTTCTGTCCATGCAATGAAAGTAGGTGGTATTCAGTGTTTTGGACCTCTTTGACTTTCATTGTATGGACTAAACATTTTCAAAATATATTCTTTTGTGTTCTACAGAACAAATAAAGTCAGATTTGGATCGATATGAAGGTGATGAAATCATGACACAATTTTCATTTTTGGGTGAACCATGCATTTAAAGGGTACATATCATGCTTTTAAATCTTTCCTTTTTACATATAAATCATATATTTGTGGTCTATATAAAGCAGAACTGCAATGCTTGGGTCTGAATTCCTCATTATTATAGCTCCACAGGCCACTTTTCTACCGCTTTTCTGATGTGCGTCTGAGATCAACTCATTTTGGTGCGGTCTCTTTAAATACAAATGCGACACTTCATACCCCGCCCCCTCTCCAGCTCGCAGAGGTGACACTCGGTTCAACTCCACCCCGTTCGGCAATGTTTGTAGTTTTATAGAGATGCGATTATCTAGCCTAGCTGAACAGAAACTTTTTTTCACATGTTATTAACAAAATGTCAACAACGGAAGACTTGTCCATCAAGCCTAACATGTTCGAGCCACAGTCGGAGCGAGATGAAAATAAAGACGACGAACCTGCAGAACAACGTCTTCATATGGATGTATCGCAATGGTGTGTTACTGTATTTACAGTAAGTTCTGCATCCATGCCCACTACTACAATACTGCATGATTTACAACGACTATTTTATACTCACAAAACAAAATATAAGTTATATTATAAACAATTAAAGAAAAGTCGATTATTTCTCTTAAAACAAGCACACTAACTGCTAAACCATGACCACCGAGTGTTTTAAGAAGAGTAGTAAGTTACGTTATTTACAGCTTACCGAAGTGCTTTGTTCGTCGTCTCCAAAGATAGAAGGAACTGACCCCTCAATCAGACGAAGTCTATCGGCAAATCCTTCTTTATACTGGCGGAGGTTGCTGAAGTGACGTTGGTTATCCATGAAGTGATTCGCGCACACAAACATGACTTTACTCACAGATGTGGGTACATTTCCGTGAAAAATAAAACTCAAACAGGCACTTCGAAGAGGTTCTGATGCTGGCAGACGGTGTAATGAAGCATGTGGGTTGCTACATCCAACAACCGAACATGTTGACGTAACTTACCCTCTCGTAACTTCTGCATACTTGGACTACAAAATTGCAGCGAGAAATAAAAATGGCGGATTGCTCAAAGTGTTTGGCCGGAAGTCGATGTCCTTATTTGGCAGTTCCGCTGCAAATACTTTGACGTAATAGTTCACAAAACGTCATAGATTATAGAAAAATCTAAACCGGTTGAAAAATGTGACCAAAACGGAATATAAAGATATCAACGAAGTTCCCGAAGAGACTGATTTCAACTTTTCTGTACTTATAAACACTCCAAATATACAACAAAAGGCATTTAAGGGCTAAAAAAGTAGATTTAGCATGATATGTCCCCTTTAAGTAAAAACATTGTTGCATTATTTCATCTACATATAACTTAATTGAAAAATAAGCTAAATTATGTAA
This sequence comes from Chrosomus eos, assembly GCA_036326025.1. Classification (NCBI taxonomy): domain Eukaryota; kingdom Metazoa; phylum Chordata; class Actinopteri; order Cypriniformes; family Leuciscidae; genus Chrosomus; species Chrosomus eos. Next base: position 9,941,743 of record CM070840.1, read on the forward strand.
GTAAAGCACCTTTATTTATGTAGCACTTGATATATTATTTACAGATCATAAATACATGTGTGCATTCACAGAAAAGAAAGACACACACACACACACACACACACACACACAGCTGTGTTTTTGTGATATATGAGGACATTCCATAGGCGTAATGACTTTTATACTGGACAAACTATATATTCTATCCCCCTACACTGCCCCTGTCCCTATACCTACGACCCTTACAGGAGACATGCTGGATTTTTACATTTAAAAAAAAAATTTTTTTTAATTTTTAATTTTTTATGTTTTTTAAGCAATTTGAAATATGAGGACTCAGGCAATGTCCTCATATATCACGTGTAAGTTGTAATACCAGTGTAATACCCATGTCATTATACACATTTGTGTCCTCATATATCACAAAAACATGAGCACACACACACACACACACACACACACACACACACACACACACACACACACACACACACACACACACACACACACACACCACATAATAGAAATAAGATTATAAAACAACATACAACAATAAAATAAATAGAAGAAAGACCCTAATGAACAAATGTGTTTCGAGAGACTTGTATAGTCAATTGCTTGTAGTTTGTCAAGAAGAGTTCCATAGCTTGGGACCGAAATGACTAAAGGTGGACTCGCCCATTTTTAGCTGTGTTTTTGACCTGATGACTGGCTTTTAGTGATAGAGAGTCAAGATATGTAGCAATATTCCCTGCATCTTTGCAGAATAGAGCTGGAGATTGCGGCTCTGGAGACGCAAGAGCTGGAGATTTCTGCAAAAGAGGAGATTCTTCTGAAACAACTGAAGGAGGTGGAGAAAACTCCAGAGGACATCATAAAGGTATTGCTTGTGTAATCACTTTAACAGGCCTGGAGACTCCTTACCGCTTATTACAACACGAGCCTCTTATATTGGATCCGCTTTTGAGTTGGGAACAAGGGAAATCACTACAATGCAACATGCTGTGAAGATTCCCCTCGGTTTCAAATTGATGTCAAGATAGTTTGATGCCAGTTGGTGCTGTGAGAAAAGGATCTGTTTGCGTGATACGTCACCTCATGTGATTTGTGTGAATCTCGGTTTTGTTTTATATCTTCTTCAATCAAATCCGGTTTTGGTACTGCGCAAACTACTGTTTTTCCCCACAGGAAGTAAACGCAAATATCCTCCCAGGTAAACAAATGTCTTCTTTTTCCTATATTGCTATTTGTACAGCATTTTTCCCTTGACACTTCCTCAACAGACCTTTTTGTTGCTTCCTACAGAGCCAGTCCAATACATCTACACTGCTATACCTGATGTCCCGAAGAGCTATACTCCCACAACTAGGAGGAGAAGTGTCACACCAGGGAAACACGAAACTGATGAAGAGCAGGAGAAAAAAGGTACAACGCAAGGCAACTATTTGCTGATATAATCAGCACAAACATGTTAGGATTTCCTGAATATTTTGTTTAGACAGTGCAAACATTGTCATCAAACTGTCCACTTCTGTAATTATAGCAATTCAAGGTGCATACAGTAAATGCTGTCTTTCATTTCTCATTTTCAAACATGAAAAAGATGGTTTCCATGACTGTAATTATGGGCATGACATAGAATTATGAAATCAAGTTATCACTATCTGAACACTGAACAGGATATTGTATATAGATACAGATTGCAAGATCACAATTTTTTTTATTAAAGCAATAAGCCTCATGAGGCCATGTGTTAATGTGTTTTACCACAGTAAAGGGGTATTTTAAAGCATATTAAAGGGATAGTTCACTTTGAAATAAATTTTTGATATGTTTTAGCTTACCTCAAGGGCATCCAAGATGTAGGTGTCTTTGCGGCCACAGTATTTTCAATTTTGATATTTTTAGGTCAAACCGTTCTTGTCTGTCAGTCATATAATGCAGGCAATAGGGGTTCACCTTAAAAAGCATACACAGAGAAGTCCAAATTAAATATGATTTAATGACTCGTAAACGTAAGTACACATTGATGACCTAAGACACGAAACGAGTGGTTTTTGTGAGAAAACGAACAGTATTTATATAGTTTTTACCTCTTGTAAACACAGCCACGTCCAAGTGATCTGAGAGTTCGCGAGCGCTTCGTTCTTTTCCGGAAAGCACCGGAAGTGAAACCTTGCGCGTGTACGTCACTCATTGTTTACACAGAACAGAGATTGTAGGTAAGACTGCTAATTAAAAGGGTACTAATTTGCGCTTATCCGGGATGTTTAAACCGTCGTAAATGAAAACAATTACAAAAAAAATAAAAAAATAAAACAATTGTATGAGTGACGTACACGCGCGAGGTTTCACTTCCGGTGCTTTCCGGAAAAGACCGAAGCGCTCGCGATCTCAGATCACTTGGACGTGGCTGTGTTTACAAGAGGTAAAAACTATATAAATACTGTTCGTTTTCTCACAAAAACCACTCGTTTCGTGTCTTAGGTCATCAATGTGTACTTACGTTTACGAGTCATTAAATCATGTTTAATTTGGACTTCTCTGTGTATGCTTTTTAAGGTGAACCCCTATTGCCTGCATTATATGACTGACAGACAAGAACGGGTTGACCTAAAAATATCAAAATTGAAAATACTGCGGCCACAAAGACACCTACATCTTGAATGCCCTTGAGGTAAGCTAAAACATATCAAAAATTAATTCCAAAGTGAACTATCCCTTTAATTATAATAAATTGAATAATTATTCCACCAAATACTCTACCGTTCAAAGGTTTGGTTTAAGGATGCATTCATCAAAGAATCCTGAAACAATTTATCACGATTTTCACAAAAATGTTAATCAGCACAACTGTTTTCAACATTTATAATAATAAGAAATGTGTCTAATGCAGCAAATCAGAATATCATAATGTGACACTGAAGACTGGTGCTGAAAATTCAGCTTTGCCATCACAGGATTACATTTTATTTTTAAATATTACATTATAAAATATTCTATATTAAAATAGAAAATTATTATTTTAAATTCTTATCACGATATTACTGTTTTTACTGTATTTTTATCAAATAAATGCAGCCTTTGTGAACATAAGAGACTTTCAAAAACATAAAAAAAAATCTTACAAAAACTTTTGAATGGTAATGTATTTGAAATCTTTTGTGTTTTAAATATATTTAAGTCTTTGTTTTTTGCTAAATTATTTTTATATACATTTATTTAAATGATGGTTCAATTCGTGTTTTTGTTTGTTTTTTTGAATCTCATGATTTGATTCGAGGTGGTTTGTGTTTTTCTTTCAGCTACATACACCATGAAGATCAGTGTGGAAAAAGATCTCCGCACCGGTGAGAGTCACATCCTCTCCACGACCTCCATCGCACCTCTGGATCTCCAACAGCAGGGCATCAAACTCTTTGAGGATGGGCGGAAATCTGTCTACGCCTTGCCGCCTGATGGCCAGGACTCCCAGAATGACATGAATGAGATGAGCCCTCTTGAAGTAGAGGAACTTCTGATGAAAGCCTCAGAGAAGAAAGTCCCATCAGATGTGGAATACCACGAACCTGTGTTTTCAAGCTCATTCAGTCGACCCACAACCCCTCAGAGGACAGAAAGAGGTTACATCAGTCTTCATGGCCTTCAGATGCCCAACAAGAACCAGAGTCAGGCTGAGAAATTTACCAAACAAGAAGCTCTTTACATTCCAGCCCCTAAAACCAAACAGTATTTGGAAACCAACCAACCATCTCAAAATGGACCATATGCTAACAATGAATACAGCGACATAACCAGGATCAGCCCGGGATCTTCTCCCATACAGGAGTGTGAGGAACAGCTTCGGATAACTCCAACGGCAGACTCCGGCCTGGGATTCGGACGGTATTCCCCACTGAATCCAAAGGAAGACTCTAGTCTCAACTTTGTGAGCTTACTCCCACCCGAGGTGGAATCTGGTGAACCTGTTACCATGATCTTCATGGGTTATCAGAATGCTGAATCTGACGAGGAAGATGAAGGAATCCAGGCTGAACTGGTAGTTATTGGTGATGATGATGATGATGAAGCTCATTTGTCGTACCACCCTCTGGGCTACCACAGCAAGATCTTCAAACCCAACAGTGTCGTGTACCGCTCTGAGATCAGGCCTGGTGCCGTCAGAACCTCCGGCTCTGGAAGACACACGTTTGGACATGAAACTGAAGACCAGATAGCCACAGGTACCATTCGAAGATTGAGGAGACACTTTGGTTTCCAATAACATTTCTTAGTTTCTTACGTGTTTTTGATATGTAAATGCACTTTACAATAAGGTTTCATATGTTAACATAATTTAAAGGAAGAGTTCACCCAAAAATGAAAATTCTGTCATCATTTAAGAACGATAATATTAGCATCCACAGAAACGCACAATATTGTTGTGCACTTATTTTATAGCTGCCACTTTAATTGCTCAAGATCTTTAAAGCAGAAATAATTCTGATTGGCTGTTAATGTATTATCAGCTGTAAAAATATCGTTCTAAAAAGTGATTGGACTCTCATAGTTATCATTATTATTATAGTTATCGTGAACGGGCCTTCGTTTACTCAAAAGAAGATATTTTAGAAAATGCATTGACAATGGAAGTCAGTGGACTCCATCGACATAAGGTTGAGTAAAAGGATGGCAGAATATTAAGTTTTGAGTGAACTATTCCTTTTAATGCATCAGTTATCATGAACATCCACTTTAACCCTTTAAGACCCGTTTGCGTGTGTCTGTTTAAAAGCCTATAGAAACTGAAACCAAATGGCTAGCTCAATCATTCTTTTTGCATACAAAACCAGAGATGTAACATGTTCAGATCAAGCCTCCAACATGCCCATGTTGCGTTGTTTTCACCCTCTAATCAGTCTGTACAAACTGCGTAATATGCGTTTACAAAAAAAACACAAAAAAGCATTGCACTTGGTCTTTGCACACATGTTCTGTAGATCTGCGATTGATATTTACGTCTTCCGATGACTCATTGACGTATCACGTTCTGTGCACTATGACCCCCAGGTGTGTCACGTGTTGTGACGTCACACGCTGTGTCATTTGACCATGCGTTTGTACACGGACGCTAGTAAAAACGCAAGTACACGGACGCGGAGGTTTTGGAAATACTAATTGCGTCCGATGACGATTAATCTCCGTCTGCTCATCTATTTATTTGATATTTTAACCAATTTAATGTTCAATCAATATTCAAAAGCAAAATGTTATCTGTTTGAACACAAATGTAATTGGATATTTTACATGGCATTTTTCTCCCCTCTTTTTGAATGAGTGTAAAAATGAGTGTATCTTAAAAACTAATTTATGTAAACAGTTCAAATCAATTCTGTATAGTTTTAAATAGTTTTATGCACGTTTTTTACATTGACAAGTTTGAGGTTGACATTTATCCATTTTTTTGTATTGAATAAAATATGTAGAAAAAAAAATATTAAATTTATTTTTCTTTTTGTTTATTGCACTTTTCAGATATATATCTAGTTACTTTTGATTTATTACAAACATAGCCTTCAAATTGGGAGTGTAAGGATTATTTTGATGTATGGCATTTGAAAATGCTCAAAAGAATGACAGCACAGCATGTAAAAATACAAAGATACACTCGGGTGGAATTGTTCTATGGCAGGTCATAAAGGGTTAATAGCATTTGTTAATCTTGGTTAATGTTAATTTCTACAAATGCCAATACGTTTTAAGTATATAAATTAATGTTAGTAAATGTTTTAAGAATAAACAGAAGCTAAAAATAAAATGTGTATTCATTCATATTAACCTGGATTAACAGTTTAGTTTAGTTCATGATATCTAATTTTTTAACTGATGTTGATGAACCCTACTGTAACTTTAAGAATGCAAAGAAAAATATCCAGCAGCAAGATTACTAAAAATACTAGACTTGAATATTTATAATCAACTGAAATATTCTGCATTGTGTTTGGAGCATCCACACAAATATTAATAATATATAATAATAATATTAAATAACACCAATGCATGGCGTGCATGAAATTAAACGTATTGTTTGTCTTATAACAACTGTCTTGTTTTTATATGAATAATAAAATAATTTCTGCTTTGACATTAACTTGCTGTTGTCACTTTTTTTTGGGACATTTTGGAGTAATATAACAAGACTTTAGTGGCTTGGGATTTAAAAGACAAAACTTGCCTTACAAAAATGTATCATGGTAAACAGTTAATGACAAAAAACAAACATATAAGCTATAGTTTAAAAATCTAGTACCTTTAAGACATCACAGACACTGTCAAAAATAAGTAAAGTACAACAAAATTACAGAAAGATTCCCATAGGAAACCCCATATTCATTTATTGTAGTAACAATTTCTGTGGCTCTAAGACTAACGGTTACCATGGTGAATGTGTGCAATTGCTGATAAAACATAATGGCTTTTAGATATCTTTAGGACATGTTATTCATTTCTTTATTTTGTGTCATTATAGGTTCCGCCGTTTCCGACAGCTAATGTGTGAATTAGCATAGTATTTTTTTCTCTCCTCCAGAGTAATGCACCGTTCCCGTCCATCAGCTATAATTGAGCACTTTGCCCTCGGTGGCTTTTAAGACGTTGTGTCTGTTCAAAAGGTCTTTCATAACATCTGCTGAAGAGAGAGTTATGTAATAATCCTTGGCCTGCGTTACGTAAGGTGCAAAATGAATGCTAAAATCTGCGATGTTTGGCATTCATTGTTTCCTCTGTTTTTTCATCCCCTCATTTTGGCTCGCCAGTGCAGGGTAAATGTGTTAACTGCAATCCCATCATCCTCTCTAATGACAGATCACAGACAAATCCATTGATTGATTGGATTATACTGGATCTTGATTGGGGTTGAGACTAACTAACTATCTAACCGCCTGCATGCAGAATATCCAGGTGTGGTTAAACTGAAATATTCTTACTGTCTTCTCCACAGCGCTGCCAATGAAATGTCTCAGCTGAGAAATACATGTAAGCTCTTCAAAGCAAGATTACAGTGTCGGCAGCTTGTATTTGCTGATCGGGATGGAAAGGACTGAGAGACTGATCTAAAAAAAAAAAAAAAAAAAACTGCTTATGACATGAATCATATTTGAGTGCCATCATGTTGTACATAATGTTTTTCAGTTGACTGTTATGTAATTTATGTTGCTTTTTGGTAAAGTTTTTTTCTGTTTTGTTTTTTATCAAAGTGATGTAGATAATAATTTTTTTGGTAACACTTTACAATAAGGTCTCATTTGTTAACATTAGTTGATGTATTAACTAACATGAACTAACAATGAGCAATACATTTGTTACCGTATTTATTAATATGTATTAATGTTAGTTAATAAAATGCATCAGTTATTGTTTGTTCACTGTGCACTTAATGTTAACAAATACAACGTTAGATTTTAATCATGTATTAGTAAATGTTGGAAATGGACATTAACTAATATTAACTTGTTCATTCAACTAAAATAGATAACTAATGTTATTTTTAACTTATGTTATGAAACCTTATTGTAAAGTGTTACCATTTTTTTCTGTCCCCTCCCAAAAACTCCATTTGCAGGGGCAAAGTTTTATGTAAGGTGACTTAATTTAATGTATTATAAATAATATTACATTTAACAAACTTGTATCTTACCAACATTCACACTTCAAATGTTATTTTCCTTATCAGCACTGCTGTCATATTTTCAAAAAAAAAAAACATCCTTAAAATAATATAAATTTCAATTTAATTTTTAAATTTACCAAAATTGCTAAATATATTAAGGCATTTTCTGGCAAAAAAATAATATTTTTGCCATGATTTTTTTTTTTTTGTTAACCATAAATCTAACTAAATGAATTAGTGAGTTGTAGAGCAAGAAAAAGAGCAGGAAAAAATATCTAGTGGGGGTTAAAAAAAACCCAAAATAAATTCTATATATTCTCTGAAAACAAGTTTTAATGTTACGCATTTAGTGAATTTGTAAATGTATCCTGCTTTGATATTTTTACAATAAAACAAGACAAAAATATTGATTAAGAATATTATTTTTGGCAGTCTTATGTTTACATGACGCACATCAAAATGAAAAGTGTTTAAACACATTGAAGTCACTTGATCATAAACTTTGTCACTGCATCAGTGCAAAGGGCAGGTTTTTCAGAGGATAGTAATGAACCATATTACGACACATTCTCTAAAGATGAGAAACCGATTACATGAAACCTTGAGAATATGCTTGATTGACAGAAAGCTTTTAAGAAATTCCTTGTGAGACTGAGTGCGTGTGTCGGAACGGCTGAGGCTGCTCAGCTATTGGCTGTTTCTGGCACATTCAGAGTAAGTCACAGTCTCTGTGGTTACAGAGAAGCAGAGCTTCAGCCAAGACAGAATCGCTGAGCACGTTCCCTGTCCTCCGTCTGCTCGTATCACAACAAGGTAGGACACAGAGAACTTTATAAACGGTCAGACTTCTACTAAATGAAAATATATGGGGTGAATGAACTTGTTTAGGTGTCACGCTGTTGGTTTTATATGTAGTTTGTGCTGGATTGCTGTTATCCATTTATCAGTGGTGCTGTAAAGAATGTGATATTGTTGAGATGCTCTGACAAACAGATGCTAAACTCATTGGGTTTGTGCTAATGTGGTCTAAAGAGACTTGATTTGGTGCAAACAAGTGTGTGAGAGTGTGTACACTTGCATGGGGTGATAGGTTTCTGTCTGTTTTTCCGACTGAAACATTTACTGTATTTTATGTCAAACTTAATATTGTTGCATCATAAATGTGAGAAGTGAGATTGCATTGATACTTGATAAAATATATTGTTACATTTTTGTAATCTGGCTTTAGTGACATCCATGATGTGCATCTTTAAAGCATTATGAATTAAAAATGTCAGTCATGTCAATAAAACTCTTCATCCAATCGTCCTCTCTAATTTAAACCTGAAGCGTGAAGATGCAACAACATGAAGAACAGAAGCTGTGGAAGTTTAATTAATCCCAGGCTGCTTGTACAAACCTCGAGCACTTCAGAAAACGTGGAATACGAGATCTGAGATGTTGTCAGACGGCATCAGCACTGGGCTTCTCAGCTGAATGTGTGTGTGGGTGTGTGAGTGTGTTTTAGAGTGAATTAAAGTGTTGGCGTGGGTGAGTGGAGGCGTGGTGTGTGTGTGTGTGTGTGTGTGTGTGTGTGTGTGTGTGTGTGTGTGTGTGTGTGTGTGTCTAGGGTTAATGTGAGACAGAGATGGATCCTCTTTGGAACTGATTACAGATGAGAATGTCTCCTGGTCCATTTCACCCTCACATTAATGCAGAGAAGAGCAGAGAGCTGACACATGAACTGCTATTAATATGTCAGCAAAAATATGGGTGACACTTTCTATGCAGCCTGTATGTACTCATAATATACAGTATTCATAATGGCTTATTTTAGAATTTCAAATCGGTATGTTCTTTTAATTCATTGAAACCAGTTATACTTGAAAATTTATGGTTAATACACAGCATAATCACCAAATTTCGCATATTATAATGGATTATTCTCTTAATTATATTGTATTCATAATAATAAACACCTCGACCAAGTAGATAAATATAAAAATCTATATACAGTATGTATATAAAATCATATATAATTCTATTTATAAAAAAGATATAGTTTGCATTCATATTTTCTTCCTGTGTGTGTGTGTGTATATATATATATATATATATATATATATATAGTGAATGTCATATCACTTTTTATCATTTTAACACATCCTTGCTGAATAAAAGTATTAATTTCTTTCAAAAAAAGAAAAACAAAATTACTGATCCCAAACTTTTGAATGATATACGTATATTACATATATTTTTAATAAAAATAGAATAAAAAGTTATTTTTAAACTTTTTTTTCATCAAAGAATCCTGAAACAAAGTATCACAGGTGATAAAAACATTAAGCAGCACAACTGTTTTCAACATAGATAATAAATCAGCATATTAGAATGATTTCTGAATGATCATGTGACACTGAAGACATTGCATCAGCTTTGCATCACATAAATTATATTTTATATAAGTATATTAACATAGAAAATAATTATTTTAAATTGTAATAATATTTCACAATATTACAGTTTTTTTCCTGTATTTTTGATCAAATAAATGCAGGCTTGATGAGTTTAAGAGACTTCTTTCAAAAACAAAAATAGTAATGTTTCCAAACTTTTGACCGGTGTGTATATATTTACATATATATATACATATGTGTGTGTATTTTACTATTTGACTATTTGGTAAAGGTCTGACGTAATATCTGAACTTCATTCTTGTATATTTATATTTAATATATATTTATTCTCTTGTTGTATTAAAAACTATGTTTATGTACAAGCAGCTTCTCTAAATAATTTCACTTTTAATATTAAAATACAGTACATAGTTCATATTAAATTGTTAATATGTTCATAAAACGTCACGTCATTTTTCCATTCAAACTGCTGAATCTCTACAAAATTCTCCCTTCGAGACATTTGTGTCTTATTCTGCAATGCTCTCATGCCGCATAGTGATTTTTATCACCCGAGAACATCGCCTTCCCATTTCCAAAGGCTCAGTGCTCAGTCACATGCATCTGAATGGCCACCTACGCTCTGCCCCCCCCCCCAGCACCTGTTTCTGTGATGCTCCACACAGGTTATTATTTCATTCTGAATAGAACAACCTTGAGCATGAAATGTTCTTCTTTAATGGCCTTTGCTCACACAATGATGAACACAGCCTATAGATACCGAAACAGTTCAACATGTATATCTTGATTATATTTATAAGTGAAATCTCTGCACCAACTATGCCACAATCCCCTATGACATAACTTTCATTTTAGGAAACGCATCGACCTCATTGACAAGCCACTTATCGATCAGTCAGCCAAAACTGCAGCTGTTAATGCAAAAACACTGGAGCGGCCAATCAGAGTTGAGATGCCCTGAGGTGACCACTAGTGCCAACATCAGTGACATCAGACCAACTCGCAATGGCATTTCTGCCAATAACTCCCACATCAGGGCAAGTTCACTTCCTATCCATGCATCCACAAACTATTTACTCAAGCCCAGAGTGCATACAGGTTTCACCAGGAAGATTTTCTTGGCAAAGTGGTGATGATCTCCTTCTGGCTCCTGTTTCTAAAGCTCACGGTAGGTATTGGGACAAGCTGGTACCTCCGTCTGCCTTCAATGCAAATGTTATTGTCACTGAATAATTTATGGATTACAGATTGTCATGACACAAATGCTGAGACGGAGAGGGTGCGAGAGTGTTGAAGTTTTCTCACAAGCTGAGCTGCTAGAGGAGGAGCCGGGTAGGGGGTGTTGCTATGGTAGTCAACACTTTACCGCTCGTCATTTTCATGAGGCTTTGTGCCTTTTGTGTAGCTTGATTGGGGTGAAATGGGCAGGCGCTGAAGTGGATGGTAATTTCACATAATTTTGACTGTTTTTAGTAGTCGCATTAGCATGCCGCTTGAGTTTTGAATGATTGTGGGAGACTTTCGTGCAATACTGGTCATTGTACCAAACAGACATCAAGGAACAGCTAGATGACTAAAGTATTTCAAGCCGTAAACTTATATAATCTATGAATGGTGCTGTCAATTTGTACATTTTGATTTCACCACAACAACCCCCTACCGATATTGTGTTATGTTCAGCATTCAAGAGTATAATTGTGGTTTTGATGTTGTGGTAGAGAAAAAAATCCCTTTTCTAATCCCCATGGCAGCTGATTTAGTCTGTCAGAAAGTGTTTGAGCGTTAGATCACACATCACTTTGGCACTTGGTACGAATGAGATCAGAAAAATCCATGTAAACAAACCACGCTGCCGTGATCAAACGCTCTGCAGTGGCGCATCAACAAGACAAGACAAATAAGAACATGCAATGTGCGATTGATTGTTAATTCTCATAAAATACTCCCTCGGTATGCAATATAAGAAACCGTGGTCAGTGCAGTGGCAGTCTATGACGCTGTTATCTTTCAGTAGATTTCATTCTTTCTTTTCCTGATCCAGAGCCTATGCTGCTGATTAACTGCAGGACATGAATGAGAGCCAGTTCTGCAGTCTTATATAATGAGTCTACTTATTTCTGCCTACTATAACCCAATTTTGTGAAATAATTCACTGCAATTAAACAAGTGATTTCACTTTCTTCTAAAACCCTGGAATTATAATCTAATATAAGGAATTAATGTTGCATATTTTACATAAGGAAGCCCATGTGAATTTCAAACGCCTGTTTTTACATTTTAAAAATAACGTTCACACTATAAAATGTGTTAAACAGACGTAACAAGGTGCAATATGGGAGAGTCAGTTCAAAAGGTAAGAATTTCTGTGTGGAGTGAAACTAATGCTTGTGACTAACCTGGTTTTTAAGTGCTGTGCAATTACAACAACATGGTGCCTTTAAACAATCATAGGCGTTGCTGGACGTTTAGCAGTGTTTCTGTCACAAGTTTTCATCTCAGCCTGAAAAAAAAAAGAGTCATTATTTGATCTCAATTCTTACCTGAAAAAGTGGCTACAGTAAGCTATCTGAGGTTATTTCATTCTGAATACTATTCATACCAGTCGTTATTTACATTAAACAGGCACTGGAGACTCTAGATTCGCATCTGTTCTCTTTCAGAAGGACCTATTAAAGAGATAGTTCACCCAAAAATGAAAATTCTTTCATCATTTACTCACCCTCAAGTTGTTTACATTCGGCAAAATATCTTCCTTGTTCATCAGAATAATGAAATTCATTTCATACAGGTTTGGAATAACTTGAGGTGAGTGACATTCACCTGAGTGACAATGACAGAATTTTTTATTTTGGGATGAACTATACCTTTAAAACCAGGACGGAATGATTTTGATAACGTTCGAGGGGGTTATATAGATACACTTCTATGACTGCTCCACAGACTTCTTGTTGCATATTTTGCACCCTTTGTTTGAACATTTTATTTTACGGGCCTTTCTGAAAAAATATTCCAATGCCCTATCATATGGGCTTGTTTGTGTGATAGACTACAGGCTCTGTACTTAATGTAACAATTATTAAACACTATTAAATTTAAATAACAAATTAGATTTATAAACAACCAGCTTTTCAAAACAACATTTGCAATGTGCAATTTTAACAAACTATACAAATATTTTAAAATATTTGTGCTAAAAAGTGCAAAACATAACAACTGAAACAACAACTGAATTTTAACAAACACTATACAACTATAAAACAATGAAGTGCAAAATAAAGTGCAAAACAACATTGTCAAATGCAGAGGTGCGAATTTACAAACAACTGTTAATTTAACATAAAAGCATAGGCTACTTTTGCCATGGAATGGTTTGCCATGATGACTGAATGTTAATAATCCCTAAAAAGCTGACATCATCGCGATATCAAACATCTCTATTATTATCAATGAAGCTGATTGCACAATGAATATTTCACAATATCTACACTTTGTTTGTTATAAACAGAGGATTTGCCAGCATGCAGAATTCAACACTGAACAAAAAGTCAGTTTTGAGCGGTGATGGGAGTCCATCTTAAATGCTTCTGATTGGTCATTGTGTTTAAGAAATCAACACATATGTCTGTGATTGGCTACATCGCTCACGCTGGAAACATGTTATAGAAACTCTAGCCAGTAAATCATTTCAATTTTGTTTAGTTGTTCTTTTCTGCAACAGATTAATAACAATTTATTAGTTTTTATATTTTTTTATTCATTATTTGCGGGAGTCCTGTGAATCGTTTTATTCTCCCACAGCCCGCACACACAGAGCACGTCTCTAGATCAAGGGCGCGGCCCGAGGATGGCGGCGGGTAATATCGGCCCAAGTTCTGCCTCGGGCAGAGAATTTAAGCTACAAACAGGACAGAGCATAGGCGCCGATTTATGTTTTACTCCGTGTGTGCTCATGGGCGCTGGCCCTTTAAAAAAAAAAAAAAAAAAAAAGTAGGTCTAGTCAAAAAATGTTTGCATTCCAGAACCTTACTCTTATCAGTTCTACTGCTGCAAGTGAATTTCGTTTTGTATAAATTGTATCTTCATTTTAATAAATGTTTTATCAACAAATTGCCTGGATTAATAAATAAGCAAGCAAATATAGACAATGCGCCGCGTCACAACTCGAGCCTCGAGGTATCGCACACCGGACGCGCAGGTACACGAGCAATATTGTAATGTTATGTTTAAGGATATTATGGAATTCAGATCATGTCTGTACTATGTTATGTTATGATTGTAATGCACAATTAAATACAACCCTTGCTGTCTGCAGTCTTAACACTTTACAGTCCGTTAACTGAATGAGAATATCACCTGAAAATTCGTTAACATCAGCAATTTTCATTCAACCAGCTGATTCATTTAGTTTTAACATTTAGTTTTCTGTAAATGAATGTAAAACTAAATGTATATTGCAGCACAGGGTGAAGTCAGTATAAATTAATGACGATTTGAGACAAATAAATGTAAATTTAATATAAAACTATGTAAATCGCGCTCTGTGGCACGGCAGAATTTTGAACAAGGTCCTGAGCCGTTGCTGGACGCCGCGGATAGACGATGAATGGCGCCGCCGGTGTGTGTAAATTACACTCATAGAGAATATGTGTTCATGCGACCCCTTTTAGGAAATGAACAGCGGTCGACACGAACACACACACCTATTTACTTGATAATAAAGCCATAAAGTAGGCTTTCTTTCAACTCAGGACAGCACCACTTCTCACAAATACAGTCAGGATTGGAGATCAAAAGTGTAACTGACACATACATAGTAACCGCGATCAGAGGCGCTTTCATCCGAGAAACGCTGTGATTGGTGGATAGGATATGGAGCAGGCGAGACTGACATCGACACAACCAATCACAGTGACAGATGCTTCACATAGCACCAACTGCAATGTTTAATTTTAAATGAATGAATGTAGCCTACTGGCAGTCTAGCACGTGGGTGCTCGGTATTTTCCGTGGGTGCTCAGTATTTTCCGTGGGTGCTCGAGCCCCGGAGCACCCACGGTATCGGCGCCTATGGGACAGAGTAACAAGGTAGGCTTCGCTCATACATTTTTTGACGACGTAACGTTAGTTAAGGCGTGTGCTGCTTAGGCGGCCGCCTTAGTTACAAAGTGCTGCTGGAAACCCTGAATCTGTAATGGAAACGCGACAGCGTTTAACATAGAATAACTTATCAGAGTTGTTTTGCAACAGTGTTCATTAACCATTCAACTCCGGATTGATTCTGGAATATTCGCTGGGAAAATAAGCTCCGCAGTGACCGCCACAATCCGTCCTCCAACGCATGCTCATGTTTTGAGACTGTGCTCGAAGAGGAGGCGGGGCTATTCGCGCGCGCCTCCGTTGTCAGTTTGTGAGAGAGAGAGGGGGGAGCAAGCTGCGCGCAGCTCTACAATAAAATACATTTTTACCCATATTAAATAGTTTAAAAACCTGAAAATCAATCCGTGGCGGTCAGCGTTGATATTGTCGGCCCGCCACAAATTAATGAATGTATGGGAAACCCTGGAATCAATACATATAACGCGATCAGTGAAGTCAAATCACTCAGCAAATTACTCTTAGCAGTTTTTAAGTGATACATAAAAACTTATTTAAATCAGTTGAAGCAGTTTCACAATTATTCTCATTAATTTACTGAACAGCAAGTCATTAATTTCATCATGTCTGACTCAATGAACCAACCTAACCTAAAACATTGTTGTTCATATGATAATGTACGTAGCTAGTTAAAGATACACATTATTTTTCTGTGGAATTTTATAATATAAAAGAATAATTCAATCAGACACCTAATTTTTTTTCTTATTTCAAATTAAAGGGACAGTTCACCCAAAAATTAAGGTTGATAGGTCACCCTCACGTTGTTCCTAACCTGTATGAGTTTATTTCTTCTGTTGAACACAAAAGAAGATAATTTGAAGAATGCTGGTAATCAAATAGTTGATGGGCCCCATTGACTTCCATTGTAGGAAAAAAAAAAAACGACGCAAGTCAATGGCTACCGTCAACTGTCTGGTTACCAACATTCTTCAAAACATCATCTTTTGTGTTCAACAGAATAAAGAAAATCATACAGGATTCAAACAACTTGAGGGGGAGTAAAATCCCTTTAACAACATAATTAAATGTTTTCCTCAAATTCAAATAAATTGTTAATGGAACCATTAAAAAACTGTAATTCAATTACTCAGTATAGAATGCATTCATATGTGCCACCATTCCTGATGTATATCAGTGATTTTACTTTATTTTGTAAAAGTTGTTGTTAGTCAAGCATGTTTTTCAACCTCTTGCCAGGAATATTACTTTCAGCTACGTCAGCTCAAGCTCAGGAAGTTTCCTAATAAAAGAATCAGCCCTGAAAAACTTCGAAATGTAATATTACATAAGATCGGTACTAAACATGAGTGGGTGCAAATTAGCTTTGATATGCTGTGAATGTTTTGGTGATTAGGGAAATGAGATTCCTCTTGCTGCTCTTGAATTTCTTTGTTGTATTTTTCTCTTGCAGGGAGCTACGAGTGAGCTTGAAGAGGTGGATAGACTGGACGAGATTGCAGGTTCTCTCTCCTGAGAATCCAGAGCATACCGAGCTGAAGTCCCTGTCTGAGCCTGTAACCATGGAGACAAGTGAAAACTCCGGCACAGCAACATAATTGACTGTGAAATGGAAATCCTGGAGACTGAGTTACCTGAGAGCAAGGATACAGGAAACATAGATGAACAAGTTTGTCATGATGCTGATGTGTTTAGAGTCCATTAGTACAAAAGTTGTGGCTGACATTTTAGCAGACTTACCTCCTACGGAGACCAAGGCTGATGAGCTTGAAGACGTTTGCAGTCCAAAAGAGGCGCTTGTCCTGGAGGAACTCAAGAAGAACTTTATCGCAATGAGTCAATTACCTCTTCGATATCCGACACTCCGTCAAGTGCTGAGAGCGTGTATGAAAATGACGTCACGCATAAGAGGCAAGATTCGCTGAGACAGGAAACGTTGGAGAACATCGCACCTCAAATAGATGATGTTGACGATGCAGATATTTTAGACCCATTGGGTATAGACTCAGATGAAGCCATCTTAGAAAGTTTTGGATGTGAGGAGCCAGAAGAAACCATCCTTGAGCACTACATCCGAGAAGAAGTTCTGTCAGACGTCTCCACAGAGTCCTGTCACGACCCAGACGAAATAGACGAGTGTCTTCGTGTCGAAATAGCTGCAGCGTCATCAGACAGCGAAACCGATGATAAATGGAGGTGCTTCTTCTCTTCCTCCATTAATAAGGAAGATGATGATTCCTACCTTGACAGCCTTGAGCTGAGCGCACAAGAACTCTTTATTCAAAAAACAGAAGTTTTGAATACTGAGGAAGTTTCAAAGGAAACTGAAGAGCAGGAGGTTCCTGTGGGAGAAGAAGTGCTAGAACAACCAGGGGATGACCCAGATCAGCAACCGCAAGAGATATCTTACAATTCATCCACACTGTTCCACGGCTTGTCCAAGATTTCCGAAGATGATGAGGATCTTGGACGAGGCTCAGCAACTCACAAGAGCAATTCATTCGATTCCGTCAAATCCGATTCTGGCAAAAAGGTGCCGAAAGATTATTGTGTGATTCAGGAAATGAAAAGCGAAGAACGTCAGTACTGAACATGTGGATTTCAAAGTTGCTCGCCAACAGTGGCTAGAGATCGAAGAGCAAACGAAAAACTTGACACACCATCCAAGCACACCAACAACTCGATCTGGCACCTGCCAAGGTAGTCACAGTTTCATGTATACGCCAGTCCGAAACATCGACCGGCCCAAGAGGGACCTTGAGAGCTTGTCGCTTGCAGAGGACTATGCGCACACCCAGTTTAGCCCTTGCTCTGAGGATTCAGGTCTGGACGACTCTAGCTACAGATCGCCGTTTGAAGATCCAGAAACTCCAATTGAGAAAGAGATTCGCCTGACCATGGAGCGTGAGGACAACCTGAGACGCGAGAGGGGAATGTCAAAATCGTACTCCAGTGACTGCGTACAGATGAGGGTGAGATCTGCCAGCTTGAACCCTGGAAAACTATGCCAAGAAGTCGATGAGAAAAGGAAGATGTTTGATCACCAGGATGACGATAGTAGTATATCCAAATCTCTCGTCAGCATGATGCCTTCTTTCATCATTACCTCCTCACCAACCAAAAGCTCACAGAACCTAGACTTGGCCACCAACAGCGTTATCGTCCTCGACTCAGAGCCTTTCCCTCCAAGTCCACGACACGGAAAGATGGTGTCCTCCAAATCTGCTGACTGGAGACCTGAAGATACCCCTAATATCATCATTTTGGAGACATCAAACCTCATCATTCGAAGTGCATCTGAGTTCAACTTGAATTCTGCTTCTGAGGAAATCCAGGAGAAGATGTTTCTCAACAACCCATTTTTTAAGCTGCGGTCCAGGAGTACGATATCTCTCGTTGATGAGGAGATTAAGATGGTGAAGCAGCGAGAAGAGGAACTGAAGCGTCAAAGGGCCAGTGTTTACTCAAAGGATCACTTCCTGATGTCTCCAAACCGTTTGGACAGCTCATCGTTTACAGGTACTGCATGCCAACAGAAAAATACAGACACAATTTTTCATTCCATTGATCTGAAGTAATGACTACATCACTAAGACTGAAAAACACATGCATGTCAGAAAAAGTTGTCAGAAAAGATGTTCCTCATTGGTTTTCAATATAATTTCAGATGATGTGCCAATTAAATGTAAATCATCCCCTTCATCTCCAATGAAAACATGCAGAATGGATCGTTCAGCTTTGTCATGTGATCATCGAGTAAGTATATGCGTGTATATATTTATATAACATTATCTGTAATGATCTCAAAATCACTTTTATTGTCCTGTCAATAGTTTCTTGAAACCTATGCTGGAGGCCGACGTAAAAGTGCCATGGCTTTGCGCTGGGAGGCAGGGGAGTTTGCGAACAATGAGTAAAAAAGAACCAAGATGGACTCTGATCGTCAATTTGCAGCTGTTTTACGTAAGAGAATTTTCAATGCTCAAACTTGTTTGTTTATTGTGACAGCATATACACTTGCTACTGTTGCTTGTGTGACTTTGTTGTTGATCCAGAAACAAATCTGCATAAGCCGAGATGCCTAAATGTTATATGAATGTACTGTTTCACGCATATTTGTGATTCCTCTTTGATGAGGTATCTAGAGAGACTTATAAACCATATTTTTTAGTGTTTTGTCTATGAAGTCGAGGAGAATATGTACTGTATATTCATATATTTGTATTTTCGTGTATGGAAATGTTTGTATATCCCTAAATTATATGAAAATATGAAACAGTATTAAAAGGTTTTAGGATAATATTTAAGTCAAAATATACACAAAATGGATGCATTTTGTTAAACATTGCAGAAAACATCAATTTGGTATCTTTTGTGAAAAGGAAATCATTGAGAGATTTCTTTTTTTTTTAAAGAATGAATATTAAATTGATTGCTATGACTGCTCTAGGACCAGAGGACATTTTATGAAGATACTAATCTGAATCCAGATAACATTTCAATACTTCAGTTACACTCAGTATAAAAAGCTTAAATCTATTCAGAAAATCATCTACTATCTAAAAATCCCCTTTGCTTTGTTGTCCACAGAAAATGTGCATATTTGTCAAACCACCATGCTTTTAAAAGAGTATTGCTTGCTAACCTTGCTTACCATGTCAGTCTCAAAAAAATACTTGCTTTGCATACCATTTGAACAATCACGTTCAAATTAAAGAATAAAAAGTTAATGTCAATTAAAATCAATTGTCTTTTTATACTAAAACAGTTAACTCTGACGAGCAAACACACCAAATTGTCTTTGTATTAACATTTCACAGGAGAAAACAAATTTCCTCACACAAAAATGTGATTATCACACACACACATAAACTCACAAATAAATGGCATGATATTCAGTCTATATGAAATAACTCACCAAAAGTTGATTTTAAAGAGAGAGCCAGCAGCACAGGAACCAATATTCTTAAACAATGCAAAGAAATGTATTAATACAAAATATATGCACAAATTATAGAAGATAAAGCCAGTAACACAGTTTAATTTAAAAAAGCTTTATTTAAAAAGGCAATAGATCTGTCACATATGTGACAAAACCTTCATTAAACGGTCCATTTCATCCAAAACACATGAGTCTTTAATACGGTTGTGAATGTTTACATCTCAGGCAACAGTAACAGTCTTTAAATCCACAATTCACTTTCAGAAAACATCATCCAGAACACAGTGTTCAAATACAATTCCTATTTACTTGATCTGAAAACATGATCAATAATGCTTTCACCAAATATTACACAAAGGAAATACATTCTTCAGATTCGATAAAAAAGCAGATAATAAGGAGACATTTAAATAAAAGCATAATTTGTTCTTTACAACAAATAATTTTAAAGGTAAACCAACCATATAACATTTATAAAATAAAAACAAATTACAAAAAAAGCAGATAATCAGGAGACATTTAAATAAAAGCATAATTTGTTCTTTACAACAAATGATTTAAAGGTAAACCAACAATATAACATTTATAAAATAAAAAAAAATTACAAAAACTTCTAAAAAATTATACAACTAAATTGATTTATATCTCAGTAAAGTAGTAAAGAAGTAGTAAAGAAATGTAATTTCAAGTAAAAAAAAATACTTTTAAATAATCACCGTAAATTGAAAGGTAGCCTAGGTTAGTATTACTCCATATTTCTTTGGCTTGTTTTAACATAGGCACAATTAGTGAAAAGTCCTAGAGACTAAATGTGGAAATGACTGCTGAGAGTGTCATACTGATCTGATAGTCCAAAGTAGAACAGTCAGAAATCCCAGATTTCCACAGAGATAAACAGCCAGAACTATGTTTTTAAAACAAGATTCCTAGAAAAAGAAACAAAAATGTAATGGGTATAACATAAATGTAATGCACATGTTTATCATGAGGAAATAAATACCAACTCAACTCACCATGCTAGATGTCTCATTCTCATCAGGAACAAACATAATCTCCTCTTTGCCATCAGAATTAATATGTTCTGTGTAGACTTTGACGTTTTTAAAATATTTACCTGAAAAGCACACATACACAAAAACTGAAGCCGATTAGCATTCAACCCAATATGTCAATTACTAATGCAGTATAATAAAACCTTTTACAATCATACAACACAAATGATTTCCAGACGAGACACTAAGAAACACTACTCATAAACATACAGTAAACTGAGGAATCCAAGTACAGATGGTTGGAGGCGGTTCACTGACCTATTGGTAAAAAACCCCTTCGATGGACTTCCAGAACCAAATCTGTCAGCACAAACCAGATCACAATGAACGCCAGGACCCCTGTGGACCATGGAGCCGGCAGGAGCAGAGCTTGCTGATGGATCCCGAGGAAGATGGTGACAACTAAATCAGGAAACACACCGCTCGCTTAACACATTCTGCTAGTGTTTCAGGCACTCTGAACTAATATTATGCATCATAACATGACAAGCCTCCATACAACTACAATACAACATATTATACAGTATACGACATGTAATCAGTTATGATAATAAATTCTAGAGAACACAACTGTTCACTGTACAATTTTACTGAGCTTACAAAGTCACTTTCTGCTGTCAACATTGTTTTTATTATAGATCGGAGCCACATAATTATTACCCATTCAAGACTATATTCACAGTGTTGTATCTTACCAGCTAGGATTTGAACTGTTGTTCCTGTTCCAAAATGCATCCAGTTGAAGATGTATCTCCTGAGAGCAGGTTTCACAGAAAATACATTTCAAACATGACCATTTCAATCACAATTGATATTAAAACTGTATTCACAAGCTATCTACACTGTGTAACATTTTTCTAAAATGGGATAGCCCCTGACAGACAACTCAAAAGCCACGTTTACTGAAATTGCATACTATTTTTTTTTTTTTTTTTTTGCAGTATGCATAGGCCTACTGTGTTTAACATTTTTATAAAATATCAAAGTCCCTGACAGACAATTCAGAAGCTTGGTACATTTTTCAGGATGGTAAATTGTACACTGCCTTTCAAAACATTTGGGGTTGGTAAGATTTTTTTTTTAAATTGTTTTCTTCTGCTCACCAATTTATTTAATCAAAAATACAGTAAAAACAAATATTTTGAAATATTATTTCATTTTAAAATAACTGTTTTCTATTTTAAGATATTTCAAAATGTAATTTATTCTTGTGGTGGCAAAGCTGAATTTTTAGCAGCTCCAAGTCTTCAGTGTCACATGATCCTTCAGAAATCATTTTAATCTGCTGATTTGGTACTCAAAACACATTTAAAATTAGGAATGTTGAAAACAGTTCTGCTGCTTAACATTTCTGTGGAAAATGTGAAATAGAATTATTTTGTAACATTATAAATCTTTCCTCTCACTTTTGATTTAACATGTCCTAATTAAACCTATTAATTAAACCTCTTACTGACCCCAAGCTTTGGAACGGTAGTGTATACTGGGTCTTTAACAGGATTCTGAAATGTAATAAACCCTTATGAAAACAGTGTATGTTCAGAATGGTATACTACTATGATTCTCATACTATTACTTGCACAATATATACTGTGTATGAATAGAAACCCCAGATGACCCACTACATTTGCCAGTCTATATGCAGCACACAATCAGACCAGATTGTGAGACTCTTTACCTCACATGCAATTTACATGTACTTTCTTTATAGCTAACTATACTTAAAAAAAAATAGTATGCAGTGCACAGTACAAACTGCAGAATGCTAATAGTTCATAGTAAAAAAAAAAAACATCTAGCTGTATTATGCAGTGTTCCTGTTTCCAGGATTTACCTGGAGGCACCTGGCGCTGGTCTGAAAAGCGCCATGACAGGTTGGATGACAGTGAGTGCCATGACGACACAGCCCAAATAGGGGTGTATGCCTGCCCTCTGTGGACAATAGATTACAGATTAGAACTGACTGTATTAATGAAGCTATTGTTGTCAACAAACTTCATGAAGAATTTGGTAATGACAGGGAGCAGCTTTTCAAAGTCTGCCAAAGTACAAGTTTGATTGGTATTATTTTGTGTGGGGGCGGGTTGGACAACTGGAACAGGGCGCCCTCAGCTGGTCATACACAGGAAATGACAGTAGCTGTGACAGATACTTGGCAAAAGGGATGCCACAGATGCCCCTGGTGAGTCACAAATGTGTCCCTCATGCCCAGCCTTACGGATGGATACACGTGTCAGCTTGAGCCTCAAATAAGCCAGCACTTGCAGAATTAATGAGACACTCAATCAACACTGTGCTTGATTAATCCCTGAAGAAAAGTGGGTATGTTTTTCATAAACGAGCCAAAAAGATGGGTCACAGCTGATGAACACGGGACACTTATTGGCTATTTTTTATTCTGAGCAGACACCATGTGGGTCTGACACATTTACAGCGCTGTTGAACAGTCAGAGGTGTGTGATAAAGAGGGCGAAAATATGACACACTGTTAAAGCATGAGTCTTACTCATAGGCAGACGTCTTGTGTGTGTGTGTGTTACCTTGCTCCAGCCTCCTCTGTACATAAAAGGCAAAACAAAGCCGACCATGGTGAGCAGAACTGTGATGGTCATCAGCATTCGGTGTAACTGTGGAAACAGAAAGCCTTGAAGATGATTCACATTTGAAAATGTTCAGAAAATTCACATTTTAGCAAACAAGCTCCTACCTGAAACCAGATCTTCTGCCCCAAAATATTCCTTTCAGGCCAATCGGGTTTGAAGTACCGTGCCATGATAACACCAGCACTGACTGTTGACATCCAGGCGATCAGCATGAAAGCTCCTACAGATACAAACAGATACTGAGTTTTAGAAGTCAACTGAAACCAGATGTTATCTTTAAAACTTTATGATTTTTGTAAATGTTGCCACAAGGATGTTACTACACAATTACTATGGTATTTTGGGTGTTTCCTAGGTTGATGTTTACTTCCCCAAGAGCCCAAAACAGTGTTATTTTAGCATGATTTTCTACTACAGTACTTAATATACTGTATAATGTTTTGTATTACCATTTATTTGAAATAGAAATCTTTTGTAACTTTTGTAAGATCATTTTAGTATCATTTATCTATATTACATAGCTTTAATATATTTTCATTTCAGTTTTAGTAATTTTAGAACTTTTATTTATTATTTCCATTAGTTGCCAACAATTTTCTATCTCAGAAGGAGATATAATTTTCATTTATCGGAGAAAAAAATTAGATAGAAATTTAATCTGAGATCATTTAAGTTTTTCTTAAGTTAAATATCTTCTTCTAATATTTATGTTTTATTTAATTTCAGCTTTATTTCAATTAACAATTCTTATTACGATTCAAACAATCTGCCCAGTTTTGTTATTTAATATCACCATGATATTTGATGAGCAAGGGCGATCGAGAACCAGTTAGATCCTCAGGAGGTCCCGTTATGACTGTCTGATAGGTCGAAATCAGTGGTTGGCGGTCATGTCGATGAGTTAGCCCTGGAGAGAGAGAAAACACAAAGAGTCTTTGACACTTCCGGCCACAGAAAATAATAAACAAAAAAACAATGTCTTACCATTTTCAGCTCGACCATGTGCCATGAAGAGGTAGTACATCTGGTCCAGGATGAACCGATTCACATTGTCAGGTTGGAGATGAATGTCTCTGCGGAAGCTACACTGAATCACTCCGTCTGATAGTCTCCAAGCTGTGTCTTTCAGAATGTTCTAGGAATGAATATGAGCACAAAGACTAGAAAGTAAATTCATATTAATAATATATTGGGAGGTTGTCTTTAAATATTTTAGTATGTTTTTAAAGTAATAATTTAAAAACAAAAATCTAATTCCTGTTATCATTTATTCACCTTCATGTCATATTCAAATCCATTCTTTCCTTCTTCCATGGAACAAAAATGTGCAAAAGTAAAAGGTAAGCAGCGCTGTCAAGCTTAAAGTCACTATCAAATCAAAATGGACAATACTCAATTATTTTATGGAATATTTCAGTATTTATTATAAATGATTTATCCATGCACATCATAATTTTTTTATTTTGTTTGCAGCAATTGCAAGTCCCATCCTCATTGTTTATTGTTCCAGAACCGGTTTCAATCAAATATAACTGCATTAGTCAAAGCTTCCATTTCCAGCTCAAAGATGATTATTAGAATTAGCAACAGAGGCTTGGGATGATATGCGATAAGCGTTTTAAGGACAAAAACCTGACAAATGTCTTTAAAAATAAAACATTTGAACAATATTTTGAGGTGTGGAAACCGTAATAAAAAAGGTGTGGAAACCGTAATAATTGACACCAGGCCGTTGAACTCCGCCTCGACTGTGCATTGTTTTTCGAATAAATCAATGGCCTGTCATAGATTATTTCTCACTCAAACCAGGGTGTGCTGTTTGTTAGACATTTTCACCGTTCAATCAATGCAAGAATACCTCTGAAGAGATTTCTGGGTGAGTCCGTCCAACAACAAATGCAGCCTTGATGTCAACTGTGTTTGTGTCTTTGATACACAGATAGACATCATCGTTCCCCTGAAATTCACAACACATTATGCACATATGCCAAGACATTCAAAGGCATAATGATAATAATATTTTATTTTAGTATCAATGATATACTATTACATCACTATTTTATCAATGATATACTATTATACTACTATTCCATAAATATTTGAAATTTTCATTTCAGTTCAAGTTTTAGCAATTTTTCTCAATTATTTTTCTTGACTTTTTCTATATTTTATTAGTTATTTTAGTGCTTAAAGTTAAATAAAAAAAAGAGACATAAAATACAATGGAAATAGTTCTTTTATACATTTTAGTTTTAGTTAAAGCTGCAGTCCGTAGTTTTTCCTCTTAGTCGCAATCTCTGATCGAAATCTGCAATTGCAGTTATTCGAGGAATTATAAACTTTACGTGGGTTGTAACTCGGCACAGCACAGCACAGCGTTCAATCCCAATCCAATGTGTCGAGGAGAAAGTGTGGCTGTCAGTCACCGCATCTCTTTTGCATTTTACAACGGTGAATCTCCAGTTGTCACTGGTGATTGTCGTTTGAACCTTTCTGGATCCGCCATAAAATTGATAAGTTTATATCAAGTGCTGGGAGAAAAGGCTATAAATCTCCACCTCCAACATCCTCACACGAAGAGACATCTTCTGTATGTGTACAGATGTGACGTAATGATGCAAAGACATGCTCGAATACCAGTACCACTGGAATTAAAAACATTATTACAAGCTTACCATTTAGAATCGAGCGAAGGCAAGCAGATAGTTTTGAACACTGGCTGGTTATGTACTTTCTCAAAAATCTATTTTGGATAATTTTTAACCCCAAAAAGTTATGGAATGCAGCTTTAATGATTATAACCATGATTTCACACTTTCAGACTATTTATCAGAAATCATAGAGTGTGTCATGCTACAAAAGTTCAAAGTTGGATGTAGAATATGAAATGATTCAAAGTGTCTGTCTATATTACCATCCATTTGTCCAGTGATAAGGCAAAGGACACATAACCATCTGCAGGTCCACTGAGCTCAAACATCACGCCACTGCCCTCTGTCCTAAAGGACAGGAAGTGACACGCCGTGTCATTTTGTGGGTCACAGCCCTGTGGATCTCTTAGACAGGACTTCCTGGTTCCACAGCCCTCAGAGGTGAACTGAAGAGGAGAAGATAATATTATTATACTAGTATTATTTACATATTCCAACGATTCTGAGCCTGAAATGTTCACAAACTCATGATGACAGTGAGTAAACTATCACTCCAGTAACTTTTTGACTCACTGAACGTGACAGTGTTGAGAAAGCTGTGGTTTTGGCACCAGTGGAACCTCCAAAGGTAGTTTTTGGTGGAGGAACGACACCACTTTGGGACACCACTGGACCTGCAATCTTCACCCAATATTCCTTATAGCCTTGGGCAACTGTTAACCTGTAAGAAAAAAGAAAGAAAAAACAACCCACATTAAAGTCACCATGAAATCCGGACTGACGATTCTTATTTTTTATGCAATATTGCAGAATCTATAAATTATTATACATTCATTTTTTTCAATTCATGTGCCCTCATAATATTTCTTTAAAATAACTTCCCCTCCCTCTTGCAGCGACATCTCTTCTCTGATGACGTGTTTACTGGCGTGACGGGACAACCTGTCACTCACACGAGATTAATAGCAAACCACAACCATCCAACCAATTCCTGATGGACAAAATCAAGTCCCACCCTATATTTTTTCTTTTATCCGTTTCATTCGGATAAACATAAATAGGGAAGAAAAGACTACCGCAACTTCTGTTTCAGGCCGACTTTAAGTTTCGTAACTAGAAGGTGGATAAAAATGATAATTTGAATACTTACATAAACTGCACACTGGAAGGAGAGTCAGGTGGTGCTACCCAGATCACCTGGACCTCTGTCTTATGGGATTCGCTGGTATGACTCACAGCGGAGTTCTGTGAATATTGAAATACGAAGGTTCAATGAATTATATTCATTGAGAGAAACAAAGTACCATGTATTTAATCTTTTTAGTTTAATAAATAACAAATAATACTAAGAAAATGTTTTTCTAAATATTTTGTTCTCAATAAATGTCACTGACCACTTTATCGTCACACTGAAGAAGCTGAGAAATGTCAGAATTTATTAACTTAAATGATCCAACTATTTCTCTGAGATTCCCAGCATTCCTTGCTTCTATGAGGAATCCTTTGAAGTACCGCTTGGTCCCTGAAGCGGTCGACGCCATTGATAAAGTCACTGTGAATATGAAAAATAGATTATACTGTACTTTTTTGTCAGAGCAAGATTTAAAAAAATGTTAACATTTGACAAGTATACCAAGACAGTATTCCTACCTTTGATTTCATCATCAGGGCTGAATTGGGATTTGTCAGCTGTGATGGTGAATGGTGGATCTTTGGGGCTGGGAACATAGCCATGTTGAGGTGTCATGTCCCCACAAGCCACTTCAACCTTTCCATCACTGTAGCAAATGACTGTCTCTAAACATAATGGGAGCAGCAGCAATACAATCCTCATCTTTGTGAGAACCTGAAATCAATGGATAATTACCATGAAACCCAAACTTTGCAATGATAATTTGACAAGCAATCTAAGTGTAGCTGAAACAGGTGGGGCAGAACCATGGATCATGTTCTAAAAAGATAATAATATCAAGATGCATCTCCGATAAAACATGGTAATACCATGGTACTTTGACATACTGAAATATACACAGTACTTAAAGGAATAGTTCACCTAAAAATGGAAATTCTGTCATCATTTACTCACCCTCAAGTTGTTTCAATCCTGTATGAATTTCTGGTAACACTTTAGTTTAGGGTCCAATTCTCACTATTAACTAGTTGCTTATTATACTGCATATAACTAGGATACTGGCTCGGACCCTAATCTAAAGTGTGACCGAATTTCTGTCTTGTGCCGAGCACAAAAGACAACATTTTAAAGAATTTCGGAAACCAATCAGTTGATGGGCCCAGTTGACTTCCATAGTATTTTTTTTTTTTTTTTACCATATTATGGAAGTCAATGGGGTCCATCAACTGTTTGGTTACCCATATTCTTCAAAACATCTTATATTGTGTTAAGCAGAAGAAAGAAATTCATACAGTTTTGAAACAACTTCAGGGTGAGTAAATTATGAGAGAAATTTCATTTTTGGGTGAACTATCCCTTTAACTTCTAGTCCATGACTAATAAATATAGTCAGCTGTGCATTACAAAAGATTTTCAAAATAATGTCTGTTGTCTTATCAGCTTTCTCTGAGAAACCTGGGAAAAAAGATAAGGAGGACTGTGAATGTAACTGATTACAGAACAGCACTAAAATACTGCAGAGTTTTAACACACATCTTTAAATATGTGTGTGTGTGTGTGTGTGTGTGTGTGTGTGTGTGTGTGTGTGTGTGTGTGTGTGTGTGTAGTGTGATATGGTCCATGTTAAGGTCAGGTTTCTGTCTCTTCCGTCAGGCTAATGATATAGACTGATACAGACAGATAATAATAAAAGCGTTAGTGAAGTTGTGAAATTCGACCTCTTCCATAAAAACTAGGGTCAAATGTAACGCTACACATAGCAGCCACATTCACCTTTACACTGTAACAGCAGCAACTTTCTAGTTGACAAGACGTCTGCGCGAAAATAAGCAGCCAAACAGACATAAAAGCACAATAAACTGCTGACGGAACGATACAATAAGTTAATATGCTTGCTTACCTCCATTCATCTAAAATAAATTACCATCACACTATCACGTCACGTAAAAAAACACACAACTTTGCGTGAGGCGGAAGTACACGCGCACGCGCTAAGGTATGGGCGGTCTTTTTGCTAGGAATCGTTTGATTGGTTGAATGAAAAAAAAATTCTCTCAAAGACATGTGGGTGAGGCTAAAAATGAATGACAAACGATAGATGTGTTCCCATTCCCAAGTGAGAAGCGTTTTTTTAAAGGTCGGAGCATCTGTTTTTTTCCTGAACGCAAGCCAAGTAGTAGTAATTTTAATTTGGCAAAATCACACGAACAAGTGTTCAACTTCTGTAATGCTGAATATCAGCATGGGCGTGATTACCTGCGGCATTGGGCCTGTCGCCTCAGGCTCAGGTATTCCAAGTCGTCTTGGTATTTAGGCTGTTGTCAGCTCGTGCTTGTGTGATATTACTGAAATACACTATGATAATTATTTCTGATAAATAATTCACTATGAAATATACATTATTCATGAATATATTATTATTGGTCTGGAGGAATTACAATAGTTCATCAAATTTTAGCACACCTATGTGCTGCATGGACAACGCATGTTCTTCACAGGCTTTGCCTGATGTAACAGTGAGATGTAACTAAAGGTACTGGCTATATTTAGGGTCACTGAAAGGTCATGTCACCTCAGATGCATGACCTTATTAGATGCATAAGGTCTGCTTGACTAACACCGGGTGACACTCCAGTGAGGAGTCTGTCGGATGTTGCTGGTAATTAAACTTTTATTAGTTTATTTTAATTATGGCTCCTCATTTTAATATTTACTTAATGCATGAAATGCATGCTACTTTTAAATGGGGAAAAATAAAAGGCCTATTAATTAAATTTTTTTGGTTGTTTTAATATTTCTCTGAGCGTATCTTACATGTAAATACATTATAAGCTGAATTTAATGTTTATGAAATATTGAAAGTTTTCCAAATTTGTGCGATATAAGGTGATCAACAAATAGGGCCTAATTCTTTAATCTTTTATTTATTTTATACTATGCATGTCTGTATTTATGCAAAAAATTAAGAAAGTGCGGTATATATTTGCTGTTCTATCTATCTATCTATCTATCTATCTATCTATCTATCTATCTATCTATCTATCTATCTATCTATCTATCTATCTATCTATCTATCTATCTATCTATCTATCTATCTATCTATCTATCTCATCATTGTGTCCATATGCTGTTGTTTCAGGTTAGGTCAGTAGGTCAGATTTTTTTATTCAAACATGGTTGAGAAACAGTGGCGGCGCCAGAGATTTTCTGTTGCAGGTGCTATGGGGATGCTCAACACTTAATAGACGGTGCTTTGAATTTTGGGCCGATTGTTTGGTTTTGTTGACGGGGGGGGGGGGGGGGGGGGGGAGAGCTTTTACATGCGATTCATGCACACACACTCACATTTACACACACACACACGCAAGGTCTCTCACTCTCTCTGTCTTGTGCGCGCTACACGTTTGGAGCTTTTACATGCGCTTCATGCGCACACACGCACATTTACACACACACACGCGCAAGGTCTCTCGCTCTCTCTTGCGCGCGCTACGCGTTTGGAGCTTTTACATGCGCTTCATGCGCACACACGCACATTTACACACACACACACACACACACACACACGCAAGGTCTCTCGCTCTCTCTGTCTTGCGCGCGCTACACGTTTGGAGCTTAGATTCCGGGAGATTTGAACTAATTTGCGGCCATCAGGGAGCCGCTATCTATGTACGTGAGACTTGGGATGTCTGCAAACGTTCACCGGGCGCCGCGTCCATTGGCCAAAGAAGATCGCCTGTTTGGGCCTCATGTTTTTTTAGACTAAATATATATTTTTTTAATAATTCTTTAATACCCTTTTTTAACAACATGAAAAAGACTATTCAAACATGATGACATTAAAATAAATATTAAAAAATCGCAGACATTTCTTGGGGGTGCTGGGCGGGTGCTATGGCTATTATAGGGGGAGCTACAGCACCACCTAGCTCCCCCCTGGCGCCGCCACTGTTGAGAAACTGTCAAGCATTTACAAATCCCCCACTTGCCTATATCGATTGCAACAGATTGTTCACATGTTGATCGTTGTTATCATATGATCATAGCCCACACTTTTGCAAATTCAGAGGTTACCTCTCCTGTGTTTAAAGGGCATCCTAAAAAAGCACCGCCAACATGTTCCGTGGCCAACAGACCCGAGTGCTTCTCCTGAATGACATGGAGAGACTGGAGCGCACTCTATTTCGCTTGGAGCAAGGTTGGTGGTCTTCTCAAAAATTGTGCATTGCAAATGCACATATTTTCATTTACGTCATTATCAGTTGTGCTATGATGTTTATTTTATTATTTTATAGATTTTTT
The DNA here is from genome assembly GCA_036326025.1 of Chrosomus eos. NCBI lineage: Eukaryota > Metazoa > Chordata > Actinopteri > Cypriniformes > Leuciscidae > Chrosomus > Chrosomus eos. Next base: position 9,973,566 of record CM070840.1, read on the forward strand.
TTGTATCATTTATAATTTTTAATGCTTTTGTTGATGCATAAATAATTTTTTACCCCTTTTATTTCTCTTACTTTATTACTCTCTGCAACTCAAGACTTTGGAACCCAAGGGGCTTTGGATAGATTTATGCGTTACTCGTGGTGCATGAGCACCGAATATCACATTCAAAATGCTGTCCGCTATATATAGCGGAGGAATGTGCTGGTGTTCTATTCTGTTTGCTGTGGTGCTCATATATTTTGCAGTGTAAATAATGTAAATATAGTTTACTATTGTATGCATTGGTCAGATTGTCACTAATTACAGAATAGAATACTACTAATAGAATCAAACTGCTTACTACTGTACATTCTGCACGTACTGTGAAGCAGTACTATTATGCAACCATAAACCTGAAACTCTTTGTAGCATTATCATTTTTGAGCCGTGGGTTCCCTCTGGAATTTCTTAGGGGTTTGTGAAATAGCTAAAATATCTTTTTATGGGTAAAATAAAATCTTAGTCTATTCAATTTTCATGTTTTTTTTCTACAACATAAATGTTTAATTTGCAAAACAATTAAATATCACAATTTTCAATATATATGGATTAAAACAGGCCTTTTAAGTTCAAATTTAGCGATCTTCCAAAGAATTATGTGAACAGTTTTTTTTTCTTATTTGGATTATACTAGCATGCTGTTTAGTGATATAAAATCCCAATATCACCCTAAAATAAAAATTTACATTTTTTTATTGTATCTTTATAAACTGTTGTATGAATCAGTGGTCAGTTTTGTTTTTTAAACACACAATGATGCACCTTCAGTAAATTGTAGATAAACTATTACAAATATAATTTATTTTAAAATAAATATTTTAGCCTAATGAAATTTTAACATACTGATAAACAGACATTCTCGCCTTTTAGCTTAAGGTGAATCTGATACTGCTCTGACACTGTATCTGATATGTATTAAATTTCATTGCTCTGAACAATAATTTATGATTCAAGAATCTTGTTTGATAAATGCACTATTTAAAGGAAGACTTACGGGGTTATTGGATGTGCAACTCCCTTGCTGTTTTCTCATGTGACTCATATTTATTTCCCTTAGGCTTTGAGCTTCAGTTCCGCCTGGGCCCGACCCTGCAGGGCAAGAGTGTGCATGTTCACACCGACTACCCAGCACATGGCAAGAAGTTTGTTGGCTCCAGCTTCCGTCAGCTGGAGTGGGTGAACCCCAGTGGCAGAGAGGATGACTCAGACAAGTACTGCAAACTGGACCTGGAGATAGCAGGGTCTTATCAGTATTACTTTGGGTGTGGGTGAGTGAGAATTCTTGGAATTGTGGCACTTTCTAATTGTTACCATAAAAAAGAAAGATGTTACCATATTGTGTATACAGGAATGAGGAGCGAATCGGAGGTGGCCACATTGTTGTGGATCCAGTGTTGCGCGTCGGCCATGAGAGGAAGATCCTGCCTCTGGATTGCATTACAGTTCAGACTTACCTGGCAAAATGTCTGGGCCCACTGGATGAATGGCTAGACAGACTAAGAGTGGCCAAGGAAACTGGTACGAATCATTTATCAATGTCTATTAAAACTCATTTATGAGTTTGTTTTTGCTGTAGTACTTGTGACTCCAGCAAAAGACCATCTGAAGCCCCCTCATATAGAAAAATATGTGCTAATGTGTATTTTTGCTCCCCATTGATTGCGGCAATTTGTGGGTCATTGCACTATACCAGAATCATCCTCCTTATGTCACGATTTGATACATATCACGATACTGAACTCACGATACGATATTATTGCGATACTCCAAGACATATGGTAAAAGATTAGCAAAAAAAAGGTAAAATTTGGTATTACATTGGGGTGTAAATAAATAGGCTTGGACTTGGTGCCTGGTAACCCAATGCACAGGACAATGGTGACACCAGAATAAAAAATATTCATGATTCTGAAGATAAAAATACAGAATTATTTTAGACGAAATGCTTGCACTCTGTCGCCGACTTGATATATTTAAAATAATGTATTGGCCACTTTTTACTGGCAACATAATATATTTGCATGATCAAGACCCACAAATATTCTCCCATGGCAATGTTATACATTATATTCAACATTATACAGTACTCAGTACTGACACTAAAACTATGTAAACTTGAATTTTTCTCACACAGTAACTTTAATTTTGGGTGAACTATACACAATACAGATTGTCACTATCCACGATCTTGTTGCATTTTTTTGTATTCCGATATATTGTGACACTCCTAGATAAGAATGCATGCCATATGTGCATGTTTGTGAGCTATTTTTGTGGACAAGTATTTTCCAATTTGACAAGATTAAGAAAATAATTTGACGAGATTAAGAAAAGAAATTGATATTAATTTTCCTTTTCAGCCACAGACAGGTTTAGTTTTTTTTTAAATTAGAGGTGTTGGTTAAAACAAGCTGTTGCCTCTAGTACTTGAACAAACCATTAACTCTTAGCAACTTTTTTGTGAAACCAAAGAAGAGACCAAAGCAATAGGAGTCCAGAATCTAATAGAGATCTGTGGGTAGAGTTTTTTTTATTCCAGTAAGTAACCATAGCAAACACCCTGAACACCATATCAACACCCTAGCAACCGGCCAAAACACCCCAGCAATCATATAAAAACTCCCTGGCACTTTTGCACTGCTTACAACTAACAAGCCATTTTTTTGGCCAAGTTTAGCACATCTGAAGTGGATGAACCAATTTTTTGTTCTTGTTTTTTTTTTATGTTCAGGTTACAATATGATCCACTTCACGCCTCTGCAGAAACTAGGCTTATCACGGTCATGCTACTCCATAGCTGATCAGCTAGAGCTAAACCCAGATTTTTCCCCACCTGGAAAGAACTACACCTGGATGGATGTGGGCAACCTGACGGAGAAACTCAAGAAAGAGTGGAATGTGATTTGCATCACAGATGTGGTGTACAACCACACAGGTAATTTCTGCTGTGTCTTTAGCACATAGTGAATAATGTTTGGACAAACTTCCAGCACTGCATCTTTGGCTATTTATCTCATTGGAATAGCAATGTCACCTCTGAGGAATGACACAGCAGACTAAGAAAGAAGTGGTTAGGCTATTTATATTAATTGCAGCCATCAGAGAGTAGATGAAAGCTGGTCACATCTGTGGCACAATGGTTAAGATTGTTGACCTTTCACTCACACTGTAGGAAGATTAATGTTGGCCGCCTCGTTCTTTGTGACATTCTAATGTTTCATGTTGCCCTCTGCTGCATGTGTGTCATAGGAACAGATTTTCATGTCTGCCCTTATGAACACCATATAGTATAATTGGGTGTCAAACTGAGAACTGTTTCTTGCCAACTAGCTTTGTTTTGGTTAGTCTGTAAAAATGTGCTCCAGCAGGGTGTAAAAGTAGCTCTACAGGGTGCCAAGTTTTTTTATTTTAGTATTTTTCCTTTCGATCTTTTGCTTTTGCTGTGGTTAACATACTTTAACTATGAACCATCGGCATTTACTGACTATAAACAGCTCAATTACTGTAACCCTCAGAGACTCACAGTCTGATACAAAATTACAGCAGTTGTTTTAAAGCCATCAAATCAACTTTTTCAATAAATATGGGTTAAGCTATAAAACCTGCAGCTCACACTCTGAAATATATTATTGCAACAATTTTGTTTAAGTCTCCCAGCAAGCAATATACACACAATATGATGTGATAATGTAGCAATTTTCCAAACAAGTAATTTGATTTGTCTTAGTGATGGCAGTAAAAATAGAAAATGGATGTATCTTCCAAAACGGTTGTATAAATACTAGTGGTCATTATTGTTTTTATTATTATGCACACAACAGAGCTAATTCACTCAATCGTAGATTAATTATTCCAGATAGGTTTGAGGATTTTTTTCAAGTGCCACAGAAACTGTTCCTGCTCTTTGAAACTTCGAACAGCTGTCATCTTTGCTTAGGAGCAGAACGGCTGTGATAGTGTAAATTTGGAATCAGAGCAGCTCTTTCGACACCAGACTGAAGTTTATCACACTTAATGAGCATTTTGAAATTGATTTTACTTGTCATTTATTATGTGCAAACATACCAATCCTTATCAGGAACTCGCATACAATTATTCACCATTTACTTTCCGACCAATCAACTCTGTTTGCATGTCACCTTTTCATTTTCCGCACACTTTGTCCCAGCATGTGTAATATAATCTTATACTAACAGGTACAGCAGATTGTATTTCCACTAGTTTGGTTTTTGAAAGGAAATCACTCCAATTGACTGAAGTAAAATGAGCCGAAGGTCATGGTGATGATGAAACGGTCAATGCCGCAGTTTAAAGAATATCTTCAGTCTATAGCTTAGAAAAACAGATTTGATTTGTTTTCTTTATAAGACTATGATTTTATGATTGTTCCCTTGGTTAGCTGCCAACAGTAAGTGGATCAGACTCCATCCAGAGTGTGGCTATAACCTGGTAAACTCTCCGCATCTGAAGCCAGCCTGGCTGCTGGATAGAGCCCTGTGGCACTTCAGCTGTGCCGTAGCTGATGGAAATACACTGACAGTGGCCTTCCACCTCTTATTGAGAATGAGAAACACATTACTGTGAGTCTGGAGGCGGTCACTGCTTTTTAATATTCCAAAAATCCTTTAAAGTTTGTGGTGACAGGCCAACAAGTGAAGGTGTTTGGTTTGATGTTTCAGGTCCTTCGAGGACTTCTATGGACGGAAGTTTTCACCCAGATGAAACTATGGGAGTTTCTGCAGGTGAATGTTGAGAAAGCTGTGGAGCAGTTTAGGAAGGTTCTTCAGGCTGGTGAGCATTTGAAGTCTGTTAGAGTGTTCTTGGATGCTCTGTCACTTGTGTTTTGTAGGGTCGGAGGTAATTTGGATGTATTTGGCATCTGTAGGTAACAAACCTGAGGGCCCTGAGCTGATGGGAAAGCCGAAATTGAAAGTCGTCCAGGATTCACAGTATAGACGCCTCAGCAACACTGTAGACATGCAACTGGCCCTGGAGATGTTTGGCAGACACACGTGAGTCCACTTCCTGTTCAAGTTCTGTTTAATGATTGTTTTTTTAATTAGAGTATGTGTTTTCTGTTATCAAATATCTATGTTAAGTTTTTAATGATCTCAAATGAAAAGGTCAGGGTAACCAATATAATTTTATAGTGATTATACTTATCTTGTTCACCCTGACCTTTTCAATAATATTATAATGGTCATAATATTATCAACAAGGAACTCCCTAAATCACTTATATGATATACAGTATGATCACAGTATAATACATATATATATTTTCTTATTATGCCAGTTATCTGTACTTTGTGAACAAATAAACTTTATTTCCCTGTACATATCGAAACAACAGTAACGGTCCCAAATCCATTCAAGAGTCCTGTGATTGGTTTAAGAAGAGTCTTGAGGAACTGAATGTGGAATGCTATAAGGAAATGCATAGTCATCATGACAAGGTTGGTTTCTGTAAGCCTTACGTGTGTATACGATTCACAGATGTTCTTGCTGTTTAGCTTTGTTGTCTGTGTGATTCATTTACGTCATTTCTCCCCTGCAGGCTATAAACTGCATAGTTGGAATGGTTTGTTATGAAAGACTCGCTACCCACGGTCCTGTACTTGGAATTGTCACTCGGACAAACCCTTTGGTGACTAGGTAAATATTATGTTATCTCGCAGAGCAAGACTGGTGGCAGTCTGAAGGTCTGCTTTGCAACTTATTCTGGACAAGAACTGCCCACTTAGGAAGAAATCATCTGACAAACACAGTTAACAAAAATATGTTCAAAGAACGGTTTGCTAATGTTCCCATTAGGTTATAAAATATGTTAATTCTGTTTTTAAACATGTTTTTTCTTGGTTATGCAGTCGTGAAAAGTCCACTTTGTTACTTTTGACACTAGCAATTAAAAAACAAAACTGCAAGCATTTTGTTGAAGAACATTTTTTGGTTGTGCTTTGGCTCTGCGTGACTGTGCGGATAAATATGGTTATTTCTCATTAAATAAAAAGGAGAGAGAGATTATCCTACTGCTCATAAAACATTAACCAATTGGCTTACGAGATAAAACCAGCTTAGATGGAAAGGATCTCAAGTTGACTTGCTGAAGGCGTTACTGTAGCTATATCCATGAACTCTTTCCCTGCCATTGACGGAAATGTCTGTCTTTCTGTGTTTTCACTGTTATACAGTAGGGGTACAGTATTATTAGTCCTCTTCTGAAAGAGTACTAAATCTGATCAAAACAGGCGAAAAAGAAGCAGAAATAACCGATATCATAGATAAGATGCATATGTAAATTAACGCGATCCTCTACGTTAAACAGCATCCAAACTGCTGAATGTTACCGGATAAAATATCGACCCAGGACGAGCTATAGGACTGTGCAAGCATAAGGGGTGTTGATGAAGTCGATTTACTCCATCTATGTTTTGATCATAATTCTGAATCCGATCTGGATGTAGTCTTTTACGAAAAAGCGATTTTCTCAGCTTTTTCTCAAAATGTTGCTTTTTTTATGAAACTTACCCACATTCAAGTGTTGATAAATAAAGAATGCATTAAGTGAGAATAAAACAGTTTTTTTGTTTAAAAGCAGATGCTCTGTTCTTTCTTTTGACATAGCCTATGTCCAGATATGCATAAAACAACATATTCTGAGTGCCGTGAAAATGCTTATGTATTCTAGCCATGGGCCTCAAACTAAACTTTTTAATGCCACAAATATATCTAAATAACATTTCTTTCCCCTCAGAAGTGTTCATTGTAGCTGCATGATATTTTGTAAGCTTAGCATTTTATTGTGTAATACGCTGATGAGAATGGCAGTTTTCATCCTTGTTTTGTTGTTTTAATGATTCAGATACTTTACCTACCCATTTGAGGACATGCCAATGGAGCAGGAAAACCAGCTGATGCTGAATCCAAATGAGGCTTGTCATCTGCTCGCCCATAATGGATGGGTCATGGGTGATGACCCGCTCAGAAACTTTGCAGAGGCAGGTGAGTCAAAATATGTGTATGTTGGTTTCTTCTGAACGGTGAAGAAAATACCTGCATGCTGGTCCACATTGGTTTATGCTGGTTGGGCCAGCAAAGTCATTCAAAATTGCATGGTCTTTCTGGTGACAAGATAGCCTAGCCTAAGAGCCAGTTTTTAATGGTTGATTTATCTGTCTGTTAGGGTCTAATGTTTACCTCAGAAGAGAGCTTGTTTGCTGGGGTGACAGCGTTAAACTACGCTATGGCGACAAGCCAGAAGACTGTCCATACTTATGGGCTCACATGAAGAAGTACACAGAGATCACAGCCAAACATTTCTCCGGTGTGCGTCTGGATAACTGCCACTCCACACCCCTTCATGTGGCTGAGGTACGTGCTCAGATTTCCACTTACAGATTTCATTATACAAATGACACCATATGCTACAGACAGGAATTCAGAATGTTTTGCAATGTCATTGTAGATTCATAGATTATATCTGAAGAATGTGATCACTTTTCTTTCATTCTAATGTTGAAAATTGTTGTTTCATTCCTTCTGAGTTTGGAATGGGTTTTTTATGTGTAGTATTAAATGTGGCATCTTGTATTTTGTGTCTATAGGCCATGTTAGCTGCAGCCAGAGTGGTCAGGCCCAATCTTTATGTGATAGCTGAACTCTTTACAGGAAGTGAACAGCTTGACAATTTGTTTGTAAATCGTCTGGGGATAACCAGTCTCGTCAGAGGTACTGCAGATTGCAAAAGATACGTTTGTGTCTTTGTGTCCCCCCCCCCCCCCCTCAATTTTGCTTTCTCAAAACATTAAAACCTTGCTGTTAATAAGGTACTTTTTCTCTCCATAACCTAATTTGACCTGATGCATTTCATGTGCACACAAATAATACTATATTAATGCCATACTTCATTAATAATACACCTGCATTATATACTTTATGCTTTACTATAAGCATGTTCCTACTCATTGTCATGCACTTCACACATTGTCTGTCTTGCTTAGTTTACCTACACCCATATCCATCCATCTACCCTCTTTTCTAACCCTGCTGATGTGTGCTGGATGGGCTGCAGTATATGTTAGCTTTCGCTCGTCATCACAGGATCTGTATGTGGTGGCTGAGCTCTTTACTGGCAGCGAAGAGCTGGACAATGTCTTTATTACTAGGCTTGGCAATGCATTACCTCCCTTATCCAAGGTAAGACGCAAAGAGATTGGGAAATGCAGTTGCAGCGACATTTAGAGGAACATGCCATGTGAAATACAAATTTACAGCAGATGTAAATCATCCCCAAAATGAGCTAAAACACCACAGCTGCTGTCGATAGAGTTTGAGTTGTATTTCACACAGAATATCCTTAGATTTTAGATATTACATGGATTATTGAACTACCAGTACTTTAATGTCACAGGGGTTCATTTTTACGTATTAATTTCTTTGATGAAGGCACAAATTAAAACTGTAATTTATTTTTGCTACTTTTAAAAAGCATTTATGTTTACATTGTATTGTTTTACTTTTGTTCCATATTAAAATTTAACATGGACATAAAAATAATAAAATAGGTCTGTCAATGTTAACACATGCGATACATTTTTGTTAACGCGTGAAAATATTTAACGCAGCATCCGTTTTTCCGTCATCCCTCATGGAAATGCTTTTAAACCATTCAAGCGCAACAAGAACGCGCTGCCTGTGAATGTTCTGTCTATGTGACACACGCACACACACGACACACAGAAAGACGCACGCCAGTATCGTGCGCATCAAAATACAGTTCTCTTTCGCACTTGAACAACAATAACACACACAACTATGCCAAAATGTCCGTTTTGTCGAGTATCCTCATAACATAAGAGCAGTCTTATGTTATAATCTTATATTTAATCTAATGCAGTGCAGACTGTTTGATAACTTTATTCAATTTCTGTTAGTGAGGAAGGAAGGGCACAGGTAAATATGACATTTATTATGAGTTTATGTGAGGATTGTTTGAAGTTCACTTAAATTAAAAGTTGTTATATTTTTTGAAGCCTAATAAATGTTAAAAATGTACACTACCGTTCAAAAGTTTGGGGTCGTAAATTTTTTTATGTTTTTAAAAGAAGTATCTACTGCTCACCAAGGCTGCATTTATTTGATTAAAAATACAAAACAAACTCAGTAATATTGTGAAATATTATTGTAATGTAAATCAGCTGTTGTCTATGTGAATATATAGTAAAGTGTAATTTATTCCTGTGATCAAAGCTGAATTTTCAGCATCATTACTCCAGTCTTCAGTGTCACATGATCCTTCAGAAATCACTATAATATGATGATCTGATGCTCAAGAAACATTTATGATTATTATCACAGTTGAAAACAGTTTTGCTGCTTCATATTTTTGTGCAAACCGTGATTCATTTGTTTCAGGATTCTTTGAAAGTTCAAGAGAAAAGCATTTCATTAAAAAAGAAATATTTTGCATTATTATAAATGTCTTTACTGTCACTTTTGATCAATTGAATGCATCCTTTCTGAAGAAAAGTATTAATTTCTTTAAAAAAAGAAAAAAAAAACGTATTGACCCCAAACTTTTAAACGGTAGTGTATATATTTCAGTTACTCTGTAATGTTGAATGGCTATAATTAATGTTTAAAATTGGGGGAAATTTCTTTTTCATCGAGACATCAGTAGCTGTATTAGTATCAGTGAAACTGACCTTCATTCATAAAAATATCTCATTAAACAAGTATTTGAAATATACTGTCTTCATGTTGTCTGAGTCCCTACATTAATTTAGAGATTAACTGTAAAATTATTACATTAAAAAATATGTAAACTAAATATAAACCTATTAAAATGTAAGTTTTTGAATTACGATTAATCGTGATTAATCACAGAATGTTTTATTTTTTGCTGTAACAGTAATGTTAATGACTTCCATAAAAAAAATTACTGATTTCCTCTGTGATGCATGTACAGTATTGTATATATGCTGTATATAGTTAGTACACAAATTAAATAAAACTATTCTGAAAAGTGAAAAGTGCCTATAGTTGAAAAAAACAAAATAAACCATGTCATGTAAAGTTTGACCTTTTTATCAAATGTCCCATTTACTGATAAGATTTGTTCTCTCATCATCAGAGGCCATGAGTGCCGGGGACAGCCATGAGGAGGGTCGACTGGTGTATCGTTTCGGAGGGGAGCCTGTAGGGTCATTCGTACAACCAAACCTCAGGCCTTTAGTGCCGTCTATCGCTCATGCCATGTTTCTGGATGTTACCCATGACAACGAATGTCCCATTCAGGTCAGCAACACATAAAATCCTGTATTATATATTCATTTTGTATTTTATGTATCATGAGGTTTATTTTAATACTGTTTAATGTTAATATGAAAGATTTTTTTCTTATTCTTGTCTTGTAGGTTCGTTCGGCGTATGATGCTTTACCCAGCTCTGCTATCGTCTCTATGGCCTGCTGCGCCTCAGGCAGCACTAGAGGATACGATGAGCTCGTACCTCACCAGGTAAAAATGTGTTCATGACTTTGGCTGTATCCTGAACTTAAACCTAAAGGTCTTGCTGTCCATTCAGTCAATGACTAGATGGACAGTATTTTAGTATAAAGGCACCTCCTAAGGAAACTGGTTGCAGAAAGGTTTTCAACTCACTAAAGTCACTGATCTAAAACACATTCAAGGAAGCTTAACATTGATAATAATAAGAAATGTTTCTTGTGCTGCAAATCAGCATATTAGAATGATTTATGAATGATTTATGTGACACTTATTACCGTTCACTATGTTACCGTTTTTACTGTATTTTTGTAGCCTGGGTTTCCCCATACTGCCTTACCGCAGCGCGATTCAATTCACGCTGAATGGCAGTCTGGATACCATGGCCAGATTTTTCGCCTCATTTAGGGAACCATTCACAGAACGGGGAGGGAGCAGCTAGACGATGACGACATCTATGCGACACACGGAAACAGTTTGTTTATATCGATTTAACATGGCTGAAGACGCGAAGCTACTCTTTGATAAAAAACTTAACGTCATTGTTTACAAAAAGATCTTTTCCATCGTCTTCTTCCTTGTCTAATTTCTGTCGCTCTACATACGTCATCTGGTATAATCGAAACGATTGGCTATGAGCTACGTACAGGCATATTTGATAGACATTCTTAGCACCCAATAAACTGCGACGGGCATTCTGAAACCACGCCTCAAATACGAGAAATTGCTCATGTGGTTCGTTAGCCAGGCTAGTATTTTTGATCAAATCAGTTCAACCTTGGTGAACCTTTTAAAAACAACGGTAGCTGTATATTGAGATTGTTTTGTTACATTAAAAAGTTACATAAATTACTCTTTCTCCAAGTATTTATGTATATTTTTTAAACAGAGCAGATAAAAAAATAAATATTGTTTACGTCATCCAAATTATGTAACAAGAATCGTTTGTTCTGTCAGCACCTTGATTATAAAACTCCAATTATGAATCATTTTGTTACTTCTCACTAACAAAGAGTCCTCTGTATCTGGGTCAGTATTCATACCTAAACAAAAGCCTTTCTGTTTTTTTTTTTTCCTACTTCCACGTCAAAATATTTCCCTGGGGTTTGTAATATACCTGGAGAAAGCTATCTGTTAGCACTACATTCATCTAAATGGAAGAAAGTCTTAATTCTGCGTGTAACACTGCAAATACACAACCTGTCAGTCAATAAATGGGAAAACAACGTAACTTTGCTTACTTGTTAGAAGATCTCTGATATTTTAATGTAAATTTAAGTTGAAGTTACTTGAAAAAAGTAACACTCTTTACCAACACTGCAAATATGTATCCAAATGTGTATGTACCATATGCTTTTTGCCCACATAATGGTGTTGGTGTAGTATCAACCCACTTTTCCCCCCTCAGATTTCAGTAGTAAAGGAAGAGCGTCTGTACCCTAAATGGAATCCTGATGCACTGCCCTCTTCTGTTGGGGAGGTGAACCTCCAGACTGGTATAATGGCAGGAAAGCTGGCCCTCAACAAACTCCACCAAGAACTGGCAGAGAAGGGCTTCACCCAGGTTAATGTTTACTCATGTCAGATGTCAAACAAATTAATTATGACTCACAATCATTAACAGCAAGATGAGACTTTGATACTTATTAGAAAGTTTTTATTAACTACTGATTTCACTAGCAGACACCTTAATTCCTCTGGATTAAACTGAAATGAAGGAATCTGTTACAACAGTTCATAACTCATACCAAACTTGTTTATAAAGAGTAAACTTACATTGGAAGTTCATTTTAAAAGCAGAAATGTGAAGTTCAGATCAAACCTCACCTTTTTGAGCCCCTTTTGCTGTTTAACATTTATTATATAGTATCCAAAATTATCCAAATATTTTTTGCTTGAAAATATTTTAAGTTTTACTCTAATCCAAAGACATTCAGACATATTTACCTGTCCAAATACCTTTTTCGAACCCCTATAAATGTATTCTTTATGTATTAAAATGTTTTTTGAGCTGTAAAGTTGTTACTAGGGCGGTGGGACTCGTTGTCATATTTTATACCTGTAACCTACACCTCTCAGTCTTATGTGCACTGTCTGTTTCTTTGTATTTGTTCATCATGCATGTCACAGGTTTACGTAGATCAGCTGGATGAAGACACCGTGGCTGTGACCAGGCATTGCCCCAGCACACATCAGTCTGTTGTGACGGTGTCTCGAACAGCGTTTAAAAACCCAGAAACACACCAATACAAAGAGCATCTGGCCCCCATGTACATCCCAGGTACAGACGCGAACACTTATAGTGCTAAGCGCTCTTTGCTTTCAGATTACGCTGTTGAAATCAAAGTCATCTAATTTTTTGTAGAGCACATCAAGTAGTTTGACAATTCATTTTCTCTTCAAATGTCACTGAAGTGCAACTTGCTGAAGTGAATTAGCAGTCCTACCAGTTAGACATGTTCTGTCTATATGTCATCATGTTACTCAGGTAAAATTGAAGAGGTCATTTTAGAGGCACGTACAATAAAGAGAAACGCTGAGTCATATGCGAAAGATGAGACGTGCATAAACGGCTTGCCGAACTACACTGTTGTGATCCGTGAACACGTCCAGGTAACATGACACTAGTGCTGGGTGCAGCTGTGCTGTGACATGAAGTATCTGTATGCTGTCATCAGGCAGAGAAAAGACTAACAGACAAAGGTCCTGTTCTGTGTGAATTGTGGCTATTTGTTGGCTTTTAGTATGATCTTTTTATAGCTTCTTAGTGTAGAGTTACTTTAATACTGTAGTAGCCTACTTGTGTGCAGAGCTTGTCCCTACTGATGTAGGCTTGAATATAACACGTTTTTGTTTTCAGTTAAAGGACAGTGAAATTGTAAAACAGGGAGATGCTACCACAAAGGGCCGCAGTGAGTTTGTTGAGGAGATTTTGTTTGAAAAGCTCACTCCCGGTAGTGTAATTGCATTCAGGTAATCAAACACACACCAAATTCACTATAATTATTTGTCACTTATTATATCATTTCTTGCTTAAACTGAAATAATTTATATTTTTATAATAATTATAATTATTTTGTGTGTGTCTGAAACACACCCAAACAAAAGCATTTTTTTTTTAAAGAATCTTTATATAAATATTTTGCAACCCTTCTTGCCATGAAAATGAAAATAGCCACAGGATCTAAAGTTGTGTTAACCACAAACAAACCCACACAATATAATGTCATGATAATATAACCATGGTGACCATGGGCTGCATAAAAGGAGAAATGCTGTTTTTTTTCCCATGGAACACGCATAAAACATTTTTTTTTTTTAATGAAACTTCCATAGATTTTCCATACCATCTCCAAAAAGCACTTGGATTATAGACCACAAATCATATAGACCACTTTTAAAGTGCTCTTTTGTCCTTTTTGGTAACTTATATGGGGATGTAGTGATGTTGAAAAAATCTATGGAAGTCTCTTTTTGTGTGTGCGTGTTCCATGGGAGAAAAAAATTAACAACAGAATTTGATTGTTTAAATCCACATGAGCGTGAATCATTTTTAGCTGAACTGTTCCTTTAAATGAATATTAATGAATTCATTTCAACATGTAACTGATTTCACAGGGTGAGTCTTGATCCAAACTCTCAGAAAATGGTCGGCTACTTGCGAACTCAACTCTCACAGTTCAACCGGCTGTATAAATCCGGCAGTCTGACTGACAGCAATGTTCCTGGCATCTTGAAAATAGCTCTAGAATTGTAAGACATATTTACCTTTACCTTTTACAAACTCAATTCTCATTAATTAATTTGCATAGAAAGCGAAATATCAACTGTGCTGTTTAACAGTTCATTTTATTACATAATGATATGAATCAGTTCAGTTTCTTTCAACATAATTCTCTCATTAAGACCTGTTGTTTTAAATTACGTGGCAGTTTAATATCCAAACTGACTCTGGCCGAGCTGAACGTGTTATTATTCCGCTGTGATGCGGAGGAGCAGGAAGATGGTGGTGGCTGCTACAATATACCATCCTGGATGCCGCTGAAGTACGGAGGCCTACAAGGTAACACAATACCCAAATAACATGATCACTGTACTCATGTTAATAACAATAACACGTCACTGTAGTCTTGCGACTATGAATAAACATCATGCTTTCTATACTCACAGGTTTTGTGTCAGTGTTATCTGAGATTCGTTCCAAAAATGACCTCGGACATCCGTTTTGTGAAAATCTCAGGCAAGGTGATTGGATGATAAATTACGTGAGCACTCGCCTGATGAATAAAGGCGGAGCTCTGCGGGAGGTAGGAAAGGATTATTTTTTTTTTTATCAATGAAGTAATAAATAGTAATAAAGTAATAAAGTTTGGTGTGCAACTCAGAACAGATTAGCAAAAATGTAAAATTGTAGAAATGTTTTTCACACTTTGATGTGGCATATTTCTGTCTAAATATTTCTGATTTATCCTAGGTCGGAAAGTGGTTCAGTGCTGTATTCACATACCTCAAGCATATTCCACACTACTTAGTGCCGTGTTATTTTGATGCCATTATTGTTGGGGCGTATGCCACGGCTGTAGATGAAATCTTCAACCAAATGTCCAGGTTTGATTTGTTCTTTGTATAAATATAATATTTTGTGAGTAATGCGTGTAATAATATGTGTAATGGGTTCCATTTAACTGACAGCTTTGTTCAGAACGGGTCGACCCTGGTCAAGCAGCTCGCCCTGGGCTCAGTTCAGATGTGTGGGGTGGGTCATGTCCCTGCCCTGCCCCCCCTCTCCCCCGAACTGGAGGATGTCCCGGTCCGACTCAACAATGTAACCAAACAAGAGGAGCAGTGTTGTGTTTCTCTTGCTGCAGGTTGGATTCATACATATTTTCATCGACTATAAATAATTAGATTGCCTTAAATATTTAGATTAATTCATGCTTTTCCTCATGCTATTTCCTAAAACAAGGCCTTTTTTAGGCCAAGAAACTTCCATTACATGTAGTCTAAAATTGAGATGCCGGGCCTACTGTATAATATCATGCAAATAATACACTGAGTTTTGGTTCATTTATGAGACGCGCTCCAGTTCACGTGCAATGCAACATCACGCCGGCGCCTCCGTCCTGATTATATTGTCTGCTATATTTGCTTCTCATTTATTAAATCTAGGCAATTGGTTGATGAAACATTGATTAAAATTAAGATACAATTTATACAAAAACGAAATTCACTTTAAAGAAAGACATATGTCTCCCAATATATTGCGCATCTAATGATCCTATCTTACTCATGCCCAGGGCCGTACCCACCATTGAGGTCCCCGAGGTCAGGACCTCAGTAATTTTTCGAAGTGCATATAATGAAGGTTGTGAAATAATTGCCTAACGTTAACTCTACTTTGGTGTTGCAATGATATGGCATATGCCATGATAACCGACGTCATCTGAGCTGCTTTAGGGGCAGTTCACATGTTTGCGCTCTCACTTTCATTATTTTAAATGTAGATCCACGAAAAGTGCGCCCGAATAGATAGCCACGCCGTCGCAATGCTCGCTTGTTTTCTCAGGCAAGGTGGAAAAAAATCAAATCAAAGTAGGCTTTAGGGCTTTATGTTCACAGAAGATGCTAGCTGAGCGCAAATTCCAGCGCGACGCTTCACCAATATAGTGTGCGAGTCTGCATCATTAAGACGACACGTGACTGTCTTCATAAGTGAACAATTGAACCATTAAATGAACAGATTAGTCCAAAAACAAGTTGCTGAAACCAATCTTTGATGGCATTTGATTGAAATGTAACATCTATGCAAAATAATCCTTGAATCATTTTTAATTTAAGGCCATTCCAGTTTCGATTTTGTGATTGTGTTTTGTCAACAATAAGCATAAACATTCCGCATTTCCATTTTGTAGTGTGGATCATTCATTGCAGTAGCAAGGACCTCAGTATTTATACAATCCTGCGTACGGCCCTGCTCATGCTGTTCAATTTCATGTAATCAACATAGATAAATTAAAAAATAACAATTATATCATTTATTTCTAATGCCTAGGTTAAAAACAGATTATATTGTGTATAATTTGTGATATTAGCTCACTTTTTGGCAAAATCTCTGTTGGCTTTTATTTTTTGAGAAATAAAATCTTGTGTTAAAGTTATGCAAATGGCTAATTATTTGTATGACTACATCACAAAGAGCCGAGGCAAGTCTTGTAAAATCATTAGATTGAAAACTTTGAAATTTCATAAAGTGTGTATAATAAAAATAATAGAAACAGTTTTAAGAAAAAAAAAATACCCTAGTGCAAAATAAATATACCAAAATGTATTTGAAATACATTTATTTTATGCTAAGTTATAGCACAAATACATTTACATATTTATGTACTTAATATAAATACCCTGCAATTGTACTTTTGGTATACTTAACTGATATACTTAAAGTCTGCTAAATTGGAACAAAAAACGTATGTCTAATCCACAATGCATGTGTACGCACATGAAATTGTTCTTATCCTCGCTCTAATGTTATGACTGACTGCATGTGATGTCCTAGGATATTAATTTGAATAAAAATGCCCAAACCATCCCCATATAAAGAGTTTCTGCACAACCTTTCCTTTACTGTAGGCTTTTTCAAACTGGGGTCTGGAGACCCAGAGGGAGTGAAAGGGTGTCTGTGGAAAAGTCTAGAGAAAAAAGTAAAAAAAAAAATAATTAAGCAAATAAATTAGATTAACAATACTTTATACAAAATGTGATATAATATTAGTTAGTTATTTAGTTATTAATCTAGATAATAATTAGAATAATTTTTGATTATATTAAATAAAAATGAGATTACAATAAAACAAAAAAAAATTACATTTTGCAGTACATTACTATAACGAGTACAACAATGCAACTTAACCTAATTTTACACTCAAAAAAATGATTTTAGCTCTTTGTTCAATTTCATTAATTAAAATGAGCATATACGACACAATCCTTCATAGAAATAATTCCAGCTTAATTTCATTAAATGTAATCAATGTAATTTAAAAAAAAATTGGTTTACCAAATTTTTTTAAATTGAGTCAACATAAATCCTTTTCGTTCGTCTTAACTGGATGTCACTCAAAACATGAATTTTGGCCTCTTGTTAAAATAATTAATTAAAATAAGCAAAAGTAACACGATTGTTTAATATGGTCACAACATAATTTAATTGTGTTCAATCAACCTAATTCATTTGTGTGAAAACTACATGAATCATTGTTGTTGACATCTAACTGGGCAGTGGATCTGTAGTTCCCATCATGCTTTGCAAGGGACTGCATTAAAAGGGGTCAATTTAGGGAAAAAGTGTTATTTTATGTGTTTTTCAGTAAATGGAAAGATGTTGTTAGTTAATTTTAGTGTTTAATGTTCAGTTATGTTAGAAACTTAGAGGACTTTCTGTAATGTTTTTGAATTTTGTGGTTACCATTATGCAGAAGATTGGTGACAGTGTTTAGGCTGTGGGCTCAGTATTATACTATAAATGCTTTGAACCTCCTGTTCAGGCTTAGGGTACTCAGTACACACTATGTGTACACCTCACTTGCAGTCTGGCAAAAGTAATATTATATTACTCTGCAAACATTGGTTTTAATTCAATTGATCACTAGTAGTGTCTATCATTAGAAGTGACTGACCGTAGAGTCAAATTAACTAAAATTATAATGTTGGTGATTGAAGGCAGGACAAAAAATAAAAAAATGTAGTTAACCTGACAAAACTTTATCTAGCAGGAAAGACTAAATTAATTTAAATTCATACAACAAGATTACAACAAATTATTTCAAACTAATTCGAATTTGTTGGAAAAATGTAATTCAATTTCGTGGAAAACCTTTCCTTAATTTAATTATGTTCGTTCAACAGATTATTTTTTTGAGTGTAGATTTATAATATACATTTTTCAGTGTATAAATTGTATGTTTATAAAAGATAGATACCTTTTACGTTTTTGGATGGGGTCCCTCACATGAGGATAATCATATTTGGGGGTTTCCATGGTGTCTAAAAGATTGAAAACCCCTGCTTTACAGCCTTTCGTCACACCTCGAGAAATACCAAGTGTGTTATTTTTAAAACCAGTTTAAACCCAATAAACACATTTTGTACACACCTAGATTACAGATGTCTCGATAAGGTGTACATGCACGTATCTGCATTTTTATGCAGAGGAACATTGCTTGCTCCAGTTATAATGCACTTTTTTTTACTCTTTTACTGTTTATGTTGAATTATATTTAAGATTAGCTATATATGTATACAATTTAACTTAACACAGTTATAAGATCACTCAGAGTATGTGATTTTTTTAGCGAATCATAATTTGTCCGTGTAAACATTCATACGCTTTCAAAACCATTTGAATGAAAAATTCTTGTCCCAGGGAAAAAAGCTGACACATTATGATGGATTATGAAAATGAGGCCATTCATTGTCATCAGCAAACATGACAAGTATGACAGGTTAGCTGATTTTATGAGTGAATACAACAGAGAAAGTACACAACCCTCCCTGAGGAACCAAGAATGGAGTCAGAGAAGTAGCCTCACATTCTGATTATTCAAAAGTCATGGATCCAGAGAGGAAGAACAGCTTTAGCTTAGTCATGGGTTCAACAATTAAACAAACAAATCTCAAACTAATTTTTGAATCTCAAACATTCTGTTAAATATTTCATTGTCCCTTCCATGTATTGAGTAAAATAAAAATGTATGTAAAATTGAAATGGTGACTGAACATCGATAATAATTATTTTAATGGATTTGAAATATAAACATCATACAGTGTGTAAATACATCATTATGACACAATATACCTATTATTTTTGGCCTGGTTTAAAATGGAACAGTCAATTTTATACATGTCACAGGGGTTCAAACTGCGTCTTTTGGCCTGATAAAAGTGAAGATGGCTGTGGTTCCAGTAACTTTCATCTGTGCAGGTCTTCCGCATTTCTCCACTGGAATCTTCCGCTGCTGGGGGCGTGACACATTCATAGCTCTGCGCGGTCTCATGCTTTTGACAGGGAGGTACCTGGAGGCCAGGTGAGTTTAGAATGCATACTGGACATACTAATCCCGCCCAAATCCTCTTCTAACCTGGTGTGTTTCCAACAGAAATATAATCTTAGCCTTTGCTGGCACGATGCGCAACGGTCTGATCCCTAATCTGCTGGGTCAGGGTGTCGCAGCCCGTTATAACTGCCGTGATGCAGTGTGGTGGTGGCTTCAGTGTATCCAGGACTACTGTAGCATCGTGCCCAACGGCACCGATATTATAACATGCCCTGTGTCACGTATGTATCCCACTGATGATTCTGAGGCACAGCCCCTGGGGACAGTGGTAAGAAGAAAGGAAACAATCTCTGACTGCTTATGATACTTGATACAGTACAATAGACCTTAGTCAGGGTAGTGCCATATTTCATTTGTCTTTTACAAAGAATTACAGTGAACTATTTAACAACATAGGCTACCAATTGTTCAGCTGATGAAACATCTTTCAGAAAAAAGTTAAGTTGTGAAAATTACGTGATCCAGAACCGTTATAGGATCTGTGGCATTGTAAAGACTGTACGTTTATCCTCCAGAGCCTCGTTTTCATCCACATTAAATTTAATAGGGCAACCAGTAACCTGACTAAAGGGGCTTTCGCACCGCCAGTAGGAACTATGAAAGGACGTAAGCAGTGCTTCTTGTTGTGAATTTTAATTTGGCGGCGTGGCAACCTTTATTTTCACGGCGCTGAGAACGCAAGAGCCTGAGCACACAGTGCTCGCATTGTCCGTGTTTAGTTTACGATCTGTCTAACAGTCCTGTTATTAGATAGAAATGTTATTCATAGAAAGACAGTATATGAAAAGGCATATGCCGTGTGGCTGATGTCCAGTTGCTAGCTGAGCAGAAATAGATAATCATGTTTGGCTTGGTCCCCTCAAAGTTGTGTTGGATTTTCTCATTAGCGTAAAGGTTAAGAGCCCAATCTTTCACTGTTTCCCATGTTCGTAGAGTTAGTTTCTGAAGTAAATATATTGGCTATAATCTGTGTTTACACGGCTTTTCAAAAAATGGCGGGTGCTGGTGTTTCACGTGTGTTCGGCCAATCAGCATACACTTACTTACAATAGCGCTGCTAATATAATATAAATACCTTTCGGAATTGTGGTATTCCGCAATGTTTCTCCGCCAGGTTTTATTTTATTTTATATTTTGCTACTTAATCTACTACATTTCCTTTTAAAATCCAAAATATTAGCCATTGGAAAAAAAAAACTTTCATTTTTATGATTTTGTTTCACAATTACCTATTATATTAGCATTGGTAAGCAACCTTCAAGGCCTTTTTTAATAAAATTATTCAAATGTGACATTTTGCTTATAAGTGTAACATCATACTTTATAATAGGTTCAGACTTTAAATATTATTAGATATTGCTCCAATATTGCTCACCATCAAGTTGTTCCAAACCTGTCTGAATTTCATTCTCCTGCTGAATTTCACCAAACAGCTGATGGACCCTATTGACTTCCATAGTATTTTCTTTCCATACTAATGAAGTCAATAAAGCCCATCAGCTGATATCTTCTTTTGTGTTCAGCAGAAGAAAGAAATACATACAGGTCTGGAACAACTTGAGGGTGAGTAAATTATGACAGAAGTTTCATTTTTGGGTGAACTATCCCTTTAACTTCCATTTAATATTTAAATGATTAGCCTCTGGAATTAATAAACATTTAATTTTTATGATACCATACTTTTATGGTGCTTTTTAGTCATTTTGTAGCTTAACAACCCCAGTCTTCGGAATGAACAGTGTAGCCACAATATTCTTAAAAAAGAAAAGTTTATGGCATGTTTTCATATTGACTGAATGCTGTTAATACTTTTGTTCATGACTTGAATCAGGATCACGATCAGCCATTATATGTGGTCATTCAAGAGGCTATGCAGCGTCATATCCAGGGAATAGTGTTCAGAGAGAGAAACGCGGGTCCTCAGATCGACCGTAACATGCGAGATGAAGGTGAGTCATTTTCTATGAATGCACAGAGGACTCTGTTTTTCCATGTGAGTCTCTAACCATACCTTGCTTTTGCAATTGCCCTGCTTCAAAGGCTTTAACGTTGAGGCCAAAGTAAATCCCGAGACAGGCTTTGTTTACGGTGGAAATCGCTTCAACTGTGGGACATGGATGGATAAAATGGGAGAGAGTGACAAAGCCCATAATAGAGGTGTTCCAGCCACACCCAGGTAGGCCTACTATAATTACCTGCTAACATACCTGTCACTCTAAACCTCTACAGTATAACAAAGCTCCACTATAATTAGTACAAAAGAATGCTTTAATGTGAAACACTGAGACTGAGTGGTTTTGAGTCTGGATAAACCAGTCCTCCATATTTCAAGTGGATGATGGCGTTATGTTTATGTTCAGGGATGGCTCTGCGGTGGAGATTGTTGGTCTTAGTAAGTCAGCGGTGCGCTGGCTGATGATGATGAATGAGAGTGGAAATTATCCATACTCCTCTGTCACAATACACAGGGATGGTACGTTCTTTATAACACATTCTCAATGAAAATGTCAGTGTTTATTATTTTATTACAAAATAAAGTGCCAATAATAAAGTTTTATGTGTGTATATGTGTGTGTGTGTGTGTGTGTGTGTGTGTGTGTGTGTGTGTGTGTGTGTGTGTGTGTGTGTGTGTGTGTGTGTGTGTGTGTGTGTGTGTGTGTGTGTAAATAATAATAATAATAAATAATATATATATAATTTAAATTTATTGCACCATAAGTTGCCAGTCATTCAATATTTATATTTCAAAATAAAGTGACACTTTCCTATCCTACACTGTTGAAAACCCACACCTTCAATTGTATCACAATTCACTGTTATGGACTAAAATATATTTACAGCCTATTCAGCTTGACTGCATGTAAAACAATTTTCATATATTTTAACGATCGATCATGACCATTACAATGTGGTTCATCCAGGAGCCGAACAGTCAATGTCATATAAGGAGTGGAATCAACTGATCCAAGAGAATTTTGAAAGGTTATTCTATGTGTCAGATGACCCCGCCGACCCAAATGAGCAACATCCCGACCTGGTCCACAAGAAATGCATTTACAAAGACAGTTATGGGTCCTCTAGCACCTGGTGTGACTACCAGCTCAGGCCTAATTTCCCCATCGCCATGGTTGTGGTGAGTCTTACTGCTTGTAAAAATCTTTTCCAGTGTTTTGGAGGCTGTTCTCTTATACATCACTTTGTTTCACCAGGCACCAGAGTTGTTTACAGTGCAAAAAGCTTGGAAGGCTTTAGAGATGGTAGAAGAAGAAGCTGCTCGGTCCTCTGGGAATGAAAACACTGGACCCAGAGTAAGTAAAAACAACACCTGCTGTCTGCCTATTGCCTAAGCAGATACTTGTGTTAAGAGTGTGCTCTTCTGGCGTGCTGACTGGACATGCTTTGATAAGTGTTTTTGGTAACACTTTCTTTGAAGACCATGCTTACAATGAATGATAGCTCCTTTTATACTTATTTATAAGAAAGTATTACTATTTTATAAATATATTTATAAAGACTCATTAAGACCTATAGTGCATTATAAGAACACTTATAGTTATATATAATATAAGTCATGCATATTCTTTTTCAATGTACATGCTCATAATCCATTATACGCTAATAAGTATGAATTTGTCAGTCCCATAGTTTCATGAATGTATAAAAATGCAGCCTGCATTGCTATACTGTTATTATATTATAGTTACAAATACTTTTTTTTTAGTAATTCAGATTTATTTCTGTCAAATAAGTGAAAATATAATTATTAATAGCCGTGTTGTGTTCTTATAAATACTTATTGTGAGTGATAATACAGTTACTAACCTCTATAAATGCATTATTGATGGCTTTAAGTAAAGTGAAAACATAGGATGCAATTTTCCTAAAGCAAATGTTAAGAAATCATGAAGATGTTCTCATTATACATTTTAAGTTGTTTATTTTTAAATGTAATTAATGAACAATAATTCCTGTAATAAAATAATAAAAATGTAAAACAATACAAATTAATACAAACAGTTGACTTTTTTTCCTTCAACTCACATACTAGCAAAACACTGCAACAATATTTTTTAAAGTATAAATTCCAAACTGCTATAAGATGCATACCATGCATGTGGCTGAGGAGATATATAAATTTTAACAAATCAAATTGACCATTCATGACCTCTAATGCAAACAAATGCCATTAAAGACATAATTGATAACTAATAGGTACAGCAAACAAGTGTCTCTGGAACTATCTGATATTTGATCATTTATAAATCAGTGTATAATGGATTGTGAGTATGCATATTGAGAAAGCAAATCAATGACTTATAATATATATATATTAAATATGACATAAATGTAACTATAACTGTTCTTATAATGCATTATGTCTTAATGAGTCTTTATAAATATATTTATAGAATAGCAATACTTACTTATTAATAAGTATAAATAGCGCTATAATTTATTATAAGCATGGTCTTTATAGAAAGTGTTACTGTGTTTTTTTCCAGAACTAGAGTATGTGCATCAGTGAAGTCATTCTCATGTAGATATCTTTGATGTCATTGTGTCTGTATTTGTCTAACAGTGATCTGGTGTATTGTGGCATTTATGACAACGCCCTGGATAATGACAACTACAACTGTGCGAAAGGATTCAATTATCACCAAGGACCTGTAAGTATATTTTTGAATTATCTCAGATGTGAGAGATTTTTCATCATCTTTTTTTTAAACCATGCACATTTATTCATTCGTTTTCAGGAATGGCTGTGGCCAGTTGGATACTTCTTACGAGCCAAACTTTACTTCGCTAAGAAAATGGGTCAAGAGAAGTACAACGAAAGTGTGTACCTGGTGAAGAATGTTCTGTCTAGACTTTATGCCCATTTAGAAAGGTACTGCAGATCTCTCACACAAACAAAAATGGTTGTATTTTTGTGGAATTGTTGGAATCTACTGGAGATTGAGTTTAATAATGAAGTACTTGAGTCATTTGCACAGGATACAGCAGCTCATATCTGCATGTTTTTTATTGTTCTAGATCACCTTGGAAGGGTTTACCTGAGCTGACCAATGAAAACGGACAGTACTGCCCATTCAGTTGTGAAACACAGGCCTGGTCTATCGCCACTGTTCTGGAGGCCCTCTATGATCTAAGATTATGTAAAGGACCTTGAAGATCTCATGTACTACTTGCCACCTAATTATTTTACATTCACAACCTTGTCCAGACACAAATGTGTGCTGCTACTGTTACTATTTTAGTGTTTGGCAGAATTGGAAATACTTTATATGTTTGAGAGCTTTTTTGTCATGTTTACATTCTTATTAGTGACGACTACCAGCATGTTCAGATTAGGTTTGTTGGTTAAGAGACAGATTTATGTCCATTTGTGATTATTAAAACACGTCTGATGATCCCTCAAGACAAAGAATTAGATTCCTTACCTCAAAATAAACTGGTGCATTGTTTAAATTCATAAAAACAGATCTTAATGTAGATCGGCAATATGGGCGTTCTTTTCCAAGGGCAACAAAAGCTTGTTCTGCTGTCATGAACACAACAAACTACTTCATCATAAGATGACATACATATTTTAGTGTCACTCATGCATTACAGAGCAGATGCACCAGTTTCATGAGTTGTTTTTAATCTCAGCTTTGAACTAATATAAGAGCTTAATAAAACAATCCATGTTCAGTGTAATTTTAACTCTAATGTAACCTTGATCTTTCTTCCCTTTCTTGCTATTCAGAAACAAATATATAACACACATTGTATGGTTAGAACTGAAAAGTCATTTCTGGTTCCTGGGTTGCCCTTACATGGAAAATAAATGCTGATTTAGAAATTCAAAGATTTCTGTACAGTACATTTCTCCTGCATCTGATTTCCCCCTACGTCTTAGACATGAAAGATCAATTTTGTCTAAACTACAGTAGTTTTAAAGAAAATTGAGAAAACGTTAACATTGCAACTATATACAATATTTACACTACATTGGAATTACAGTTCTGCAATTTCACTGGCAATTTTTATCAATTACAATAGCATCAATTGTATTAGTGCTGTTAAACTTGTGCTATGATTAATGGAAAGAACATAAAGAGGAGTGATCACTTCTTTATAGAACAATACTGAAGAATAAAAAATTATTCATTCAACTTTTAGGAGTTTGAAATATATGAATATCAATCTTTACAAGAAAGATTTACTTAATTTGTGGTGAAATTGGGCATTGAGTACATTAATGAGTACAATTTCTCCAACTGTTTGACTCTTTTATCAGTTTTATTACCTATTTTCTGTCGAAAATGGTGCATTATATTGCATCATTACAACATAAGATCCATACTATGGAACAGTGGATCTCAACCAGGAAATAACATAAATTGATATAATTTATAACATACATTATAACATATAGTTTGTTATAAAACATACATTATTTTATTTAAATAATTTTAATTTAATTAATGCATTTTTCTTTGTTCTTTTTGTTCCGAAGAAAAATCATATCTTCATATGTATTTTTACTACATTTTGAACCCCAGAGCAAACAAACCATCAATTGTCAACAAATCAAAAAAACATTTTTGCAGACATTTTTTTGTTTTGTTTACCATGTATTCTTCAAACAGTTAGACAAATTCTGCATCTGGATAACTATATAGTTACTTATTTTCTTTTCTGTTCATTTTTTTTAAAGATTAATCATGATTAACAATTTTTACCCTTGTATGTCCTTATGGTCATTGGACATTTTTGTATTTTTCAGTTTTGTTTTTCTGATCATTTTGCCTGTGCCAACTGCATACATTTTGGCACAAGTGTGTATTTATTTTTGGAGTTTTATTATATCATTTCACCCCATTTCCTTTAATTAATCTATTTTAAACTTACACTCAGGACCTTAAGGACAAACATGTCCCCATTGAAACCCACGGGTAGTATTGAGGCAGGCAGTAATCAACATGCATATATTTATTTATTTAAGTATGATTTAAGTGAGTTCACGAGCAACTCAGGATCTGATCGCCCACTGTTGCATTACCTCATCTTTTACTATCCAGGTAAAGCCCTGCCCACAATGACATTACACTATTTGCAGAGAAGAAGTGGCTAGAGTCTTAAGGGCGAGCACACACTCACACAGCCACACACACAAGGTTTCAGCCAAAACAAAGACAACACCCTCGCCCACCAAATTTTCCAAAGGTTGTTGTTTTTAACCATTTATTTTATGTCTCTCTTCTCTTCCCCGTCGCTGTTTATTGATACTCTAGACGATGACTTTATTACTTATAGTGAGTTTTTAAATCTCCTCAGATGTTCCTGTATGTTCTCCTGTCGTGTGTTGGGATCGTGCAGTGTTATAGTAGTGGGCTGGTCGGCGGGTCGTGTGGATCTTTGATGCCTGGCCACAATACTAACGCTCAGACCACCTCTTCTCCGTTCACCGTTACTGCTAACAAGACCGCATTTAAAGAGGGAGATGAAATCACAGGTGAGGCTGTTCTTCTGCAACTGCTATGAGTTTTGTAGGACATTAGCATTTACAAGCTTGTACAGCTTTTAGGGGATTCATATGTTGAGTGTTAATGAACAGTTTTTTTTGTTTGTTTTTTATACCGTAAATATGTGTTATATGAAAAAATTAATTCGCATAGCTTCTTCTATTTGTGTTATTTCAGTTTTGATGTAGTGTACACTATATACTTTTTATAAAATATAGAAGGAATATATAGTCTCTAGACTACATAATAATTTTACTTTTGAATATTTAGCCTGACATTTTAAAAATTATTATTTACCAGAATTTCTATATTTCAGACATTAAAGACATACGTTACCCACTGAATGCTGTTTGACCAATCAGAATCAATTTCAGAGCCTTAATAAATAAATAATATACAACATTTATAACACTTACAATTAAATTTGAATTGTTAACTTTAAGTTAACTACATTAGGCCTACTAAAATCGCCAAATGCATTCACAATGCATACTATAATTATACTATAGCCTACTACACTACACTATACTGTACTATTAATTAATTAACGACTGTCAATCAGGTTTTTACATGGACTATGTTGAACTATTTTAATAAATAGAAAATATTGTATCGTATCATAATCATACATCAGTTTATCTATGCTACTTTAGGGTCTGTCTGTATCTAAGGAATTTCCACTGCACTTTTTCTTCTTTCTCAGTATCTCTAAGTGCACAATCAGAATATTATTTTGAAGGGTTTATGTTACAAGCAAATCTAGTTGGATCTGAAAATCCCCTTGGCACTTTTACTGTGACGAACAGTACGGCACAGGTCCTCTCCTGCAGTGGTGTGCCTGTGAGTTTTTATACATTATATTTTTATTTAATTACTAGCTAACCGATATTAATAATCATAAACTAGTATGGGATGACATTGATGTATTTTTTGTTTTAAAAATAACAGCATTGATATTATATTATATTATTCAGAATAGAGCAGTTTCCCACACATCAAACCTTAAAAAGTTTTCAATGCAAGCTAAATGGACGGCCCCTACATCTGGACAGCTCGGCAATATAGAGTTCAGGTATACATTTTTTATGTATTGTCATTAAATGTATTGATTTATAATTTATGATGGTATTACTTCTACATAGTGTGATTTTTAATGGATTGTTTTTTCAGAGCAACATTTGTTAAAAGTTTAAAAACCTTTTGGGTTGGTGTTAAGAGCTCTGCTGTTATGTATAATGGTACAGGAACAACTGCTACTGTAGCTCCGACTGTAAGTTTTACACCTACACCTACAAAAACATGAAATCTAGATATATGCCGATCTGTTCTCGTATGTTTTATATTCAGCACAAATTGCTCTGTTCATCTCAGGTTCCATCAAACCCTGATTGTGGGAAAACCAAAGTCTGCTTCAGTCAGCCTAGCAACTGTGACCCAACTACCAGCACAGACTGTTACTTCATGGCAGTTCAGACATCATCTGACCAATCTGAAAGGACCATCGAAATGTTTGGCAAGGCTGATGGATATGTCACCATTGGGTTTTCAGATGACCAGAACATGGTACATACAGTACTCTTATACTTGCTCATGAGATATCAGCAGACCCAAATGTAATCTGCAGACCTTTTTCTACATCATTTAACAAACCTACTGTACATGAAATGTGGAATGTGTAGAACTTTGGGAGTGATGGGTGTTAACTAAACATGTCCGACATATTATATTTCACCTGAAACATGAGATTCATCTGCTGAATCTTCTCTGGAGGACTACCTCTGTCAGCACTGACTCATTATTGTGCAATTCTCAACAAACATCAGCAAAACCCATATGTGAACAATGAGACAACATTATGTTTAAGAACTTAAGAAGTGTTTGGTTTGTATTTCTAGGGCAATGACGACATCTACATCTGTAGTAAGAACAGCAACGGCCTCCTCCAAGTGCAACACGCTTTTTCCACAGGAAGAAATTCTCCAAATATTCTCTCACTGGTACAGTTGGCTTCCATACCTCTAGTGTGCCACCATTTCTAACTGTTGTTTCATAAAATATCATCACTCACATACATATTCTACTTGATTTACAGGGGAATGTGACTAATATCAAGACAGCGTTGACGAATGGAAATATCAATTGTTCTTTTACTTCTCGTAATGCCATTAGCACAGGAAGTAGAGCAACGTCCACTAGCCAGTACTACCTCATGATTGCTGCCGGACCCTCCAGTGGAGGTCAGTGGTTTATCAAACCTGATTTAAAAGCTATATGCTATGTAAAATCAAAGATTTTTAACAAAAACTGTCAAATGTAATTCTATACTATCATAGTCTTTATTAATCATTTGACTTTTATTTTATATTTTCCATTTAATTTTTAAATTTAGTTTTAATTTTTAATGATGTTATGTGCTTTCGTAATTTTATTCATTTTTTAAATGTTTCTTTGGCTTTATTTTTATATGGTAACACTTTCATTTAGGGGTCCAATTTTCCTGATTAACTAGTTGCTCATTAGCATGCATATTACTAGGATATTGGCTGTTTATTAGTACTTATAAAGCACATATTAATGACTTATTCTTAATTACCTTATTCTACATCCCTAACCCAATACCTAAAAGCAAAAGTCATAGTTAAGAGTTAGTTAATAGTGAGAATTGGACCTTAATCTAAAGTGTGACCTTTTATTTGATTTATTTAGTAATTTTTGATAATTTTAGCTCTTATTTCAGTTGCCAATGCAACATTTCTAATTTTCATTTTTTATCTAATATTTATATTTTATTTTAATTCAGCCTTAAAGAAAGGAAAAAATATTTTTAAAAGTTATTTTAAAACAGTAACAACACTGATGTAATGCTTTCATTCTGCTTTAATACCAAAAGAAGACTCACCCTCATGTTGTTTCAAACTCGAAGGACTTTTGTTCTTCCATGGAACACAAATCAAAATATTTAGCAGAATTCGGAATTTTCAGTGAATAACAAAAATTCCTCACAGAAGGCTGTCAGAAGACTGATGCACAAGACACTTTTATGCTAATCTTATGGTAATCCTTCATTGTATGCACAAGAGTGGCATAAACATCTTCTTTTGTGTTTTCTGGGAGAAAAAAAGTCAGTGGTTTGGAACAGCATGATGGAGAGTAAATGATGAAAGCATCTTATGTCCTTTAACTGAAGAATTACCTTAATTTGTAGGTAACATCCAGATCCACACAACCAAATATGTCAGTAGCACCAAGGCTGATTTACTGAATCCATCCCTGGTCACTGCAAGCGAGGAAGAATTCCCAGCAATCGTTAAAGCCCATGGTGAGTACATCATGAAACACTGCCATTGGATCCGCATTAGAGCCTCACATCAGTGTTACTGTGGTCTTAATGCTGTGATCTGGTTCAGGTGCCCTGATGTTAATCGCCTGGATGACCACGGGCAGTATAGGGATGATGATAGCACGCTATTTAAAGGGAGTTGCCAAAGGCCAAGGTTTAGGCGGTAAAGATTTCTGGTTTCTGGTAAGTCTTTATCTGTTTTATCTGTTTCTACATTGGTTGCCATATTAATCACCTACACAAATAGAGAAGTGTGTAAAGAGAATAGTAGAATTCAAATCGCATGTGGATTTACGTGTATGCATTTGGCTTTTATACAACTGCATGCAAGCTATACATTTTTTTAAGCTCATGCATTCCCTGGGAATCAAAACCATGACCTTGGCGTTGTTAGCACCGTGCTCGGGACCTATTATGCACTTTTTCAAAGTCTTGATTTTTCAACGTCTTGATCTACTAGAACAGGTTTTAATTTCATATTTTAAATTGTTGCAGCAGTGTTCTCTGATTGGTCACCTGGACCAGTGTGTTGTGATTGGTCAACCACATCTAGCATGTTTCGGAAATGTCACACCCCTTACCATAACAGCGAGTTTCAACACGGTCCTACTAAAACTCGACCAGGCATCGCCCTTTTTTTGTGTGACTTGTACATTCCCAGGAGAAAACTCAAGACTACAATCGAGGCGTTTCACAGAGTCAGAATCAGTGCGCACTGATGTAAAGAATAACTCCCGCTGGAGTGACTTTGTGCTTTGTGCAGTCTGCAGACCTTTTTCATACTCAAACAGCAACATTACTAAAGAAAGTTTAAAAAGCATTTAAAGACCTTAATGTCAACTGGATCAAGTTGGCACAAATATGGATTTTCGATTTTAATTGTTTGCTGTTTAGACTATACATGCCCCAAAAAAAACTAAACAAAGCCATTGTCCTGCCCATGAGGCCCCTTTATCTAACTCGTCATCTCATTTGAAAAGTGAATTACATGTCATGTTGACATATCTGTTTCATCAGCATGACAGTGGAAAAATTCTTAGATAAATGCTTTGCAGTAATACGTATGTCTACAGTTAGTGGAAGCAAGATGAGATAAGAAGCAGGTTATGGTGTGTGGACATCACTTGCCATTATCAATCTTTATTGCATTATATAACGCTTAACAGCTTACAGCAATATTACTTTTATACAACAGATCTATAAATGCAAAGATAATATCGATTAATTTGCGTATTAGCACAATATCAGCACTCTAAAATAAATGGATTGGATTAATGTATTCAAAACATCTGATTCATTTTCATTTTGTATGTACAAAGACTGGTTTGATGCATTATGTAATGCTGTTAAAAACATACAATAAGTTTAACCAAATGATAGAAAATAACTAAATATGATTTTTTTTTTTGTTCCACAGGCTCACGTGTCTCTGATGGTCCTGTCAGTCGTAGCCACAGCCATTGCATTTATACTGGTGTTTTCTTATGCGCAGGATTGGGCTGGGGTGAATGAAAATAAATTTAATTTCACACACACACACACACACACACACACACACACACACACACACACACACACACACACAACACACACACACACACACACACACACACACACACACACACACACACACACACACACACACACACACACACACACACACACACACACACACACACACACACACACACACACACACACACACACACACACACACACACACACATTTTTTAATGTTTTTGAAAGAAGTGTCTTATGCTCACCAAGGCAGTTTATGTTTATTTGATAAAAAAAATCGATAAATAATTATTATAATTAATTAAAAAACTTAAAAAAAAATTCTATATTAATATATTTTCAAATGTAATTTATTCCTGTAGTGCAAAGCTGAATTTTCAACATCATTTCTCCAGTCTTCAGGGTCACATGCTCCTTCAGAAATAATTTTAATATTCTGATTTGCTGCTGAGCCAAATTGTTATAGGAATAGTGGAATATATATATACTTTTGTGGCTAGTTGCTTAAAACAGCAACATCACAACATGATGACAGACACTATTGTTCAATGTTCAGTAAATTAAATAATATTAAATTAGAATAATTAGCAGTAAAAACATGCAGTGAAAACACTTCCACACAGATATAGTATATAACATATATCCATATTAAGACATTGGGTTTTAAATTGAAATGCTAATTCTTTCAGATGTTTGAAGTGTTTTGTGCTGACACATCCTGTGATCTGTGTGTGTAGGGAGCTCATCCTGTCCTGGGCTGTATAGTGATGGTCCTCAGTCTCACTCAGCCCATAGTCGCTGCTTTCCGCTGTGAGCCTCAGGATGAGCGGTGAGAAACTTCACTTCTCTTATGCAGAGAGGACATGGAAAGGCAAGGGCTCACGCATTATTATTATTAATCTGATGGTTTTCTTTGCAGGAGGTTTATTTTCAACTGGGCCCATTCCTTTATTGCTTTAGCTATCAAAGTCCTCGCAGGTATGACAACAACTTTATTATCTTAATCAACATCTTTCCATTTTCTCGGATGAAAACAAGATCTCTTTTTATTCTGTGACAGTTGCTGCAATTTTCACTGGTCTGGAACTTTTTGAAGAGTATAAGACGGATGGATGGATGTTGAAAGTTATGGGAGGTTTTATTACCTGGGAGGCTCTGATATACATTCTTCAAGATCTTAACTTTCGCGCCAAGAAAAAAGGTAACGCTGCATTCGCACTGGGAAAGTTACTTGAAAATCCCAATGCTGTAATTTGAAAGAGGCATAACACCCTTTTTATTTATTAACTTATTTATTTATTTATTTTATACACTACACTACCTTTTAAAAGTTTGGATTTGGTAAACATTTTTGAAAGAAGTCTCTTCTCCTCACCAAGGCTGCATTTATTTGATCAAATTTACAGTAAAAACAATAATATTGTGAAATATTATTACAATTTCAAATAACTGTTTTCTGTTTTGATATAGTTTTAAAATGTAATTTATTCCTGTGATGCAAAGCTGTATTTTCAGCATCATTATTACAGTCTTCAGTGTCACATGATCCTTCAGAAATCATTCTAATACGCTGATTTGATGCTCAAGAAACATTTCTTATTATTAGCAATGTTAAAAACAGTGAAATTCTTTGATGAATAGAATTTATTTGACAACTGAAATCTTGAAATTTTGTAACATTATAAATATTTTTACTGCCACTTTTGATCACTTTAATTTATCCTTGGTGAATAAAAGTAATTTCTTTTTAAAAAAGAAGAAAATCTTACTGACCCCAAACTTTTGAACAGTAGTGTATATTTATATATCATAAATTATTATTATTATTGATTTCCACTTTTTCTAAGAATTACGCTTTTGGAAATGATTATCTGAAAATGTATTATTTAAACAATCCAATGCATACAATATTTATTTCACCCTTGTCATTTTTTTTAGATTCTGATATTTGCAACTTTGGATCGGTAAGTCCAACTTTAAGACATATGGGCTTAGTCTCATTATATAGATAATTTAGTAGACTACATAAATAAAAGGTGATTTCATGTTTTAAAGTAATATGTTTGTTTCATTTTTGTTAGATGAAACCTGAAGTAGTCCTGCTTATGGTGTTTTTGTTGGGAAACCTGGCCTTCTTGATAGCACTTCTTGTTGGAATAGGCACGACTTAACTTCACCCAATATGCATCGGCCTTCCTCAATAGTTGAGGCAATTTTTTGACACTATCATTGTATAAGTATAGTTTAAATATATATATATACTTATTGGTTATATATATTTATATAAATATATATATATTTTTTATATATATATAAATACCATTTATAGTTTCACCACACTGTAAAAAATATTTTAGCAATTTAGTTATTTCAACTTATTTTTTTAACTAGATTGTCCAGACAACAAGAAATTTTAAGTTTTCTTGTCCTCAACTTATCGAAATAAGTTAGTTAAACTAAAAAAAACCCATGCAAAAAGATAACTCAAAATAATGAGTTAACTTTTTTTACAGTGCATTGTGCCTTTGAGTGTAAGGAATGTAAGTGCGAGTTGCTAATAGGAGAATGTTCTTGCAATAACTGTCAGTTGCTGTCATGAAAGAACAATAGTGTAATCATCTTTAATTACAGAGGTCAGAAAACAACTCATCCAATTGTGTTTTGTTTTAAAACTTTACAAATGTTAATTAAAGCATTTAAGGAGAATATTCTAACTAAGTATTTTTATATATTTGTATGTATATATAGACATTATATTGCAATTGTAACTTAAGTGTACATGACAACAGCTTTCATCCACTAGATGGCAGTGGCATGACAGGTATTTTTAAACAACTATGTGCCATTTTGTTGTACGTTTAGACTATATAAGGGATAAATACCAACTCTCTGATATTTATTTCAATGAATAAATGAACCATTTTGTTTACTTTTTGGATTAATAATTGCTGATTTGCTCACGCTAAGATGTATGAATGAATGATTAACTGAATGACTAGTTAAACTGGACCAATCCATTAGTCACAAGTATAATAGAAATCAGGAAAATATATTTTATAAGCGTTGGACAAGCTTTTTTGTTATTGTTGTCCCATGTGTTTATTTTAATAAAATGAATGTGTCTAAAGAGCACTTAAAATTATTTAAGCCTAACTGTGTTTTTATCCATTTTCCCTTTATTGTGGCATATTTCTGAGT
This sequence comes from Chrosomus eos, assembly GCA_036326025.1. Taxonomy (NCBI): domain Eukaryota; kingdom Metazoa; phylum Chordata; class Actinopteri; order Cypriniformes; family Leuciscidae; genus Chrosomus; species Chrosomus eos. Next base: position 10,008,789 of record CM070840.1, read on the forward strand.
AAAACAGGATAAGAAAAAAAGCAAGAAAATCAGAAAAGATTTGCACCATAGGAATAAAGTGTTAAAAGTGTCGCAAGAGGACTTGATGATGTTAGCAGAAATAAAGATAATTTCAGAGTCGGAGAAAGTTTTTCATTTTTCATTTTCATGAAAGATTATGAAAACATTTGGAAAAACATGCACAGATTAATCGTTTGCATTAAGAGCAGAAATGTATCAATTTTGAACAATGTATGCCTTCACTTTACCTCCCTGTCTTGGTAAAACATTAACACAAAGAAGGGGAAAGAAAACTCTTAGTTAAAGTATGTGGGTTGATGTTCATAGTCTTTACACACAGAGCGCTGTGGTGTTCTGGTGTTGATTTAGCAGCTTGTGTGAAGTCAGCTGGCTGGCTTTTATCTTTTACAGTGTTGTGCCTCATGGTTCTTGCTGTTTCAGCACAGGCCTCCTGGTGTTTGGCTGGTAAACGTGGAGGGCAGTCGTGGCACTGAGGAAACACACAGGAAAAAAGCGCAATACTAGCAGTGTCTGCTGTGTGCCCCATTCACAGGCCGACTGAGTCGGGGTCAGGGGCCGTCCTTTCAACTTGCTTTGATTCAGTCTCCTCTTTCAAATTCACCACAATAATAATATTTCATATTCACTTTCTCACTTGCAAAAAAAGACTATTTTATGACAGTTTTGTCCAAAACAAGAAGATATATTACTGACTTCTGGAATTGTCATTTTCCGGTGGGACGCAGTTGACACACCAGTGTTATTTTAATTTAATTTTTTTATTAATATTTTAGCTTTTATTTTTACAGTAGGTTTTTGTTGTATGTATGTTATCAGTATTTGTTTGATGTTTGTTTAGTAATTTTATTTTTGTCATTTTTATTTATTTATGTATTTCCAGTTAGTCATTTTAGTGCTTCAACTTCAACTTTTTAATTTTAACTTTATTAACTTAATTGAAATTTTACAATTTCCTCGGCTTCTAGTGTTATATTTAAAGTAACACCAAGTAACTTTTCCTCTTCGGTCGCCCTACTGGTTGGAAACGAAATTGTCCATTGCCGCTGTCGTAAATAATTTAGCCTACCGTCGCACGCACGCTCGATGTTTACCCAGCACCGGCTTTAGAATGAACGATGTCCACAGACAAGGTAGAGTATGTTACATGATTTCATGAAAGGATGATGTATTGCGACATCAGAAACGAAGAAAAACGAAATAATGACTATTGTAGCGCTTGACGTAAAGCAGTCGAGTTTTGTAGTTCTTTTTGTGCACGGGTTCCTACCCGAAACCAGAAGTTACATAGTGCCAGTAAAAGCGATACAGACCCCGTCAGGCTATGGCAGACGTGTCATTTAACTTATTTTAAGTCGATGTACCATCACAAGGGTCTTATTATGAAGGTTGAAAAGTGTTACTTAGTGTTACTTTAACATAATAACCTGATACAAAATCTTGTTCTTTCTGATTTTTGCGTGATGAAAATCTGACAAACTGCATTTGAAATAATTTATCACTAAACAAAAATAACGCATCTCTGCGAGTTAGCCGACTCATGTTATCATTTTGTTTGCCTGTCACCTGCCCTTTAAAAGCAGTGAATGTGGTTAAATAAGGTCAATTTCAAACTTTTGTCCACTATTTTTTTTCGTAAATTTCATTAAAATGACATGACGGAATATTGACTAAATTTATCCTTAGGCAAAAATCGGTAAAAAAAGAACACTGCAAGAAGTGCATATCTTGTTATTGTGTGGTAGCCTATTGTATATTGTGGGTTAAGGTTAGGAAAAGTCAGCTTATCTGGCTCGGTCATCTGAGCCCATAGATAAGACTAAAATGAGTCGGCCTAAATGATCCAGTCCTGGTCAAGACATGTGCTTTGGTTTTTCATTAAAGGTTCTCTAAGTGATGTCGGGTGACGTCACTTCTTGTTGACGTTTAAAGTATTGTCAAACAAAATGGAGGCTAGGTAGACCCTCCCTCCTCCTCATCTGCGCACTAACCCCCCAAATCCTTCTTGTCGGTTATTGGCTGGAACAGTTTGATATGTTTCGTGGTGCGGGTTAGCCCAGTTTGTTTTTGTCGCCGTTTGTGGAGCCTGGGGTGTCTGCAGAGACCGGGTCTTTTCACAGTGTGTTCAGGGGACAGGCAGCTAGCGGATAATGAGATGATTGCTGTATGTGAAAAAAATTAATTTGGCCTAAAAACTGCTTAGAGCACCTTTAAATGGGAGAAGGTGACCATGCAGGATCTGGAAGCACAGGCTGGACAGCAGTCAGACACAGTGGGCGTTTGTTATATTTGGGACGTCGCACCCTAACCTTAGGTAAAGTTAATAGCCTTGACATCTGAAAAACCCGAGTTAAACTTTGGCCCTGCCGGATGAAAAACAGGACGTCAAAATACCACAAATTCTACAGGTAAATTATTTATCTTCACGAAATGGTTTGTGGGAGTTCCTCAATTCTCATTTGAATCCCTTACTGCTTTGAACTTGTCTTGATGCAGTGAACTGCAGTGTGAATCATGGGAGGCTGTCTGAATGATGTTCATTAGCATGAAGGGTCAGTGATCCGGAGATGCCCTCAGCAGAACTGCCCCGGGCCGGCAGGGCTGGCGACGCCTGCAGCATGTTCCTGAAATGCTCACTATGACTTGTTGAATGTATTTCCCTATAAACGGGATGTTTTTAAGTTGTTTTGGAGGATTACATCCTGCTGGTTTTCATTCATCCAAATGCAACTTGATGAAAACCATATTAGATTTAATGTATATTTCATCTATGTTCCAAAAAATATGAATTAATAATCACAACATTAATCTGATATAAAATGCACTTCTGTTCAGATATATCTGGCTTTTAGTGGAAATCATTTTCTGGGCTGCACAGATTAAAAACCAGTATCTGAAATTTATCTTTGAAAATGCCAAGTTGGAGATGGGAAAGTTGAAGCAGAAAATAATCAAGAATTCTGCTTGTAAACAAAATTATTTGAGCAAAGTAATTTTCTTCAGGATGTTTCCATAACCCCCCCAGATATTCTGACATTTAGTTCACCCCTAAAATTGATATTCATTTACTGTTTGAAAGTTAATATAAAGTTAGTATAAATGTTTGATGTTTTACATACAATGTCTGTGAGCAGTGAGATTTACATAACGTATGTGAGGTAATTTTATGATACTTAAATGATGGTTTTTGAACACCAGTGACATGCAAAACAGCTGCGTGAACATCCTGTCTAATGTCAGTATTTGTGTTTGACAGAAGAAAGAAAATCATACAGGTTTGGAATAAAAATAACAGAAATGTTATATTGGGGTGAACACTCTCTACAGTTCATTAATGCGTTTAGTTAATTTTTTTGCCGAATCATTCACTGAAAACCGTGTTTTAGACTCCCTACAGAATAACTATAGTATGCGTGTCTGTGGTTTCGCGAGAGCCGTTCGATCTGATGTAATGTCTGTAGCATTAGGTGTGTCTTCCCATTACTGCTGATAAATGTAGACATGAACAGCACAACTTTCTCCCACTCTGAGATTTCAAAGATTTGGTTTCACCCTTACTAAAAGATACAATCTCCTGATACTATTTACAAAGTATCTACATTCCAATTGGTGATCAATTTATACCCTATTTTGCATTTATTTTGTTTTCCATCAAACTGTAAATCATTAATCTGTAAATCGGTTGTTTTTCGCCATGGCAACTACATCATATATGTGCCCAAATGAGATGAATGTTGAAACTTCCTCTTGCACAAAATAAGTTTCTGTTCCTTTGACATGATGTTATCTCTCCATATCCTCTTGTTTAGGTGAAGTTATTTAAATTCACATCACTAAACTCGCAGCCCAGTCGAAACTACAGCCGGTCACACGGGTGACTACTTTAAAAGTAAAACGTTTGGCTTTAAAGTGGTTAAAATAATTAAATCTTTAAGCGTTTCATTTTTCCTTGACTTCATTTTAATAAATGCTCACATCCCACACGTGTCTGTTGATAAAATGAAACAAATCTAGTTCCATCCCACAAACTTTAAAATGTTCCCGTCAACTGTTCCAGCATAGTGGACATTTTAAATACTTTAACATTAAACAAGCGCACCAATGCAATATTCAGCACTCATGCTATTAATGCTACTACATGGAAAGTCAATTTGGCCAGACCTTGCTGAGGCTTTACGGATACAATTCAGCTGTCTGCTGATTCACAATCATCTTGCCAACTTAAGCAATAAGGGGTAACCAAATGTACTGCTCCAAGACTCCCGGATTCCTTGCAGTACCATCTAAATCACACTAAATTACATATTTAACCTGAATTTGAAATAAGGGAGGCACATTCAAATAATTATCTATATCACTAATATTTAAAACTGACATTTAATTTACACAATTTTGAAAGACTTTCCAAGTCTAGACATAACTATTTAAGTAACTGTACTTCTAGAGTTACATGTCTAGACTAGTTTCTCAACCGCATAGTTACACCCACGGACTATTGGCTGAACATGATGCATAAGGCACACACTTTGGGCATTTCGAAGTCATCATCTGATTGGTTGGATTCTGCCAGATTTATGGGAGACGCACGTGTGTCGGGTTCATTAACAGTTCGCCTGGAAAAAAATCTGTGGAGATGTCAAACCCGCACATGGAAAAAGAGAGTCATCGTGTTTACAACTGTGAGAATGAGCGCTTATTATCAGGATCAGCTCAATGCTGGACTTTCTAAAGCATGTGAAGTTCACGGTATAAACTCTTTAAAATATGTTCAAAAGTTTTTTCTTCAGGCATTTAGGCCCTGTCCCAAAAGGCACCCTAAAAACTCGTGGTCTTCCAACGAGTCCGTACTTTCGTGACGTAACGCCGTAAATTCTTCTGAGGAGCTCGCGTGCGGGCTCAGCAAAAGTGAAAATCATCAATGACAAAGTTTTTGTCAGAATATGGGAAGTTGTGTACTTCACTGTGAAAAGTCATTTAATGCTTTGGAGAAGGTTGCAAAATGGCTTGCTTCTCACCAAATAAGAAGTTGTTATCTAAAGAGGAATGATATTATTTTTCAATGAGACAATGCTCCTGCCCAAATTACAAAGACAACTAAGAAGTGGCTTGAGAGCAAGTCCATCAGGCTTGTGTTTTGAGTCCATATTAGTGAATATTTGGTCTCACATTAAACTCAAACTGGGAGACATGTTTCAACTACTCATGAACTGTTTGAAGCCATTAACATTGGCTGGAACAACACTGACTCTTCTTCCTGTAGAAAGCTGTCTGTAAGTTGGGGAAGGCTATTCCGTGTTACTTTATCTACAGCATTTGTGCAATTCTTGCTCATTTCCTGACCAGTAATTTCTAGTTAAAATGGTTAAGACATTTTCACACCCCTTGTTGACCCCAGGCCACTGGTTCCCCTCATTTTGAACCCTCTGTTATTTTGGCCCCTGCACCCAAAACCTTCAATTTCATCTCAGATTTAACACATAAACAAGTGTCGTTGTGTTTCTCTCTTCTTTAGAGGACAACAGAGGATTACAGGATACTCACTGTGATTTTTGCCAAGTAAGAAATGTTCCTGAATCAACATATTTTGTTGATCCTGGAACAACATTCTTGTCTGGAAAATTGAGTCTTAACCCTTCTCATAACTTATCACTAAAATCAGAGGGAAATGATAAGTGATGTTTCATAACACTGATGTAGAAACACCTAACCCTGGTTGTAAGCCTAAACTTGACATAAACTGTAAACTTGTCCCTCAAATCTAATTGGTTGATTAAAATGTTGTTCCAGGACCAACAACGATGTTGATCCAGGAACATGTGCTTGGTGAAACATCATGTTCACTGGTGAGGAGTTGGCACTGCGGCCCACCTTGTGTGTTTGAGGACACCGCAGGTATCAGCTCCTGGAGTGTCTTGCTAAGTTCCTCTTTTCCTGGTTCAGATGCCCAAGAAAATGAGTTTGAAGAAACAACGGTTTGATTGGACACTGCTATTATGTCTCTGAGGTATTTTTCTCTTAAACAAACTGTGGTAACTTATGCCAGACAAGCTGTTACACATTTCAGCACATCGGTTTGTATGATTACATATTTTACAAATAGTTTAACACATTACTGACATTTCCTCTTAAAAATAAGGTTCCAAAATGGGGTTTTCTCAATGGTGCCATAAAATATCCATTTTGGGTTCCCCAAAGAGCCTTTATAGGCAATTTTCGGAGGAGTTAGCAATTAAGCTATCTATACCCTAACTTGTTTGGAGGGGGGAATCAAATGAAATCTATATCTAATTCCTGATGTACTTTGTACATCATAAGAAGGATGGCGTCTACGCTAATATTAGTCTCTCTGTTTATCCCGAGGTTTACCGCAGACCGCCGGATCCAGGGCATATCCAGATCTGATGAAGGACCATCACATGGACACGACGACACGCATTATCAGGGCTGTGAAGGCCCATGGACACCTCACCACTCATCTCCTCACCGGCCGGATGACCCTACCCAACCAGATGAACTGGATAATATCGTGAAAGTTCTGATCCCATCTGACTCCTGACATTATGCTGCCTAACTCATAATCATACACTGTTCATTCGTTGGCCAAAGGAGGACTGGCCCCCCGACTGAGCCTGGGTTCTCCCAAGGTTTTTTTCTCCATTCTGTCACCTGATGGAGTTTTGGTTCCTTGCCACTGTTGCCTTCGCCTTTTGGCTTGCTTAGTTGGGGACATTTAATTTTCAATTGAACAATACTATTACAACATTGTTTTCCTGTTATCTCTGTAAAGCTGCTTTGAAACAATTTGAATTGTAAAAAGCGCTATATAAATAAAGGTGACTTGACTTGACTTGAAAGTAAATTCGAGTCACGAACACTCCGAGTATTATGTCACGGGTTTCCATTTCTTCTAAATTACAGAAGTTATGGCATGAATGTAGCACAAGCTCATTGTTCGTGGTTCAGGAAGAACTGTAAAAGGTGGCTGCTGTTCGATGACTGACGTCTGTTTAACTCTGCATATGAAACGCGCTGATGACGTGTGATGTGGTCCTACGCCTACTACAGAAATATATATATACAAATAAAATTTACATTTAAACCACTAAACTTAGGGATTGCTATCATGATGTGAAGAGACATCCACCCAGCATAACAAAAAATGTTTCTGAAATTCTGGATAGTGGATACATTTTCTGGAATTGGATAGTTCATAAAAAACATTTTTTTTAATGTAAAGAACATTTTTTTTTATAATTTAAAGAACCCTTTTCTACTATAAAACAGTCCAGAGTACAGGCATAAATGCCACTCTAAATGAAGTGCTTTTAGACCCTTAAGAAAATGAGTTACAACGCAGTTTGCATCTGATTCCAAAAAAAGTTTTACTGTTTATGCTTTGCATTTTAGTTAATGATTTCCTGTCTGTGCAAGAAGAGCAGACACCTGAATGTTCCTGAGGGTTCCCGGCTGCAGCAAGAGTTACGGCCACAGACAGAGCTGCCTCCTCTCCAATATCTCACACCCTCCCGTGTACAGCACGACTAGCACCATAGCCAGTGATCATATCCTGTTTAGGTATCCATTTGAAGACATAATTAGGCTTACATAAATTAGGCTAAAGGCTAAAAATTGATTATTGTCCTCTATAGGTTCCATGTTCCTTATAAAAGCTTTTAGACTTCCAAATATTTGACCTGTCAATTAGGAGTGTGATCCTCAGGGCCTCTGATGCTCCATTTCAGTGAACAGAAATTCAAAATTTGGACTAAGTATTTTTAATGAGTAGAACTAAATTGATCAAGGAAGACAACATTTGAATATTGTGGATATATAATATATATATAAATATATATATTTGTGTGTGTGTTGCGTTAGGCTGCAGGGAAGCGCACGACACAGGAAATTTGGTGAAATAAACTGAATTTAATAATACAGCAGGTACTCAGTAGAACACACAACCATTAAACATTGACAAGACTGGATATAGAATTAAGGAAAATGGGTTATATAAAGCAGGGAGATAGTGAGTAGCACAGAAACAGGTGTGGGAACTAATTAACAGCCAGGGGAACTAAAGGGAACAGGAAAATGGGAAACGATCAAACAGAGTGAAAACGAAACTAAAACAGGACATAACTGAGCAAAACCGTTACAGTGTGTGTACTATAAAACATCTACACATAGGCTTCCTCTTAAATTGCAGCTTTTTGAAACTTAATCTAAGATAAATCATGTCAGATCTTTTCCACCTTTAGCTACTGTGATATTTAAACCAACAAAATTCAAGTAAATAGAATAAGGAAAAACAGAAAAATACAGACAAAACAAATCCCTTTAACTAATGAAACTTATTTTACCTTTAATACAGAAGCCAGTCTTTTTGAAGAAGAATTTTTCCCTTGGCACCATGTTAGCCTGTGCTCCCGGGTGCTGGCCATCTGCGACACCAAGACCAAAAACAGACTCTCATAAACTGATTCATCAGATGCATATGCTTTCAGAACACAGACATGATTCATGAGCACAAAAAAAAATCTTTCTGTACTTGAATGAATAATAAAAATGTACTGTCACCCCACACACTCTCTCTATTTTTGCTGTCCTGTAATATTGCTATTAAACATGTTGTCCTGTCACGTTATCCACACCTTCCTAAAAAAGGTCACCCTCACATAGACCCAGTGGTCTTTTATAGCATGATTTATTGTAATGTATGAAATGAATGGGTATCAACCATAGTTTACTTGCTGCATGGACTATATCTTCTAGTGGAAGGACAAAACAAAAATAATAATGGATGTTTTTGGCCCTTAATGGTTAGTAAATCATTTTATAGGTATTCAAGGCTGTGACTGTGATTATGTTGTACTGTAACAACAGAGTTTAGTCATGAGTATGTTTACAATACAGCCGTCGTAGGCCTATACATTGTTTGCAGTGGCGGCTGCTGGTCTTTCAAAGAGGGGAAGCTCATTTTTTTAAACTCGACTGTCAGGTGTGGGGATGGTGAAAAGAGCGAGGACTCAGGTGCAGAGCTGATGGGCTTTATTTTAATAATAAAATAAAAAATACAAACAAAACCTATGAACCAGCACAGGACTGCAAACACAAGGAGAATAAATAGGGAGCAAACAAGGCAGGTATCAAAGGAGGCAATATAAGTGGGGCAAAATAACTAATAATCAGGAAACAAGATGGGAGTCGACCATGGCAAAGGAAAACACATGACAACAAGCCATGTGCTCACACCAAACATGACCAAAAAAACACAAGCACATGGCCAGTAAAATAAATTACAAGCAATGTGCTCAAACAAAACGAGACATGAACCCTCATAATAAGCCATGTGTTCACACAGAACATGACAACATGAAAGCACACAGCTAGTGTAAAACACAAGCTGTGTGCTACTACACACAGCACAAGACAAAACATGACATGAAAGCACGCGGCCGATGTAAACACGAACCGCATGCCACAACACACGTGGACAGAGCGAACACGAAACCGCACGCGAACACGACAAGACAGAACGTTATGCACGAACGAGTGGAAGCTTATCATGTGCGCTCACAACAGAAAACAAAGACGATGAGCACGAATGTCCAAATCCCGACACAAAAACGAAACCAAACTAGACAGATGTGCTGTGATTCAAACATCACCACGCCCCGCACATGTAAACAAGGCACCTGACATCGACGGAGGAAATGTGGAATTAGGTTAAACTGTGAAATGTATGATGAAAATTGCAAATACCAAGAAATATGTTACAGCAGCCAGTTTGTCTTTCGAGTACACTTTCAAAATCCGCGATGGGACTGAGCTCGAAATCTCGAATAGCTTTCTAACTTTTTATTGTATGAAATCGCTGTCAATCAAAAGGAGATGTAGTCCTCCAATCATCACGCAGACGCCCGGACTCCAGGACCGCCCACTTCTCTATTCACCCCAGAGACGCCGGGCGTCCGTGGGCGGGACATAATCGCAGCATTTATCCAATGACCGTCTAGTTTCGAAGCACTGAAAAAAACTGTTTAAAGCAGCCCCATTGAAGTCAATGGACGCCCGGCTTCAACGGGGAAATGCACTGTGATGCAACGGGAATGTATGAGAAGGAAATCGAGTCAGCCAACCTATGAAGCTGAATCTGAACTAACTCGTCTTCGAGATGAACGTGTTCTAACGCATTTTTTGTCAATAAAATTTTAACACAATAGTACACATTTGACCATTCATTTTTTGACATTATAGGGGAAGCTGAGCTTCCCTTGCAGTCTTAAAGAAATCGCCACTGATTGTTTGATTTTAGACAAGGGTAAGCCGAGTCAAATAGTAGATCCAGTCCATGTGAAGGGATATTAATCCGCCAATAGAGGGAGCACTTCTAAATCAGTCGGTTTTTTTTATACCTGACACCCACAGTTGTGGAGATTAAATTTTCACAGATTACAACAGTAGCTACTATATAAAAATATGTGAAATAAATGCTGTACTTTGAACTTTCTATTCTTCAAAAAATCTTGAAAAATGTATACATATACATAAAATGTATAAAATGTATATTATTATTTTAGCCTGTATTTTGATCAAATAAATGCAGGCTGTGAGCATAAGAGACTTCTTTCCCAAACATTTAAAAAATCCCAAAATTTTGAACACTGTGTTCAGGGCAGCTCTTGTGACCCTTGTGACTTTAGCTGTCTCTATTATATGTTCCTCTTTGTTTATCATGCGGTGCTTTGCCCCTGTCCTTGCACAGCTGACAGCTCTATGCCCGAGAAACCCTATCAGATGTCTGGCTCTGTTCCTCCTGGGGTCTCTGGTTATTGATTTCTGCAGTGGACTCTATGCACTGCTAATGGATCAATACAAATACAAATGGTTTTTAACTAAAATTGTTTCATCTAGATATTAGTAGAGGGCCATTACCTTTTCTCTCAGAATACAATTTGCTGTTAAATTGTGCGTATAATTGAAATATGAACTGTATCGAAATTATTTGACTTCATAAAAGCCTAAATGTGAAGCTTATAGTTTTATAAACATTAATATTTTGTTAAAACTTGTAAATGTTTTAAACACTCACCCTCATGTCGTTCTGAACCTTTAGGTGAATGACTTTCTTCTGTGAAAGACAAAAGAAGATATTTTGAAGAATGTTAGAACTGAACAGTTTTGGGTTTCCATTGACTATATAATGCAATGGATGTCAATGTGAATGGAAAGGTTTGGAACGACATGAGGGTGAGTAAATGATTTTTATTTTTGGGTGAACTATCCCTTTAACTTATATTGAACCTGTAATATACTTTTAACAATTGACTGTGTAATCTTAGTTCGTGTTTAATTTTGAACACAACCTTGATCTTTGCTTGTGAAATATAATCATGATGCTAGTCATCAGGTATTGTCACCATATGCAGTGTCATTAGCACGCCGCGTCTGGCTATACATTACCTACACAATGCAGGTCATGCAAGGATGGCAGTTATTGGAATGGCAGCAATGTGGCAGAGCGCTAGTCTCTCTGAGCATTTGGCGAGTGTGTGACGCTTTGATCATCTGTCAGCTCGGAGGGGGCTATCTGCCGTGTGCCAAGTCTCTAAAATTGTGGAGGGAAACAGAGATAGACATTGGCTCCAAACATCCTGCATTCTCCACTTCCTTCCTGCGCTGGCCCACATTGTCAAGCTTCCTCTTTCTCTTCCCCAGCCAATCACAAAGCATTGCTTAACAGATAAACCCCTCCCACCATGTGGAAACGGTCACAGTAAGGCTGATTCGCGCTATTACTCAGTCTGATAGTCTCTCTGGGGATTGATATGTGATTGATGAGGCGTCCAGCCCTTCCAAACCGGTGTTAAATGGGATAGCAACCCAACTTGGGTGATGAGTGAAGCAGCATGGGTTCAGGAAATCTGGTCGCTGTAGCATCCTGCGTCACACCAGCCGAGCTCCCCTCAGTCAACCCTAAAACAGAAGGAAAATAAATAAAGAATTCCACCCAGAGCTTATTAGGCTAACACCTTGGTTATGACAGACAGATGGTTTAATTTACTGTCACGGCACGCTCGAGACTCCCTGTTTCCACCGTCTCTCTCACTGCGGCCTTCTAAAACATGTAACCATATAGCTGGTGTCTGTTGAACATGCAAAGAACTAGTCAATTCAAACACATTAAAGTCTGCATGAAAAGGAAGTTCTACCAGAAAGATTCGAGATCATATCACAATGACATTTATTAATTAATAGATCAGAAAATGAAAACAGAAATATTGGATGGTAAGGTTCTTTGGTGCAGGCCCCGTCCGTAGTGCATATCCTGCGTGAAGATGAAGACAGGGGCACAGCCGACCCCCGGGAGGTATGGACAGGGATGGAGGTGGATGTTCGGGTCATCATCTGCGAACTCAAACATGTGTAAGTAACAATCTTTTATACTCCAAATATTAGATGGATAGACCAGAAAGTAATGAGTGACGTAACATTGAGTCTTCCCTTCGCACCAGCAAACAAGTCATTAGAGAAGAAAAGAGATGTTGCTGCAAGAGGAAGGGGACGTTTTTTGATTAAAGATTATGAGGGCACGTGAATAAAAAAAGGATGTGCACTGATAAATCATTTATAATAAATATTCCATTAAAAAACAAGAATTGTCAATTTTGATTTCGTGGTGATTTCACCAAGTAACTTTTCCTCTTCGGTCGCCCTACTGGTTGGAAACGAAATTGTCCATTGTCGCTGTCGTAAATAATTTAGCCTACCGTCGCACGCACGCTCGCTGTTTACCCAGCACCGGCTTTAGAATTAACGATGTCCACAGACAAGGTAGAGTATGTTACATGATTTCATGAAAGGATGATGTTGCGACATCAGAAACGAAGAAAAACGAAATAATGACTATTGTAGCGCTTGACGTAAAGCGGTCGAATTTTGTAGTTCTTAGTGCCATGTTAAAGCAATACAGACACCGTCAGGCTATGGCAGAAGTGCCTGTCACCCTGTTACGACTTGATGAACCACTGATACGATTTTGGAAACATTATTTTAAGGTAAACAATGTTACATAGTTGCTTTAAGAGAGCATGTAGTAATTGCTGGAAATATTATTTCTGCAAGCTTAAAAGCCAATATTACAATTTTACTGTATTGTAGATTTTATTTTAGTTCTATTCAAACAGTTGACTTGAGTGCCAAATCATGACCGTGCATTTTCATTTCATGATTTCCAATGCTGAAGTGAAAATGCACATTCTTAGTTGGCAGTGTTGAATAAAGACCTCCTTGAGTTCATCATGACAGGAGCAGAGAGACAGAAACAGGATATCCATGACTATGCATCATCCTGTTTCACTTCTTATCTGGAGAAATGCTCTCTTCAGCCAACACTCATTCACATTTCTTTACTGAATGTAAAAAACTGCAGATGAGGTGAACAAATACGTAGGCCTCTAATTTCAGCTCAAAGTCTGAATCTTCTGCCATGTTGGGAATATAATGCAAGTTTGAAAAGGGTAGACTGTGGATATGGACTGATTTAATCATCATACAATGCCACCCAAAATGTATTTGGACATGCTTAATAGGGATAGTTCACTTAAAAATGAAAATTCTGTCATCATTTACTCACCCTCAAGTTGTTCCAAACCTGTATTAATTTATTTATTTTTTTCTGCTAAACATAAAAGAAGATTTTTTTAACAAAATGTGTAACCAAACAGTTGATGGGCTCCATTGACTTCCATAGAAAAAAAGAAGTGTTTTGGTCTAGCTGTTTGGTTATCAACATTCTTACAAATAGTTAGTAGTTATAGTTAATAGATTAACTAATATTTAGATCAACTAATATTTACTATAAATGATAAATAGGCCTACATTTGTTACAGTATAAAAATATAATATTATAACGTTTTAATATGCTTGGGATATGTAAATGCGAAAGTGATGTAAATGCGAAAGTAAATGCAAGATCATTTTTTTGGCCTGGTGTCCAAAAATAAAATACACATAATTTGCATCTCAAATGACACACTATGCAGTGCACTATGTACGCCACTTACTCTGTACGTATGCACTATGTACTTATCCATGTAGTGTATGAATTGTATACGTTTATTTTGTCATTGAACATCAGAGTCTGATGCCCCTGCCCCTCCGCTATGCAATTAAAGTTGTCAGTCGAGTGCATGAAATCACAGACTCTCTATGTACTTATTTTGAGTAAGTAATTAGTTCACCATCGCTAAAAAAGTATGTTCTATGTAGTATGAAAGTGTGTAATATGTAATCTAGACGTAGCCTACTACTACATTTGCCATATTGCCCTTATCACGTGACCTACCAGCGACAGTTGCATTGCTTCACTGCCTTTCATAAATCCTCTCTGTGGCCTCATGGGATATGGATATTAAAGTGTCCATCCTATGCACACTTCAGAATCTCGCGGAAGAAGTAGGTCATCTGGGTACTTCTACTTTTAGGAGTAGCTACTGTGAATTTAGACTTCTTTTGTCAGGTAGGCCTTCAGTTTTTCGCCTATATGATAGGCTATAGGCTATGCGATTTCGGATGCAGCCAATGTCTATATTTGTTCAATATTTTTTACACTATATGTTGACTATTGTTATGTTCGTTGTTTGTAATGTGACTCGACACTGGCATCAAAAAATAAATAAATAAAACGAAGTCCAAATTTAGTGCATCATCCGGGCATTTAAAGAGCACTTTTTCTTTTTGGTATTTGAAAATCTTTTTTTGGGTCACTGAAATGCTTTAAAAAAATCTATTGAAATATATTAAACTTATTTTTTAAAAGAATAGTATACTTAGTTGAGAACCCCTCTACTTTTTTGTTTTGATATTCCCCTCATAATTTGCACCCTGACGTAGCTAATATGCTACATTTTGCGGCCACTATTACGTCCTCTGGGTGTTCCGGGTGTCAAGTCAGCAGCAGCGCAACATACGGAACATCTAAAGCAGGAAGACAGTGAGAGAGAGTGTGTGTGTGGAGAGAGAGAGAGAGAGAGAGAGAGAGAGAGAGAGAGAGAGAGAGAGAGAGAGAGAGGAGAGAGAGAGAGAGAGAGAGAGAGAGAGACGGGGAGGGGAGAACGAAAAGAAGAGGTGAAAAAGCGAATGAGGAGAGCAGCAGCGCACGGATCAGTCACTCTCCGCTGGTGCTCCAACCCTGGAAACACCATCCATTCATTATATCGCCCGTGATTCTGCTATGCGCATCGGGTGAGGAGACGCCACTTGCGCTTTGGTTTTGGATTGGTGTTTAATCGTGTACTGTGCATCGCTGGACAGGATGGAGCATTGGAGACAGTGTGCGTTATGGCTGATCAATTGTAAGGTGCTGCCACCGAACCATCGGGTGACATGGGAGTCCGCTCAGGTGTTCGACCTGGCGCAGACCCTGCGGGAGGGGGTCCTCCTGTGCCAGCTCCTAAACAACCTGAGACCCCAGTCCCTCAACCTGAGGGAGATCAACCTGAGACCACAGATGTCACAGGTATGGGATGCACTAAGGCAAGAAGTTGTGTGTTTACAGTAATCTAGAACAGACTCTTTAATAACAGAGTTAAACGCATTTGTTTTTTAGAAACATACGGTGTTATGTGTTTGAAAAAGGCGGTGATACAGCTGTATAGCTCCTTGCACGTGAAATATTTTGTAACAGAAAGTTGATATTTTGCCAATGCTGTACCGTTATTTGTGTTCTGAATTCTGCCTCCTATCGGTGAATGCGAGGAAGGCAGTAACATTGTGAAGAGAGATACTGATCTGTAAAAGTGCTCTCAGTCATTTTTCTTCATTTGAAACGTTTTACAAATGAAATAAAATATGATACAACAACAACAACAACAACTTAATTTTGGTCGGCTTCTCATGGACACCAACATGTTGAGGTCACATGACTAGGTGGGTCACACAATTGTGTTGCTACTATTAATAATGACAACAACAACATTTAAAATGATAATAATAATATGTTTAATGTAGTAAGCCTACTTTCAGTCAGAGATTAAGATGCTTTTCAAAACATAACAATACTATAATCAAGTTTTAAAAACTATTATGTTAGGATAAATAAGAGCTGGCTAAACACAAACAGAAAATGACTGAGTGCACCTTTAATGTAAGGAGATTTTTTCCATTTGTTGTCTAAATAGCTGTCTATGAAAACAAAATGATGTGAAATGATTCCAACTAGCACTGAGCATGAAAAAAGTAATAGGGCTGTCAAATCCATTAATCACGGTTAATCGCATCTAACGTAAGTTTGTGTTTATATAATATATACACGTGTGTATGTATATTATTATTTTTATATATATTATATATGTGTGCGCATATCTGTGTACACACACACACACACACACACACACACACACACACACACACACACACACACACACACACACACACACACACACACACACACACACACACACACACACACACACACACACACACACACACAAATGCGTGTGTGTATTATGTAACAGTATATATACACACATATTCATAATAAATACATAGTCAGAATGAATATAAATATAATAGTAATAGGCTATATATGCACAGCACACACTTATATTATCCAAACACAAACTTTTATGTTAGATGCGATTAATGGATTTGACAGCCCTAAAGTGAGCCTAATAAGACATAGTGCTGTTTGATGCATTGTTCCAAACCATGAATCTACAGCTTTTTGGTTCCGGTCAGGGTCAGGGTCAGATGAAAGCTGTTTTAGTCTGGTCTTGTTCGCTGTACGCTGTCAGGTGAGAGCAGGATTAGTTTCAGTGTCTGCGGGAAGCTGCTTTATTGAAAACAGCGGCCTCTGAAATATGTCACGTTCTGTGTTTTCTAACACCATCTGCTCAAAGTCTGGACTTGATTTCATGTCCCGCTCACATGAGGTGAAAGCTGCCATCAACACAGTGACATTTCATAGAACTGACAAACATATATTCACAGTCACCTTTAACAAACCTTATTTTTAAGCGGATGCCCAGTAACTAGACAGACACATGCACTTTGCATTACATTTGTCAATGCGGCACAGTCACAGTGAGCGGATTCCAAGAAGCATTTACAAAAAGTCAATAGAATTAGCTTTTAGTTTTCAAAACACAGGCCTTGTTCGGTTCACTGGTTTACTGAAAATTAGAAAGAATTTATGTTATATACATTATAATAATATTCTGTGGAAGTTTGACATCTGATCAAAGTGACAGCATTACGTCATTCTGGCTTTGAGGCATCCCCTTGCTTCTGGTTACATCAGATAGGCTGCTTTGTTTTCATTTGGTTTGTTATATCACAGTTTCTTTTTTTGAGTACATGATTTTGATCTGCACTGACATACGTAGGTGTGTCTCCATTCACCAAAGGAAGAACTCCATAGAGAACTGACGTATGCAAAAAAGGGACAGAAAATGAGCAAATGCTCTGTGTAAACCAGTGTTTTGAGCGTGGAGGTGAAATTTCCATCTCTAAAGGGCAACATTTGAATCCTTGCATGAATTATTCATGACGTTTTTGGCAGCTATTTTATCAAAGACTCATTACAGCACATGGGACACAGACGCAGCCGTCCCGGGGGAACAGCTCAGACAAAAGCAGTGATGAGACCAAACTAAAAGCTGGAGTCCCCACCTCATCAGAGCACCTCCAGGGGCCCAATGGGCACTTTGGGTTTCCCTTCACCCACGATAGCCGTGTAATTAAAATATAATGGCAAAATCGTCCCTGAAATTTCTGCATTAATGTTGTTATTCAGGGAAAGAAAGGGGGCTTTTTTTGTGGTTACACAATATTTACAGCTACATTTAGACAAGCAATTTTGAGGAAGATTCCTTGAAACGAATTATATGTACATATTTTTTGCATTTTGCATATAGTTTACATTGTTCAAAAAACTATTTTAAATAAATGCTATTTTTCATCAAAGATATATACAACTGCACAACTGTTTTCAAAATTGATAATATAAGTAATGTTTCTTGAGCAGCAAATCAGCATATTAGAATGATTTCTGAAGGATCATGTGACACTGAAGACTTTAATAGTGTAAAAAATTTGGGTAATCCAAAGACGTAATCCTACAGGCAGGGTCAAACACACGCAGGCAGTCCATACAAACAAACACAATAAGGCAGGGAAACACGGGCAAAAGAGTAATCCAAGGAACAGGCCAGAAATCTAAAAAAACTAAGAGACATGAAACCAGGGAGAATGCTCGGAATTGCAGTGTAACACTAAACAAGACTTCGCAGATATTAACAGAAAGAATGAGGCTTATATAGGGTGAGCAAACAAGAAGATGAGACACAAGTGAAAACGTCTCGGTTACTAATGTAACCCTCGTTCCCCGAAGGAGGGAACGGGAGACGTGACGTCGACGTGACGACGCTAGGGGATCACTTCAGGGAGCCCTATCAACTTCGAGTATCTAAAGAACAAGCCAATGAACGTTGGCGTGCGTGAAACGCGTCACGCGCCCCGCCCCGCAGCGCGGGTATAAACAGGAAGCGGACGCCGCACTCATTGTTTTTCGCTGAGGAGCCGAGATTGAGTCGGCCGTACAGCGATGGTCAGCAACTGTGGCAGCGGGACGTCACGTCTCCCGTTCCCTCCTTCGGGGAACGAGGGTTACATTAGTAACCGAGACGTTCCCCTTCAGTCGCTCACGTTCGACGTGACGTCGACGTGACGACGCTAGGGGATCCCATGGAAGACGCCATCGGTTGCTGCCACATCCAGCGCCCTACGGAAGACTCTCAGACCCCCAAGTGGCTGGGGCGGAAGACCTGCGTAGAGGGAGTTCACTGTTGTTCCTTTAACCCACACAGTGGAACTCTTGGATAACACTGGGAAAGCGTGCCTTTCCAGGGGAGAGGGACGCTGCGGAAGCCACATCCTGCCCAAAGGGGAGGTAACATGTGGAGGATACACATATGGACTGGCCGGAGGGCAGTGCAACATATGGAATGTCACTGGGGTGGCTCCACCTGAGAAGGGGGAGGCAGCACCAGACAGTGACGGCAGAGCGGACTCTGCCAAGGGAAAGACACGGGCTCACCGCAGGGAGCTGGTCGTGGAAGAATACTCATATGGGATCGCCGCAGGAATCACCACATATGGAACCCAGCCTAGCACAAGTTACACAAGCATACGAGCGCTAGGCCTGGCGTCGGACGCTCCGCAACGTCCGACTGCCGGAGGGGTGCGGAGGAACTCACAGGGTTCGCCAGAGTGGGGAACTCGACTGGAGCAAAAAAGCGCACGTATCCGCTCCATGTGGAGGGGAGTGGCGCAGCAAGCCAACACAAGAGCGGAAACTTCGGTGTTACCGGCTGGAAGCGAGCACACAGGAAGAAACCGGCTCAACACGTAGGCTATAAAATCTAGCGAACGTGTTAGGTGTCGCCCAGCCCGCAGCTCTACAGATATCTGTCAGCGAGGCGCCGTGTGCCAGCGCCCAAGAAGAAGCGACACCCCTAGTGGAGTGGGCTCTCAACCCGGGCGGGCAAGGCACGCCTTGGACTTCGTAAGCCAAGGCGATGGCATCCACTATCCAGTGGGCCATCCTCTGCTTGGAGACGGCCTTTCCCTTCTGCTGGCCTCCGTAACAGACGAAGAGCTGATCTGAGGTCCTGAGGCTTTGCGTTCTGTCCACGTACAGACGCAGAGCGCGGACGGACAGAGAAAAGCCAGGGCTGGGTCTGCCTCCTCCGAAGGCAGCGCTTGCAGGTTCACCACCTGGTCCCGGAAGGGAGTGGTAGGAACCTTGGGCACGTATCCGGGCCGGGGTCTCAGGATCACGTGAGAGTTATCCGGGCCGAATTCTAGGCACGATTCGTCGACCGAAAATGCATGCAGGTCCCCTACCCTCTTGATGGAGGCCAATGCAACCAGGAGTACTGTTTTACAAGACAGAACTTTTAACTCAGCTGACTGCAAAGGCTCAAAGGGTGGTCTCTGAAGAGCCGAAAGGACCAGAGACAAGTCCCAAGAGGGTATAGAGAGTGGGCGAGGAGGATTAAGTCTCCTTGCTCCCCTCAGGAACCTGACGATCAGGTCATGCTTCCCCAACGACTTACCATCAACTGCATCGTGATGTGCGGCAATGGCAGCAACATACACTTTAAGGGTGGAGGAGACAGCCTTCGCTCCAACCCATCCTGCAGGAAAGAAAGCACGGCTCTGATCGAGCAAGTTCGGGGGTTCTCCTCGTGAGAAGAACACCAGTCAACGAATAGGTTCCACTTCAGAGCATAGAGGCGCCTCGTAGAGGGGGCTCTAGCGGAAGTGATGGTGTCAACTACCGCTGGGGGTAGGTCACCTAGAACCTCCGCGTCCCGTCCAGGGACCAGACATGGAGTTTCCAGAGGTCTGGACGCGGGTGCCACAGGGTGCCCCGTCTCTGAGAGAGCAGGTCCTCTCTCAGAGGAATGGGCCAGGGAGGGGCTGTCGCGAGGAGCACAAGTTCGGGGAACCAGGTCCGGTTGGGCCAATACGGGGCAACTAACACGACCTGCTCCTCGTCCTCCCTGACTTTGCACAAAGTCTGTGCAAGAAGGCTCACTGGGGGAAACGCATACTTGCGTAGGCCCGGGGGCCAGCTGTGTGCCAGGGCATCCGTGCCGAGGGTCCCCTCGGTCAGGGAGTAGAACAACTGGCAGTGAGACGTGTCCGGGGCGGCAAACAGATCTACCTGTGCGGTCCCGAAGCGCCTGAAGATCAGCTGGACCACCTGGGGATGGAGTCGCCATTCTCCCGGTAGCACCTGCTGCCGTGAGAGCTCGTCGGCTGCACAGTTGAGCAGGCCAGGAATATAAATGGCACGAAGCGACCTCAGATGCTTCTGACTCCAGAGGAGGAGATGGCGGGCGAGTTGTGACATGCGGCGGGAGCGTAGACCACCCTGACGGTTGATGTACGCAACGGTCGCAGTGCTGTCCGTACGGACCAGTACGTGCTTGCCACGAAGCGGCGTTTTGAAGCGGCCCAATGCAAGATGTACTGCTAACAACTCGAGGCAATTGATGTGCCAATGCAGTTGAGGCCCCGTCCACAGACCTGAAGCTGCATGCCCGTTGTACGTGGCCCCCCAGCCGGTGGCAGAGGCATCCGTGGTGACCACAGAGTGCCTGGACACTTGTTCTAGGGGAACACCTGCCCGCAGGAACGAAGGGTCTGACCACAAGCTGAGAGTTTGGCGACAGTGCGGAGTCACTTGGACCCGGCACGAGCCGCTCTGCCACGCCCATCTCGGGACTCGATCGTGGAGCCAGTGTTGGAGCGGTCTCATATGAAGCAATCCGAGCGGCGTTACCGCGGCTGCAGATGCCATATGCCCCAGGAGCCTCTGAAACAGTTTCAGGGGAGCCGCTGTTCTGCACTTGAGCGTGCTCACGCAGTTCAACACTGACTGGACGCGGGCCTCGGTGAGGCGCGCTGTCATGTTGATCGAGTCCAACTCCATACCGAGAAAAGAGATCCTCTGCCCGGGGGTGAGTTTGCTCTTTTCCCAGTTGACCCGAAGCCCTAGGTGGCTGAGGTGACTGAGCACCATGTCCCTGTGTTCGCACAACTGCTCTCTCGACTGGGCGAGAATAAGCCAGTCGTCGATGTAGTTGAGAATGCGAACACCACGCTCGCACATGGGAGCAATGGCCGCCTCCGCGACTTTCGTGAAGACACGGGGCGACAGGGCCAGCCCGAAGGGTAAGACCTTGTACTGATATGCCTGACCCTCGAACGCAAAGCGAAGAAACGGTCTGTGTCGAGGGAGAATCGAGACATGAAAGTACGCGTCCTTCAGGTCGATCGCTGCAAACCAATCTTGGGGACGGATGCACTTGAAAATGCGTTTCTGCGTAAGCATCTTGAACGGCAGCTTGTGAAGGGACCGGTTCAAGACACGCAGATCCAAGATTGGCCGTAACCCACCGCCTTTCTTGGGTACAATGAAGTACGGGCTGTAGAAGCCGGTCTTCATATCGGCTGGAGGGACCGGCTCGATCGCGTCCTTCGCCAGTAGGACTGCGATCTCTGCCCTGAGCACAGGGGCACTGTCCGGCGGAACGCGGGTAAACAGAATGCCCCTGAATGCAGGGGGGCGCCGGGCGAACTGAATCGCATAGCCGAGTCTGACAGTACGGATGAGCCAGCGAGACGGGCTGGGAAGCGCTAGCCAGGCTCCCAGACACCGCGTAAGCGGAATCAACGGCACCACAGACGTACCCGGGGTGGGGCAGCGCGGCGGAATGCAGGGACCCGACTCGGGCGGCACAGCGGCCCGGAGTGGGGTCTGAATGTGTGGTGCAACACGTACCTGCTTCCGTCGAAGGGCAGAGTGAGTGTGTGGAGGCGGCGGAGCGTCCGGAACACAGCCACTGCTGCTCGCTGGCGATGAGAGAGGGGCTCGAGGGTGACAAGGCATAGCGTCGTCGACCGTCAAGCGCGCTCTCTTGGGACCCAGAGGTTTCAGAAATTGCTCTTTTATTGAATAAGTGGGTACCACTGAAGGCAGTGGCGGAAAAGGAACAAAAAGAAACAAAGGATTCTCCACCCGGCCCTCCACCGGGGGAAGGAGCGGTGCCTTCACCGTCTCCTGGAGAGCAACTCGATCCACCTCTGGGTCGCCCGTCTCAGGGTCGTTTGCACCTGCGCTTACCACCTGGTTTGGTAGCGGCCTGGACGGGCGTGGCCGACTTCCTGCGGCTTGCTCCACGCTGAGGCCTGGATGGTGGCTGCTGCTGCTGAGGCTTAGCGGGAGCGGAGGACGCCGCAGGAGGACGGCCTCGGCGACGAGCAGACGGAGGGTCTGCGGCCGGCGGACGGGAGGAAGCAGCGGGGGTCCGCCGGGGCAGGATGTGTCGGATAGCCTCCGTCTGCTTCTGGGCGGCCGAGAACTGTTGGGCGAAGCTCTCGACCGCATCGCCGAATAACCCAACCTGGGAGAGAGGGGCATCCAGGAACCGATATTTATCGGTGTCCCTCATGTCCGCCAGGTTGAGCCAAAGGTGGCGCTCCTGGACCACCAAGGTGGACATCGCCTGACCAACGGAACGCGCGGTTTCCTTCGTCGCCCGGAGGGCGAGGTCAGTAGCCACGCGGAGCTCCCGGAGGAGCTCTGGGTCAGAACCACCCTCGTTCATGTCCATGAGCGCCTGGGCCTGGTGGACCTGCAAGAGCGCCATGGCATGGAGGGCGGAAGCAGCCTGTCCACAGGCCTTATAAGCCTTCGCCGTGAGACCGGACGAAAACTTACAGGCCTTGGACGGGAGGCGCGGATTACCCCGCCAGGAGGAGGCGGACGCCGGACACAGTTGCATCGCGACAGCCCGCTCCACCGGGGGGATATCCACATACCCCTTAGCTGCCCCGCCGTCGAGGGTGGCGAGGGGGGAGGAGCTACTAGAACGGATTCGGGCACTATACGGTGCCTTCCACGTCCTAGAGAGCTCCTCATGCACCTCCGGAAAGAAAGGTACCGGGGCGGCGCACTGAGAACCAGCACGGCCCGCCCCGAGAAACCAATCGTCCAACCGAGAAGGTTCGGGACGTGGCGGAGGATTCCACACAAGCCCGACCTTCTCGGCGGCCCGGGAAAGCATAGCCGCCCACTCTGGATCCGGCTCGGACAACGCTACACACCCAGACGGGGGCAACGCAGCCGAGTCGTCATCTCCAGAGGAGTGAAGCTCCCCCTCCGATGCTGCGATCGACATCTGATCGTCAGGTGGCGCCCCAAAGGAAACGACCGGCCGTTCAGGAGAAGGACCGAGTCGATCGCAAAGGGGCGCGGATGGCAACAGCGCATGAGAGGCGTGAGGGGCCCGCGGAGATTGCCTCGACGGGGAAGCCCTCACGGTAATCCTCAGATCACCCTGGTCATGCGCCGAAGTAGGCTTATTCTGCAGGGCAGAATAAACGCTAGATCGGGGCATAGGCGAGGGGACTGCACCTCCCGTGAGGTAAGCGAGTCTCGATCTAAGCGCTGCCATAGTCATATTCCCGCAATGGGAACATGAACTATTCACAAAAGCTGCCTCAGCGTGTTGAATGCCCAACACCGAGAGGCAACTCTTGTGGCCATCTGCTGGCGCCAGGGAACGACCGCATCCAGAAACGCACAAGCGGAATGACATCCTGAAAAGGACGCAGGGTCACGCTTGTGTTGCTCTTTTAGTAAAAATAACAAACAGAGGAAAGAAAATAGACTCTTTAGTGCTGAAGCACCCAGGGGTAGCCGCGGTGTAATCGGGTACACTCTCAGATGAGGAACGCCCACGAGACCGACACACACACACACATAAATAGTGCCGTGAAAACGGCAGTTGTGATAAGATGCTCGCGGCCACCACTGATCGCGCCGTCACACCAGCACTGCAGCAGAGTTCTTCTTCTCCCTCTAGTTGTTGACAGAAACAACGTTCAGCAGTCTGTAGAGTCTCAGAGTCAAACAAAGCTCGGCTCCGAAGCGAAAGACAATGAGTGCGGCGTCCGCTTCCTGTTTATACCCGCGCTGCGGGGCGGGGCGCGTGACGCGTTTCACGCACGCCAACGTTCATTGGCTTGTTCTTTAGATACTCGAAGTTGATAGGGCTCCCTGAAGTGATCCCTAGCGTCGTCACGTCGACGTCACGTCGAACGTGAGCGACTGAAGGGGAACAATGAGTGCTATTGAGTCCAGGCAGAGAATTATGGGAGATGTAGTTTGTGAGGGAATGACGATGTCTGAGGGTGAGTGCCCTCTGGTTGCTTTCAAGGCCATCATATATATATGATAGTTATATATATATATATATAATATATATATATATATATATATATATATATATATATATATATATATATAATATATATATATATATATATATATATTTTATTTATTTATTTATTTATTTGACAATTGATGTAATTGTATTTTACAATGTATATAAAATATGATTTATATAATTAATATATTTAACGAATAATTTATTATTTGATATTATATTATATTAGCCTAAATCAGCATAGAAAAGCATGCAGTCTGCAGATGTTATCTGGGCCTTCATATAGTACAGGTTTAGAACACAGAAGCTTTATGGGCAGGTTTGAAATGTGGAAGTGCAAGTTTGAGGAAGCCACAAAGCCAAGTGCCTTTCACACGCACAGCGTTGATCAGACAGTGGCTGGGTTATAGGTTTCTTCCATTTAACATGTGCACTTTTGTGAAGAGTGGAAGGAAATGGCAACAGGTGTTTGGCAGGCCGTCAGAACTTTATTCAGATATCAACAGATGTCAGTGAGAGTAAAGTTTCTAAGGTTTCATCATTAAACAGTGAAGTTATCTAGTACATTTGCAAATACTGTATGTAACCCTTTTACTTTTATTCCCAGTTGTGCAAAACATAAAAAAAAACAAAAAAGCCTGGCGAGTGAGTATTTCACACTCATTGTCATTGTAATGACAGATAGTCACCGTCTCATCTCTAGGTTGGAGGGGGAAACACGAATGCTGACGCCCACTCGTTGGGCAGATAGATTCCGAGCATTGACGCTCGCTGGGGAAATGAGGAAATGGGATGGAGGAAGGAAATGAAACTAAACGTCCTCTAAAGACCCTTGACTGAGCCACGGTGAAACATCATAACCTCTAGTGGCTCAGATCTGTCTCCTTTTTCAGTGAAACAGTCGAGCAACAAGCTCCTGTCTGAACACTGTCTCAGTTTTTGAATTTTTGCTGTAATACGATGTGATTTACAAAATGTACATGACAGATTCTAGGCCGTTTTTCAAATATATTCTTACATTTTTTATGTCTAGTGTCCATGGAGAATCTGCCCTCCTTGAATAATACACATATACTGTACTTTACATAGATAGTCTGTTAAAATTTCCATGCGAGACCCTAAAGGGTTAAGAGACTGGTCAGAGCAGCATATGTGTGTGTTTGAACGTTTGAAACGGCCATCTTTTTTAGTTATGTTACAGCTCCAGGGTTGTTTTAGTAATTGTCAGTGTCAGACTGTGGATTTATACATTTCAGACGGGGCCATTGGTTTCCACAAACCAAAGTTTTGATACAGTGTACAAGAGGAATAAAAGACATTTAGAAGAGACTGAAGAAAATATGATTGTGGTTGGTCTTGCAAAAGTCGCATCATGATGTTTGGATTGATGTCTGGGCCTTACTGTGCAGTTTCGGATGTGTGTTGTGAGTGGTTTTTTAATAGGGCTGCACAATGAAAGCTTCTTTCTTCTGAAAGATAAGAATGTGCTTGATTATTAAGAGAGTTAGAATTTTAAAAATAATTCTGAATTTAATCGGTAGCCAGTTTAGCGACAACCTTGCCGCAGCATTTTTTTTTACACCATCTGTAGACGCATTAAAGAGGATTGGCTTACACCATAGTATAAAGAGTTACCGTAGTTTAGACGAGATAAAATAAATAGTTCTATTACACAGATTAAGTGTTTTCAGTCTCGGAGCGCATCGGTTCGCAATAAATGCTGCTCTATACAAACTCATCTCTTCATGTTTAGTTTGGGTCGCTAATCATGTGTTATTGATATTATTACTTTGTGTATATTATAACATTTTGATTTCATACGTTCATTTCTTATTCAAACTAAATCCTGTCATCCAGCCATCTTTCATCCTCATCCTTTTCCCAAAATGATTTAGATCGACAGATCAATACAGTACAAAGAACATCAAAACAATTATGTTGGAAAATAACAATGTCTTTTCTGTTAACCAAATGCTTTTTAATCTTCGCAATTGCTTCAATGCAAATGACCAAGCGTGCCGTTATTTGTTGCGTATATATAGTGATGTGCATGTTTAAGTCGCTGTATTTAATATCATGACGGCGCAATACCCTATTTTTAATATCATGATGACTATGAGTTGAGTATTTGCTTTAAATCTGCGCAAATTTAAATTTAGATCACACAAACTTTCCCAGCAAAATGAGTAAATAAGTAACACGCCAAATTGGCTAGTGATTTGACAGCGTTACCCGCCACAGTTGATTTTTACTTGCATTTGGCGGGTTGGGGGGGTGTTCATTTTTTTAAACCCTGTTTGTAGACATATTGATATATAATCACAAAAGTTTTGACCAAATTGTGCAGCTCTACAAACAAGCTCAGCGAACCTGGAGTCTTTAAAAAACAAAAAATCGATTTTTCCCTCCAAATAATGTTGCTCTAAAGGCCCATTCACCACAAGGATACATATAGCGATAAAAATCTAGTTCTCAAAAATCATTCTAAATATAAATGAATCAGCAGAGTCCAGCATTTAAAGTGGAAGATGACAAAACTGCACCACTCCCTTTAATAAAGTTGGTGTGAAGAGCCTTCGTCAGCCTGTTACTGGCTGTTGGTTTATTTCTAGGTGGTTTCTAAGGTTCTCTGTGTGGTTATTTATTGGTAAGCGCATAAGTATTATTTGAAGCCTTATTCGTGTCAGTAGCACAAATAGCACGGTGTTACATGCCATAATTAATAGGTTTATAGTTTTGTTCAGATCCCTTACCAAAAGAATGTTCAGCAGTAGTAACACTGAAAGTCTACATCACGCTACACGAATAAAACTATGCACAAACATCATGCCATGCATATTAATGTACATTTTCAGGAGGCACAAATCTTTGCAAGGTCTAGTAGGTCCAGTCAGATTGCTCTCTCTCCCTTCCTCCTCCTTCTTCTCTCTCTCTCTCTCTCTCTCTCTCTCTCTCTCTCTTCTCTCTCTCTCTCTCTCTCTCTCTCTCTCTCTCTCTCTCTCTCTCTCTCTCTCTCTCTCTCTCTCTCTCTCCTCTCTCTCTTTTGAAACTGACCTTTCCTTCTGTCACCAAGGTAACAGGCTCTACTGTAAATGGTTGGGGATCAGGATGAATAAAGATACTCTCTATAGACAGTGTGAATCACACATTTACAGTTCAGATTTGAACGTGCAGATGGATTTTTGCACAGTAATGTGTGAATTATGCTGGTCACCAAGGGATACATGCACGCATTAGGATTTGTAAATGAAGGCAGACGTTTCCATTCTCAGGCAGAGCTCTTTTGTTCCAGAAAATCCATGATTATTATGTTTGGAAAACCTACCCAGCACTCTTATGAAATTTGAATTGTATTCGGAACATTGTAAAAGCATTTACAGTCTGCGCTGATGCCATTAAAGTGAACAGAGATGGTCATTAATAAGGAGATTTAATTGTAGTATCCAATTGTGCATCCGTTTAAGTGGCCAATAAAACAGCGATATCCTATTTTGTGCTCACATGGCAGAATGGCCTTTTTGATGATGACTACATGTAGAAAGTGATCAGTCAGCGGTGCTCACGTAAATACATGCACACATCCTGCAGCTGTACTGCAACAACCTTTACTTTAGCGGAGCAATGACATCACAGCGCACAATGAAATGGGCATTATCTTGTCTCAGTCAAGGTAAAAATAGCCCATAAACTGGAGCTGTAAAAATGCAGTGGCACTAGAAGAATTTCACCAGGATGCCGGAGAAGCACTAATATCAAATTTCATTTCAAAGTGCTGATGCATCTGTAAATTGAAGCCCCTGAGATAAAATAAGAGAATTGACATTTTGAGTGCAGTTAAAGTGCATTCAGACACAATCTGCCAAAACGTATCTCATGGATTGTTGTCGTAGATGACAATTTTAAGCTTTTTGTGAAGGGAACAGTCTTACTGCTTACTTTAGAAGTACAAATTACACAAGTACACAAACATAACTTGGCATGTCTGGGTTCTGGAGGAATATTGCTGTAATTTGTTTGTTGTAATTTTAGTGGAAAAAGAGGGTGCCACAGTAAAATTGGCTTATAAACCCTACTACTACTACTACTACTACTAGCACCACCACCACCACCACCACCAATAATAATAATAATAATAATAATAATAATTGGTTATCTGTAAATATACTATGGTAAACGTTACAATAATTGCATTTTACAATAATTTATGCTTGTATGCAATGCATGTATTTTATAGTAAAATATTGTTGAAAGTTTTCTTTGCAAGTAAAAAATATGTCACCTTGAAATGACGACATTGAATTTAGTCTTTTTGTATTGTAAATGGAACTACATGCACACACATACTCAATAGGCTACTGAATAGTCACATAGTAGTACGTACTCAAATTTAACTGTTATTGTTAAATGTGTTAAGTGTGCAGTTGTTAGACCTTATGTTTAATTTAGAGAGTGTTCTGTTGTATATGTACATGACATTTTTTGCGCTGTTCTTCTGTTTGTAGTAGCACAGGCTGTGTGATACTGACCATCTCTCACATTGCTCTGACGGTTCACTTCTCCCAGTGTGGTGTGCAGTAACCCGTGTGCACTGCCCTGTGAAGGGCAATTCACCACGGATCTGCCAGTGATGACAATTTAGCCACCAGCCAGTGTTTATCCCCTGCCTCTCCTGTCCGTTTTCAGAGCACGCATCCATACTTAATAAGAACAATCAGTTGTTGCATTGGAAATATGCTAAGAAAATCTATAGAATGCATGTATCCAAGGTCAACATCGATTTCTTGGGGGTTAGACCATTGCTTTGTTAAACACCAAAGCACCAAAACTGCTATGAGAAAATGTTATGCACAGCTGAATATTTTATATAGAATCCAATAAGATGCTAACAAAAATGTTAGCTTAACCTTTAGGTTAGGTAAATATAGTATGACATAGATGTTTAGCTGAAGCTTTTATCCAAAGTGACTTACAGTGCCCATATTACAGGGACAGTTTCCCTGGAGCGCTGAAGGGTATGATGGGATGGTGATAGTTCATACAATCGATCAATTTGAACCTGTACCTTTTCAGCTGTTAGTTTAGATCTGTAACCGCCAGGGTTGTGCTACGTTTTGAACGGAAGAATTGACTCCCTTTGAAACCATGAGTGTGAATGTGAACTGAATTGGCCACACCCAATAGAAAGTTTAATTGAAATTTGAATCGTAATGACAGTTATCATCCTCATCCATCATCATCCATCCATCCATCCATCATCCATCTATCACCCAAACCATTCAGTTTGATTCAATTTGATCTTTACTTCATTACATTCAAATTGAACGTGCAATTATGTGTGCTGTTTACTACCTGTCCAAATTCTGAAATTTAATTACAACATAAAAGGCATTTCCAGTTGAATTCTGAATGGCGCATAACCCCTCTACAACTACACCACACCATTGTTGTTAGCATCAATGATGCTAAATGGAGATTTTATCAGTTGCTTTGGAGAGCATTTACAGACTACATACAATTCATAAAACCATTGCAATCCATTTAACAGATGTCAGATAAATAGAGCTCATAAATGTATTGAATGCATATTTTTTGGAGAACATTTCAGTGCTAGCACGCAGTTTTAATAAAGCATCTTTTCAGACTGATGCTTCATTGTTTTGACAAGCTTGATTAGCTATCTGCTTGGTTAAACCAAGGGTAAAAGCTGCACACGCCTCACAGTTGGTGCTCTCCACACATGACGTAACACTGTAAAAGTGCCCGAAGCCACTAATTTACAACACCTTTGACTTCCCTATTCTTCTGAATGAGATTTGTTGTGCTGTCGGAACCATCGCTGTAAAGAGGATGTCAGGACTTCAATTCAATTTCAAGTGAATAATTTTAAAGCTTCAGCCTTCATCTTGAAGCCTTACTGATGTGAGCAGTTCACTCTGCCTTTAAAGGAGTTTGGACTTTTTGGAGCCATATAATGCACATTTTATAGCATTTTATTATAAGTTTAGGTTTCTTGCACTAAAAGAGTTGCAATGTGCTGTAGTTTCATTGTCTTTCAGACACATGTTGTGTTTGTTACTGTACCTTTAAGACTTCTGCATGTGAAATAGCTATGTTATGATTAGCTAACCCCATTTGGAAACTACCAGCATACAGTAGTTCACACTTGCTTCTTCCCTACTATTTAGCATGCGAAAAACAGTATGCCAACAGAGTAGTATGTCCGAATTCATAGTATTCTAAAAACAGTAGGCGAAAAGTACAGGCGTCCTACTTCAGGCGAGGGCATTGGGGGCCCGTAGCAAGGGGAACAACCGAAACGAGATTTCAACCGATGGGCTTTTTGCTGTCGCAGACAAAACCCCCCTATCTCGGCCAAATCGGCTTGTTGTGGTTTAAGTTGTAAATAAGGCAACTTATCGAATATTTTTAGTTGGCTCAACTTGATTTTTTTAGTGGTATTGACAAGAAGTTTAAAGTTCAAAAGAGTACCTGGTACTCATGAACAAAAGTTTTTAAGTTGATTTTAACTGGAGCGAACTAGTTGAGTTAACTTAAAAAGTTAAATGCGATAGGTTGCCTTATTTTTTTAAGTTAATTCAACTTTATTTATTTATTAAAGTATGAAAAGGTCAACAACTTGATCTGAGTCTGTCTCAAGCAGTCATTAGCTTTGCAGAAAACAATATATCATGCAATATAATTGCAAAATAAGAACCAGCTCTCAATTCCCAACCGTACTCTACATAGTATATCACATTCTTGTACTTAATCCTTACATTTTTTATGGTATGTCCCCTTTAAAACTGAATCAGTATCTTCAAAGCCATCTAGCTTTCTGTTTCACACATGGTATTTATTATGGATGAAATGCTATCCATTCAGTATTAGTCTCAGTACGCCCTTCAGGAGAAGTAGGAAAAGACATCTCTTGAGTTTCCCGCAGAGGTCTGACTGTGCAGTAATAGATGGAAGAGCAGTTATCCACCAGGATAGATTTAAAAGCCATGTTTGGTTGAGCAGGACGGGTCCGAGGCAACTGTAATGCAGAAAACAGCACTGAAAGTGTCTAGGCACATGTGTGTTAAATGTTTGTCTTCATTTTACTCTCGCTCTCTTTTCCTCTTCCTCTCTGTTTCTATCTAGCTTCCTTCAGACCCTGCATGACTCCTAAAGACTTCAGGGCAACCGCGAGATGTGCCTTTCTGATAATGTGTTGAAACCAAACAAGTGTAAACAGTCAAATAGATTTGCTCGCTGAACATTTGCTTGTCTTATCTGTGCATAAGTGCGGCCCTAGGCCTCTGGTTAAGTCATCTGTAGAGGGGGAATGGGAACTGAGAGGCGGTGCATGTGTCGCTTTTGATCTGCAAGCTTCTCACAGATAAGACTTTATTAGTTTGTATGCAAGAAAAAGCTTTCCTTAAGAATTTGCCAGACTGATGTTTGTTTTCTACACATTAAATGCCAGAGGACGACTCTGATTTCAGGTTGAGGGTTGAGCGTCCTTGGTCTCAGAGATTCTAGTTTTACATGATAATGTGATCACTTTGTGTTTCAAGAAATCACAGGTGCAGCTGCCGCACACAACATAGAGACTCTTGATGTGTTCACTTCCTCTTGTTGCTTAAGATAGAAACTTGGCACTGAAGCAAGATGTCAAACTCTTTACAGTGCTTGACAGGCGACGCACGGCCACCGACAGATGGCGGGTGAACATATAACTGGTAGAAACGGACACATTCTTGTGAACGTGCCCGGCGAGAGGGTAAAGGTGCTGATCTGCAGACCATGACAGGACATCCATTAAGATTAGAATCAGTGTTTTCTGGATTATTGTGAGAACACATTGCTGCACTGTTGATGAAAATGTCCTGTGTCTGATGTCACTTAGGCAATTATACTGGGAAAGGAAATTACAGATCATAACTTTACAAAAAGCTGTTGTGCAATATGCATTTCAAATCCTTTAAGTGTACTGTACCGATTGATGTGTTGATTTATTAATTATGTCACTTTTGACAAACAAACAAAACTATAAATATTTTTTTAGTTATGTATTAAAATTTCATTAAAGCGATTAATTGTTTGTTTTGGTAACACTACAATAAGGTTATATCGGTTAATATTAGTTAATGTATTATCTAACGAACAATGAGCAATACATATGTTACATTATGTATTACTCTTTGTAAAACAGTTAAGTAAATCAAGTTAGTTGATTATATACAACTGTTTATTGTTAGTTCATGTTAGCTCAGATTCATTCAATTATATTAACAGATACATCTTTTGATTTGAATAATTTATTAGTAAATGTTGAAATAAACATTAAATGAGATTAAGAAATGCTTTTGAAATATTCATCATTGTTAGTTCATGTAACTAATGATAACAAATGGATCCTTATTGTAAAGTGTTACCTTAGTTTTTTAATTAATGTTTTATTAATACTTCAAAAATATACATTTTATTTTTTATTATTGTTTTTAATAAATAAATCTTAAATTAATAAGGGATCATTTAAACAGATCATTATTAGTTATAATTTAATAACTGGTAAGCAGGTGTGGGTAGTATCCGATGGTTAATATTTTATCTTTTAACTGTACGTTTTGACAGTTTTGCTAACATAATGCAAACAAATAAAAATACTGCAGACTTGTATGGCAATACTTTCACTAGTAACACTATTACTGACTTATTTAACATTACTGTAATATTTTTCACTCAAAAGACCACAAGAACTCAGATCTTTAGTATGAGTTTAGCTTGCAGTTACTGTTGAGTTTTGTGGTCAGACGATGAGAATCTGGATCTAGAGTTCTGATAAAGTATCCGTTTTGTAACAGAGCTGTGGTCATGAGTCAACACAGGTGTCAGTTTAATGCAACAGCTTGTGTTTGAGACTCTAATTTCACTTTATAAATGAATGTGTTTGGATGTTCTCCAGTCGTTTGCAGTTTGGTAAACTCATTAGTCATGATTCAGAGCAGGTATCACATGAAATAAGAATGGAGAATTAAATGAAAAACTCTGTGGTTAGTCTTGTTCTCCAATGTGGTTTTGTAGTTATAGTTCTCATTTTTGAATTTGCGAATTGAATTTAGGAATGTTTGACAAAAATATTGAGTCATACTACTCATTTTTATTCTGGTAAGGTGATTTTTAAAGCAAATGTTTTTGAGATTTAAATACATTCTCTCGGACAAAGAATTAATTTTTGCTAACTCGCAAACCCGGCTTCTCAAAACACATGATGTAACTTCCTCTTCTTTATGTTATTTAAAAAGTGACTATTATTTTGATGTATGCTGTTTTAAATAAAGCTAATGTTTTCATATAAATACGAATAGGATGTATGAATGTAAGAATAGAATATTTGACTTTATAATGGCATAGTTATCTAATATTTTCAGTTTAATTATATTTTTTTATGACTGTTATGGTCATGTAAATGCATTTGTACATACATTAAAATGTTCATAAACAATATAATATCTTCAAATAATATTTTTGTTAGATTAAGGTCATAAGAAATAATTCATTTGAAATAAATATATAGTTAGAACAGGCTTGTAAATAAAGCACTTCATCCGATGTTGATACAAAATTATATATAATATAATATATAAAATATAACATATGCCTTTCATTTCTGTCCAGTTTCTCTGCTTGAAGAACATCAGGACATTTTTGCACGCCTGCTCAGAGATATTCGGGATGAAGAAGAGCGAGCTGTTTGAGGCTTTCGATTTGTTTGACGTTCGAGATTTCGGAAAGGTAAGATACAATTTCACTTTCAACTCTTGTTTGAAACACGTAGTTACACAATCATTTTGTGCTCGGCCCACAATGCACTGACATATATATGCTAGTTCTGTTTCCAAGCATCATCAAAGTGGCATGATTTAAATGTTTCTTGTGTCACAGTCATCCGTCACAGTTTATGGTATAGCTTCAGCCTCGGTCACAGATGTGGTAAAGACAGCAGGGTTGTGTTTGATTTTCCTGACATTAGCCTGTGCGTTGGCTGTGTTTTTGTGGTGTTGTGTCTCGATTGATTCTGATATGCTGGGCTCTTTGTTGGATGTCTGCGGTAATAAATAGTGTCTGCTTCTCATCCTGCTTCTTATGTAGTCCACTCTCCAGTATGTTAAATTAAAGATCAGTGAATGTCGGCAGGGGATTTGGCAGGATTGTCTAGATGTATTACATCGTCAAATCTTCTAGTTTGCATGCTTGTTGGATTGACTTTATGGGGGCGTAACTGTGTCTAGTTTTAACTGTGCATTATTATTGTGTATTAGTGAGCATATTGGCCCTGGCAGATGTTTTGCCCTAGGCCCCTAAACCCCAAAGGGTCTCCCAATGCAAACTCTCTCACCTGCTGTGAAACTTGTGGGATATTGTGAGAGATCATGTAATATTTCTCCTCAGGGAAGTAAACATCATGCCATCAGTTATACTGTAGCTGGTTTTGATATGGATTTTGTTAAAGGCCCCCTGAAATCAAAATTTAAGTTTTTTTAGCTTTTAGTATGAATATGTTAGCCTTAAGGTTATGAATAAGCGGGTGTGTCAGAACAATGACAAAATTTGCATTTAGGAGAAATAAGCATTCAAAACTTACAGTCTCACTTCCGCTAAAATGGATCACGGATTTTTCTGACATCGCCGCGGACTACAGCTTCTCATCACATCTTCTGTCCAATCAAATGCTCTGTAGAATCTAAAGCTATGATATACATACCAAACCGGTGTTGACATGTCATAGAGCAATATGGGTTGGAGATGTGCTTTCGGTTGCTCAAGCGCTTGGGTTTTATTCCATTTTCCAACTGTACGATGGTTAAGAATTAAATTTATTCACACCTATACTATTGAATCCAATGTATCATCTAGTACGAATTGCACTCTGTGAGGTAAACTAAACACTATTGGCTATTTGAAAAGGGGGAGGAGCTATTCAATATGTCTTGCCTTAGCTTCCTGTTTCAGTGGAAATTACTTCAACGCATCATACAAAGCTGCACGTTCTGAGGCACTTCAGTGGGCCTTTAAATAAGATGGAAAAGGACAAAACTCATCTTTATTTATTCAATAAAACAAATCATTGTGCTTTTGTAAAATAAAGAAAACAAACAGGATGCCGCTTTCTTGTGTCCTGGTTTCCTTTCAGTGAAGCTTGTGGAGCATGTCAAAAAATGTATGGAAACTCAGCATATAGTGTAGGCTACTAGCAAGCTCTTGCGTGTCATCTGAACTCTTGTTTTGTGTTGGTGCCGTACATAGACATATACACTAGACGTCACCTTGGGGTTCTAAGCATGCGTCAAAACCGCCGCCATCTTGGAACAGGGGTCTTGTCATAGGAAGTATCTAGGTAACGCTGCTATCTCCGCCTGTACTTCAAATTCATGGATGATGCCAGACTTTTGTGCTGCGTATGGATGTTCACGAACGAAATCTGAACTAGGAAGAAAATATTTTTATAAATTTCTCTGGACTCGATGATAAATACATGTCTGACTGTTGGAACGAACCAAAAAACTAGAAAATCGCAAACATGACGATTTATGGTGATTTTATTTCCGTTAGACCTTTGCCTATACATTGACGCTGATGCATAATGAGAAGGGGCTCCCCTGTTCCAAAATGGCGGCTCTATTGACGCATTCATTCCAATGAACTGCTGTAGCCCAGGTGACGTCTAGTGTATAGTCTATGGTGCCATAGCTTCTCTTCTCTGCTCTTTCTTTGTTATGTGGTTAGCAAGCAGTGTTGCATTACCTCGTGCACCCCCTTCTGGATGGAGTGTAGATCGTCCTGTGACTGACTGTATTCTTCGTCTGACTAAATGCCCCTAACCGTGATGTCTGTACCGCGACGGTTCGGATGAATACGTGTACCGTTAAAAGCCCTAATATATATAGCCAAGTTGGGAAACTACTATTTTTAATGTTTTTGAAAGAAATTTCTCATGCTCATCAAGCCTGCATTATTTGATCAAAAATAAAGTGTAATAATGTAAACATCATTACAAATAATGGTTTATTTAAAAAAAAAAGACATGTAGCCTATATATATGAAGAGTTCAGATGCAAAAGCCTCTAAAATGCCATCTGAAATTTCTTCTAAAATGATAATTTTTATCAAGCTCGTATATTTAAATTCAGTAATTTCACTTAAATGACAATTAATGGGTAATTTTCCTTGCAATTTAAATGAAATTATGAACTTACATATACGAGCTTGATAAAAATTAGCATTTTAGAAGAAAATTTCAGATGCATTTAGAGCTTTTGCATCTGAACTCTCATATATATATATATTGTTGGTGCGATATTTTTTTGAAAGTGCTTGCTGCACCATAAAATGCAACCCTTGCTGTGTCTTGGACTCAGTGGAGTGAGAAAATCGGCCATTTGAGTAAACGTCGCTCATTTGAAGTGTTACTTCTCCCCATTTATCCTAATATGCTTAAAAAATAGATGTGGCTTCAAAGTTAAACTATATGTTTGCAAAAGCTTTTTGCAAAGTGGAAGTTAGAGCTAATGTGTCTTTTGGCAAAGAAATATTGTTTGTGTTTGTTGCGCATGCAAG
Organism: Chrosomus eos; assembly: GCA_036326025.1. Classification (NCBI taxonomy): domain Eukaryota; kingdom Metazoa; phylum Chordata; class Actinopteri; order Cypriniformes; family Leuciscidae; genus Chrosomus; species Chrosomus eos. Next base: position 10,046,213 of record CM070840.1, read on the forward strand.
AGGCTTATGTACACTTGACCCTGCTATTGCAATGTTTATACGGTTTGACACCATTTAGTTCACTATCAGACATGTAGTAGCCTAGAGCTTATGTCATCTGATCTTGTCCACAGCTGCATCCCGTACACGCACATCTGTTTATTCTCTTATCTCATATTGTCTCTGTGTATGTATTCATAAGCACAGAAGGGGAAAAGTCTTCACACACACATTTAGAGACTCTGTAAGACATCACCAATTTTTTCCACATGACTGACCAAACATCTGTCTCATTCTTCTGTCACTCGCTATGGGCAAATCTGCCAACACTTGTTTTATCACAAATATAAGTGTAGCACAAATATTGTTGGAAATTAAGTTTGGAATAAAGTAACAATACAGTAGGTCACTGTAAAATAGCTTCTAAAATTACTAAAATAAAAAGGTTAAAAAAATAAATATATTTATTCATTAACACTTTTAATGTATTTTTCATAAAATGTTTTTGTAAATATATAAATGTAAATTTATTAAAATAACATATTATGTATTAAATAAATGAGTAAATACTGTAAGGAAATCACAGTAAGCAAGCTGTGTAAATCCATATCAAGTTTGCATGAGTGAATTAGAATGTTCACTAAAATTTAAATAGATCTCCACTTAAAATTCTCTCACAGTTTTTGTTTTCTTTTAAATCTAACTTTTTTTCATCTTTGTGCTGTCGGGGTTGCCTGGTGGTGATGCCGTTTTTCTCACTGATTGATAGATCGTAACGATTGATCCCCAGTAATAAGCTTTTGCACTTCAGGGCTGTAAGCTTGATCGATGTTTTTCTGTTTACAGCCACAGTGACAGCTCAACTAAATCATTCCATTCATAAACCTCCTCCTTTCTCATTTATCCATCTGTCTCATCTATTCATCCACCGATTCTTATCCTCCAATCAGAGCAGAAACGTAATCTCTCTTCCTAAATGGCTAATTAGGACATATTATTTCAATTATATGAAATGGATTTGTTGCAAGTTAAGTACTATTTAGCAGATGCATTTCATGGAAAGTCCCCCTGGAGCATCATGGGGAAAAATGTACCTTATTTTTTTTAATACATGCTATTTTTTATTATTGTGAACAATTCACTACTAGACCATCATTAAATGTTCTATTGCACACAGAAATTCTAATGCAACTAGTGTTTTTACTATAGTTTTTATTAAATCTTTTATTTTAGTTTAATTTGATTTTGCGTGTTATTATTATTATTATTTTTAAATAGTCCCATTGAAGTTTTTTTTGAAAGGTATTTACTATTACTTTTATTTCAGATTAAGTTTTAGTCATTTTAGTGCTTAACCAGTTATTTGCCAATACAACATTTATCATTTTTCTTCTTGTATTTATATTTTATTTTATTTCAGCTTTATTTCAATGAACACAAATTACTTTAATAGCTTTAGTTTTAGTTAATAACCTTAATATATATAATATTTTATTACCCATATTATATAATAACCCTAAATGCAACCCATGGGGACTTTAACTATTTTGCTGCTACTGCTACCATTTATTTAGCACAGAAAAGTTAGAACATTTGTGTTTTATTTGGAGTCTTTAACAATAAACTGTTTTAGGCACTTAGATTTGATGTCATAAGAGAACTTTGCTTACAAGCTTTATGTGACATATCCCATGATGTTCTTGAAACATAAGGCATGTAATCCCATCATCAGCACTTCTGTTCTATTCTGAGCCGCATGCTGCTGACAATTGAATGGAAATAAGTTCAAATATGACGTATTTGCTTCTGCATTTTCAGTGCACACAGGCTGACTTTGCAAGTTGGAACCAATGAGTACAGATGAGTGAAGTTCTCCTTAATGTCAGTTAGTTCGGTGAACCTTGAGCTGAAGTGGTGAAGTCACAGAATTTCCTGAGGAATTGTGTTGAATAGTCACCAGTAAATCTCGTGTTTTCTTGTAAATGTCGTTTCTTAAATTGTCACTGTTGCTGAGTTGAAGATGGATCATATTTAGCACTGTAAATGATCAGATCTGTGTGTTTGTACATGTCGAATGCTTGTGGGCTTTGAAGTAGATATAACAAGAACATAAGACAAGAAAACCACTCATGCTTTGGAAAATAGGCCTATAAAAATGTAGAGAGACAAAGTGAGCATCTGTACTGCTATTGGATTTCCATAGTTAAATATGTCACTGCCACTAAGTAGAACAAATATAATCAATAGCTTCTCTCACTTTGCAAGCTTGCCTCTCTCTTTATTTCTCTCAGTCTTTACTACTTTTAGTCACTATATTATGGACATGGAATGAACAAGTAAGCCTATAAATACGCAGACGTATACTCCTGAGGGTGAAGTGCCCTTCAAGGCTCTTGTTCATGAGCGGATGTGTGGAGCTTATTGAGTATCGAGTGACAAGGTTTTTCAATAATGGATGCAGAGTGGTTGTTGTTGTAGAAAATCATTTGAGGGGGTTCGTGGTGGTCGCTCTATAAAAACCTAGTGAGCTGCCTACCTAGACAGGCACATTTTTGATGTGTAGGATGCTCCAAAAATTGAAAAAAAACCTGAGAGAAATGGAGATTATATTATACTTCATTCAATGCTGATGAGTATAAAAAACCTTTAAGTTTAGATATACATCTTAGCGTAGCAACATATGCTAACAGCAAACTGTATTGGAAATAGGTTATATTCAAGCCATGTAATCTCATCACAGAATGTAAGACACGTTATGCTGAATGATAGTATCCAGGAATCATCGTTTTGTCGAGTGTTAGAAGCAGTTCAGGCCTGAGGGCTACAATGTCGGGATGTGTCAGACTCAGAGCTCTGTGCAGGGAACTACAGCACCTGACATCTGCTATTAGTCAAGAGTGTGTGGTGATGTGAAGTGTTAGGCTCAGAATGAGAACACACACATATGGAGGCGTGTGTGTCAAGTGCTCTGACTATCCTCGAGGACACGCATTGATGATACCCATGCTCTCACTGAACTGAGCAGAGGCGAATTCTAGCAGTTTTCCAATTTCTCCAGCTATGTTATTATATTGTATCCCTTCTTGTGAGCTAGTTGTATATACCTGTGTGACGTGTGCGCACTTATGTATGCAGAAGATTTAAATGTCAGGAGTCGATGATTACACGCAGGGTTTTTTTATCAGGCTTCTGGCAGAAGCTGATCCCAGGTTGTGTGTGTTTCTCTCTCTCTGTCAGTCTGTCTGTGTTTCTGTCTAACCCCAGTCACAGAGTCACATGCCCTCGAGCAGAGAGCTGTGAACTGCTGGAAAGCATTCACACTTCCTCTTTCCTGACTCGTCGACCTCTTACTACTACGTGGCGTTCCCTGAAGGTTGAGTTGCGAGCTTACTCACGCTTCCTGTGGTCGACTCATGGGGCCCCATGACGGAGGGGGATGGGGTGTGTGTTTAGATGAAGTGTGTGTGTAGACACCAAACCCTTCCTGAGACCAAGACCCTTAAACACATCTGAAGTCATTGGGAGAACTGGGCTCTCTGAAAAATGACATTAGGTTACTGTCACTTTGCAACATGCTAACAGTATTGAAATTGTGCGTGTTTGAAATTGGTCAAATTTGAGGTTTACTTACAGCAAAAAATGATTATCAGTAGGTTATTAGTACTAAATTATTATAAAAATGATAATTGAAATGAAATAAACATTAACTGAAAAAAATATAAAAAAAATAACATAAAATAAAACAATAAAATAAACTTAAAAAATAAAGCAACATTTACATTTTTTATTTAATATAACCTGATGTTATAAAAACTAAAATAAAAAATAATAAAAACACATGGAAATGACAAAAACACTAAAACAAACTAAAATGAAAATAAAATGTAAAATACAAAAAAATGTAAAAAATTATAATAGTATCTCACTGATACTAAATAACACTGGTTAGGATAGACAGTAGGTTTTAGAACAAAGCTTTTGTGCCAAGAGGAACTATCTAAATTATCCTGATATGTATTGACAAATCAGAACAACTGCTAAAGCTGCTTGCTTCCTCTACAACGTTTCTCACTGAGAAGATGAAAGGCAGGTGTGTGTTTTGGTGTGCATGGTTCCTTGCTGTGGTCAGTGCCATCACAGATGGGGCTTTTTGCAGAGCGCGTTTAACCCTCCCGTCATAACCACTAAGGGTCCTGTGTAAAGAACTGCAAACATCAAACACTCCGTACCACCTTAGTGTCCTATTTACACATCATGTTTAAGCTGCATATCTCTTCAAAGTGGGCTGCAAAGACGGACTGTAGTGGGCGCTTGGTGCGAAAACACAAAAGCCGAAACGCGCTTGAAACCGTTATAAGCTGTTTGATCCTTGGAAGCGTGGCATTGCGAGGCTTTATACTGAAGGTGTCATTTTTAAAGCCAATTAGAGATATTTTTGCTTGCAGATTTGAGATTTTTTTTATTCAAGAGCACCCTCAAGCCATCTGTTTGGATCCCAGTCAGCGAAGCTCAAAGCAGTGTGCTTTAGAAAAGATGTCCTTCCAAGGCCTTCAGTAAGACTTTCATGAGGGTCTTAAGCACTCGACTGAAATGCAGCCAGGAACAGATTTTTAGGAACTGTTTTGAGTCCACAGTACATGGATACATGCAATATTTTAGCATAACTTCATCATAAAAATGTCACAGGAACTTCAGCCACACACAGTATTGTTTGTGTTGAGGGTTAGGACATAACTGTGATGTATAAGAATGTGTGTGGATTTGTATACATTTCATAGGCTTCTACAGTTAGTTGCCAGGAATATTACTTGTAAAATATACACTATAGTGTAAATTACAAGAAATAGTAAAATCAACTTTCAGTCAAATATTGTTTCTGCTGGTTACATCAGTACGCTAGTAGTTGGCGACAAGTCTTTATGGGTGACTCATTGAATCATTATTTCAACAGATTTTTCAAAATGCTAATTCATTCAGGATCAGCGAAAAAAACGGCGACTCATTCAGGATCAAAACTAGTTATATTTGAGTAATTGAATCATTCATTCAACCAATCATTCATGAAAGTAAATATTCATTAATATGCTTTGCAATAATTTTGTTTGTTTATGGGCTTCTCAGCAAAAATGTATAGCCTATACAGTATATTATTATTTGTGTTTGATAATCAGCCCAATATGTTAATTACTTTTTTTAATCAATTGCATATAAAACATGCTTATTATTCGAGGCATATGTCAGTCAGCGACTGTGAACCAGTAATTCACACTGGCTGAAGAAGTTTAGAATCAATGTTTATTGAAAGCATAGTGATGTCTTCAAAACAGAAGTGAAAACATGACAGATTGTACATCACTGTTTTGATTCCATCGTGTCATCACGATATTCAATTGAAATTCCACTTGCTCTGCATACTTAAATAGGTAACGGTCCTATTTTGTTCCTGAAGGATGATGCCTCAGCTGTGTGGGAAGTGTGTGGGTGCGGGAGAAGCTGTGTGGAGTTTCATTTGGTTGCGAAACAGAAATGCAGAAAATGCTGTTGATAAGTTATCATATTCATATTGTGATAAAGATCTTGGGTTCATGAGGTTACCGATTATATACTGTCTCATACAATAGTGTGCTGTTTAAATTAGATTTATTCACATTAGAAGGAAATGATCATTTTTCATTAAAAGAAAGACAGCAATGATCTGAGATCATTATGTAGGTCATAATAGCAGCTGTTTCCTCTCGAGTCGGGTCCACCTGGCTCAGATCAGTGTTAGCGTTGGGGTTTTCAGCGAAATATTACTCAGGACTTGTTGTGAATATGTTGCCACGTGAGCACCGGTTCTGTCTGTACAGTGTTGTTTTCACCTCCTAGAACATTGGCGTAGAGTTTAGGATGGACTTGCCAGAAATGGTGATATTACAAACACAGTTGTAAAGGCCAGAAAGTAAATTTCATCCTGTTCATGAAGTTTATGTTTTTGTCCTGCTAACAAATCGATCTGCAGATGTTCTATTCTGAACTGTTGGGATAGTATCAGTATGAAAAAGCAGACAAACAACCGTTTTTATTTCTTCTGTGGAACAGAAAGTAAAAAAAAAAAAAAGACTGTTAAGCTGTTCCAAAAATGACAAAAAGAAAACAAAAAATCTGGATCGAAGTAGTCCACATGATTTGAATGACAAAATCTAAAGATATTATTCACCAATAAACTTCCCCTTAAGTGACCTGATCATTGAGTCAGTAAGAACTCAGATTTGTGAACATATCAATCAGATTTGTGATTCATTTGTTCAGTACAATGTCTGAACTGAATCAACTGGTTCATTGAAGAAAAGTTCAAAATAAGCCATGGCTGCACCCGAAATTTCATACTTCCCTACTATATAGTAGGTGAAAAACAGCTGAATCTGTTTATGGTCTGAAGAGCTACACATGAAAGAGTCTTTTTAAATATGCAAATGGAGGCTGTTCATTTTCAGTCATCTCATTCTGGCTGATCATGGCATTCATCAGGTTATAACATCTGTAAGTGTATTCATACTTTCACTTGCTTTCATGGCTGTGGTTTTATTTATAAGGCAGTATTACTGTTTCTGAGCTCTGCTTTAATTATACATCCATAAAAGCACAGATGAGTAAAATGAATAATTAATCTGCATAAAAATGGAAAAATGTAACTGAATTAAACATTCATTTCATTGTCATGTTAGATATGACCTCGACAGTCATGGGACCCATTAAACAGCTTCTGTACCAATGTCAGTCACATGTCCTCTGAGATCTGTGAATGACATTATATTAATCTCCAGTGATCCATAATCACTGATCTGGAATCTGAAAGTAAGGAACGCTTCAGGAACGTGCCTGCTGGAAAGCCACAAAGAGGGAGAGATAAGAGAGTGGATATAAATGTCTACAAGCCGTAATGGTCTATCCGAGACAACGCTTGTCTGCTTGTAGACAGAGGCACAGAAATAGACCACAAAGGCTTCTGGGGGATTTTGATGTCTGATTGAGGCTCATAATTAAACATTCACTCTTACTAAGTGCAAAATTACAGTACAGCGTTATTATAGAGAATATCGACGGGGATTAGACAGAGAGGTTTTTACAGCACCATTTTTACAATACAATTGATGTGAGTTTTGGAGTTTAAAATATGCATGTTAACTGTCTCTGTGGCCTGTGTTTTATGTGAAAGACAAAACCGTTATGAAATGCTTTAATACATAATTGTACATCATTAATACAATCATTTGGTGTACTGGAAACTAATACAAACACAAAGTACCAAACAACAAGAAAATCCTTCATTATTTTATGCACGGTTTTATTATGAATCAGAATACAGTGAGGTATCGGCTTATGGTGTTGGTTATTGAAGTGTGACAGCATTGGACTGGATTATGAAATCGGATACTTGTCCTGTTACATGTAGAAACCGGTTGAGGAAAAGAACAGAATATATCATATATAACATTTCAAGCCTCTGTAAAGTCACAATAAATCCAAGAGTGATTCAAATAATTATGCCTATAAAAATGCATTCTGTAAATGAGGCTAATAATATAAAACTACATCACAAACTATAAATAGAAAGAACATCTTATGCAGGTCTGTTTCTTTTAGTCTTTTATTTATTGCAAATAAAAATGTGTCTGTTTGTACTGTATATTAATTGTATCACTGTTCTGTTTTAAGTAAAACATCCACATTTTCTTCCCACTGCCTGTTTTATGCTCACTCAGATGTCCATGTGTGGATGCTTATTATGCTTTATAGCTATAAGAAGTTAAACTTTTGTCATATTTGCATATCATTTGACTGTCTAGTAAATACGAAACCGTTTGTACTTGTGAATCCGGTGTGTGCGCACACCTTGTATTTGAATAGATCTTGTCAATGACCTTGTACGGGGACTGTTGATGCCATCTATCTGATTAGTTTATCTGTGTCATACTGTGTACTTGAGACATTAAAGGGCAGTGGATAGAGAGAGACAGATAAAGACAAGAGGAGAGACAGGAAACATGCTCTTGCAGTTTGATTATAGATGGGAGATGATATGGGTGGCACTTTCCACAAAAATTGCATTTGAAATGAAAAACGAGCTAGTTTTAAACATACTAACTTTGTTTTAAATAGATGTTTATTTAATTTTTAAAATAACAGTCACACAAATCAAACTGTATTTAGACGTCCCGAATAATGTCCTAATATAATAACATAACATTTAGACTTTCTAAAGTCGACAATCCACATTTTCTGAAGGTTAAGCACCTCCTTTCAGGGAAAAAGAGGCTGACGTATGTATAATCAGGATCTCTCTGGAAGTCCCTGGACCTGGTGCCGGTGATTCTCCAGACTGCATGTTAATTATGTACAGTTGAAATGTTCTTAAACTTTCAGTCCACTTTGTTTAACTTACGTCAGCAAATCTGGCATTCTGAGGAAGATTTTCCAATAGCTATTTTCCAACTACTATATATCAGGGGCGTGCAGTGGTGTTCTGAAATGAGGAGACATTTTTTTTTAATGTTTTTGTTTTTAATAAATCAAATGTAAATTCATGTCCCAGTTACATAATGTCGTCACATTTTCCTGGTTAAATAAACATTACACCAAAAAAGAGAAACCAAATTCAATTCTAATTTTGTATTTTTACATTAATTATGTAATTAATGTTCTGTTTATTAAAACCAAGTATAGATCTCATCAATGACCGGTAGTATATTTTATTAGTATATTTATATATAAATAAATAAATTATAGATATAAAATATAATGCGTGTATACTAGATAATACAAACAAAAATATATTTGTTATATTATCTTTATATTTATAACATTATTTTCATATTTTTATATTTATATTTTTTTTTAAATATTTTATTTTATAACATTTTAATCTATATTATTGTTATATATATATATATATATTATATTTAGTTGTTTTCAGACGAATATATATTATAATATTTAGTTGTTTATATATAACATTCGTCTGAAAACAACTAAATATTATTTAGTATATTATATAACATTTTAATCTATATTATTGTTATATATATATATATAACAATAATATTAAAATGTTATAAATATAAAATATTTAAAAAAATGATAAATATAAAAAATATGAAAATAATGTTATAAATATAAAGATAATATAACAAATATATTTTTGTTTTATATATATATATATATAATATTATTTAGTTGTTTTCAGATAAATCATGAGTTGATTTGGCCTGAATATTTATAAGTTCTGTAATAAATGCCTTGTTTTTTTCTCATTTCACTGTTCTTGTGCAATTTTTATGTATTAAATTATGAATAGGAGAAAGGCCACAATGTTTTTTTTAGAATATGAAACTAGACTCGAGCAGATTCACTGAGCACACTTACAGTAAGAGTCATACCGAAAACGTATTGCTGTCACTTCATTGAATATGCATCTACAAACCAACTTGCAAACTTTCATCTCTGCACAGTTTTTTGAAGAAACAGAAACAATCTTCTTCAGAGACAAGCCTCTCAACATTCATAGAGAGAGAAACATTCCCACTGTTGTTGGAATCCTTAGGAAACGGTCTAAGTTCACGGATCCACCCAACTCACTTTCGCTGTGTTTACAGGGGGTCTTTGAAGCACTCCACCTGTTAGACGCTTTCCACCCTTTCCTCTCATTCAAACTGTTATGTAAGCCTTTACGACGCAATCAGATCCTGGAAATAAAGGGGCTTTTCTTTTTCCAGTTGTCTTTGACTCTCAATGCACCTTCCCTTTTCTAAATGCATCATGTCGTGCACTCATTTTCCCTAGAACACCTAATTTTGTGTCATGTATAAAAGCTCTGTGCTATTTCTGCACTGACAAGACATGGCCTGATGGTCTGTTACCTCTTGAAAGTGAAAGTACCCTTTGCTTAGTTTGCACCAGCTCCATTTTTGGTCTTCCTGTTTTGTGCTGTACCGGTTTCTATGAGAGACATCCCTGTACAGAGTGACACTTGCGTAGTGTACAGCTCCTCGCCTGAACAGGAAGCCAGACAAATCATTCATTATATTATAATTTCCTATGTTTGCATGTGTGTCTTTTATCAACGCTGATGTATCTGAATCCAGGATCTTCGAAAAGCATAAAACACTACATTTACAGCATGTTTACTACCAAACTAGGTGGAACTTACTGTGACAGGCCTGAATACAAATCATGTAATTTCCGTTTTGAAGTGTTACAATATAGCGAGGTGCTGATATGAGGGTGGGAGGGTGGAAATCCCAGCTGAGATTTCCCAAACGTGTAGAGTATGGTATAACCAACAGACAGCCAGATTCATACTCCGCCAACGTGTACTTTTGGGTTAGTGAGGTTACAGAAAATCAAGTTTCTTTTTGAAGAAAAACATATTTCTCATTTAATTGTTCCGATCCTGTACGATTTTTACCCACATGAACACAAAAATGTGTGCTGCTCTTTTTCATGCAATGAAATAACAAGAAATCACCATTAAAAACCATAAAAGTATAATCCATTTGACTTAAAGGGATACTCCACTTTTTTTGGAAATAGGCTCATTTTACAACTCCCCCAGAGTTAAACAGTTGAGTTTTACCGTTTTCGAATCCATTCAGCCAATTTTCTGATATTTAGAAGAATATAAGTAACCAGACAGTTTCTGGTCTCATTGACTTCCATAGTAGGAAAAAATATATACTATGGAAGTCAATGAGACCAGAAACTGTCTGGTTACTGATATTCTTCTAAATATCAGAAAATCGGCTGAATGGATTCGAAAACGGTAAAACTCAACTGTTTAACTCTGGGGGAGTTGTAAAATGAGCCTATTTCCAAAAAAGTGGAGTATCCCTTTAAAAGCTATTATAATAGAGGTTTAAAAGTCTTATAAACTTTTATGGTGCTTTATGGTACTTTTTGTGTTTTTTTTAGCTTGAAAGTTTGGTCACCAACTCACCATTCACTTTCATTCTAAACAAAAGAACAGTTTCTGCATTCTGTTAAACTTCTCCTTTTGTGTTCCACCGAAGAAAGAAAATCATACAGTTCTCTTTCTAACATTCGTTCGGTATCTCACTATGGGAACGCCTCTGGGCGTGTCCGATCGCGGAAGCACCAATTACACCACGTCTGCCAACTATGGCAGACCAATCGCTGCAGCGATCAGGGAGTCCCGCCTCCCTGTATATAAACGCAGCTTACCTGCCGTTTCGTCATTCTCGCTCTCTTCCCCGTGGAAGATTTCGGAAGCTGTCCTCAGCAGACTTTGGGAACTATTGCTTAACAGTTTTCAGACGGAGCCGAGAGGTAACGTCCCTAACGCAAGATTTTCCTTAGGTCGTTGAGTGACTTTGTCACTTAAGAGTACGATAACTAACGTGTCAAGACGAGTTTTCTTGCTCTTAAGTTCTCTAATCTTTTCCAAGTTTTTTCGGGGCGCTTACCACGCACCAAAAGGATAAGGAAAACGATAGCTCTCTAATCGCAGCACGGCTCCGTACCAGTTGTCACGTTGCGTGAGAACTCACCGTACGAAGAGAGTGCTAGCCCCATGGCCACCGCGATAGAACCGGAGAGCCCCGGGGGAAAAGGTCGCCCCCCACATCCGTGTGCTTGTGGAATGTGGATTTCTGCTAAGGATGCACACGGCCTCTGCATCTCCTGTCTGGGCGCTAAACACGCGCAGGCAGCGCTGTCCAACCCCGAGGGATGCCCGCACTGCGCTGCTTTCTCGACTAAGACCCGAGAAAGAAGGCTCCGCGTGGCAGTCAGCGGAAAGTCGGACCCATGCCTCTCTGCTCAACCCAGAGAGGAACCCATGGATTGTCCCCGGGCCACTACCTCATGGGCAGAGATGATGGAGAAGGTGTCACCCGTCCTTCCCCCGCTGTTCGATGATCCATTAGCGGGTGAGGAAGATGACGATGACGAGGTGTTGTCGAACATCCTCGAAGACGAGGACGACGACGATGAAGATGCCATTCTTCCCCCGAACCAGTCCAGGCCGCCGAGTGCACAGGATGGGAGTTCACCCTCCCCTGTACAGGTGGATTCGGATCTAATCGAGGTCTGTCGCAGGGCCGCGGCTAGATTATCGATCGACTGGCCATCCCAACAGGCAGGTCAAGGGGCTGAAAGAGACCTGTATGATGGAAAGAGACTTCCGTCACGTCTCCCGCCAGCCAGGCAGTTCATTCCGGCCGTCCCGGCCTGTGTGACGGAGATGAAGAAGTTTTGGGACAAACCTTTTTCACATCGAGTGCCCGTCAAGGGTTTCTCGAGGCTGGATGTTCAGGGAATGGAGGATTTAGGGATGGCGGATCCTCCCCCGGTGGAAACTTCGGTTGCAAATCACTTGCACCCGGGCCGAAGGGCGGCGCTCTCTTCAACCGGAGCGTCGCTGCCAGGGAAAACAGAGCGCTTCGCCGCCTCTGTTTTTCAAAAGATCTACAAATCCACTGCACTGTCCGTCCGTGCTTTAAACGCAACGTCCCTCCTTACAGCCTATCAAGCGGAGCTATTAGAGGAGATGGGTCGTCAACTGGACTCCGGATCTCCCAACCCAGTGCTCTGGGAGGAGATATGCGTCATCGCAGATTTGAACCTGCGCACGTCCCGCGGAGCAGTTCAAAGTTGCGGACGGAGTATGGGCTTAGCAGTTGTGGGTGAGAGATCGCTGTGGCTGGGTTTGTCAGGGCTCTCTGAAAAGGAGAAAGCAGAGTTTCTGGATGCCCCTATAGATCCTAAAGCCATGTTCGGCGCGACGGTAACGGCGATGCGGCAGCAGTGTGACATGCGGAAGAAGGAGGGAGAAGCTTTCCAGGTCTGTCTCCCTAGAAAGCCGGCGGCTCGGCCTTATCACCCGAACCGGCCGAATTTCAGACCGTCAGGCAGAGGAGGGCATTCAGATTACCAGCCTTCCCGCTCTGCTCCACCACAACAGCCGGGCAACGCGGCCCCACAGCCAAAACCCGGTTTCGTGAGACCTAAACAGTCTTTCGCGGCCGCAGCAGCGAAACACCGATCGCCAGCCCCCCAGGGGAACAAAAAGAGGCGGTCGACCTGATACATCAGTTCAGCATCAGGAAGGGTTGGGAGACAGCACCCAGGGTTTCTCTGTCCCATCCCTTCAGAACGATTCCTCTCTTCCTCCCGCGGGGAAAAGGAGAAGGAATTCAGAGGTGAAATATGTTTGTGTTGTGGACAGTTCAGAGTCCAATGTTTGCGGGAATGTGGCCACCGTTCTGCGAGTGCCCCCCAAGAAATCGCCTCCCCTCCACCTTCGAGGTCTGTTACGAGGGAAGAAGGTCTAACGTGCACAAGCAGTTTTGCAAAAATAAATTTTCCTCTGACGCATCCAGGTCAAAGACCGAGGGCGCAGAATGTGAAAAAAAGAGAAAAAGATCACAAAAGAATAAAACAATCACAAATAAAGACCAACATAACTCCATCACTGGAGCGGTCTTCCCCTCCTTTGCCGCTAGAGTGTGCTACGGCACCTCTAGTGAGCGAAGACAGGAAGGGCCCACTCGCTGCTCAGACAGTGAACTGGCGCGCATGCGCAGTCCATCCCTGGGTTTTAACCACCGTAGAGAGGGGATACAGGCTTCAATTCGCCGTAAAACCTCCTCTGTTCAACGGAGTGTTAATTTCAGTGGCCAAAGGGGAAGCAGCTCTGGTTTTAGAGGAAGAAATAGCCTCTTTAATGGAAAAGGGAGTGATAAGAGTGATTCCAACGGAAGAGAGCCACAAGGGTTTCTACTCCCGTTATTTTGTGATTCCCAAGAGAGGGGGAGGTCTCCGTCCCATTCTGGATTTACGGGTCCTCAACAGACACCTCAGAAAATACAAATTCAAAATGCTGTCTATCAGAACGTTGTGTCAAAATATTCGGCAAGGAGACTGGTTCACCTCGGTAGATCTCCAGGACGCATATTTTCACATAGATATTTTTCCTGCGCACAGGAAATATCTGAGGTTCGCCTATCAGGACACAGCATACGAGTATACGAGAATACCATTTGGCCTAGCTTTGGCTCCTCGAGTATTCTGCAAGTGTGTAGAAGGAGCCCTGACTCCGTTGAGGGGAGCAGGGATCAGAATTTCATCATATCTGGACGATCTGCTTATCTGCGCACCGGGCCGACGGCAGGCAGAGAGCGATACACACACACTAGTGACACATCTGGAGAGATTAGGTTTCAAGATAAACCAAGCGAAGAGTTGTCTATCTCCGTCTCGGGAAATAGTCTACCTGGGTCTCAGGTTGAATTCTGTGACGTTTCGAGCGTTCCTATCAGAGGACCGCATCAAGACTTTTCACAGCTGCCTCTCTCTTTTCCAACGAGGGAGATCAGTCTCTTTCAGGATATGTCTTCGACTACTAGGACTAATGGCCTCAACTGTGTCCGTGGTTCCCCTGGGACTGTTACGAATGAGAGAATTTCAGAACTGGACAGCGTCACAGGGCATTCGCCCCGAGAGCCGCCTCAGCCGCAGAGTGCGCGTCTCGCCAGAATGCATGAGCGCTCTCTGTCATTGGAGAGCCCCGTCTTTTCTCAGGACAGGATGCCCTCTGGGTCCGATCGTACTGAGAAAAGTGGTGACGACGGATGCATCTCTCACAGGCTGGGGTGCAGTGCTCGAGGGCAGGACAGTGAGAGGAGTTTGGTCTCCCGCACTGAGAGAGAAGCACATAAATTTTCTAGAGCTACTGACAGTGTTTCTAGCTCTGAGACATTTCGTGCATTTTCTAAAGAATCATCACGTATTGGTCAGGACAGACAATACAACGGTGATTGCCTACAAAAATCGGCAGGGAGGAGTGCGTTCTCAGACGCTTCACTTGGTAGCGAAGAAACTGCTTATGTGGAGCAACAGGACCTTCCTGTCATTACGCGCGACACATGTCCCGGGGATAATGAACAGGGGAGCGGATCTATTGTCCAGAGGGAATCCCCTGTACGGAGAGTGGAGACTCCACCCCCAGGTGATCCTCATGTTGTGGCAGAGATTCGGCCAGGCTGCCGTAGATCTCTACGCATCGCGCGAAGACGCACAATGTCCCCTGTTCTTCTCTCTGGTCGGCGACGATGCACCATTGGGTGTGGATGCTCTAGCCCACGAGTGGCCAGACGTGTTACTGTACGCGTTCCCTCCGTTGAGCTTGATCGAGCCGACACTACGGAGGGTTCGGGAGCGCAGACATGTAATGATTCTGATCGCGCCGTACTGGCCGGGGAGACTGTGGGTTGCGGAGATTGCGCAACTGCTCTACGACCAGCCCTGGCAGCTACCAGCGCGCAGGGATCTCCTCTCACAGGCACGGGGAGAAATATTCCACCCCTCCCCTCAGAGGTTAGCTCTCTGGGCCTGGCCCGTGAGAGGTTGAATCTGAGTGCAGCCGGACTACCTCCAAAAGTTATTGAGACGATTCAGAACGCGAGGGCGGCCTCGACTCGTTCTTTATATAACCTAAAGTGGAGAGTTTTTGAGGAATGGTGCGCAGATAAGAACATTGTTCCGTTCTTGTGCTCTGTTTCGGATGTGCTGTGTTTTCTCCAAGACCTCCTGGATAAAGGCAGAGCTTTTTCCACGGTGAAGGTTTATCTGTCCGCTATATCGGCATGTCATGTGGGTATTGACTCGGGTACCATTGGCCAACACCCTCTAGTCTGTCGTTTTATGAGAGGCGCACGTAGGCTGCACCCAGTATCAAGAACGCTGGTCCCACCATGGGATTTGTCTGTGGTCTTGAGCGCGCTCTCAAAAGCCCCGTTCGAGCCCATTGATAGCATTGCCTTGAAGCTGCTCTCTTTAAAGACGGCTCTGTTACTTGCTCTTACAACAGCAAAGAGGGTGAGTGAACTACAGGCGTTATCAGTTCACCCTTCATGTATGAAGTTCGCTCCGGGTGGTCAAAGAGCTAATTTTAGAACTAACCCGGCGTTCGTGCCCAAAGTACATGAGCACGCGGATACCGTAAGAGCTGTAGACTTGCCAGCTTTTCATCCCCCTCCTTTTTCTTCTCCAGAAGAGGAGAGGTTACACTGTTTATGTCCGGTTCGCACGCTGTACAGTTATGTACAGAGAACCCACATATTGCGTAAGAGCAACCAGCTATTTGTCTCATGGGCTGACTCTTACAAGGGAAAACCTATCTCCCGGCAACGCCTTTCCCACTGGGTGGTGGAGGCGATCGTGTTATGTTACAAAAGCATGAATATAGAGCCCCCAGTAGGACTAAGAGCGCATTCTACTAGGGGGATGTCTACATCCTGGGCTCTATTTAAGGGGATTTCTATTCAGGAAATCTGCGCGGCGGCCAGCTGGTCCTCTCCGCACACTTTTATTCGTTTTTATAGACTGGATGTTACAGAACCCTCTCTGGCACACTCAGTTCTGGGAGTAAGTAGTCAAGGGGTATGATATGATTTTTAATAAAGGGGGCACCTGTCCCCATTTTATCCCGTGTCTCACCGACTGGGTCTATGATTCAGTATATTCACATCCCCTCTTCTTCAGTCTGCTTCGTCAGCATATCGGCAAGACGGGAGTTGTCTATATCCCATAGTGAGATACCGAACGAATGTTAGAAAGAGAACGTTAGGTTACTGACGTAACCCCGGTTCTCTGATAACATGAAGTGAGGTATCTCACAACATTGCCCTCCTTGCCTTTTCGCACGGAGAAGAGATATGCGGAGAATGACGAAACGGCAGGTAAGCTGCGTTTATATACAGGGAGGCGGGACTCCCTGATCGCTGCAGCGATTGGTCTGCCATAGTTGGCAGACGTGGTGTAATTGGTGCTTCCGCGATCGGACACGCCCAGAGGCGTTCCCATAGTGAGATACCTCACTTCATGTTATCAGAGAACCGGGGTTACGTCAGTAACCTAACGGTTTAGAACCTTTAAAATACTGACATTGTCATTTAGTGCCGCCTTCTTAGCATAAGTCTTTACATCAAGCTTTTTAGGTTCCCCCAAAACATTGCAAACCCAACACATTGATTCACAAAAGGCCAAACTGACTGAACCGTTCTTCCTCCAACAATACAGAGGAATATTTCCCTTCAGCGTGTCAGACTGGTTGCACATATACATAAGATCAGATGCATTGGATCAGAGCTCTTCGCAAGACTGAATCTTAGACAGGATGAGCATCTTTCTTTCTCTCAGTAAAAGCGGAGTAGTGTGTGCATGGATTGACAGTTGCTTGACTCGGTGTGTGCTGTGTGTTCATGATGTAATTCAGTTGTCATGCACACAGCAGAGTTCAGCTGAGCTGGTGTGATTGCAATTGATTTCTGAACACATCTTCCCCAGGCGCTACGGGTTCGAGTGCTCAAACCACACGTGCTCATCATAGATATGGAAATCTCCTTACATACATCTGGAAGTTTTTTTTTTTTGTGTGTGTTTTATTTAGTATTAATTAATTGTGCATATATTTCTTTGACCGTGTTTGTGTTTGTTTGCATTTGAATGGACACCTGTGCAAAAATTGTTCAAGACCTGACTGTAAAATCTGGCATTGATGTGTTGATTATTCAGCGCTCATAAGCAGCTCTGTGGAAAATCAGAGATGTGAACGTGTAGAGCACAAAAAGATTATGTTGAATGAATCTTTCATACTTTTCATGTCAGAGGCTGACTGTGCATGTAAAACCGAACGGCATTGAAATGTTGATGCACACTGACCCCTACTGGTACTAATGTTGCAGTGCTGTTATTTCTGTTTTGAAGATTATGTGTTCTTCGTAGGTAACACTATCTTTCATAATTAACATTTACCAACACATGTCATTATTATACTTGACAGGGTCTTTATAATAATAAGGCCTGTTCACATTAATGCATATAATCACACACACACACACACACACACACACACACACACACACACACACACACACACACACACACACACACACACACACACACACACACACACACACACACACACACACACACACACACACACACACACACACACACACACACACACACACACACACACACACACACACACACACGGCTTAATTTGGATTGGTCAAACATTTGTTAAATGACCCCTAAACTTTCCTCTCTTGTAAAAAATTTTTTGAAGCTAAAATCAATACAATTATTTAAGCTCAAATCAATGTTTCATGTTTTTTTAAGTGGTAGAGTATATGCAATAATGACCATCTGTTTGTATATTATCCCTTACTAATAATGACTATTTTTCTTGTCTTTTTCTCTTAGGTTATGGACACACTGTCCAAACTCTCTCATACACACATTGCACAGCAGACTGGAATAAGGTACAGTACATTATAAAAAAAGAAGCAGTGAAAATTTCGAACTATTTTATGAGTGCAAATGAAAATGCATATGTTCTCTCTCTTTCTCTATT
The DNA here is from genome assembly GCA_036326025.1 of Chrosomus eos. Taxonomy (NCBI): domain Eukaryota; kingdom Metazoa; phylum Chordata; class Actinopteri; order Cypriniformes; family Leuciscidae; genus Chrosomus; species Chrosomus eos. Next base: position 10,064,610 of record CM070840.1, read on the forward strand.
CTAGGCCATTCCCCACAGAAGAGAGTGTTGAGGATGAAGACATCTATAACCATCTAGAGGATCTGATAGAGTGAGTCATTTTTTTGCTTACATTGCTTGTCTTCCTCTGCAGAAACAAGCGATATTTGAACCTCCAGCTCTCTGTACGGTATCGGTTAGGAGAGATATAGAAGTCTCAGGCTGGAGCACACAGGACTACTGTAGGTTGATGTTAACATGTTGAGTCATATTGAGTCATACTTGTGTGTAAAATATGACTTTTGACAACTTTTACTAAGTGTTGTTAACACATAAAGAGATGTTTTTTTTAGTTAGGATCTTTATCATGGAAGCTTTTTTCCACAATGGAATAAAAAAAAAGTTAATTATGACTTTTTTTCTCATAATTGTGTTTATATCTCACAATTCGGACTTTATAACTTGCAATTGTGAGTTTATATCTCAAAATTCAGAGAAAAAAAATCAGAATTGCAAGAAAATGGTGATATAATTGTGATATTAACTCAAAATTGCATGGTAAAAAGTCATAAAAAGTCACAATTACCTTTCTAATTGCGCGTTTATTTCTTACAATTCTGACTTTTTTCTCTCAATTCCTAGTTTAAATCTCACAAGAAAAGTCAAAATTGCAAGAAATAAAGTCAGATTTGCGAGATACAAACTCGCAATTGCAAGAAATAAAGTCAAAATTGCTAGATATAAACTTAGAATTGCAAAAATAGCCAGAATTGCAAGATACAAATTTGCGAGTTATAAATTCGACATTGTGAGATATAAACTCCCAGTTATAAGTTTATAATTTGCAATTCTGACTTTTTTCTCAGAATTGTTAGATATAAACCCGCGATTGCGAGTTATAAAGTCTGAATTGTGTGAGATATAAAGACATAATTACATTTTGTTCTTTTTTATTCAGTGGTGGAAATAAGCTTCAAATGTCAAATTTTGTCAGAAGGTGACTGTTAAATTATATTAATTTGTTACCGTAACAATGTATGGGATTTTAGTTTTTTATAAAAATGTAATCTGCTAGTTTTAGTTTTAGTTAGTGATAGCATCACTGCTTCTGATGAAACAAAAGATTCTAGTAACGTAACGGTGTCGGCAACACGAAGCCTCAGCAGAAACGTCTGCTCTCCTCATATGACATGCTTGAGGATTTGATATTATGCGTAGCAAATATTGATGTTGCTGTCACTATGTTTTGGCTCGACCTCATCACATCTGTTTCTTAACCACACATCCACACACGAGGCCCTCTAGCAGAGGCTTGCTTTCCTCATGTGATGGTTTGTTCATATGAAACGTGTTTGCCGAGTGCTTTTCCCTGGAGGGCGATGTGCCAGTGCGATTTTGTCCCTGTCAGAAAGAGACTTTTCCTTGAAGGCGTTTCGTAATAGATTCAAACTACAGGCATGGTTAGGAAAAGAAATCAACGCAGTTTCTCTCTCTTTGTGCCCATCTGGAGAACATATCTGAGTGATTCTAAGGCCTGACTCAGCTATAAAGTCTCTTTTGCTGTAGCTGAAAACATGTGTTTTAATTTAGACGAGGGAAACATTATCGTTTTTTAAACCCCTCGTGAGCAATTGTGAGAAGAGGTCTTTTTCTCCATAAATCGGATATGCTGAAGCATTTGAACACATTGTGCTGTCCATCGTCCATCTATATCTCTATGCTTGGTTTGCAGCCAAAACAAAAAGTTTATGTACCAAACTAAACCCTTTGGAGAGTCACTGAATGTTGATGGACTGTGTTTCTCAGTGAAAATGGTGTCGAAGATGAGGAAGATCTCTACGACTGTGTGTATGATGATGATGAGGGTGGGGAGGTGTATGAGGACCTGATGAAGGTCGAGTTGGTACAACCACAGGTGAGTAAACATGTAAAGATGTTGAGGTTTGCGAGTCCTAAAAGACCCTCTGTCTCACTCTCTCTCTCGCTGCTTGTTACAGAAACAGGCCGAGACGGACATCAGGAGCTGCTGTCTAATGGAAATCAAACAGACTGAGGAGAAATACACAGAGACGCTGGACTCCATAGAGAAAGTGAGCACAGTCAGACCCATTAATGTCATGTGTGACATCTGCCAAGTGTCTGCTGGAACACATTATTAGCTTTGGTATTTTTATTAAGACCATAGTAACCACATGGAAAACAGTGAATGATCTTTTTTTTTTTTAACCACATTTAGATCAATGTAACTTACCATACAAAATTGTACCTTGTTGCTACCACTAGAGTTATTATTACAATTTCCCTCTGATGACTCAAATCAAGAAATTAAAATGAAAGAAAAATTGCTTTTGAAACTAAAAATAGTAACTTAAACACATTTATAAACTATAACTAATGCTAACATATTTTAAGTAAAAAAGTATTTTAATGTTAAATGTTATTTATCCTTATTTTTATGTTTATTTATTGTTAAAATACAGCCTAAACACATTCTTAAACTATTGATCTTATAAACTATAATTTTTTAAAAAAAATGTTATTTATTATTATTATTATTATTATTATTATTAAAACCATGGTTTTCATTGCATTTAATTTATTTTACGTCTTAGTATGAAAAAACACATTTCAGTTGTAGTTACAATAATAAAACCAATGTAAATTTCTACATTGATTCAAAGAATCATTATGTTCCAATAGTTTTTTGTTGTTGTTTTTATTGATTATTTGATTGATTGATTGATTTTAAACCTTGTATGAATATACAACATATCCACTGTAGTTACTGCAGTATAATAAAATCAAATGGTTCAAATAGTCATTATATTGCAATATAGCATTTTTATTTATTTAAAATCTTACTATGAATATACAACATTTACATTATAGTTACTACAGTATAATACAACCATGGTAAATTTCAATGATGGGTCAAATATTCATTATATTGCAATATATATTTATTGTGTATTAGCTTTGCCCACATCAGCTTCTTGATCTTTATATTTCATTATTATTTCCAGTTCTTTATGAAGCCTCTGGGACAGTCGCTGTCTGGTGTGGATATTGAAAAAGTGTTCATCAATATACCAGTGAGTCACAAAACCTTCTCTAATGGAGAACAGATTTGAGCTTGGATCTGTGTGTGTCATCGCCCCATACTGTATTTTCATGTTCTTATATTCCGACAGGATCTTGTGAAAGTGCACACAAGTCTTCTGAGGGAGATTCAGGATTCAGTGCTTATGCATAACGCCAGTAACCTGCACCAGATCTTTATAAAATACAAAGAAAGGTGATCAGTTTATTCTCTTCAGCTGGTTAAGAAATGCAACCCTGCTTCCTCTTCTCACACGTGTCTGTTTTCCTGTGTGATAGATTAGTCCTGTATGGGAAATACTGCAGTCACGTAGAAACAGCCATTGCGTGTTTGGATGACATCTGTAAGAACAGAGAGGACGTCAGGCAGGTGTTAGAGGTAAGGTTATTATCAGACTGTGTTCATGAAACATCTCTGGCACTTTCCATTTAATACGGTAGCACAAATCTTTGTTAACTATTATCTTGTAACTTAAAATTAACTGACTGAATATAACACTCAGTAAGTGACATCATTTAGAGCCTTTGTACAGCATAGTGGGAAAAAATTAATCTGTCATGAAATGATTTATGAAAGTAGGTTTTATTTTTCACTACCAAAACTGAACTCGTAGAATTTATTTGCTGCTAGACACTGCCACCTGGTGGTTAAAAATAGTACAAAACATTTCAGAACATTTTATTTGAATAATTTGTTCTTTTCATTGTTTTCAGTTATGTTCCAAACGAGCCAACAATGGGAAGTTTACTCTGAGAGATCTGCTAGTTGTTCCGATGCAGAGAGTTCTGAAGTATCATCTGCTTCTACAGGTTTGAAATTATTTTTCTCCTACACCAACATGTTTTACCGGTGTCTCCAATAAGTACTTTAAAGACAGCATAAAATGCATAATGTCTATACTGTGACATATTTGATTATAATATAGTAATGTAGTGGGACTTGGTTTTATTATTTTGTATTTGATTTGAACAATTCAACATGTTAGGATATGAAATTATTTTACACACACACACACACACACACACACACACCACACACCACACACACACGCACACACACACACACACACACCACACACACACACACACCCCACACACACACACACACACACACACACATAGGGTTAGTTATGTTATTTTAGTAAGTAAAATTAAATGAAAATAGACAACTAGCTAAACTAAAACTAAAACCATAAAATATTTTTTGCTGCTTTAATTTATAATATATATATATTCTAAAATAAGAAAAATATAGAATTTTTTAATTATATTACTAGTTGCCCATCAGATATTGGTTTTGATAGAAGGAAAGTAATTTCAGAGGTGGAAAAAGATGTTAATATTATTGTTATTTTGATGAAAGAGTCTAAACCATTTATCATAATTTGCACTGATTACAGTTTTTTACAGTCGCTAGGACCCATTTTTCAATACTTAAGTCACTTTTTCAAAACTCTTCACACAGTTCTCCTAACCAACTTTCAGCTCGGCACAGCAGTTCATTTCACATTCAAAATGCACTAAAACTACCAAATCACTTCATACATATCTCAAATCAACACATTCTTCCAGAACACTAGCAAAGGTTTACAGCTAACAAACACACTTTGTCACCCATAAAACAATAACATAAAAACACTAACAACAGGTAACTTTATGCAATGTTTTCCTATGTAAATGCTTTCTTTCTTCTACCTCTCTACTGTTTAGAATTCACTGCAATACTAGAATGAATCAGACATCATGCAGTTACTGTATTATATTTTATGTTTTTTGGAGTAATTCCAAAGTACAAAAAATTGTATACACACCATCCACCGATACAGACACAATAGGAATCAGCTGTGGTTGGTCCAATTGTTTTTATACCATTTAATTTTTAGATTCTAAATATATTTCAATATATTACAATATTACTGTAGAAATGTTGCAAAATGCTGTCTTATTCAGTTTTGTATTATGTTATTGTTTTGAACTTAAGTTTAGCAGTTTTGAAAACAGTGTGTTAGCATGTATAAATTGGCCTGTAAGTACACAGAGTTGTGGCGGTTGTTGTGTCAAAGTGAGAAAAGAATTAATGTAATTTGAAAGATGTATCATTGAATGCATTTTGTGCCAAAGCAATGATAAATGATCCACAGTTTAGCCCACATATACTTCTGTTGTGCTCACTGTGTGAAGAGTTTTGAAGTATTGAGAAATGTGTCCCGACTGTAAAAATCTGTAATGTGCTCTGATCGAAGCTAGAGTCAGTTCTTCTTTCATGTTGTCTTTAAATGACTGCTTTACTTCTAATGTCCACTAGGGGCAGTGGTGTCTGTCTTCACAGAGAAGAAGCATAAACCATGTAGTAAATCCACCAGTAGAGGCAGTGCAGTGTAATATATTCCACTGTCCTCCAGTAGAGGCAGTATAATCCACATAATGGAGAAGCAGCATGCTTCACCCAGTCCTGTATGTTTGGTCTGGCCCTATTCCATACACATCTCACGCAGTCTGCCATGAATATTTCATAGTGTGTCTCTGTCCATCACACGTTAGGTCTACTGCATGACCAAGCTATGAGGGGATTTAGAAAGAAATGTGAATGAAGGAAAAGAAAAGTAGAGAGAGGTACATAGCGTGTGTAGACTGAAGCCGCCACAATCCTCCTGCTGTTGCAGGAACCTTTTGGCTCTCAGCGGACAGAACAGCGAAGGTGTTTTCGGTGTGTGTGTGTGTGTGTGTGTGTGTGTGTGTGTGCGCAAGCGTCTACTTAGCATGCCTGCATTGCTGTCCACAGCTCAGTTCACCTCCCTGCCCATCTGCCCAGCTGTTGGTTTATGGAACGTGTGTGTGTGTGTGTGTGTGTGTGTTGTGTCAGATAGAGCGTCTGTCTGTCTGCTGCCCCTCTGGAGAGCAGGCTAGCGTGTGACAGACTGTCTTTCTCTGCTTTTTGCTCTGCTGGAGAAAACCTTGGCCAATGAGAGAAAGAGCAAACCAGCTTTACAGAATGAGTTATATTAAAAAATTATTCATTTATAATCTATTATTAAATATTCTAATATTTAACTATTCAAATTAAATAAATAATTATTCTTTGTTTACTCCAAATGATTTTTTCAAACTCTAAAATGTTGGCTTTGTAAGATTATTTTTTAAATAAATTTCAAATAAATGCTATTGAACCTTCTGTTTAAAGTTGATCAAAGCATCCTGATAAAATATAACAATTTCGACAAATATATAAAGCAGCACAACTGTTTTCAACATTGATAATAATAAGAAAGACTTCTTCCAAAAACATTAAAAAATCTTACCAACCACAAACTTTTTTTTACTCTGGTTTAAATTTGATTTTGAAAATCTGATTTGTAACTGTTTTTAACTGTGTTAAGAAGTCAAAGTAATGTTCATAAATCAGGAAGTAATAATATACATATACATTATATTTACATAAACTAAGCCAATACATATATTTTAAAGTGATAATATTTTTTGCATTGGTTGACAGAAACAAAGCAACCAGAAGATGGTGATGAGCTAATGTTAGTGATGCGACAAATTTGTATCATATTTTGGGCAATAGTTTGACATAAAAAGGTGTAAGAGGGCCAGACGTTACAATACTGCGATGCTGCTCTGTGAAATCACGTTTAAATGATATTCCCAGAGAATACTGCAAACGTTTGGATAAGAGATCGGCTGCATTTTATTTCTGCTGTAATCTCAGTGTTAGTGTCATACCTCCTTTCTGTCTCTATCTCTCTCTTTCGCTGTGTGAGGGCAGAAGGAAGTGAGAATGAAAAATAAGGTGATGTCCGTCTTTCTGCTGATAATAATGCGCAGGTTCAGCTTGACTGACGCAGGGGATTTGCCGTGTGCTGGATGGCAATATATCTCTTAGGCCAAAAGGAAGCCATTTATCAGACCCGAGTAAAGGACATTCATAGCACCCTCCCTTATCCTACACACTGGCCCAGATGTCTTGTTTACTTCATCCCGGAGCAGGAAGGCAATTTCAACCCCACAAAAACCTTTTGCTTCTCATTTCAATTCTTGAACCTGCGATGCCGGTTGGGATATTATTTCAGCTTGTGTGTGTCTGTGTGTGTTTGTGCATCTGGATGTGTGTGTATGAGGGGGGAAAAGAGAAAGGAAGATAAAAATACATGTTTGTATTATCTAATGCTTGCCACATAATCACCTTGTATAATCTTGTAATCATTTTTTTGTTGTTGGTGTCTTTGTATCAGGGTCACCTGCTTTTTTTTTTTTTTTTTACGGAGCAGCGTACATGAACACGCACGTAAAATCAAATAATAAAAAAATGAATTCTGCTTCAGTGTAACCTAAGCCTAACCTGTTATACTGAATGTTGTTACATTTTAGATGACTTATAGCTAAATGTTCTTTCTATAATGTTGGTAAACAATTTGCACGGTTATTAAGTAGGAGTTATGAGAGCGTGTGAAAGTGACAGATGTCCTCCGGCTCGGCTTCGCTCCTGTACATCTGACTGTCTGCTGTGTTCATCATCATCTGGTGATAATAAGACACTGAGACACGGGCCATGAACACCATCTCATATCTCTCTTCCTTCCTGACAGGAACTTGTGAAACACACCCATGATGCTTCAGACAAGAGTAATTTACGGCAAGCGCTGGACGCCATGAAGGTGGGTTGAGTGTATAAATGTCCTTTTCATAAGCTGCCTGTTGCCTTGACTTCTGGGTAGTAGTCCACGGAGAAGTCTGCAGCAGTGTGAGCGCTCATTTGAACCATAAAATGACAAATGAGGCTACAGTCTTCACCCAACGGTTAGACCTTGTTATCTGCTCTCATGCACGCATTTAGCTCCCCATCATTGTATCATTTATACCAACAGGCTTTTAATCACCCATCTTTCTGTGATATTAGAAGCCTTGTGCAATTTGAAATTACAACAGTGACAAATTTCATTCTCTTATAGCTATTTATTTTGCATCAACTTTTTCGTACGAAAAGCTTTCGTTGGAAATCAATGTGGCCCTCTTGACTCAGACATGATCAAGATGGTGCCGAATGAATCTTGACAGGTAACCGTCCGTTAATTGAGGCAAATCAAGCTGAGAAGATTTTGCAGATTGCACCGAGGGCTGTGATGATTTCATTTGGATAAATTAGCCACTTAGCATTGATTGGGGTATCGGGCTAACGCGGTTAACCTCCTCAAGTGCTCCCCTTTAAGATCCTCACGGTGGGCGAGCAGCCCCCCACTCTCTGATTATTCTAGATACCGCATGATGAATGAGTCGCTAAACTCCACTCACGGGAACGGCGGGCACTGTGTTCGCAATGAGATTTGTCAAATAAGCCTCGCCTTTCAGACGCTAAATCTTATTTTGCATTTTTAGACTTGAAAACATCACATGGGGCTATGTTGTCAATAAGGAAGCTGGCGAGGAAATGATTATTTTTAGGTCACGGATAGAAATATTTCCTTGTTTATACTCAGGTCAAAGTCTAAGATGATGAATGTTAAGGTGTTTTGTTTGTGTTCTCCTTTGTTCTCCTCAGGATCTGGCCCAGTACGTCAATGAGGTGAAGAGAGACATCGAGACTCTACGAGACATCGACCAGTACCAGAAATCTATAGAAAACCTTGTGAGCTAAATCACACACTTCATAGACTATCATTTAAAAAAACTACTGTAATCAAACTACACTTTTGATAAATTATCTAGCTACATTATAAGCTTAAAATACCTCAGTATTCACATTTACACCCGATAGCTACCACATAGATCAAGCTTACAAGTTTTTTCAGAAGAAGATCCCCATTGTGTACCTCATGCAAGTCTGCTGCCTCTGAAACAACATTTTATTTTACTGAGGTCATCATACATTGTTTTATTTGCTTTTTTTAAACAAAAATAATATATTTAACAAAATTCAGATTCTTTTATAGAAGTTTTATCAAAGTTTAATTAAAATTTATCACTATGATAATGAGTTATTTCAGACTGTTTTCAAATATATTATTATTCCAAATTGTTTAGTATTACTTAATATAATTTATTTTAAAATCTATACTGCATATATACATTTATAATAATATATTTGTTTTTAAAACAGCTAATTAAACAATAAAAAAACGTATTTATAAAAGCTTTTCACAAATGTAGCAAAGTCTTTCAAAAAATATATATTTCACTATCAAAAAATTCATGAAATGTATGCAATCAATATCTGGGAACACTATTAAGATCATTAAAATGAATCAGTGAATCCTTAACCATTGAAACAAACCAATTTGCTATTATGATTCACACTTTTAGGAAACAAGTTTTTAGGAAAGCGCATTTGAATGTTTCTGTTGAAAGGCTGTGTGCTTCTTTATTCACGCTACAATTTAACTTGGTGGAAAAAAAGCTACAGTAGCTATGTTACTGGAAAAGCTGAACTATTTTAAAAACAGCAGAGACGGTGTCTGACTACTAAAACGGCACTGATTTGCATGCCTACTTTTAGTAAGTTACTCCCCAGCAGAGACAGTATGAAGCTTTGAACAGTTTTGTGGAGAAAGAAACACCTAACTCATAAACATTGACCCCTAGCAGCCTACAAGCATTGAGTTTGCTTCATTTCTGTGTTCTGCAGAATCAGTCTCTCCGTAACTATGGGAGACCGAAAGGTGACAGCGAAGTGCGAGTATCTTCAGTCGACAAACGAGCCAAACAAGACAGGTGAGATGATTAAAGTGTGGAATACTGCTCAGCCTGAAACTCCACAAGTCTTTACTAAGGCCTAAGGGTTATGAAGGTGTCACCCTCAGGCACTTCTCTTTTATTTTCTCTTTCTCTTTTTGATGTTTGCATTTTTTCTGCTGCAGGCACATCTTTCTGTTCGACGCCGCCGTGATCGTATGCAAACGACGAGGAGATAACTATGAGATGAAGGAGGTGATTGACCTCCACTCCTTCAAGATCACCAACAACCCGACCTCAGAAAGAGAAAACCGAAAGGTGTGCAGCCGGTCTCCTAATTGCCTCCAAAGTTCACTGCTCCAAAGCCGAGGGCAGCAAATGTGCTGTTATGCTGTCGTGCCATGATCAGTTACTGCAGTAGAGCAGCTTTCGTTCGCACAGATGGTGTTTTCTATTAAAAACCGCCTAGTGACTGCTAACGAACGCAGCCGACACCAGACACGGCTAAATTAGAAAACATGATGTCGTTTGTTACTATACATTACATGCTTCTGTGCCAGGACAATTATTGGTTAGATAATTCTGAAGATATTACATGTATAAGAGTTTCACTGAGATATGGAGCTGCAGTTTTAAACATGCAATGTAAACATCACTATTACGTTTTCTCATACTTGGAGTTAGTGATTTAAACATGCCTCAAATTGTCTGGGTTTTTGAGGAAAGGTGTTTTTGTTCATTTAAGATAATTTAATATACACAAATGTTTATTTATTTCAAATCTACTTAATTTCTATCCATTATTCTAAAAATAATAAGAAATGTTTCTTGAGCAGCAAATCAGCATATTAGAATGATTTCTGAAGGATCATGTGACACTGAAGACTGGAGTAATGATGCTGAAAATTCAATATTTCACAATGTTACTGTTTTTACTGTAACACATGTAAAAATCTTACCAACCTATCTTTTGAATAGTAGTGCACATAATATCTGGATATGAAAAGCATGATAATGCCACACCAAAGAGGCTCTTTTTACTTGGGCAATCACCCTAAAGACCTTAGCAACGCCCTAGAAACCAAACAGAACACCTTAGCAACACACTAAAAGCCCCATAGCATAGTGTCTGCATTAAAAAAAAAACATTTTTATTTATTTCATAACACCAAATCAATCAAATAACTGAAGACAGAGGGGCCTAGAGTCCGCATACGTAACTGCTCATTGAACTGCATTATACATTTGTTTACACTGCAAATTAACAAAAGATTTGTATTTTGAACCTGACTGTCCTGTTCCATTTGTTCTACATCACTAGCGATATGATGTAATTGTCAGCACAATGGCAGCAGACGATAACAGGATGATCCAGCAATATTTGACTGTAGCATTTCGTCAGTCTTGCATAAACAACAGTGACCCCCTCACACCATCATGCTTTGTACTCTCATCCTTAGAGCATCTTTGATGTTTTGAATCAAACGGCTTTTGCTTTATCTCTGTGTGTGTGTGTGTTTTTGCATTTATAACATGGATGTTCTTGCATTCTCTGTCTTTTCCAGTGGTGCCACGGATTCTACCTTACACACAACCAGGGTCAAAACGGCTTTGAGTTCTTCTTCAAAACCAAGGAGCTAAAGAAGAAATGGCTGGAGCAGTTTGGCATGGCATTGTGAGTGTGTGTGTGTGTTAGAGTATGATCTCTGAAGGTCTGCACTATGCTGTTTTTCAGGTTTGTTATCTGCCTTGACAACAGACACAAAGACATGATTTAGCTATGACAGTATGTCCTGGCCCTGATTCAGGACTTAAACACCATTAGTGTATATTTTTACTACAGAACAAACACAGTAATGAGGACAGACTTGCTTACCCAAGCATTTTTGCAATGGTGTACCTTATAAAACATAATGTGACCCAAAGGGTTTTCATTCTCTCAGAGTGGTTGGTTCAGTTTTGCAGATAGACTGGAGTAAAATGCCCAGTATTTTTTCCTTTCCTTTCCTTTTCTTTTTGTAAGTTTGGGAAGATGTTTTTTTTCTTTTTAAGAAGATATAGTCTGCATTATTTTAGATATAGTCTGCTGGTATTTTAGTGGAACTAAAGTCCACTAATAATGCTTCTTGCATTAAAACCTGTACTAATTTAGCGTTGCGTGACCATTTTTTCTCTGATGCTTACAGGAATAGCTCACTGAAAATATTTAATTCAGTTATTTACTCACTGTCATGTCAACAGCGTCTTCTTGACCAAACTTTTTCAGGCCTCAGCTACAACTAGTGTTTGAGGGCGGGTCAAAGTAGACGTTGTTAACGTGCAGCCAATGAAGACCATAGGCTGGCATTATGCAAATTTGTTACAAACATATGTTAATTTTTGCTGGAATTACTGACGACTTGTTTCAGGCAATTCAGAGTTGGCACAAAGCGGCACTTTAAACAAGCTATTTTTTGTTAAAGTGCTGTACTTTAAAGGTATAGTTCACCCACGAATTAAAATTCTGACATCATTTCTTTAAGATATTTAAAAGAATGCTGGTAACCAAACAGTTGATGATAGCCATTGACTTCCATAGCACGGAAAAAACTATGGCAGTCAATAGCTATCGTCAACTGTTTTGTTACCCACATTCTTCAAAATATCTTTTGTCTGGGTAATAATGATTCTGTTTTGATATTTAAACATGGGTGGTTTCTGGTGGTTTCTGCCATATTACACATTAGAATATTTCTAGTACATCAAACTATTTTATTTCAAAGAAGCAAGATAAATCCTGTTCCCTTTCGAGGGAACTCACGCTCAGGGTTTTCCAGCCCAAAACCTCGTCAAAAACTGCGAGAATGCACAAAAAAGTTGTGCTCTCAGTATTCACACAGGCAGGCTTTGGTTCGTATGGCTTTCGGCATTCTCGTTCCCAAAGCGTCATCGACGCAGCTTGAGTTCCCTCGAAAGGGAATGTCTCAGGTTACGACTGTAACCCTAGTTCCCTGAGAAGGGAACGAGACGCTGCGTCCCTTTGCCATACTCTCTGCATTCCTGTGATCGACCTGCTTCGGCTAAATCGAAGCTAACGCCGGTCAGACCGGATGTGCTTTTATCATTTCCTGGTTGTGACGTCACCCGCCTGTGACACTCACTCTCGCCATTGGACTAGTTGACACAAGTGCTTCAGACGCAATCACGCAGGGGCGTTCCCAAAGCGTCATCGACGCAGCGTCTCATTCCCTTCTCAGGGAGACGTTTTCTATGAAAAATAAAACAGAGGCTTTTTATCTTCCTTTCCTTTAATTTGATTCCATTCACTATTCTCAGGAGAATCAGAGATTCAAGTAAATCTTTTTTTTATTATGAAATACTAAGGCAATAAGTGATCCCACAGCATACCTATGAGGAAAAAAAGAGAGTGAGAGAAAATGTATTTATAATTCCTGGCAGATGACTGCAACAATCAGTAAAATGCAGATGAAAAACGCAATAAACCATGTGACAAGATCTACTGTACCAAATTTCAAACGTCATATATATCCAAAAAAGACACATCCATGAAAAAACAAACAAAAAAAAAAACATTGGAATAAGAGAGGAGAAAAAAGTGTAATGCACAAAAGACAGAAGACAGGGCTCTGATTAATTAGATAACACGTTTTTAACAGATTTATCTGAAGGGCTCATTAATTCTGGCGAACAGTGGTGAGTCAGTGCTCTCTATCTCTCTGTCATGTGTCATCAGATCAGTCGGCAGCTGAAAGCTGATTGGATGTCAGTGCTGTTACATACTCCGAGCCTAATGACATGACATCAGCAAGCAAAGACCGCTCTCTCATCTGTCCGTCATCCATTAATGCCTTTATTATGAGGGTACTCACCGCTCAAGGGTTATTCAAGATGGATCGAGCGAGAGAAACAGAAAGCGGGTGGAGGGTCTTGGACTATAAAACAGTAAAGAGACAAAAATGACATCATGACTCCTGCCCTGCTGATTCTGTAATTAATGGTGCACGCTAAAACAGCAACACTATTGCTTTAGCTCATACTACATAATAAATAAAACAGATCATTCAGGGATCTGGTAAAAAAGCTTTGTGGTATTGAGTTTTACAGTCGTCATTAAAAAAAAAAGTTGTTTTAGTTGCTCATGTTTTAAGAGGCAATCACAGCTGATTGGATGGGGGAAGCAGATTACAGGTGGAAACAAGCGGTTCTATGTTCATGAGTTACGTTATGAAAAGTCTTATTTTTAACACCCACTTTCTCTCTCTCTCTTTCTCTCTCTCCACAGATCGAACATCTGTCCAGAGAGCGGGAAAAGTAATTTCCATGAGTTCCGCATGCACACCTTTGAGACGACCACATCCTGCAGCTCGTGTGAAATGCTGCTGAGGTGAGCTCACTGTTGAAGCTTTGTGAAAGGACAGAGTATACCCACAATGCACATTAATGAGATCGATATTGCACATAAGTGAGAGAGGGAAAGACAGTGGTAAATCAAGGGTGTGTATGGATAATCATAAATTCGAAGATTTCACAGTTGATGAATTGGCAGATGATAGGCCAATCAGAGCTGAGTATGTAGGCTTGGCCCAATCACATGTAGATCATTCCTGAATAGTTTTGCAATGGAATGGAAATAATGGTATAAACAATGTTAATGCAAGTTTGTTTGTCTATCTATTATCTCAGAGGAGTCTTCTATCAAGGCTACCGCTGCTCCAAATGTGGTGCTGGCGCTCATAAGGAGTGTCTCGGCAGGGTGGACGTCTGTGTCAAAAGCAGTGCCGGTGAGCCCTGCATTCAACATAACAAACACTTTCTAGCAATTTCTGTGCATGCACACTATGAATCATCTATTTACAGAGCTGCGATGGAGCCTCTGGCTCATGTTTCAGTGTTATGTGATGTCGTCTTACCCTGCTGCACACTAATGATTGACCTACAGTACACTGTAGTGTAACTGACAGGGCAATAAACGCTGTCAACATGCAGAGATTCCTAATAATATAACCTAGGCCACATAGATAAGCGTGATGTCTGATGACAAACAGACAAACAGGCCTGGTTGGGTTCCTGAACTCATGATGCATGCATATGTGTGTGTGCGCCTGCCAACAATGCCACTTCTTATTGTTTTAGGCATTAGTCATTAGTTCACGCTTTTAGGTACAGCTGAACTCCCATCAGTTCTGCACATCCCATGTCCTATTAGCTAATTCGATTGTGATTTAAGCTAGCAATAAAAATAAAACAAAATATGCATGAAAAATGGAAAACAAAACACAAACAAAAACAAAAAGGATTCTTGTAGATTCACTTACTCATCACAGAAAGGACGGTGTGAGACTCTGCTGTACACTACTTTTAGGGCGTTAGGCCACAGATCAATTATTTTATGTAGAAATGTTCTACCTTTACCTCAACAGATATATCATCTTATTTTTTATTTTCTATAATATGATTGGTTGCCGTTTTGATTAAATCTTTGTTTTTCAATATGCAAGCAGGGATGGTTGAATTTATTCAAATCATTTAGTAATTTAGTCAATATATTAAAGCATTTAATACATCCAAGAGTAGCACACACAGAGGCGTAGACGCAGGCACGCACATACAAACATTTGAATCTTGTGGACAGAACAACAAAGAGGCAAGACTTGACAAACACACACCCTCTGCATGTAACTTTTCACACTAATTTCATTTTCAGTGTCTGGAATTTTCCAGTAAAATAGATTAACCTTTCATAGTTTATTTTCACTCTTAATGTAACCCAATATGTGTGTTTGCCAAGTCTGGCCTCTTTGTTGTTTTGTACACAAGATTCCACTCTGTGTTTTTATGTGCACGCCTGCGTCTATGCCTCTGTGTGTGTGTGTGTGTGTGTTACTAGCTCTTGAGGTGTTCGCTAGTGCAACAGGACAAAGTTCACAATGTACACTCCAAGTACAGGCCCAGCCTCTCCCTCGGGAGCCAATGAGACTTGCTCCTGGTGCATAACTCTGTCTAGTCCGGCCCCTCACGTCAATTTAGCTCAGGCAGCTGTTAAGTACCTGCAGCGTAGCAAAACAAATCATAAATGCTCACAGCACACCGTGTTCCACACACTCTAATGTCAGTGTCTGTACAGTGTGTTTATCTGAATGTGTATATTCACTCTAACCATGCCTGTCTTCAACATGCTTGCAGATTCCAGCTCTTTCGGATCCCAGGTGAGGTTTTTGTTCAAATAATTCCTTTTCAAGTGAATCTGTGATGTAGTTCTTCCCTGCAGGGCCTCATTTACTCCTATTGAACACAATTTAAAATTAGTACTATAAGAAAAATTTCTTTTACAATGCACTTTAGAGTAGCCGCAGCATTTTTCATGGAATTGTTATTGAAGAAATATTACTTTATTAAAGTTTGATGCACTAGTTATGGGGAAACTATGCAATTGTTTCTAGCTCAGAGTTCATTGCAGAATGATATATATGTTATGGATTGTGCATTTATTTAATTGCACACCAGTTTTATTAATTGCATCACTTGCAACTCAACACCACGGTCATCATTTTGAAATAAGAAACTCAATGTAATTTATATAGCATGTAATAAGGATATTGACATGCAATTTGCCCAGAGTGCAGTTCAACACTGATGGTAAATTGCATGGAGGAAATTCTCCATTCTCCATTCTTTGTGCATATGTTACAAGATGAACGTGTTTTGTGCAGTGGTGTGACAAACAGTGTTTACTTGCCCAAATTAATGATGAGATTATTTGTGCTTTTGCACAAAGTTTTACTTAATTATCAAATCATTAATGCATTGCAATGGCTGTGAGTGGCAACAGAATGAATAATGTGATTCATTTATGTCATTATAGATCGGAAAAAAACCCTGTCGTGGAGAAGAAACAGGTAAATTACAAACACATACAATAAGTCACATTTTGCATTCTTTACGGAATACGTATTTTCAACCAAACAACTAACCAGAATGTTGTTATTTCTGTCAGTGGATCACAAAATGATGGTTTTTGAAGCTATTTTAAATACAAGATGTGGTCACTATGGACACAATGATTCTTCAAAATTCTTCTTTTGTGATTTACTAAAAAAAAGAACAGCATTTAGGTTTGGAAGGACATGTAAAAGTGATATTTCACCCAAAAATGAAAATTCTGTCATCATTTACTCACTCTCTCCATGTTGTTCCAAAGCTGTTTGAGTTTCTTTCTCAATACTAAGAAAGTCAATGGCTACCGTCAACTGTCTGGTTACCAATATTCATCAAATTATGTTGACAACACAAAAGAAATGATGACAACATTTAAATTTTTGGATGAGCTATCCCCTTAAATGTTAATGCATATAATGATTGAATTTTAGGTGAACAGTTCCTTTAAAGTCACAGTTTGGCATGTTTTGCATTGAAATTTGTAAGTTCGTCATTGCTATGGCTTTAGGGTTTCATAAGCGATTATGCTTACAAAACATGCATACGTCTTGTACATTAATACTTACTACTTCAATCTGATCCTGTTTGCATATTTTTAGTAGTCACTGAGCCGTATTGTTTTCGTTTGTTGTAAAGGCAAGCTCATACACGTAACTAGGGTTTAGTGTCAGATGCAAATCAGATATAAGCGGGAAACACAATGTGTGAAGACATTTAACCACTGTTGCTCCATTTACTAGCATAGATATGCCCAATACTTAACCCACTTATCCCAGTAAATGTTCACTCAATTTAATTGTATTATGTAGGCGTCTTAAGCTGTGGAGAGCTTATTCAGTACAAAAGTGTGAGCTTCCCTGACCCTCAGTCTAAACTATGTTCGCATAGGTAGTTTAGGCCTGCACAGAAGAGTATTCATGCCATATATTTTAAAGAATATTTTCTTTTATTCATATGATTGTTTTGAGTAACCTCCTCGCCATTATAATCTGTTTGGACCATTATAATCTGAATTAACTGACACAAGGAACGTTTTTACAGAAACACATTTTGACCGAAATATGGTGCAATTTATGGGGGTTATGATCTTTAAGTTTTTAAAATGTACATTACTTTTATTTTATTTCAAAATACCTAATTTAAATTAAGGTAGTAGGTCTGTAACACTGCAAAAGACGCGACCATAACGGTCAAACCCGTCCATCTAGCACACATACAGTACATAGAAAAACAATAGAAATGGAGAGATTTGGAATGGAAAAACGTGAGCCAAGTCTTTGCAACATCTTTCATTCACATCTTTCAAAATAAAAGACCCGCATCAGAAAAACATTTTAAATACGTTTTGGTTGTTGTTGTTTCTTTGACTACACACGTGTCCCACTCAAAACGGTCTTGCGACCCACCAGTTGAGAATCACTGAGATAGACGACTTGCTCACCTACATGTTCGATCTCACATCGCTGCTGTTCAGCAGCAGTCGTTTTACCCATTAGTCTGTCGTAAAGAGGGCCATATTATCTTTAATTATGTTTTCTCAGCACCATTGATAGTTTGATCAATACTTAAGAGGTGATAAATGTCCACCTGGGATACAGGTTCAGATATCAGGGGAGTGACTGCAGGTCTGCATGCTGATGGAGCGACGCAACTCCCTCGCCCTTACTTTTAATAGCTTCATGAATATTTAAAGGAAAAGGGGGGAATCAAGCTAAATTGCAAGTTGTTGTTTCTCAGCCCCACAATCACGATACACTCTCTCCTGAGTTCATTATATCTCTTTAAAGTCACCCTGTCTGCATGGAGCCGTGAGAGGCCTCCTGATCCCACACAATATTGGGGTCGGTAGATTCATTAAAGTCATGGAGAGAAAAGCTCTCTGTGTAGTATTTGCTGTCATGGGAATCTCTCCGTTTGAATTAAAGTAGTTCCTTCCTGCCTGTTCAGCGCTGCTAGATTTGTCTTCATCAGAAACAGCCTTTCTAAAAAAACAATGCTTGTTCACTTCGCCTGAATTTGTTATTTCATTTCATATATTTGTGCATAAATGATATTTCGAAAAAGTGCTGGCTTTTGAGAAGAGGTGTGTTGTTACTAAGTGAGCTCTTTTGTATTGTAAACACTTAAACTTGCAGTTTTGTTTTCTTTTGGCACATTCAGGCGACCTTTTGTGAGCTGTTTTGATGCAAAAAATGCATTTTAGTGTTTATTGGTGCTGACTCTCTGCCCTTGTGCACAAAGGTTCTTAGCTTAGCATGCCAGCAAGACGCTTCCCTACAGAGAAGCACAAGCTCACGCTGTTCTTTAAAGCGTCTTCAAAGACAGCCCGCTGCGCTTGGAGGCTCAGGACCTTGGGTGATCTGCTGGGCTGGAAGGCTTCAGCCACAGCTGGTTGCATTAAGAGAGTCTACACTCGCCTCTCATCATCAGAACGGCAGAATATATAGAGCTGCAACAACCAGCTGAGACCATCACTATTGACCCTTCAGCAAACCAGCCCTGCGCACACAAACACACTCATTCATAGCTCACTGGAGCGTCTGAACGACTGTCCGCTCGGCACAGTTCTCCCCACGGCACACACGAGACCTGTGCGTGCAATTACTCGAACGAATGAAACTGTGTTTTAATACTAATTAGGGTAATAGCCGGACTGTACAGCTGATGTTTGTGGTCAGCTTGTCTTCGTACACACTCTGGGGGGAATTTGCTAAAGGCTGTGACACACCAAGCCGACGACAAAGAACAAGCGTCGACGAAAGCCGATTGTGTTGTCACCTCGCGGCCAAAAAGCTGCGCTTGAACACACAGCAAAGACCACAGCTAGACTGTAAACTAGCACATGTATGCGTTAGGCACCTACTTGTGTGCAGGTCTATATCAGCAGGTATCAATAGTCTATTTTTGTCATTCAAAAAGAGAAACCGAAACTAGGACTGCATATATACAAACCGTAAACAAAGCAGCTTGCTTACCATTTTGAATAGCAATAATGCTGATCACTTGGCTTATGTTGTTATGAAAATATTTGCATATTGGAATGCTAAGGTAAGATGGCGTAAAATTAGAACAGCATTCTGACTATGCCGTCTTGAGTTCTTTGCTTGTTTTCATCACTTCGCTGTTATTGGACTGAACCGCCAATCAGAGTGATCTCTCTCACCAAAGTGCCAGCGGGCGATTCAACATGCTGAATGCCTGACAACAGCCGACGTGTGGAACACACCACAAAAACTAGCCTGACGTTGACCGATGGTGTTCCACAGTCCTAAGAATGAATTGCATCCACTGATAGCACTGTTTATTAACATTTTTGCTTTGCTATTCAATTCACAAAAATATCAAAGAATAGCAGAAAAGGCCAGCTATGGTTTTAAATGCTAGTTTGTGGAGAGACATTTTATTAACATTTTGAATTAGCTTTTATTTTCAGTGTTTTTGTCATTTTTATTAGTTTTTTATATATTTATATTACACTTTAATTTATATTTATTTCAGTTTTATTTTGTATCCGACACACTAAAGTGGTCAAGGCATAGCACAAACATGACCAGCTACGGTTTTAAATGCAGGATCCTGCCAGACTGTGTGCATGAATGCACATGCATGCATGACAGCACGAACGCTCGAGACAAAACATGAGCTCACTGACATTTTTATGATGGATTGACTTGATTTGTCTGTCACCTGTTGTGATTTACGATCACTGCGTCACGTAAATAACCTGTTCTTTATGTGCCGGAATGTCAAAGCATGCAGTAATGACACTCTGTCAAAGTTCAATGTAGATGAACACACACATGCATTATTTTAACAATTGTTCTGTTTTTTTTACCCCCCAGATCTACCTAAGATGCAGGTCATCCGTAATTATTATTGTGTACCGAGCCCCCCGTACGGCCCACCGCTTAAAATCAACGTTGGTGACGTAGTTGAGGTGATGGAGGCGAACATCCGCAGCTCTTGGTGGAAGGTGAGACAGTTTTACTCGTTCGTCATAAACTTTTTAAGTCACGCAGCCCTGCAGGAACGGCGTTAGCATGTGTTCAGCTGCTAATTGATTGCCTCTCGTGTTTGTGGCAAAGGCCGAGCGACTGTGTTGTTATGCTTTGCTAAGCGTGACTGACTGTGAAATGCTAACTAATCCAACCCTTTTTTTCAACACAAGAGAGCTGTTGTGGGTTAGGTTTCATAGCCGTACAAAAACAACACAGGCCAGCACAACGCCCAGAGAGCAGACACGCGCGCTTGACGAAAGGTTTAATTTGTCACGTTTTAATTGTATAGGAGGTGTTTCTGCACATGCAGTTCTTTGGCATGAGCCACACAAAAGAAAATCACACAAATAGATTTAGGTTAATGATTAACTCTTTCTTGGAGTGCAATGCTAATCACGTTCCTTTAACCTTTTCCCCTATTGTGCTTTTAAACTTTTACAAGAAATATGCATTTAGCTTATAGTTTATGTCAGGTCTTTGGCATTCACTTTTCCCCTTAATATTTTCAGTTTTCCTTTTATTTTTGTTTTAGTAAAAAAAAAAAAAAGATTTTTTTTATAGCCAGCAAAACTAGGCTAAATGTCGCCCCAAATGTCCACACATTGATGACATAATCCTGCATAGACCAAAAAGTGTGAAGCCTAAAATAACAAATGTGACACTACTGCCTCATGGACTTTAAGGACACATGGTAATCATCGCAAGACTGAAAGTGCGCCATTTGGAATGGGCTCCAAGTCTCCTGCTAATTTTTCTCATGAGAAACAGACCCAGTAAGTCTCCGGTCACCGTGATTCCTGGATCAACATATTTTGTTAACCCTGGAACAACATTCCTCTCTGAAAACTTTAGCCTTAACCCTGTCCTTACCCCTACACCTAACCCTACCCATAACTTATCCCTAAAATCAGATTGAAATGATAAGTGAACAACACTGATGTAGAAGCATTTAACCCTGGTTGTAAGCCTAAACTTGACATAAACTGTAAACTTGTCCCTCAAATCTGATTGGTTGATTGGAATGTTGTTCCAGGATCAACAAAGATGTTGATCCAGGAACATGTTGTACTTGGTGAAATCACGTTCTCCGTAAGGCTCCAGTCTCACACACTGTGCTCAGATTTGCCAAAATGCCAAAGTCCAGATAATAAAAGTCAGAGATTTGAGAATTTGTTATCATATTCTATAAAGTACCCACATTATTGTAATTTTGTATCTCATTTGTGTAATTTGTAATAGTCTTAAAGAGGCACACCTGAGAAAAAGTTGATACTTAAATGAAGCAATTGAGTTATGTTTCTTAAACTATGAAAGAGCAACTTTTGAGCAGTAAAATGTTCTTCTGGGATGGGGACACAAAAGAACACGCAGTTCATCTTGATGCCCACTCTTCTTGCTCTGGTTATTTATGTGCCAAGGCAATGAGGAAACCAGCCAATGATTGTCTAGAGAGCCAGAGAATTGGCAGAGCCTGGCACACACTCGAATGCCCCTACATCCCTCTCCGTCAGACGGGTCCAGCTGTCCAGGACGCTTCTCCACAGCCCTGTTTTAACATGTTAATCTCGTTCTGCCTCATTCTAAGACCGCCATCCGCTGCAGGCTCCGAACGCCCAGCTGTCCCGTGCACCCGGAAGTTGTTTGATTTATTCAATTTGAGCTCATGCAAAATTACACCGCCCGTGTCACCTGAGACCTCGTAATATCCAGCATCCCGCGGCAGCTCCGGACGGAGCAAAGGACGATCAGAGTCCTGGTAGCTGTGGTAACCCGGAGACAATTATTGCCGCTCTGGTGCCTAGACAAACGCAATCATTCACTGTAATTCCATTTGGGCCTTTGGTTGCCATCTGTTTGATCTAACAGGGTTATGAGTTTAATCATTATTAGGCCCTTATCTGAGCAACAACCAATAGTGGGGCGGCATCATGAGAGTGCTGATAAAATGTCAATGCGCTAAATGCATTGGGGAGGAGAGGGGGTGTGCTTAAGGATCCACTTACAAATAAATTTGTTCAAGGAAGAGGTAGATGAGACAGAAATGCACTTTCTACATCTCCCTGGAAGACTGTCTGAGGAGGAGGAGGAGGAGGAAGAAGGGAAAGATCCGAGCGTTACCGGCAGGAGAACCGTCAGTTGTTGTTACATCAGCGACTGCTGTATCGGTTGATCATTTTATTTGAGGTCATTCTTGAAGTGACTGTATATAAATTATTTGTCAATTAGATAAAACGAAATTAAACTAAAACTTAAACCATAAAAAAGTTGAGTAAGATGTTGGCAAAGCAACATTTCTCATTTTCATTTAGTTTAATTAAGATACTATATAATAAAACATTACTCCAGTCTTTGAACAGAATTTATTCAATTTAGCAAAGCATTTATTAAATAGAACTCTTTTGTAACATTGTAAATCGAGGTGTCCATTTACAATGAAATTTAGGGGCATTCAACACTGTCACTTTTGGTCAATTTAATGCATCTTTGTATAAAAGTATTAACTTCTCTCTTTAAAAATAAATTTTACCACAAATGTTTGAATTATATCATTGTTTCCAGAATTTTAAGCAGCGAAAACACAGCTGGATGTATTATACATTTGCTCATTCTCCTGGTACTCTTCCTGTATTCTCCCAAGACTTTTTCAGCTCGGATGAACTCTGCTGTAAATTTGTAGCGTGTCGTGACTCGTGTTAAGTACTAATTGTTACTGAATTATTGAGGAGGAGTTGCCCAGCTGAACGTAATGTAATTATCTTGCCATGGTTTCAGGGTAAAGTCCTGGCAACTAAGGATGTTGGCTTCTTTCCAAGCGACGCAGTGAAGCCTTGCCCATGTGTGAGTACAAATACCAGATTATATTATAATGCTAAAAACATTCTTTATTGTCTGCCAAACAAAAACAAATGTGATCAAGGCAAGGTAGGCTTGCCCTTGTGTGCATGTTGTGTTCGAATGGTTTAGGTATGCAAGCACTTCTTCAGTGTTGTTTTTGAATGACAGGTGCATTGTAGGCGATTGTCTGTAATGCTGGTTTGTCATGTGAATAGCAAACATGTGGACAGGATGCAATAACACTATTATCAGCAAGATGATTTACAGTCATAATTATGTACAAGTCATATTAAATCATGTGAATAAAAATATGTCAGGTTATCTTTATGAGTGCATTTAGAAAAGCAATTGTGGTTGTAAAAAGATACAGTAAGTGGGGCAGGTTTTAGCGCTAATATGAGCTGTATTGTCCCAGACTTGAGCTGGAAGTTAAAAATACTGTATGAAAATCAGGTTGAGTGGAATTTCAAGAACAAAAGCGCACGTGTGCTCTACTTTTTTCTTTCTCACCTCCTTTTTTATCTCTTTATATTTTTTAGGTACCCAAACCTATTGACTACTCTTCCCAGCCTTGGTACGATCTTTATTCTCACTACAAGAAAATCATTTTGTACCTGAATATAACCTTTTCATTTTTAAACTTTAATATTTTTTCTTCTATTCATCATTATGTATTAAAATATTCTGACATTTCATTATTATATAAATAATTTAGTACTTTTTATTGATTATTTTAATTAGAATATTTTACATTACAAATACTACGAATAACTGGGAGAATCTCACAAAATATCCATATCATATATTGCCATAAACTTACTATAAAATAACCATTTTGCACAATGACATTTTAATTTCCTGTAATTTTTATTACTCTCCCATTATATTTACTGAAAAACAGTATATACAATTGTTAATTCATGTGACTTTTTTTGCAACCACATTTCAGCACTATTGCCTTGTTAACTTTTTAATATTGCGTGTTGCCCAGAAGCCCTTCAGCTCTGACCTCTGACCTTTGACCTTTGGTTCAGGTTTGCTGGCCCAATTGAGAGGGTGCAGGCTGAAGCTGCACTGCTCAACCGGAGGAGCAGCACGTACCTGGTCCGTCACAGAAGCCGGGAGTTTAACGAGTACGCCATCAGCATCAAGTGAGTTACAATAGCACACTTAGTTATTTTACTGTAAAAAAGTATTTCAAAACAAAAATTAATAATGAGTAAAAACTAGCAAAGAAACAGTTTCATAACTGCAAAATTCCACCCACTACGGTATGGAAGCTTGTTTTTTTAAAATATCTTTTCGACTTTTTATCTCACAATTCTGACTTTTTTTCTTCACAATTGCGAGTTTACATTTAAGAATTGCGAGAAATAAAATCAGAATTGCATGATAATAAACTTTATCTTGAAAATCTGACTTTATTTCTCAGAATCGTGAGTTTATCTTGCAATTCTGACTGTATAACACACGATTGGGACTTCATGTCATGCAATTGTGAGAATTTTTTTTTAAATTTTAAGATAAAAAGTCACAAATACCTTTTATATTTTTGATTCACTGGCCGAAACAAGCTTCCATACTACAGAGCCCGGGGAAAAAAAATGTATATTAGTTAGTTCAACGTGGCCACGATTTACTAAAACGAGGGAACAAACTAATAAATCATGGGAACTAATTATTATTTCGTGGCCACGATTTAACAAAATTGAGTGAACTAATTACTTCAATGTGGCCACGATTTACTAAAACGAGGGATACTAATTAATAGATTGTGGAAACAAATTCTTAATTCATGGCCACAAAAAACTTTTTTGACTGCATGTCATGTGCCATGTTTTTTTTAATTCACACTCCAACAAATGATAGGACAACTCTACGGTGTGTGTGTGTGTTTGAGTGCAAGGCCGAAAGACAAAAGCTGCCCCATTTTATCAGTGTTTCTTATTTGCAGACAGTCCTGTGCACTTTCACTCTAAAAAATGTGAGCTCGTAACTTTTAATCCAAGGACTAATGGAGACGCCCCACCCCTCGCTATCGACCCCTTCTCCCTGCATGAAAAGCTCTTTGCCCCATGCATTACTATGGCAGCTTCCCATAGGGGATAGGCAGCATCGATCGCAATGATCACCAGAAAATTACTCTCATCATTTATTCATGGCCCACAGGTACAACAACGAGGTGAAACACATCAAGATCTTAACAAAGGAGGGACTCTTCTACATTGCAGAAAACAGGAAGTTCAGAAGCATTTTGGTAAGTGCTAATGTTTTGTACTAGTTTTCAGCAAAGAGTATTATTAAAACGTCTTTATCATACAGAGTGAAAAGTAAATGTTATGCTCATATGTTTTTAAGGTCGGTGAAATCAGTGCAATAAAGATAAATGTTTGCATTATACCAGCTTATTACATTTGAAATCTCTTTGTATCATTTATACAATCCCTTTTGTTTTGTCATCTGTTTGCCTTCTAAAGGGCATTAGGAAATCATGCTGCTTAATGTCTCTATTCTGTAGAAAAATCAAATGTCTTTTGTCAGCTTTTTCTTTTTTAAAGCGCTTTTAGATTCGATCTCGCAAATGCCAGTTAAATAACATTATTGGATTGTGAATGCTGGAGTCATTTTGAATCCGTTCATATATTTATTTTTTTTATTTTCCCTTTTAATGGCTGTAGATATTTATCCGTTTTATGTGAACTGACATCACGTTGAGCGTATGTGTGTGTTTAATGCAGGAGCTGATCGAGTATTACAAACATCACTCTCTGCGGGAAGGATTCAGGACACTTGATACCACACTGCAGTTCGCCTACCGAGAGCCGGAGAACGGAGCCAACAGTACGTCCTGTGCACAAACACACTAGTTCCAGATTCACACAAACACAACTCACAAATAACAAAACGTACACTTGTTCTATTTAACACAAAAGCCTCACTTAACCTCTTAAGGCCCAAGCTGTTTTTTTACATGCATGTTTTACTTCTCTTTGCTATTTGGGCTTATTGGAACCTAATTAGAATAAAAACTAAGTATCATCTTTTGATATGATGTACTTTTAGAGAAAAATGATGTCCACATATGTGGACATGGTCCGAACATGTTTTGACTATCAGAGAGTAAAAACAACATGGAAACATTGCAATATTTTAAAATGTATACGATGGTTAATAGGGAGCTAATGCAGTGTTGACAGAACCGGGCTAATATGGTCATACTTCCTGGTTCTGGTAAGAACTCGAGCTGCTGCATTTTGGACCAGCTGAGGTTTGTTTATTAAGCGTGCAGGGCAACCACCCAGAGCATTACTATAATCTAGCCTTGATGTCATGAACTCATGAACTAACCGTTCCGCATTTTTCATTGAAAGCATATGACGTAATTTAGATAGATTTTAAAGTTGGAAATTGCTAGTCATCCAGTTTTTATATCAGCTATGCATTATGTTTTCGTGTATTGGCAAGTTTCGTCGGGGCATGAAGAAATATAGAGCTGAGTATCATCAGCATAACAATGAAAACTAATGCCATGCTTCCTAATGATATCTCCCAAGGGGAGCATGTACAGAGTGAACAACAACGGTCCTAGTACTGAGCCTTGTGGTACACCATACTGAACTTGTTATCAATAAGACATCTCTAAGGGATCATTGTTATCAGACACGTCCAAATCTGAGTTATCTCCATCAATTAACCCAAAGTAGCTCCAATGCTCTTTGCACAGAAAAACGCTCTGGAATAAAAACGTGATAAAATCAAATACAAATTAATTTAATTTATGTATGTAGGTTTGCATTATTTATTTGTTATTTATTCCAATGAGATAATATGCAAGCTAATTTACATTGCTCATTTTTACTAGCATATTACATTTTCAACCCAACTAATTCAAGTGTGTATGTATGTATTTAGTGATTTCATTTTTATTTATTTCATTGGGACCATGTACAGCTTTTTAGCTGCATCAGAGCTAGCTTTTTTCCCATTTTACGTGTGCATGTTTACTAGAATATTAGCTGTTTCGAGGAGCTTCAGTCCATAAGTACACATAAGTGTACTTTATGTTTAGCGACCTACAAAGTTGCTAGTTTTGTGCTTTTTTTTTCAAATTTGCATGTCATGACAAATATACAAGGCTTTTATAAATATCTAAATCAGAATAAGCCATGAAATATGACAGAACTTCTTAACTGGTCGACATTTGTGTATGGAGCTACCACTTGAATCATTCCTTGTGTTCGCCGCCATTTTGAATTTTGACCGTAGTGTGTTATACATTTCTGACACTACCAGATGGCTGTGTAAGTACCCCCATACGTGTCCATAACACCACCAATTCAGCAGTGAACACAATTGTGGACACAAGAGCTAAAATGTGGTGTCCACGTATGTGGCCACTAAGCCCAGGAGGTTAATCTTAGTTTGCGTATAAACAATGAATCATTCTTTAATAGTTCAAAACATGTGACATTTTTGTGATGGGCAGAAGCTACAGTATGGTCACCAGGGTGGCTGCTATGGCAGCAGTGTTTGAGACCAAATCTTCTCGCGTGTTCCCAGGTGTCTTTGTTTAAGGATACATTTCTCTTAGTGTTTGTCATAACCAGAAGGTGCATTTTTATACTACGGTATGTAAGATTATAAAGCCTGAAGCATGAACTAGTATAACACAAATGCTTCTAACTTTAGAAGCTCAATTTCACATTACGTTTGGAAATATCAGAATGCAAATACGGGTTCTTTTATCAGTGGCACAAGGGACGCTATAATGTGTTTTCTCAACCTTGTTTCTATGCCTTATATATGGCATATTTGTATATATACAATTCAAAACTTTGGGGCCTAAAATTTTCAGTAAGTGACAGTAAAGACTTAAAAAGAAATTTACAAAGAAATTATATTTCAAATTGCTGTTCGATTGAACTTTCTATTCATCAAATAATCAATCAAAAATTAGCATTGCCATCTTAGGACTAAATTACATTTTAAAATGCATTCAAATAGTAAACAGTTAAATGAATTAAAAAGTGAAAAAAATGTAATAATGTTTTTGTATTGTATTTTTGATCAAATAGCCTACGTAAATAAAGCCTTGGTGAACATCTCAACTGATCTCAAACATTTAAATAGTAGTGCATGAATAATGATTTATTTATATTAAATATTTTATTTTAATTATAAATAAACACATACATATATATATATATATATATAGCACATACGAAACGTGTATGTTCATGCAGGGCTAAATTTTCAGTGAAAAACTAGACTCGCATACTTGCAGCATTCACGTCAGCATTTGCTTGTTTCTGGCCAAAGAAGTTTTCGAGATCTTCTGTCTGTTCATGGCTTTGTGGTTGCGAAAGCTCCTAAGACATCTGTGTTGTTTTCCAGCTGTGGGAGAGGAGCGAGTTAAAAATGTCAAACAGGGGCTGTTACTGAGCTGTGCTTACAGCCTGATCTGAGAGTTTATGGCGCATTGCAATCAACACTTAGATGAGATTTTATTGTAGCTCCATATGTCACAGTGAGGGTTTGCCGCAATTGGGAAATGTTGGCAGATTAAGAAGCTGGGGGACGTCACTCAAACGCTTCACTGCTTTAACAAAGAGGACGAAAGTGATTCGAAAGCGACTCTGACCGAAGAATGGATCTCCCAGCATGCATTGCTGCTGTTTTTCTCTTCTCATCCCCAAGCTCTATTCCCATGCAGCACAGCTTCTTTTTTTTTTTTTTATCTCAGCGTCTGCTGATGTGCCAATACATGCAAATCATATGCGATTGTTTTTTAGATGGCTACCAGAGACTCACAAGTCTTTCATGTAAACAGGACGTAAAGAGCAACAGGGGCATCTACTGTAAGTGGTAACTTGACCCTGCGTAGGAGCATACAGCAAGAGAGTTTCAACCGGAAAAAATCAGCATTGCAGAAAGGAAACAGTTGTACAGGGTTACCTCTATTATTCGTGTTGAACACCAAAATATTCGTGACTTTAATTCACAGGTGAAGACAGAACAAATTACTTGATAGTTGCCCTTTCCATCCTCATTTTTATTTATATCCAGAAAGCTCTGTAGATGCTGTCAGCTAGGTTGCGTTTCTACTTATATTCCTTCGAATGTTAAGCGAGCCATACGGGTTGGACGGCAAATCCATAACCCTGAATATTCACATTATGGGTAACGACGTGCTGAAGGTTTGAGCCTAGCGGACTTTTCAGAATAGTAGGCGAATGGCCCGGCTTTTCTGGAGTGACGTGGGTGGAATCTCAAGTGCCGTCAGCAGCTCGGACATCACAGGTTGGATAGTGGTCTGAGACAAGGCCTTTTGGAGACACAGCATGTGCTCCTGCATAATTCATCAGCTTGGTTAGCCTCAGCTTGGGCTGGCCCTTTAAAACTCTGAACAGATGTTTAAGAAAGACATTAAATGCTTCTGAACCCAGTCAGAGTTGAACTGCTTGCCTTAGAACTAATAGAGTGAGAAATGAAATGAAGAAGTTGAGAGATATTGTCAGGTAATTAGATTTCAAAGTTCAAAACCTGACAAAACATTTAAAATGGACCCTATTTAAATATCTGTTCTTACTGTGGATGATCTATCTATCTCTCTATCCATCTATCCATCTATCTACAGTATCTCTCTATCTATCTCTCTCTCTTTCTCTATCTAATCTCATTTTGTTAGTTACGCTTAGTGCCGTATGGCTTTGGCCGGCTTCCACAGAATAGTGGGTGAGGAAACATATTGTGTTAGTGACGCACTGGGGGTCCGAGACGCTCTGGCCCGAGCCGGTCAGATGGAGCATCAGATGGCGAGGGAAACTCGCTTCACTGCCACAGACTCTCCTGGAGGTTTACTAGTAAACCCAGACCTCATCGATAGTTCTCTGTGTATTGGGACGTCAATAGAAATATTCCACCGTGTAAAACCGGTTTGAAGCACTTAGAATAAGGCCAACTATTTACAATCTGCTCTGTTTGCTTGCAAATGTTACGTTTCAATTAAACATGATTTTCTTTTGCTTTTCTTCTCTTTACCCTCGCCGCACCCCTACCTCACCCGCCTCGCCCCACGGCCCATGCCTCTGCCACACCTCAGCCCCGTTGCTCTGCGGCCTGTCTTTTCTAACTCCCGCCGGCTACAGCTTTGTCCCCCCCTCTACCGCCCCATTCTGGTCAGGTACAGGTACATGTTTTCTTATCCATTGGTGTCATTTTGTCAAGGTCGTAGGAGATCTGAGGCTGCCATGCCCTGCGTTTAACCCGCCTCCCATCTCATTGTGCGTGTCTGTTTATAGAGCATTCCATAGCCACTATCATCATCTCCTTCAATGCATGCACCATATGTCCTTTGTCAGACTGGGAGACACTATGACTCATCGTTATCTCATTTCAGGTAGTTAGCTTATTAGATCCGTCATTACGGGCGGTTTTTGTCAAGGGAGCTGTGATGAAAAGGAAGGAGTCGGCCTAACTTTGTGACATCTCTCTCTCCCTCCTTTACAAACTTCTCGCTTTGAGCATGGCGGCAGCTAACTGGCGGCCAGTTCTCTGTCTGTACAAGTCTTGCTCACTTTAAAACAGCTGAAGAGAAAGCACCCTGGCACCGAGGCGGATCTCATCAACACACGTCTGGCGGAGGGCCTAGCTTCTCTGGCTGCCGTTCACAAAGTCTTCAGAGCCTCTGAAGTCCGATAAAAACAAAGGCTCATTTGAATCCGACACCACGTATTTCCCTCGGCCCACCGCATTTAGAGAGAACTGCGAAACAGTCCAACAAAATGTCTAATAGACAGTGAGCTGGTAGAAGGAACATGATGTGTTTTTGAGGGAAAAGTCGCCTGAAATGTAATTAACCCAGCGGATTATGCTGTTGACACATCTCAAGACATAATCAAAACAGCCACTTCAGCTGTGATTGGACCCGTCCCAGATTCGCGAGAATCATTTATTTAGAGTGGATGTGCTAAGGCCGGCAAACACATGAAGGAGTGCGGTGATTACAAGAGTCCTCAGGGAGACTATACAGCCTGACTCTGCTGCATCCATCCTCTCTCTGTTTGTCTGCTTAATTTTGTCTGATTCTCATCTTCATTTTTTTGTCCTGTGATGTTTGCTGCTAAATGTTCACTCTTGTTTCTTGTCTCTACAGTGTTCACTCCAAAGGTGATGGGTGTGTGGCGATAGCCCGCTATGACTTCAGCTCCCGGGACACGCGGGAACTGTCTCTGCAGGAGGGCGACGTGGTGAAGATCTACAGCAAAACTGGAGCCAATGGCTGGTGGAGAGGCGAAGTCAACGGGCGGGTGAGTGTGTGTAGATGTGTTTGGAAGTATACTAGCTTACTGCATACTACGTATTATACACTGCATAAATTCATACGTGAAACTCATTATGCAACAATAAAAGTTTGAAATAGTGTTAGTTAAAATAGTTAAAGTTTTGTGGCACGTAGAATTCTTTGTGTCAAGTTTTCATGGAAACAAGGATTATTTTCATTTGTAAATACAATTTGCAAAATAAAATGCAAAACAATACAACCATTATATATGTAAGGGTTAATGCCCGACGAGGTGTCCATTGTCAGGTATTAATGGACGACGGCGAGGTGTGCGCGTCAGACGGTTGCCTCCGCCGAAGTCCATCAATACCTAGACGATGGACACCTCGCATTGCATTAACCCGCTTATACCATGGTTACTTGCCAAATAACATTAGTTTATATTTTAATTAGTTTTACAATCGAAATCTAAAGTTTTTACAAACAAGTTTATTTAGCAACCGGAGATATTTATAGTCCGCTCAGCCCGTAGAACCCTTCAGTTTATTGACTGCCTGTTGCTATGGTTACTCACAGCTGATGTAGCCAGCGCATTTATTTATTAATTTCGAACGGTAAACAGTCAGTTTCACCAGAACTACTTGACTAGGTGTCCTCTATCACTTTTTAATGGACACCCTGCAGCCAATCAGAATCGAGTATTCACCCAGACCATGGTATAAAAAGTAATATAACCTACCGGTCAAAAGTTCAGGGTCAGTATTTTTTTTTTTTTTTTTTTTTAAAGAAATTAATACTTTTATTCAGCAAGGGTGCATGGTTGAAAGTGACAGTAGACCTTTCAAATAAATGCTGCTCTTTTGAACGTCCTATTTATCAAAAAATCTGAAAAAAAAAAAAAACAATTATTAAGCGACTGTTTTCAACATTGATAAAAAAAATCTTGAGCAGCAAATCAGCATATTAAAATGTTTTCTTATGGCTTCCAGTCCATTAGTGCTTATCATTATTGTATACAGTATTTCTTGTAGTATGTTCCAGTTTACAATGGATATTTACACATAGTTAATCACTAAATACAATTTTCTTTATTATATAACATTATAAGTTCACTAGATAATACAATATAATAATCTTAATTTTAAAATACAAAGTGTGTTTAGTGCAGTCATAGAGCACCTTCATACCCTACATAAATGTGAAACTACTATACTGTCTGTTTAAACGCTCTCTTCATAACATGCTTCTCTTCTCTGCTATAAGATGACAGACATCCTTGCGTCAGAAAACTGAAACCGCACAGAAAATGTGGCCTCACTATTGAATTAAACGGCATTATTTCATACTGAGCCAAGAAGCTTATTTGTACTTAAAGCGCATCGAACTGTCAAATGTTTTTTTTTTGAGCCTCTTGAGCGGTCTTATAATGGTTTCATCAGGAAGGCTGTAATTTAGTGAATAAAACGTTCAGGGCTGTTTTATGGATGGCAGTTATAGATTCTGGGATCAGTGCTTTGAACAGTTCCCCTGCCTCCTCCTGAAATGGACAGAACTGCTTGTGTCCCTTTTGTATTCATGGTGTATTCGAGGTGTGACACGATCAAACGTCAACCAACAAATCATATCTCTCCTTTGTTAATCTGCGTTTTGTCCTAATCAGCTGTGCTTGTCAACAATGTTTTCCGTGATGTACAGTACAGTATTCGACATTGTTGTTGCAAATAATGCGGATTTGTTTACCAGTATAACGTTTATCCAGCTTACGAAAATACAGTTTTGTTAAAGTTGCAAAATGACCAATGTAGTCTTGGAAGCATTTTTTAAAACAGAAATTGCTTTGTGCATTTTGCTGTCATTGAGTATAGAAAAATTATGTGACACCCACAACTTGTTGCATCACAAAATAGCCATAGTAGACGGTCTCTCTCCCTCCTTTATTTGGCCGATCAAAAGAAAAAACAGCTCTGTCATACTGTCCCTTTGGATATTATTGCTAGGCCTGTGTGCAGTCACCAGAATTGCTTAAACAATCCAGCTCTCCTCCCTCCTCTTGCAGCAGGCGCATCCTCAAGGTTATCCAGGCAATGAAGTGACGCAAATCCTCTGTAATACCCCCAGCAACGTTCTCCTCTAATCACTCATTCCTTCTGTTCTGTCTCATCCACAGGTGGGCTGGTTCCCCTCCACGTACGTAGAAGAGGGCGAGGATGTGAACGGCTCAACGATCACGCACAAGACAAAGGAAATAAAAGGAAAGAAAGCAGATGGACTGCGTTCGACTGGACTACACTGAGCTGAGTCACGGAGTCAGCTGATTGGCCGGTGCTCTCGCTCACTCTCTGTCTTGTTTGTCTATCCTGGAGGAAGCGCACAGGGTTTGATAGATGAAGGACTGTCTCTCAGGGAGCAGATTATCAAACACAACCCCAGATCTTAAAGGACCCTTCCGGGCACCTGGACGGAGCGTCGCGGGTGAGATGGAACGCATGGAAACGGACTGAGGTTACACACCGTGAGCTCATTCTGTATGTGTGCGGCAGTCTGTCGGCTCACAGGGAACATGTTTGTCCTGACCTTGCCCGAGTCCTCCTTTCCTCCACTATTATTGATGATGCCCCCTCCCCGTGTGTACACTGCCCTGGAGGTGTTCTCACTCGCGGAAGACCCTCCCACCCTGCTATTCGTCTCAGATTAAGATCATAGCTCCCTGCCATGTAGGCCGCGGTAATTGATTGCTGTCTCTTCCCTTTTTCCTTCCTACGAAATCTCTCTTATTTTCAGATTTCCACTTAAAGGGAACGACCGGTTGTTTTGTGCGTCGTGTTTCTCGCACGCTTATCTCGAGAGATATATTGCGGGGTTGTCACGGCGTGTTTATCTGATCCGCGCAGCGAGACGTTGACAGGAAACAAAAGGGATCGCGGTGACAGGCCTGTAAACAGCTTTTTCAGCAGGGGCCCATGGCCCCGAAAGCATTGTGTCACCTCATGCAGAAAGCATCCTGGTAGATAGTGCAGACAGTGCCTTCTCTATCAACTAATGAGGGGGATTTACACACATTTGCAGGAAGAACTGACACATTGAAAAACAATGAAGCAGATCCAGTGAATCAGAACTCTTGAAAGTCTCGATATGTGTAAATTAGTGGTTGACCGATATGGATTTTTCAGTGTCTGATGCCGAGATCTAAATTGTAGGGGGGCCAATATAATATATGTATTAAAATACAAAATGTTTTACATATTTATATATATATTAATCCACATGTACCAGATGTGGCCCGGATCTGGGCCGACACTATGTTGGGTCTGGGTACACAAAATTCCCTAAATTTGTTATTTGTCCAAGGACACTGTTATTTTTCAGATGTCAGTCAATTAGTTTACCATTAGTGTGTATTGACAACCTTCTTGTCCAAGGGTAAGCGATTTCTTCATTAAATCTAAATATAGCAGGGCTCTGTACTGTACTGCTGGATGGGACACTGGATGTGTTTTCACTTCCAGCAGTATTCCCCTTTGGGACTCTTTCTTCCAAGATTTCCCAGTGTTGAAATGAAGTAGATGTCTGCAGGTACATGCAGATCTGTGCAATCTGAACTGCCTCTAAACTGTGATGAAATGAGTTTTCAGAGTGTTTAGACTGTGTTGAGGTGACAGACTCTATAATCAGAGACGGGTCATATCAGGAAACACTGCTGGTTTCTCAAATGGTTAGATCTAAATGCACTCACAAAGTATTATTTATTTATTTGTGATCTGAGAAGAGACTTTGACAGGAAAAGACATTCAAAGGAATTCCGTCAAATGACTGAAAAGCTTCAACCGATAAAAAGCCAGTAGAGAGCGATAAACGGAAATACACTCTTATGTGCCTATAAAGAAGTCCAATGTAAAGCATTTCCATTTCTTCTTCACATTAGTCTTTGATTGAACACAAGGACAGATATTTTATCATTTGATTTTTGTCTTCCCAAAGAGCTACATAATGTATGTAACAAAAAAAAGTTGTCATTTGAGCAAGAATTATGTTTTTTTTTTCATTCCTGTAAAATGAGAAGACGTGTAGAGTAAAAAGGGTAAATATTTATTGATTTATATATCTTTATCTGTGTTATAAAGAAAATGTCTTTTAAATGTATATATGAATAAGGCATTGATCAGTCATCTCATTGTGTGATCTTTGTCTAAATGTAGCACAATGTAACACCACTAAGTGGCAGCATCATTACCAGGTGCTTCTCTTTCTTTCTTCTCACCCTCTTCTTATGTGTTATGGTTTTTCTTTCCTCCTCTCTGGTTCTTTCCTTGAATTTTCCCAATCATCATAATACTGCCTTTAAGTCCAGGAAAGTCTGTACTTATGAGTTTAAAAGACGTACTTGCATTCAATTGATTTCGGTCAGAAAAAAATAGACTTTTTTCATTTTCCAACAAAGAACGCTAAATAAGTAAATAAATAATTCCTGTTAAGAATCAAAGATGGCGTTGCTGTGAATAAGGTCTATACTAATCAGCTTCCGCCATGATTCATCCCAGACAGCAACACAATGTGGATTCCATGTCTACCAGACGTGGGCCGGATCTGGGATGAACTGACATTCGGAAACTCTGGGCTCAAAGTTTCAAACCTAATAACTTTCATGTTTCTTCTCAACTCATAAATACGATCATTCTGACATGATTTAAAGGCAGCATAAAAAGAGATTCAGTATTCTCCTATCATATCAGTTCACTCCTCACTGACAGGAAGTGTTGTTATGTCACAGAGGATTCGAGTAGATTAACTTCTCATTAGGAAAATCACATTTACCAGCTGTTTATGGCACGGCCATACCTCTCTCTCCCTTTATTTCTAAAGGTTAAAGGTCGGTTTTAGAATTGCCAATTTTTTTTCTTTCGGGCTTCGACTGAAAGAGGATTTTTGGTCTGGCACTGAAATCTGGGGCGAAATCCGTGCCCGAGGCAGATTATGGTCTTCTCCTGGGTTCGCTGTTCCCTTACACTCCAACTGTGAGCAGTAGAATTGGTTTTCTAAGCTTTCTCACCGGTAATCTGTTCCCACTCCTCTCTCCCCAGAGATGAACCCTGACAGGACGGATTTAACAGGCTTCCACACATCGTTATATATATTTATATTCGGCAGAGTCTGTTTCTACACAGAGGTTTGGGCCACTAATCACCCAGCGATCTCTAACCTCGAAGGAAAGGGATTTCTGTATCTATTTCCACTTTTGCTGCATCTCTCTATGTTTTCTCCACTCACACCTTCATAATCATATTCTCCACTCTTTATCTAGATGTCCTTCAAACTTTATGTAATGCTAAGGGCATCCTACTGGCATAAAATAGAAGTGAACGCAAATTTGAAGGCTGGTCTGTTGTCCTGAGAGTCACTAAATGTCTCATGCTTTTTGTGTGTGTGTAAAAATTGCTATTGTGGCATGCTTCAACAATTTTGGGGGCTATTAACCTAGCAAAAAGCCATATTTACATAAGCAACCTTGAGTAACAAATGATGGTACTATGAGGGGCTCATGGTTAATGATCTGCTGTCCACTGAAGCCAAAGACATACACAAGCCTGGGCGCCATGTAAACCGCCGCAGTGGCCTAACCTGTAGCAGTGCAATGTGAGTGTCCTGCAGCGCCACCTAGCTGCTGTATCACACTTGAACTGTATATATGTTGATAAAGTTACAATAAAAATGTATATTGCTTCTTTTTGCAAACTGCATTGCAGTCTTTTGTGTCTGGTTTTGTGTGGTCAATCTGTTCAATGGAGTGAGAAGCCAGTGCAAGTGGTTGTTTTTAGGGCAGGTTAATCTGTCTAATTAAATTATGGGGGAAAAAAATCAATTAACTCAAAAACAGAACGAATTGGGGAAAGAAAATAACCCTGCATTCAGTGCATTGGAGTTGTACAGCATAAATCTTTAAATGCACAATACAAGATACTTCCTTTTCAGTTAACTAAAAAAATGTCAAGGTTGGCAGTCTTTCGTATTCATGTATGCGAGTAAAAGAACTAGGTTGCAGTCAAATTCTGTAGTCATGTAGAAGTGTGTGTGATTAAAACAGTGGCGGTCACCATCTGTTTGAGCGTATGTGGAGAACACGTTCTGAGGAAGATGACGGGTCATTCGGTTAGTGATGAGGCACTGTAGATGTCTGCCGAGACTCAATCTATCGCCTCAAAGCAATGTCTGCCTATCCACTGGCAGAAGAAAGCTTGGGCAGATGAGGATTGATTTACAGAAAAGTCATGACTGCGGCAGAAGTCTCGAGCCCCTTTATCCCCACTCCCGCCTCCCGAGGTAAACACTCATTTGCTGGTATAAATGTAGAGAAAGCAGACAGAAAACTCATCTCTAAAAGCCTGGAACTAAAGCAAGACGTGTTACCACATCAAAAGTGACATCTATCCGCAAAACAAACTGCTTTTATGTACCCACCTCTCCAGATGAAAACATCTTTGACATTTAACAAAACGCACTCTTTTTGTGTTTTTCTCATATCGAGTGAGCCCACCATGCACTCCATTGGTATTTTGATTAATATACAACGATCTACAGAGGATATTGTTTTTAATAATAGAGCACCAAGCTCATAGTATTTGCTTTTTGCCCACAATGTCTGGTAGACGTCTCGGTAAAGATCCGTGTTGAAAAGAATTTGCTGCAGTGGCCATCTGGGACCTGTGAGGAAAAGGCAGTAGCCGACGTGTAAATATCAAGTCCTGCGGCCCACATTCACACACCCGCATGCAGTCCCCTAACGTATTAATAGCAACAACGTCACTGATCTTTAATCTGATCTTTTCGTCTTCCATCCTGTGAGCCATTTAAGAAAAACACAATGGCCCTTAAGTTCCTCAATTGCACGCGTTCACTGCTGTAGCCGACTCTGCTGCTACTACTAACAACAGCTCTTCTTTTGATATTTTACAATCTTTCTTTCTCATAGCATGGTTAGGGAACTATCAGTGTGAGCTTTTGGCGTTCATTCGTAGACGATAGCTGTGAGAACCAATGAAGTTTGTGTGCAGTTGCTTCTCCTTAGGCTATGTCGCAACAGTGACTGAGTGATCAACTTCTTGTGTTTACATTTTTGAATAAATTGCAAGATTATTATTGCAAATGATCTCATACTGCATATTCATGTTTTTATTTATTAATTTATTTTGGGAAAATTTGGTTTATATAAAATACTTTGTTTTATCATTATTCTTCAGGAAAAAAAAAAAACAAATCTCAAAGAAAACTAGCCTACTTTATGTCTTCTGTTATCTGGTTTTTAGACTTTTTTTAGAAAAGTAAAAGACCTTTAGTATAATTCCCTTATTTGCGCAAGTTACTGATTTTTACAAAGTAAATGTAAGGAAAAACCTTTGTTGTTATATGAACTAACTGGATTGAAGCAACTTAGGTTTATTTGATTATCCAAAAATGTTTTAGAAAAATCATGTTGAAATTTGAGTATCAAATCGGGCCTTTAAGGAACATTTATTTGTTTATCTGTACATTTATATCTCTGCATTAAAATAAAGAGCTTTGATCACAAAACTAATCATTTAAATATCATCTTCTAAGACATTATTTTGCTCAGTTTGGGCCTCTAAATCAAATTGAGAGTATTGAGAGTGTGCAAACTTTTAAATTTGTTATTTATATATATATATATATATATATATATATTATATTATATATATATATATAGATAAAGATAAATATTAAACTCATGTCTAAAGGTTAAATAAACGGTTTCATAAGTCAGGATTTACAGGGTTAATGCTTTGCAGTGTCTCAAAGCGTTACTGTATTTCAGCATGACCCGAGCATAAAACTGAACAGGACTGTAATAAAACCCTGAGGTCCACGGGGCGCATTTAATACCGCATCCTCTGAGCTGAGCAACTCACACACGTGGAGTTACAGCATGATAGAATTCATCAGAATCCATCAACAGCAGATCTCTGTCATCAATCGGTGCGTATCACACACCGACAACAGTCTCGCGTCTATCCGGCACTTGAACCCGATAAGATAAGACCATCTCTGCAGTTTTTTAAAAGGAAAGTGCTGTCTGCAGCGAGCAGAATCTTGCCAGTGATCTGCTGAAGCTCTCAGTGGAGGGATGTGGCATCGCTCACCCTGCCTCTTACAATGTCTAGTTTTCATGTATCAGCGGGTGAGAAAAGAGATGCTTTCGGTCTTTTCTGCCACCGGATCCTGACATGTGTTGCTCTGCAGAGTCTAGGAAATCCGATTTAATACATGGATATTGGATCTGCAGAAACGACTGAACATTTACAGGCATATAGAGTCAGGTTATTTTTCTTCACTATCCTGTTTCACTCAGAAAGCCTCACATTGTGAAAGTGGGTTGCAAAGGGCGTTTCATGATTCAAAACACTAAATATGCATACACAACTGTTCTTTCACAATTTGACAGCTCTATTCATTAGCCGTTAAACTTTATTGGTCTATAGTGATATAAATGCCCGAGATTGTAGGCCTAAGCGTCCCGATCTAGCCGGTTGTTCTATACGCGGCAGGAGAATTACGAGACGGGATAGATGCTTGTTTCTATTTGGTTCCTGAAGAACCATCCGCTCTGGCTGTGTCAAATCCCTTGCACTTTTCCAGAATGCCTCCAGGTATATTCCACTTTCATTTGTCATCCAGAAATATGATGGCATCAGCTCTTCAACTCCACAGAGAGAGTTTTTCATAACACTGCTGCAAGACATTGACAATAAAATATCCACCAATCACTTCTGGAGACGGGTGAAGTCATTGTGGCCTAGGTAAGCAGATTTACATTTGGATGTTTTTAATGAAATACTTGGTTCAATATAAAATCTCACGTTTGGCTGGTTTACATTCAGGCTCATTAGTTTCCTTGCCTTCTGTACTGTATATGAAGTGTCTTGCACATGGAGAACACTTTTATTTATAGTTTTCTTATTTTTACCCAATGTCTAACAGCCGACAACTCCGATGTGTGTGTCGAGTTTCATGCAATTTGAAGCATGCGAACAGTCTTTAAAAACTCCTGAGAAGAATATTAAAGTTTGATGCCTTGTCATGGTAACAACATTTAAGATATATTTAAAAATTGACACTTCCTGCTGCCAGTTGGTGGCGCTGTAACTTTGACTCACAATAGTCACATCCATGTGATCGGCCTGCTACAAAGAACACATAGCTAAAGTTTCATCAAAATACATCAATCTATGCGGATGTTATAATACACTTTCTTTTTCATAAATTCATTGTCCTGCCACAGCCAAACTGTTTAAGAAAACTTCGCAATTTAGCATTGTAAAGGCTATTTTTATGAGACTGACCAAATATGATGTTAATCTGAGTTAGTTCAAGTTTGATGCCTGGAAAAGGCAAAAACTGCACAAAAATAGAAATATTGTATAATTTATTGTTTAGAAGATATTACGTTAATCCCTCACCATGGCAACACTGTTCAAGATATCCAAAATGCGTTTACAACTTAGTATCCTCAGTGTTTGGTCATCATGTTGACACATTTTGGAGTAAATCATATGAAAAACATGAAAGGTTTTTGTTTTTTTGTAAAAAAAGAAAAGAAGGTTTATAGTTTTATAAAGGGAGACAAAGACAAAAGAAACCAACATTTGAATGATGTGTGGGTGAGTAAATAATGAATTTTCAATTTTGGGTGAAATTTTCTTTTCAATTTACAACACTGTTGGGTTCATGCAGCCCTCTCAAAATGTCTTGGCATGGTACTATGAATTTTAAATCCGATATTCACATTCACAAAATTATACTAAAGTGTGCAGCTCTGAATCTGTGACCTTTGCATTATTCTTTGTTGCGCTGAGTAGAAACATTTCTGTAAAAAAAACATGTGCTTTTAAAATAATGTCCCAGGTTGCACCATATGTTCTTCACAAAAAAAACTAAACCCACTTTATTTTTTTTCTTGACAAAGAAAATGTAATTTTTGTTCCCCATTTAAATCCATCGAGAACAACGACACGGTTGGGGATGTTGGCAGTCAGACAAGAAGCACATGAAATTACAGTGTTTGTGTTCCCCATGGCTCATATTCAGTGCCAAGAGCTATTTTTTAGCCAAAAACCTCACGTTGCCAATTGTGACTATAGGTAAGTAGAATCTGTATCTTTTCAACTTATTCTAAAGGCTGATGCCAGTTTTGACTGTTTTTTGTCCTAGACAAAGTGATTTTGTCCAGTAATTAAATGGAAAGCAAATGGAGATTTTTGATGCCCAAAAGTGATCTATCACGACTGTGACCTGAAATGATACCAAATCAGCAATGAGAAGTTCGTTTTTAATATGAAGTTACATTTTTCCGCTAATTATTCCAAGACCAATTCATTAGAGCTATGCCATCCACATTCATTATATTTCCACCCTGTTACTTTTTGACCCATTTATTTCCCATTTAAAAATATTTTTCAATACACATCCACATGTTTTCATGAGGACTTTCTATAGACATAATGTTTTTTATACTGTACAAAAACTGTATTTTATATCCTCTTACACTAACCATAACCCTAAACCAACTAATTTTAAGAAAAGTAGCGATTCATTTAAAAAATGTATCGAATCACTTTAAGAAAAAGTATTGATATCATTTTGGAGAATTAGCTTTTCTTTTTAAGAAAAGTAGCGATTCTTTTTAAGAAAAGTTGTGATTCTTTTTGAAAATAAGTGATTCATTTTAGAAAAAGTAGCAATTAATTGAAAAAAAAAAAAGCTATTCTTTTTAAGAAAAGTAGCGATTTATTTTGAAAAAAGTTTAAATTAATTTTAGGAAAAGTATCATTAATTTTAAGAAAAGTAGCAAATCTTTTTGAAAAAGTAGCTATTCTTTATTGAAAATTAGCGATCTTTTTTGAAAAAGTAGCGATTCTTTTTGAAAAAGTAGCGATTCTTTTTGAAAAAGTAGTGATTCTTTTTGAAAAAGTAGCGATTCTTTTTGAAAAAGTAGTGATTCTTTTTGAAAAAGTAGCGATTCTTTTCAGAAAAAAGTAGCAATTCTTTTCGGGAAAAAAGTAGCGGTTCTTTTAAAAAAAATAGATTAATTTTAGGAAAAAGTAGCAATTCTTTTTTTTTTAAAGTATCGATTCCATTTAGGAAAAGTATCAATTAGTCTTAAGAAAAGTATCGATTCATTTTAGGAAAAATGGAGCGATTCTTAAAAAAAAATAGCGATTCTTTTAAAATAAGTGATTCATTTTAGAAAAAGTAGCAATTAATTAAAAAAAAGGTATTCTTTTTAAGAAAAGTATAGCGATTTATTTTGAAAAAAGTTTAAATTAATTTTAGGAAAAGTATCATTCATTTTAAGAAAAGTAGCAATTCTTTTTGAAAAATTAGCTATTCTTTTTTGAAAAAGTAGCGATTCTTTTTGAAAAAGTAGCAATTCTTTTTGAAAAAGTAGCGATTCTTTTCGGAAAAAAAGTAGCGGTTCTTTTAAAAAAAAAAAAAGATTAATTTTAGGAAAAAGTAGCGGTTCTTTTAAAAAAAATAGATTAATTTTAGGAAAAAGTAGCAATTCTTTTTTTTTTAA
The DNA here is from genome assembly GCA_036326025.1 of Chrosomus eos. Classification (NCBI taxonomy): domain Eukaryota; kingdom Metazoa; phylum Chordata; class Actinopteri; order Cypriniformes; family Leuciscidae; genus Chrosomus; species Chrosomus eos. The sequence goes on from CM070840.1 coordinate 10,107,973, forward strand.
AGTATCGATTCCATTTAGGAAAAGTATCAATTAGTCTTAAGAAAAGAATCGATTAATTTTAGGAAAAATGGAGCGATTCTTAAAAAAAAAAAAGCGATTCTTTTTGAAAAAGTATCGATTCTTTTAGAAAAAGTATCAATTCTTTTAGAAAAAGTAGCGATTCTTTTAGAAAAAGTAGCGATTAATTTTAGAAAAAGTAGTGATTTTTTTTTTTAAAGTATCGATTAATTTTAAGAAATGTAGCGATTCTTTTTGGAAAAAGTAGCAATTAAGAAAAGTAGCAATTCTTTTAAAAATATGTTTTAATAGGTAGCGATTCATTTATAAAAACATTGAGACATTTTTGGAAAAGTATCAATTCTTTTGAATAAAATTAGCGATTTATTTTGAAAAAGTAGCGATTCTTTTTAGGACAGTAAAGAACCTTTCCACAAAAATATTAACCAGCAAAAACTGTTCTCATAATAAATGTTTCTTGAGCACCAAACATACAGCATACAGGATCATATAACTGAATAGCCTACTAATATATTTTTTTTTACTGTTTTTTTGATCAAATAAATGCAGGCTTGAGCATAGCGCAAACTTTTGAATGGTAATGTTACACATTGTAAGTTTTAAACAAATCTAAAATTAGTTATTTAAACGCTACAAGTGAAAAAAAAATGCAACCTTGTTGGATCGAGAACTTCCAAAAACATTTTCAAAACGTACTAACTCCAAACTTTTGAACGGTATGAAAAAGTGTGATGCATGCAGTGTGGTGAAGAAAATTAATTTTGGCCCAGAGGTTTCCACAGTTCTACAGCAGCAGCTCATATAGTTTTAGTCCCATCTCAGATCGTGCTGCACAAGTGAGAGCTGTCATTAGGAGGAATACAGGCTAGAAGCAGGGAGGACTACATTAGCCTAATAACAGACATCTGGTGGCCATTCATTAACTTCCATCCTTGATGTCCTCGACCTGGAATGTCATTTTCTTTTTTTTTTTACTTTGTAGAGATTCACCTTTGGTCAAATCAACAAAAGAGAAGGTGGAGAGGAAAGAAGCTTTAAAGGGAGGGCAGAGGGACAGCGGTGAGACGTTCATTAACTGAGTGGATGCCTGTCGTGGGACGTCTTAGAACTAGTGATCATCCTACAGGCTCTGATCTTAGATGACCTCTGATTAACCGAGGGGATTTTTGTACTTGTGCAACACAGGATCTTTACATTTTGATGTACCGCCCTTAAGACTGATTTTAGGGTGTTAAAACAAATCAGACTGATTAGTTCAGTTGTATGAACAGGACTGCTCTATCTTACATAAACCTGTTGAAATGTCTTAAGTCTATATACAGTTATGGATAAAATAAGCAATATAAATGTTTGAGATGTGCTTATCTGTACAAAACCCATGTTGCTACACTGTTCTTAATGCATTGCTAAGTATTTGAGTGAGTGGGTCTTCAAATTGAAATGTGTAGGCCACACATACTCAGAATTTGTCCCCTACATTTAACTCATCCAAGTTATTAAGAGTCTGGACCAATAGTGATGCTTTTCTTTAGCAAACACTTAGAAATATGAACAAAAAATAAAAACGTTTCTTTTCTTGCAGCTTAGTAGGCTATAATAAATGAGTGTATTGTGGCAGTCTTGAGCAAGGTCAAAGTCTGTCTGGCTAATTTATAGTAATACATAGATGATAAAAGCACCAAAATCCATCCTTAATTTAAAAACTAAAAATATAACAGTGTATTTATTAATTTAATAATAATAAAAAAGATGCCTTACCATACTACATGTACTAAAATTACAAAAACTAAACCCAAAATAAAAGCAAAATGGATCATTAAAACATAAGCAAAATTTTTTTTTATCAAACTTAAAAAGGTAACATTAAAAAGCAAATTCAAAATATGAACTATATATCTAAATAAAACATGACCCTCACTTGCCACTTGACGAAGTTGAAGCAAACAATGCTGGGTTCATGGCTGGTCAAGTATTCTGTAATGATGATCCACTGAAGGCAAGCTTGGAGAATTTATTTAGATTCTTTTTCAAACATTGGGAATATCATAATAAATTTACAGGTTTAAACTTTAGCGTTTTCAATTCTATTATAAGCTGTTGTAATGTTTTGAAACAAAATAAATATAAAATTAATAGCCAGTCCCATAGTGACATCATCCTACAGGAATTAACATAATTTTGTGAGAAAACAACACAAACATCAGTAAGTATTAGCAATGGATTTGATGAATTTAATTTGGATTTCTGACTGAGCCTGCCTAAGCATACTTCTAGAAGAATGCTTTATCTTTTACACTAGAAATAAGTGTCTTTAACAGAAATACTTCCGTAAATTTCAAGCATGCATAACACATTGGATCCATTGTTTTCATTGTTCTTTGAATATGGCTGCCAGATTATGAAACAGGAAATAGTCATCTTAAAATGAGAAGGGTATTTAACCATTCAGTTCTAACAAACTGCATTGTTGTTCCAAACTACAGTATATGTGTGTGTGTGTGTGTGTGTGTGTGTGTGTGTGTGCACATCCATCCATTGAAATTACATCCACAATGTCTGGTGTTCACACTTTTTGCTTATCTACTGCATGGAAAGGGCATGCCGTGGGTCTAAATAATGCATTACATCTTTAGTTTATCTTGGACATACTGCAAAAGAAGTCTATTTCCCCACTGCCAGAGAAAATATGCTTGCAGTGCTGCTAAGGTGTCAGTGTGTGTGTGTGTGTGTGTACCTCTGAGAGAGAGAGAGAGAGAGAGAGAGAGAGAGAGAGAGAGAGAGAGAGAGAGAGAGAGAGAGAGAGAGAGAGAGAGAGAGAGAGAGAGAGAGAGAGAGAGAGAGGAGAAGAGGAGAGAGAGAGAGAGAGAGAGAGAGAGAGAGAGAGAGAGAGATGTAGTTCTTGTATATTTGGATCTCTGAGTTTTGTATTCTGGAGAGGTGTGAAAAACTAACTTGGAAAATGGCAAGAATAATCTTCAGTCATACACCTGCCTCTGCCCCAGGGACTCGACCGTGCCAGGAAATATTTTTATATTTATTTGTATGTATTTGTCAAACGAGGTTCGCTGGCTTAATGAAGCTGTGCTGGAGTAATCTGGACTATATTACACTGTAAAAAAAGTTAACTCATTATTTTGAGTTATCTTTTTGCATGGGTTTTTTTTAGTTTAACTAACTTATTTCGATAAGTTGAGGACAAGAAAACTTAGAATTTCTTGTTGTCTGGACAATCTAGTTAAAAAATAAGTTGAAATAACTAAATTGCTAAAATATTTTTTACAGTGACACTGTAAAAAAAGTTAACTCATTATTTTGAGTTATCTTTTTGCATGGGTTTTTTTTAGTTTAACTAACTTATTTCAATAAGTTGAGGACAAGAAAACTTAAAATTTCTTGTTGTCTGGACAATCTAGTTAAAAAATAAGTTGAAATAACTAAATTGCTAAAATATTTTTTACAGTGTAGTTGATCAAGTTGAGAAACTGTTTTAACCACAGGTCTTCTCTAATGACAGCACTATTTAAATTTGCATTAAATCATAGTAAGGAATAAATGACAGTGTACCTTCAAATGAAACAGTGGATTTCCTTATTTCACGTCTCTTGATTGTGATTGGTCTCATCCGAGTAACTAACCACCACGACTTTCATGGCTCTCGTACCCAGGGTGACCACCATCAAACAAACCAAATGTGGAACGATTATAAGTTTGTGTGGGACAATGTGGGACATGTTACCAACACTAAAACATAACCTAAAACTGTTATATAATGTTTATCTAACTTAATAAAAATATTTGTATTCTGCCTTTCAGCTGATAAAAATGCTTTCCAAAAATCCCTTCCAAAAAACCATTACATCAAAATGTAACACAACATGTCTTTATTTTACATTTAAAGCTGCAGTAACACACACACACACAATCTAGATGCCGGCAAAACAACATCAGATATACTAGATGTGTGGTTATTTTTCTGTTTAGCTGGCGTAATAGGCCCTCTGCTTAGTTCCATGGTTTTGTTTATATAATTTTCTTTTCTTTTGTTGGTTGTTTGTTTGGTCTCAATGTTTAATGTTTTTTTATATGATTTAACATTCAAAGAAAGCAACAAACCCTGTTTGTTCCCCTGTAACAAACACATAGAAAATACTGTTGTAGGTCAAATCTCAACTGGCAAACCCATGTACAGCGATGGCTGCCATTTTAAAGCTTTTATTGGTTACACTTTATTTTGATAGTCCACTTTAGACATTCTACTGACTATAAGTAACTTTTCAACTACATGTCAACTAACTCTCATTAGAGTATTAGTAGACTGTAGTAGACTCTCAGTAGACTGGTAGGTGTTAGGGTTCGGGTTAGGAGAACAAGTTGACTTGTAGGTGCCAAGTTACTTATAGTCAGTAGAATGTCTTTTGGGGGACCAACAAAATAAAGTGTTAGCAGATAATAAGGAGACAGTCTACTAATACTCTACTAATACTCTAATGAGAGTTAGTTGACATGTAGCTGCAAAATTACTTATAGTTAGCAGAATGTCTAAAGTGACTATCAAAATAAAGTGTTACCCTTTTATTTGCCCAGTAGGAAGGGCACTTCCATTGTCAGTGACATCACAGGGGGAAATCGGGGAAACTATAATTTCTAAGGCATTTTTCTTTGTTTAGACACATCTTTGTAATTAATAGTGGTTTCATATTAATACCATTTGTTTTGAGTATTTGTGTAGTTTTATCTTGCTTTATCTATGTTCCAGAAGTGGAGCAGCCTAATTCTATTAAAGGGTTCCTGGTAGCCATTTTAGGAAAGAGTGTTTAGAGTGTGTTTGCGTGTTGGATTACTCCTTGTATTTTTGGGCCTGGATATTGGCATAGCCAGAATGCACACGTGAACGACTTATACATTTGTATATATATATTTTTTTCATTTACTTTATTTCTTTTCCTTGTTATTGTCACTGTAGGCTATATATTTTTTCTTGGGAATCACGACTTTTGCACCAAAATAAACACCCTGGACTTTAAATTTTTCTCCATTGTCATAGATTTTACACCTTCACCGCTGGCACACCCTAACAGGAAACTTCATAGCATAGCTTTAACATTCATAGAACCTTTCCAATGCACAAATGGTTCTTTATAGTAGAAAATATTATCAAAATGTTCTTTACACTAAAAAAAAAGGTTCTTTTAAGAACTGTTAACTACACACCCAGACAATAACAAAGTGTCGGCCCCGATCCGGGTCACGTGTGGATTCCACGCGTACCAGAAGTGGGCCGGATCTGGGCCGACAATATGTTACTGTCTGGACACACAATTGTTAATCACACTTACGTTGTTATAGTCAAGTTATGTTTACCACAGGCTTTATTTTACTCATAAATTGAAAAACCCTCTTATAAAACCTCAAATACCAGCAACAATTCGACTTCCATGTTCTGATATCATACCTGCACCCCTCTATAGCCAACGGCATAATAAACTGGACAGCTTTTGGAGTTTGACATGTAAATTCCCACAGGATTTTCAAGATTTATTATTGTGAGAAATGAATGCTGGTAACAGACTCTAACTAATTTCCACGATTCCCATTTCAGTTTGCTCGCATTTTATCGCCTCTGATGTTGAAAACATTGAAGGTTACGAGTCTTGAAGTTTCCGCTGTACATATTCAGTGCATACTTGTGGTCAGTAGAGATTCTTAAAACGTTTTGAATTCTATTAAAATGTTCTTTGTTTTAATACTATACTTTGTGCCGGTGCTACTCACACACATTCCGGTGGCTTTTTCTTTTGAATTTCTCATTCTCATGAATTTCATGCCAAACAATCTTGAATACCTTTTACATTTCCACAATGGTTTGACCTTCAGAATTCTCCAGCGCTCACACATGTTCTCCAGCACTATACTTCATTCAAGTATCCATCTTAAGCGTGAAAACATGAACCCATGCACATTGTTGTAGGCTTAGATTCTCTATTCCTTCAAATCTGACAAATGAACATCCTCATGCAGCCAAATACCAAATGCAGTGTGTGTTCTTCCCTTTTGAAAGTGCATGTTGCCAATGTTTTGCCGATATTCCCATTAGCAGCAGAGGGAACAACACCGCCATTACTCCTCCAGGAGAAGGACTTAGATGCCGAGCCAAAGTTGGGCTTTTGTTCTGGGAAGAAAAGCGAGATGCTGAATGGTGGATAATGATCTTACCGAAGCCCGTTGGCTGTCTGAGTTCAGGCGGCGTTCTTTGGGTAACCTTGGTTCACTTCTCCTTTCTTATCAACTTCAGATGGGTCTTCCAGAAACATATTCTGTAGTGGTTAGCAACACAAATATCTGAATACTTCCATGAGTATTATTATGTGACATTAGCTGATAAAAATAAAAGTGTTTGTAACTTTGAAAGTCTTACCCTGAATAGGAAAGCATAAATCAAAACCCTGACGTTAAATGAATCCTCAGCTTTTAATTCCTGTTATCAATGAAAAAGTTGGATGTGCCTAAAGTAAAAAATCCTCATGTTTACTGAAGCTGAACTTCTTAACAAATGGAAAAGCTGATTTAAAAATCAATAGGCTGCCTTGTTCAAGGGCAGATTAACTCCAGATGCAAGAAAAACTGACACTTTGCTTTAAGGGGAAAAAATGCAGATATGAAAACACTCACTAGATCTAGGAAATAATCTGCAATATCTTTCCTACTATAAATAGGAGTGAACAATGGGAACGATGCAGCTGATTTTGGCTGAGCCTGTTTGTTGGCTTGGTTCAAAGAATTTGTTGAATACACAGTGGATCTGCTGGAGTATATGCACTGAATTGATTATTCTCTTTGTCAGTGTTGCATATGTCTGCCATGATAAAGGGAATGTTGCATTTCTGAACCAATATACCACAAATGTACTCGAGGTGATGTTGTGAACTCCAGTTTTCTCAGCCAGGGAAGAAATACAAAAGCGTCTCTGGACCAGTTGATCTGTGTTAGGGTGTACAGTTAAAAATAACTTTGTCAACACTTATATAAATGTACATTTTATGTATATATATTATATATATGGTACTTTACCTGTAGTGATTATACAGTATCATTGTTTAAAATTAATATCCATTACCCATTTACTCTCAGATTCAACAGTTTAAAATTAACAATATTTCAAATTACATGATTAATCCCAACGCATTCTCACCCCAAGGCGTCATCTAACTGACAATTTTGACCATGCTTCAATATTCGACGCTAAAGGCACCCTTTAGCGTCAGTTAGTTGACGCGATCCAGGGTGTCATCTAACTGACGCTAAGGGTAACTCGTCAGTTAGATGACGCGGGTAGGTTTAGGTCTGGGTAGAAGGGCGTCATCTAACTGACGCTAAGGGTAACGCGTCAGTTAGATTACGCCCTGGGATCGCGTCAACTAACTGACGCTAAAGGGTACCTTTAGCGTCGAATATTGAAGCATGGTCAAACTGATTCCCAAGGCGTCAGTTAGATGACGCCTTGGGGTGAGAATGGGCTGTTAATCCACCCTAAAAAGGCAATTATGAAAACAAATCGAAGCAAATTAATTCCTATAAATACTTGTTAATAATACTGACATTTTTTTTTTAATTAAAACAATTGAATCACCAACTATGATTTTTGCAAATATATGCCATTCATTTCTTAAAGGTGGGGTATGTGATTTGGAAAACGACCGGCAGATTTTGAAAATATACAATTCAAATGGTCCTACCTTCTTTCCTCCAACGCTGGCCCTGACTCCACCCATTCGAAGAACATGGACACGCAATCATGCACGAGCGAAAACTCAGATGCGCGAGAGATTGTAATGACGATTTACTACTAATCATGGAACCGGCTTTATTGACGAGATGCGCATGCGTCACGAGCTTTGAGTATGCGCACGACGGGGGTCACGCGCGTTGGGGGAGGGGTGTGTGGGACGACCGTTTGATTGACGAACTTACTGTCCAATGATTCTAGGTGGTCTTGGAAATGATTGGCTGGAGTTTTTCGAGTCCTGCCCGTTCCACAGATGATTAAATTGCTTAATTTTCATTTCAGTGCTTCTAACTCAGTGGCTGTAGGTGGGTTAGGAATACGATTTCAAGTTATTTTGAAAAAATGGACAAAAAAGAGAATCACATACCCCACCTTTAAAGTAGCATTGTAATGTAAGGAAGTTGATGGATTATTATAATTTGGTCACAAATTTCCAAAATGAAAAAATGTTGATTGTGGTTTATAAAGACCATAAATGTGAATATCACTTAACATTTCTTTTGTTTTCTAAGCAGACACAAAAATACACAATACATGAAGATTCATAAATCAGTATCCAGTTTCTAAAGAATCATTGCAGATAAAGACAAATGTTCCTGAAGCTTCTCCTTCAAAAAGAATCATTTAGCAGGCCTGTGTTGTCACACACTCTATAATCGTGAAACCGGCTGTAAAACTTTCTGTTTAAAACAAACCTGTACGATAGATGGGCAGTTTAGTCACAGGCAAAACCAACTCCATAAAACAGGCTCTCAAAGAGACATCAATAGCTGTTAATATTTAATTTTGCCCATCCGATAATGCGTTTCACTGAAACAAATCATTACTGTATTGAATTTGAGATAAATGGTGTGCAGAAAATTCTTAGGCTTAAAGCATTTTCCACTGTTCTGCAAAGTATGCAATTTATATGCATGTTATATAAAGACATATGCGATTATTTATTACGCTTTCATTTCAGGGACAATTTAGATTCTTCATTTTGCAATAAAACACACATCAAACATTACAACACATCGACATAAAGTCCTTTTAAAGTTTTATTCACTTAAACTTTTCAGTGTTAAAGCAACAAGAAAACATTTAGAATGTCCTTTGGTGTGATTTTCTTTTTTTTACATCTCAGTATATATACTGTATGTAAACTGATATTCTTTGATGCCAGCACGTTGCCAATATACTTTAGGAAAACTTCACAATCAAACTGAAGGAGAAAAAAAAGTGTAAATGAAATCAAATTTCAGACAAACGTAATTGAATATTTAATTCTGTTTGCACCTTGATTGAACGCACTAAAATATTGCCCTTAAACACATTTCAGCGATAATACAAAAAAGTTTATGCTCTACATCATCTTTACTCTGTCAAGAAAATAACTTCTGTATTAATACAAAAATTAAATACACTGATGACTGTCTAAGCACTTCATCTGTTTGGGTGAAAGCACATCTTTGACCGTGGCCTCAGCAAACAGTCTGTCACATTTCAAAGTCATGAGTTTTTAATCAGATTTTTTTGGAGGATAGGGGTTGTGCCACATGAGTGTGACTAACATCACACAGACTGAAAGGAAACCAAAAATATATATATGAAAAAAAAAAATATCAAGGGTTACAGAATTACATTCACAAAAGCACATGGTGGAGGAAGGACGGGCTCTTGACACAAAGGACACTCTAAAGTTTATTTTCGAAGGTGGGGTCGGTGGGACGAGCTCAATTTGAAAGCAGATCAAATGTGACATTTTCAATAGATTTTCTTGTACCCACAATGCACTGACAGCAAAGAATGCTTGTTTCCTTTCTTAAGTCTTTTTCCATATTATTACTGCTTTATCTTTATAATTTTTTTTTTTATAAATGTCCAGTTCACACAATCCAGACAGTTTTCCATCGCTCTGTGTCACAATAGCCGAAAGCAGTCTACAGCCAACATGATACCCAGAATGGCTCAGGTGAGGGGCGGCAGCTGGCTTTACTTGTACATGCCGCTGGCTGAACGCAGCTCCTGTTGCCGTGGTGATAAAGGGAGGAAAGGGATGAGTATTGTCCGCTCCGATCCCTGTCACTCTCTCGTTTTGTTAGGGGAGTGAGTATCTATTATGGCTTGGTTCAAGTCTCTACTTCCTCTTATTTGCTTCATAAAGCATACGCTCTGGTACATTTTATAAATAACACCTTTTTTTTTACTTTTAGATTTTTGTATTGAATCAATTTTTATAAATGCTATTTTTGTATGTATTTATTTATTATATTTTGTCTGTCATCCTCTGAAATTTCGCTTTGATATTTGGGCACATTCCACATGGCCGGCCGAGTGTCGGTAGGTCTGGTGCGCTGCTCATACAGAAGAAGCTGGATAGTCAGAGATCTACCTCTCAGAGGACCGTGACCCAGCAGATCTCCATGAGGACGAACAGCAGCAAAAGCAGGATCGGCGCAGGGGGGCGGAGAGAAGCCTGGCCCGAGTCCGGCCCTCCGCAGCCGCCCGGCTCATTCTCACACCGCGGTTTCTCACACGCAGGCCGGTGTACGTCGGAGGACACTGACAACGGATGTTGTTCACACACACACCACCGTTTTGGCAACGCAGAAGTTCATTGTCACACACCCGGGCTGTGGTATTGAGAGGAAAAGGGTAAGCAGAAGACAAACACACACACACATGCTACACCCAAACAAGTATGAACACTTCTATGATTACATAGAGCTCAATCCTGAGATATCATAATTCATCTATTGCTGAAAATAGACAGAAATAGTCAATACAAAGTGCAGGCAAAGTATTGATTGAAATGAATCACAAGTAGAAAACTTAATATCATTATTAATAGAAAATCATAAGTAAAAAAAATATCGATATACATTTGTTTTACAGAAACTCTTTAGCTTCGATTATTATAATTTCGTTTTCCCTCAAAAAGTTTACTTGGCATCCCTGCTCATCGGCCACCTCAATATTATTTGAAAAAAAGTTGAAGTAGGCTACTACAATTTGTCTGGTTTCATTTGAAACGTCATGTCACTCAAGAGACCTCAGCACCAAACCATTAACATGGCATACTGTAGGTTTCTACAAATCCCCGACAATGAATTGCATTCTCCATTATGTGGCGGCACTGCATCCGACAACAGGGACACCAAGGCCAGTCCTGCTCCCTTCAGATGCAAGCTGTTGAGCAAGCTTCAGGCAAACAAATTCCAGTGCAAACTAGCAAAACCAACACAGACAAATAAAAACCAATGAACAAGCCATGCCTCTCACATCTTCATCAAAGCACTGTAAACCTGCTGATCGGAAAATAATCATCTAAAACACAAACATTGACCTCTATCGGCTTGCGAGGAATGGTTCTGAGAGGTTGCAGCATCTGTTTAATGGTTGTTACTGGGCTATTTTGGGATGGACTGAGCTGACAAGAAGAGCTGGATGATAGAGAGAGGAGGTGTAACTCTCCCAGTCATAACAGGCTGATTAGGGAGCTGGCAGAACTACATGGTCTCCAGCTTCTCTCTCTCCATCTCCTGTGTGGATACGGGCTTTATGGTTGAGTCAGGGAAAAATGAGCCCCTGTTTGTGTCCATAATTCCCCCTGTTCATCACTGCCGAGTCTTTTTACGATGCAGATCAATCGTTCCCAAGTGAAAACCCACACTCGTACCACAAAACAAGACTCAGACACTGGACCTGCAAGATGAACAAGCTATTTGAATTATCAGTGATTAACACACACATATAGATTGAATTTGTTCAATTAGTATTAGTCTCATTAGTATTTGTTAGTAAAAACAAGCAAATCATTCATTTCAAGTCATTAACGCTTGGATACACTGATATACGGAACACGCACATGATATGCAGGAAAAAAATAGGCTAAATTCTGCGCACAATTTATGGATTTGTTGCCTTGATTTATAAATCATGCGCACATTTTACTTATTCGTTCCCTCGATTGACTATGCGCACAATTTACACTTTTTTTTTCTTGGATGTGCGGGTCTCTGTACTGATACAATTTAATTGTAATAGAAATAATAATTATTATTAACAAAACAAAATTATCAGTGTGTATCCAAATGTTAAGAAATGATTATGAAAATAAATTAAATTGTGCTAAAGTATTAATTCAATTTAGCAAAATTAATGCATTTTCCTAGACACTGCAATAGTTTTGATCTTCTCTGTCTGATCTTTGAAGACTTTAACAATATATAGGTGTTAGTGAACAAACTTAATATACAGTTACCTCTGATGAGCTTATTTTCAAAGGTTTGAATATAATCATAAACATTATGTGATATGCTTCTTTTGTTCTATTGCTCTCTCTTCACACGTTAAAAAATGTTTCCATAACAGAATCGCAGTAGGTCAATTAGTTAATCTAGGGTTTTTCTTAAAATAATCAAAATATTAATTTAGACCAGTATGTTTTACTTCTGGGGATCTGATGTAGTCATGAAATGACAATCAACTGTCCTTTTCCGAGCACATTTTTAACTTGTCTAGCCTGCCCATAAGAAAAGATAAAGAAATGATGGATCAAAAGTTGAAAAACAGCTGTTTAAAAAAGAGGCTTGTTTACAAAAGAAGCTTTATTGATTCAATCTCCAAGTTGCCCAATGCTCTTTTATAGACAATTGTTTTTTTCTTTTATAAATTAATCTTATTTTTAAAAGATGTGTAGGACATATTGACTCTTTGCAATTGAGACATCAATGTTGCCTCTTACCAAACTGTCCAAAAAGATGTAAGAGATAATGAGTTAATTGTGTATGTGGAAAGAATTTTAGAACAACTCCTCTTTGCAGGAAAGAGCAAATTGATCGATAACCTTTTCCACAACTGTGGCCTTTGGCAAAAGTGTTCTTGTGCTTCATCTAAAGACAGACTTTTTTGTGTGTGTAGATAATATATCTTTCAAGAGTTTGGGTCTTTTTGGTTCACCCTAAGAGTTCAACTCTTTCTGTCTCCTCAGTTTGATATCCCCTGATGACCAGAAAAAGGTGCTGAGGCAAGAAGAGCCCGGTCAGTGATTTATAGCAGGTATGGGTGCAAACAAACGCCTTCACCTTCCAAAAGAGGGGGGCATGGAAACTATTTACTCTGCTGTTGGTTGAGAATGTATCTCTCATATCTTACAAACAGTTTAACCTCTATATCCTACCCCACGCTCTCTAGAGCCCAGGCACAAGAAGGCTTTTTTTATCTAATAAATATGAGAACCTATTTTAAGAGAGCAACAGAAGGTCTGCTTATGTTTAAAGCATGGGCACTCACAACAAGGAAAAATGTGCTCAGCCTCATGCATTCATAATTTGCTTGCATGTAAATAAACCATAATAAGAGAATAAATTGAGCCATTTATTTGGGTTTGCTTTTGATAAGAGGGATACTATTATTGAGAACAGCAGTAGATTGCATGGTGCGCTGGGAAGAAAAGGCTAATTTGAAGAAAGATTTGAGCTTTAATTGCATACTGAAATCTGCAAACAGATGGACGGGATCAGGAAAACGAGCGTTAGATTACATTTATCACACACATTTTAGCCTTTGGGACTTTTAATGAGACAAATGCAAAATGCTTAAATCTCTTATCTAGGACATCTAACAAAAAAGCGTCTGTGTTGATGACAACATCAAATTAAAATGGTTATGGTGCTTTACCGTAGTGCATACCATTGACTGAAACAGTCACATGATAATGCATCTTCAAGCTGGTGGGAGATGGATGTGTATAAAGAACATGTCTCTTTATTTCTCTTTGAGTACATCTTCTAGAATAGACAGCAATGAGAGTGCATTTGCCACATGACACCACTTGTACTGTAACAAACTCTCTGGTTTACTTTAATCTTGTGACATGTGATGGTGTGAATTTCTGCTTCTCACACCTAACCAGCCTCGCACTGTTACATTCAAAGCCGCTTTGAACTCAACATACACATTTGCTGGACTGTCCATCTTACATTATTACAGCCAAAATCCCTTTGTGTTATCTGAGGCTTTGGTAAATGTTGACCTTTGATGCTAGGAGCCCATTGAAGAATACAAATCAATGCTTGACCTACAGATCGTTTCAACCGCAACACTTGGAGCCAAGAGAGAGAACCAGCCATCATAATGTGGCCATAACAGCAAACAGCCAGAGAACACAGCGCAGGCGTCAAATGTTCTGCTCACTTCAAATATTAGCTCAGCTGTCTGCGTTCATCTGCACAAATGCACATGCATGGGATTATGCCGAGATTTGTTTGCATGATTTATCTCTGTGCTTGAGAACAATTCAACAGTAATACTATTAATAAAAACAATTCTGATAAATTATGATAATAATTCCCTCAAAATTAAATCTGCAGTTAAACCACTAACAAGGCAGTATAACAGGTGTGACTGAGCCCCGGATGGAAGTCAGTCCAAGTTTTTTTTTTTTGTTCCCAAGTGCTGTAAGCAAACCAAGCTGCTCATTCCTGGGTAAGCCAAAAAAGCAGCAGCAAACATAGAAAATAGAGGGAGAGAAGGGAGAAGGGAGGGTTGAGAGAGAGAGAGAGAAAGGGAAAAGAGAGCAAGGGACTGAAGCTGCAGGTTGGTTGGAGGTTCTACTTACATTTGCAGCCATTGTCCCACAAATATCCTTGTAGACACTCATGGCACTTAGCCCCTGTCGTTCCCTCCTTACATTTACAATATCCTGTGCCATTACAGCGATCAGTGTCTGAGCCAAAGGGATTACAATTACAGTCTGTAGAAACAAGACACACACATACACACAGTGGAGAGATGGGGTCTGTGGTCTTCAGCCTCTCAGATCAGCTCATGAATAAAGTCCCTGTTTTCTACACAAAAAGCATTTTCGCTCAAAATGGGCCTCTGCTGCATCCTTCATGCACATTGCTAGTCTACAAAGGACATATTTAGAACCCGTATATCTAAATATTTACCTTACATCTTCCATTTCAAAGGAATAAAATGAGAAGCATCAGCTGGGGAAGGTGAGTGGGGGTGGAAAATGGAAAAAATGGCATTTAGCTTAGTGAGGAAAACGTATGTTTGTGAATGGAAATGTCTTGGAAGTCCCATTATGCAAAGGCGTAGGGCGATACAGACTATTACAGACTGACTGCACTGTGTATAATTTTACGAAAATATATTCTATATTTAGATTAGCACCAAAAATGAGTGGCATGAAGGGAAGGAACATACAAAAGAGAAAAAGAAAGACAAAGGCACGTGGTGGACGTGGAGGGTTCCTGATTAGCCAATTCGTTTGCTGTCCAAGTGCATTAAAGTCAAATACTGATAATTTCTTACGATTATTTCATAATCAAATCCTTTGATACTACAGGAAATGTCCTTGAAGGGGACCATTTTATTAAAGTCAACATGAAACAGCATTTGCAACACATTTCACTTGCATAATTATAAAACAAGATACTGAAAAACTAACAAAAAAACAAAACTGAAAAATCCAGGTAAATGTTTGGGAATGTCAGTAACTCTCTAGTTCATGGATCACCCCTACTAACATTTGACCTTAAGACATTTGGCCAACTACCCAGATTACCATCTGATTACTGATTACACTGTTGGTGCTGAAGGGCCATTCATAACCTAGATCTCTGGGACATCTATAAAGAAGACAAATATTTTGATATTTTCCATTCAAAGGATTAATCTCTTGTGCTGAAGAACTTGGAGATGTAGCCTGAAACTCTGATGTTACAAACTACATTTGTTTTTTTGTTTGTTTTGTTGTTGGTTTTTTTTGTGTGGGGGGACTACTTCTACTTCTTTTCAGTACAAATTCACCAGTATGCCCAGCACAACAGAACTCTCTGGTATGTGTGAATATAGCCTTAAGGTTTTGCTAAAGAGCAGATACTTGTTTCATTTCTACAGTAAGTAGAAGACATTAATGCATTGCTAAAACACTAACACAGACCTCTCCCAAGATGCACTTTTCACATATTTTGACAGCTCTGTGGCCCTCCTGTGAGTACAGAATTTGCTGGGTTGAGATGGAGGTCAGAGTCTGTGACCTGTAACACCTAAAGATGTGTGTGTAAGTCACACAGCCGTGACCTGCTCCGAGACACCTCTCTCGCTCTCTTCTTTCTCTTGCTTCTTCTTTCCCAGAGTGACATATGCAGCACGCAGCACCTTTTTCTGTGGGTGCGAGCCCTCCCAGACACCTCACTGGAGAAGTGTGAAGGCAGACATCACCTCTGTCTCACAATGACACCTTTCTGACTTTATAGTCTGTCTTTTGTTTTTTCTTTACGTCTTTTCTTGTTCTCTGTTTCACGATAATTTTCCCGTTTCTGAGCTTTGTAATAAATATAAAAAATTATGTTTTATTAAAGTTTGGGAAGAGCATGTTCAGATAATTAATCTACATAATTAACAAGGGAGGAGCTCATTCAGTTAATCAACTCAATTAGCATCAGGAAGTATATATACAGCAGACTTACCTCTGTTCTATGACAGTTTTCCAGCATCTCTCCACCACCCCATCTCCTCACTTCTAACTATTCCTATCTCAACCTGGGATTGGGGAGTACTCTAGGTTCGGGCCAAATTCCGAGCTCGGAGCCCTCCCCTCGGACAGCACGCCAAGTACGCATAACCTTTACTATTTAATTATATGTAAGTGTGAACTAGTGAAACACTAATAAACATGCCAATTTTTCCTGACAGTGTCAGGAAATATAATCTGCCATGGATCATTATGTCATACTTGCTGGTTTTGTGGTCAAATACCAGGGATGTGGTTCAACGTGACGTTGCTGACTCACACAAGCATGCGTGAAAAGACTCGGGTGATGACAGAGAGATGGACAGACACAGAGAAGGGAGTGAAGAGATGAAGGATGATGGAGCAATAGAAAGGGAAGGCCATATGGCAGATTTTGGGAGGGTGTGTGATGTGCGTTGGTGGATGGGAGTGCTGGAGGACTGACCTATGCAAACATTCTCATCGTCCAGCTCTGCTGAGGCATTGCGGTAGTATCCAAGCTTGCACAGTTGGCAGTGCTGCCCTCTAGTGTTGTGCTTACAGCTCACGCAAATGACGGTGTTTAGCACCTCGATGTAACTGCAGCGATTGGAGTGACTGAAGCATTCGCAGTCTTGCAAAAAGGGGAGAGAGATGTGGCTGTGTTTAGGGTAAGTGTGTGCGAGTCGCGGCGGCGCTGCAGAAGAGGGGCACCATGGCATGCGAGGTTTGGATGGTCTGACACAGCGGTAGGGTGGCAGGCACTGCCATGGATGCAGCCAGCGGTGTTAGATGTACGATCACCTTAAGATGAATGGAGAAGCGGTGTTGTTATTAGAGAGTTCGCCCTCGAGCACACCACAGCAATGGAGAGGAAAATAAGAATAAGAATGTCACATGGAAATCAAACACGAGTAGATGTAATTTTCAACCTCGACAGAATGCGAGTGCAATTTGAAATTTACATCTACAGTATTTATATTCTATTGCTCATGGAGAGTTGTCTGAAATAAATGATGGAAGGGTGTAGTGAAGGAGCTGGAACTTTCAAACATGAGAATAAAACAATGGCTTCTATTTTCTATGCCCCCGAAATAACAAAGCCTCTCAGGTCGAAAACGGGTACACAAACTGTATCCTCTCCCCAGAACTACTGCCATAAAAATGAAAGACAAAGCACTTTTTTCAGTATTGATTCTGTCAGCTCCAAAATGAGAAATAGCTCAACCAAATCAGAAATAACTTCCTATCTATTTCCCCACAGCCTTCAAAGAAACCAAACAACGTTTATCCAGGACCCGCAAGGAGTCTGTCCTAGTTTCAAAGAGAAGTTGAATCTCAATTCACGGATGCTGCTCTTGGCATAACATAAAGTGGCGCCCTGACCTGCCAGGGACACGTGGTCAACCAACTGGCCAGAACCCTCAATTCAACAGGTCTAACAGATCTTCTCATTCATAAAGCCTCCATGTCCTTCCCTCCTGAGATGATTCCAGGGCTTTCAGGAGAAATTGAGGGATTCTCATTATCAACATCTGGATTGAGGTCAGGCCTCCTCAGCAGCCTTTTCCCCCGTCCCCTGACTGGAGGAGTCGAGATAGACATATCTCCTGAAAAGCGATCTCTAACGCTGCCTGGATATGTCAATCATTTTGTCTGAAAAAATGTTTTAGTGGTCTCACTTTAACAAAAAAAAATTGACAGGCTTCTCACCTGTGAGCCACTGTGGAGTCATATCAGATTCAATGGAGTTAGTTAACAAACTAATAATATAAGCAAATTAAACAATAAAGTAAATACAATAAAAGCAATATATTTTTAATGGTACATCTTGATACTATGCAGAGTGGGAAAAGTAAGGTCAGGGATAGGTGTTCTGCAAGTACAGAAAGTACAGGACTCACTCTGGATTCATTCAGGGGATGGTGGTGGGGGTAATTCGGATGACATACACTGACACAGTAGTGAGAGGATATGAATCGAGTCCTCCTACCTCTCTTACTGTTTGCAACTTGTACAGAAGGAACGGTTGACAAAGCAACTTGAGGAGCTACTGGACAAAATAAAGACAAAATAAATCAAATGAAAACATTAAATCAACATAAATCCTAAATTATATTATGAACATTAATGTTCATACCAAAAGAAGAATGAAGTTGAAAGAATGTAGACTATTTAAATCCCGTTTCTCTGTCATAAATGATAAAAATAGACAAAAATGTGCACAGTGCATGTTCCATTCCTTGCAGCTGTTGTGGTTTGGAAGTTTAAACAGCTCTGGAAAACAAAAAGCTTGCATTGCTGGCAGAAACTGCTCAGCTGGCATTAGCGTATTTGAGCTTCCCAGGCTTCTTGTGTGAGAGCACGTAAAGCTTAGATCCCTACGTCCCGCTGCCAGTCCGACACAACAGCAGAACAACAGGGCTCAGAACAATCCCAAAGTTATCAGCTTATCATGCATTCCCAAATCAACCCAAGTTTCAATGAGCACTATGTCCTTTACTAACCTCCAACCCCCAGTTCAATCAAAACCACTGTTTATTCAGGCCTGCTGTTTGCATGAAGTTTCTCTTCGGCCATCTTTCTACGCAACGTATTAACTTGAATGAGTGTACTTAAACAGCCATGAAAACCCCCTAGCAGGGCTGAGAAAAGATTGAGAGGGCCCAAGAGAGAGCACCATTCCTAATTAAAATGGAGGGCATAATGCTTTAAATCATCTTCCGTGTGTCTTTATGGCTGTTCAGCTTGTTTCTTAGAAATGCTGATTGCTCAAAAATCTCACAGCTTTCAGATATGTCAGAAACTCGTACGTGAAAGAGAAAAAGCAAACAGAACATGTTTGTCCATCTGGAAAGAGTCAGTATACAACAAATGTACAAAAAAGTCTAGCTGTCAGCAAACTTCTGCTTGATCTGTTTCACTCTTATAGCAGTCTAAAAATTGTTCTGTGAGTCAGATCAAAGGAAATTTTATCCAAGTTGAAAAAATACCCTACCTTGATTTCGGTTAGCGACACCTAGAGATGAAATGTTCTGCCGAACTGCATGCAAGCAGGAGAAATCAGGTATTAATTGAATGCACTGGCTGTCGGATGTCAGATGCACTAGGACGGGTCAAGTTTGGACTCATGTACACATAAACAGCTACACACATCTCCAGATGGGTCATTCATAAAGTTGAGCTGATAGGCTCGATGAGGACAGGCAACCAATAGACCAATCACAGGTCATCTCTAGAGATTGTATGTAATTGAGCTGTGTATTGTGGCTTACTCTATATTAATACATGGGAAAGACGGCTGACAGAGATGAAGGGAAATTGTGTCAGTGTTTCGGATGCACCATGTGAGACTGGATTGTCCGGATGTGTAATCATGGTTGCTTGAGATACTTGTTAAATTCATCAAATTGATTAATTTGAAGTGTGCTTCTGGATGAAAAAAAGCTTACAATTGAAATGATGATTTGATGGGAATATCCTTATAATTACATGTAATTAATTTCCTTAGATGCAGAAATATTAAGACTGGGAATGGGGCAGTCTCTCAGTCAACCTCAGAGGCAGCACTAAAGCGAAAGGACCAAACCAAACGTTCCTTCCCTCCAACATAAACATGGTTAAGTCCCTTATGTGCTGCTTCATGGTTGATCTCAGTGTGTGGGAAAAGTGTGTAAAACGAGGACAGGGTGCAGGAGTTCCAGTGAGGACACATCTATGAATTTGAATTCGATTTTTTTTCCACCAGGGACATAGCATGGTGTTTGGGGACTCGGAATGCATGCAGACGCAGGTTACTGACAGAGGAAACTCATCTTGAAGACCCGTTATGAAATGGCCTCTATGTCCAATCACATTGGGAGAAATGACTATTTTTCCATGTGATTCGGGGAATTCCGTGAAAATAACTGAGTTTTCAGTTCAAGCTCCAGTAATATTTTATGATAGAAATTAAAGATGAAAAACAAATAATTGTTTGTGTAAGATTAATAAGATAATGTTAGCTGAGGGTGTGTCAACATTGTCAAGTGTTTCTCTAATCTTTAGATTAGTGTTTGGCATTTAGCATCACCTCATCAGTTGAAGACACAAACAAGAAAAAAGGAATGTTTTTACAATTATTTCACAATGTGATTAGGCTTTAATTTGTAAACTAATACATTTTTCTAAACTAAAAAATCAATCTGGATCCATCAAACTAATCTAATATTTGGAGAAACACTTTTCTTTCCCCACAACTCTTTTCATAGAGGTTTTCTGTCTCTTTATTTTTAATCCAGTTAGACACAAAGAGTGAGAACACAGCAATAAACAACCACTGGAGTTACTATCAGTTTGGAAGCTATCAGTCCTCAGAGTGACGGATGAATCCAGTTGTCCTCTTTCATCACATTACATGACACTCACAAATGCAGAAGCCAGTGTCATGATACCCATGGGACAACGTTGAGCACTTTATTATTGATATAAAATGTGTTCCATATTACCAAGTGATTAGGAGCGATGCTCATCACATCTGCTCTTCATTAATGTTTTTGTTGGTGAAAATATTGATAAAAATTGGATAAATAAGAAGTGACAGCATTTAATCAATGCCATCTCAGTAATGAAATGCAATCCTGTACAGCCAAAATCTCATCTTAAAATATTAATTTTGCTCTAATGCCTGCATTAGGCAATTCTGGCAGGCTTAATAAACTTGAAATAGAATTGGGAAAAGTCAATAAAGAATTCAATTACCCTCAAGCAACTCTGAGGAAACTGCAGTGTTTTCTTTTTCAGTCTCGGGCAAAACATCTCCGTCCTCAAGGACTCTCTTTACAAGCTCTCTCTCTATAGTTTTTATGAAAGGGAGAGAATGGTGTTTATAATTGTTATAGTGGTGGTCAGAGGACAGTTTTTATGGCTTCAGCTCGGTTTTGGTGCTAAAGTATCATCAAACTGTTCAGGACCCTAGTTGTACTGTTGGTGTCTCATTTTTGTGTCTTTCTGGATGGAGGTGTGCAAATTCACCATGAGGGACAGTGAGTGGATGATCATGTTGATGATTGTATAAGAAATAATGGAGTGAGCCCATGCAGAAATGGCACAGCACAGGCCATGCTTTACAGCCAAAGACAAAACACACTTGAGGAGAGCATCCACTTGGTTTAACGTAGATTTCTGATTTAAAAGTGCAACTTGTAGTGCAAGTTTTTTGTTTCTTCTTAACGAATGTTCAGTGGTAACACTATATTGTATGAAAAAATCAGAGATGTATAAATCCTTATGAACTCCTGTAATAATTCCAATGTTCATTATTGAATATTTGATTTGTGCAATGTTATCTCATACACCTTTGATATGTTACACCAATCTATCCAAAGAGGAAATGTGTATATTTGTCCTGGACCCAAGAGAAGTGAAGCGTATGGAAATATCCATGGCTCTACATGCATTCTGACTTGTTCAATATCTCTGTGGCTCCAGTTTTCACATTCACCTGTAACTCTATCTGTCTGCTGGCTTATAAGGCCCCTGGCAGGACCAGATAATACCAGATAGACCTGCATTTCTCATATTAACCCCTTACCTGTCACTTGCCCGTATACGGGCAAACTAAATTTACTTCACTATATTACTATTAAATCCTAATCTAGTCATGACAAACTATATATCGTTGGAAAGGTCTAAGTCTCCTGAATAGATATTTTAGCGTCATTTTTTTCTTACAAATTACGAATCAACAGTAAAATATGAATTTATGACAAGAGTGCGGCTCAAAAAAATCGACGTCATTACAGGAGTTTCTGACCTTTGTCACAAAAAGTCGACGCACACACTTTTAATAATTGAAACTTTGGTTTTTAGTGCTAAAAGTTCATAATAAAACGTAATCTAGTATTTGTCAATAAAAAAAGATAAAATTATATTTTAAAAAGTAAAGTAAGAGTCCTCTAAAAATTATAATATATATTATATATATATAAATATAATTTTTTTATTATTATTATATCACATATTTTAGTAGTTATCATAAATTAGGTATCATTTGAAAGCTTACGAACTCAGAATTCATCCTGTGAAAACCGTTTTGAAATTGGACGTTGCGTTACCATAGAAACGGTATTTTTTATTAGGCCCCTCCCCTTTTGGGCATCATCTTTCATAATTTATTATCAAAAACTTTTCTAATCTTGACAAAACACATATTGTCAGAAAGGTCTGAGTCTCAAGGTTCCATATTTAGTGATAGAAGTGATATTTGGATAGAAATTTATTATTTTTTTATGGCAGAATGCATACAATTAAATTCAATGGATTTCAATGGCACCCGGTGGCTATTTTTGGTATAACGCCTAAACAAAATCTCATGGGAACTTCAATTTTTGTGATATCAACTTTAAATTTGGAACACAACTTGGTTAGATATATAGCTTTCATTTTATAGTAATTTTATAGTAAAACATATTTTGTAAAATATTTATTTTATATTAAACAAATATATTAATAAAGTATATTTGATTTACTGTAAATTATAACTTCCATAACGTTTTCATACTTTAATTTTTTGAAGTGCTTTCACTTCAGTAATAATCTGCTGATTGTTTTCTTTAAAACAAGACCAAACTTAGGTCTATATTCCAAAGCATTCTTGAATTACAACCATTTAAGTTTGCATAGTGCATTTTAATGTCAATTATCAAAAGGGGGGGTGACAGGTAAAGGGTTAAAATTATATTCTCCCCTTTCTGCTTCTAATCCCGTATCTTATTATGTGGCAAAACTGCTGTTTGCTAGAAACAGCTTACCTTAACTCTGTTCTAATTAACTTAAAAACTAATCACATTAGGTTGCACAGTTTATAATCAATAGGTCCAATGAAAATCAGAAATTAACGTTTAACCAGAAGTGTACTTGAGGTAAAGTGAGAAGCAAAGCTGTTCATCTCGCACTTCCTGTTGATTTAGTTCTATGAGTTTGTTTACTTACTAACTGGACCCACGCTATTTGGCAGACCTAGAAGAGAGATGAGAGAAGAGATTATATTAGTAACAGTATATAGCAATAAATAGCAAAATTTGTAAAAATTCTATAAATATATATTTCCATAAATGAAATAACCATAACACAATAAATATTAATAATACATAGAAATAAATATTGATAAAAACACATACAATGCACATAACGTGTAACAGGGTGTTGTTCACACTTATAGTTTGGTCCGGACCAAAAAAAACAAACTTTTAGTCCTGGTTCGCTTAGCATTCACATTTGCATTTTAACACCATATGGATTAATTCACATCCTGATTGGTCAGTTTTTATGATGTTTCGAGATGGAACTTCACGAACATCCAAACCAATGCTGTCTGCTGTTTGCATGAAGTTTCTCTTCGGCCATCTTTCTACGCAATGTATTAACTTGAATGAGTGTCCTTAAACCGCCATGAAAACCCAGGGCTGAGAAAGCAGGGCTGAGAAAAGATTGAGAGGGCATATTATTATGTAATAAATAGTTTGTAGTGTACTGCTGGACTATCTCTTACTATACTTGCTACAGAACCTGAACAAATAAACAACCTTGCTATTCCAAACAATTGACAGCAGAGAACAATTAATTGGATTAAAAAGCAAATCCAAAAGTAGGAACCGGTTGAAATATTACATCTGCATTCCTAATAAATAAAAATAAACCAAAAAATGGTGAGGTATAAGAATTGGTACTACGTTTCAAACAGACCATTTGGAGAGCAGTGAATGAAGATTTTCCTTTGAACGATTGAGAACTCTTGGAGACAATGCTCCGGTGGCAGAAAGAGAGCTGAACTCACGCCCCTGCAGTGTGCCATTGATCTAGTGTGCGCCATCTAATCTCTCTCTCTGATCTCTGCTTCATATGGACAGTTAAGAGTCAAATTTATGACCTTTGGAAGGAGGGTTGAGAAATCACTCGGAAAATAGGCACCTCCAGGCACCTCCAACGAACGTGTGAAGACTGAGACTGAAATATAGAAGAGGGAAAGGAGTAGAGAGGACAACCTGCATATGGGAAACGTGAACTATAACTATAACACATGATGCTTTGGCATTCACATCTATTCTGCCAATACCAAAGAGAGTGCCTAATTGAAGGAATCCTGCTTGATTTTCATTGATGAAATCAAGAGAGAAATCTTTCACACTTCACAGAAGACTTCATGTAAGCTCAACACTATATATGCAAACTATAGCACATGGGAGGTTTACTTGCTTACTTTTTGTGAAAACCCCCAATTTTTTCACTGACCCCTATAGCACCTCCTTGTGTCCTAATGGGGGTCACAATACCCCAGATTGAAAACTCCTGCTTAAGAGTAAATATGTACTATTTTTATATATGGCAACAATGCAATAGCATTAAGTTGGTGTGTTTCGACCATAGGAAGGAGGGTCTAAATGAAGTTATAGGTAAAAATGTCCCCCTCAGAAAGTTCAGGAACTTTTGGGGGTGAAACTTGGACGTTGAACATGCTGATTGGTTGAGTTCATGCCGCATTTTGATTGGTTGACTGTTGCGGTGCGTGTAGTCCTACGTCACCGGACTAATATGCCGAATCTTCACAGTACTTTAGACTGCAGTGGAAACGCAGAAAGCAACAGGTCTGGGGGGAAAAATCGAGACAAATTGTTCCGAGTAATTTTGGTGGAACGAGGCTTTAGTCTCTATGATATTCTGGTCCATAGATACAGTAATGAGATTTTTTTTTCTTTACTTAAACGTCATCATGGAAAAATTGCAATGATTGATGCTGCATCTTACACCACAGAAACAAATACAGACGTCTCTATATACTCTAAACAGCATCAACAGTGTAACACGGCACCTCTCATAGCACATTGTCCGCTCTCTTTGCTTTAAATACAGTCAGGCTTTTAGTCATGGTTCTCATTCATCCTCACGATTCATGTAAGTGCTATACAACCTCATATTTATTTTTATTTATTTATTCACCTCTCCTCTTTTGAGTTGGACAGTCGTCTGCATGAGACGGACACAACATATCATGTGTCATATCATTAGATTACCTTTCAATCAGAGGGGTTTTCAGCCCCCCTCAGCTGCTGGAACTCTCCATTATGTCAGAGAGCAGGAATCAAATTGTAAAGCCTGATGCAGAAACACATTAGGCTGCTTATGTTTATTGCACACTCCATTGATTTTTACCATCTGAACTTCTGCACTCTGGGGTCACTCAAGTCTCCAGGATCAACTGATGATGGGCAGAGTGTGTGTGTGCTAAATGAATATATATCCAGGAGGATTTTTCCATTTTTCCTGTACCGGATTTCACATGCTAGGTTGTCATCTCTTATGCTATTGCTTGTTTAACACACCTTAAATGACTGAAATAACTCTCTACACTGTCAGAAAATATTTCCAAAAATGTTACCTTGAGTAGCATAATGGCTTATTGTGTTAAGTGTTGCTTATTGAATAATTATTGATGTTTGTGTGTGTATGAGGAAATAACCCATATTATAAAAATAAAACAATGGAAATATTACAAAATGTGACATTAAAAGTGTATAAATCACTTGTTTTTCTAAAGTAACACTTGTCCAAAAGTGACACCAGGGGGTAAAGTTACAGTCCCTGTCTCTCTTGCCTCCCCTGAGCCCATTGAGTTTTAACAGCCCCCCTAAAGCATGTGATGAGTTTGGAGAGGGGTAATTGAGAAAGAATAGAGGAAAGTCACGTGAGAAGAGGTACTTTTTTTGAGCAATCAGCTTGGTGAAATTAAAGGTACATCTTTGTGTCTGTGACCAGTGTTTACCTAGCTTTGATGACTGATGAAAAAATATTTACAATTAAAAACAATAACTGAACATCAGTTCACAAATTAACTATATTGTTTAAATTAACATACATACATCAAATATATATTAGTGCTGTCAATCGATAAAAAACGAATTAATAATCGCACATTTTTTCTGTAATTAATTGTGGTTGAACAATTACGTTTTAATATATTTTTATATTGTAATAATTTCACATTTAATCTTCAAATTAATGTAGAAACAACATAAAAACAGTATATTTAAAATGTGTTTTTAATGGCATCTTTTACTGCTACTGACAGTTTGACATTATTTTTTTTTAGGCATTTTTAGCATTACTTACAGTATAATTGAAAGCTATACGTTTAAAAAAAAAAAAAAAACCCTTTATTAGGCTTTAAATAATAGAACAACTTTTCATTTAAGTGAACTTAAAACAATCTTTACATAAACCCATGATAATAAATGCCACATTCACCTGCTCTTCAATATACATTATGGCTCAATTATTTCTATATAGTGTGCAGTATATACACTGCTTTAATTATATATATTATATATATAGCAGTGTGTGGGACTTATTCACATTTCTGCTATTCATATTTTAAACAAATACTTTCTTGATTTTGTGCAAATCCACCTTTCCACAAATTAATAAGACCCTTTTCTCACAATCAAGCAATTATGCCATCAAAATACACCTACAATGTTATATGAACCTGCACAAATGATAAAGAATAGACAGTCTCTCTGGGGAAAAACCACCCACACACACCTAAACACATGTTATACTGACAGTTAATTTTTCAGGCTTTCTCCCAGAGGTTGACGGGACGTAATTAACCCAACCTGGGCAAGATACCAGATCTGTCCTGCCCTACATAACACACTCACACGCCTGCCAAGTCATCCAGCTTGAGGGATTCCCGCTGGACGGCATGAAAATTGTGACGACTTCCTTTTTTCTCATTTGAAAGCCAATCTGTTCCTTAACCGCCCACTTCCGTCGCCAGCAAAAGGACAAACCCCTCTATGATGCTTTATTTTATGTTTCATGTTGGAAAACGGAGCGCCATAGTATGAAATTTGCTGGATGGGCACTCAATTCAATAGAAAGTTTGTTTACATTCCCTGGCCACTTACATCTCATGGCCATCCATCATCCATTTTCAACACGGATGTGAGCCATGACATACACAAGCAACCGCTCGGCTCAAAACGTAAGGAAATATGACAATCCACACGGTGGAACTTGTCGGCCAACCTCTGCTACAGTAACGGCACCTCCATCTGAATGTCTTACAGGGCAGAGTGAATAGATTTGTACGGGAGATGGCAAGTATGAAAAAGGGCCGGCGATGAGTCACAGTCACAGTTAAGATTCTGGGAATGCGACACGCGGCGGAAAATCCTGTGATGGAAGAAACAAATATTTGAAAGAGAGATTACCGTTGCGGCAGCACAGAGAAAGATGTGGAAAAGGCAGAGTAAACAAACCAGGTCTCATGGGGAATAAGGAGAACATAACACAAAACAAAGAAAGAGAAAAAAGACCGAAAGAGAGAGGGAGCGTAATATGCTTTCGGAGTTGACACTACAAGAGTCAAGATGGAAATGGTAACTGTGGTGGTTGTGGAGGATATGCAGCCAGGGTGGAGATGTTAAAATGAATAATTAGATAACACAAATGGTACAAAATAACTCTCCTCTTCTGGGAGAAGACAAGATGGCCACCTGGCCCTTCAGATAACACTAATTAGAGCATCCGTACGGCAGTGGAATGAGGATCGAGGACGCGCTTAAAGTCCCCGTGAACCGGAAGTTGCAAACGACTTTTCTCCAGTGCTGTGACGTATTTCCGAGAGAAACGGAATACTAAATGAGGCAAAATAGTGAGCGTGGCTTTTTTTTCCAACTAGCACCTGATTGGATCTAGAAAAATGCACCTCCTCGCCATCTCTCCTTTCACACGCTGTGTGCCTGTCTAATGTCAGTTGGAGGGGCGTGATTACGGATGTTAAGCAGACACCTAAACCGTCAAGTGTACGTCATCGGGCAAGGTCCTCCAGTGCAGAGGGGAGGGGCATTTTCAGAATTTGATTAAAGATTACGAAGCCAAAAATTTTTTTTGTGTGGATTGACTTGCATGGATGAATTGTTCACCACAAAACGATCAATTTAGGCAAACAAAGTAAGTATGGTCAATTTTGATTTCATGGGGACTTTAATTACACTTCAAGATCATCCATGTTACAAAACAAGGCAAACATCTACAAGACTGAGCACGTTCTAAGGCTGGAACTGTCTTCCTCACTTCCTCCTTGAGTGTATGCTTTTCCTATAAGAAAGTTTGTCTGTCTGAGGATGGCAGGTGTGGGAAGAAGGGTACAGCTGTTATGGTTTCAGCCCAGGAACGAACCATTTGATTCAAGGACGCCGAACAACGGCAGGCGAACACACTGACATCTGGCAGCCCTTTACTTATGTACACTAATTAAAAAACAAAACCAGCCATCAGTCGTACACTACGGCACCGCTGATAATAATTTACTCTCATTGCGACTGTCATCTCCAGATGTGTTGGGCTGTCTTCGTTAGCTAGGCTGAACAGAAGTAAATGAGGTATTATGAATCTCCTCCCTCGGTGGATCTCGCTCAAGCATGATTTCCATGGCTTCTGTTGTATGCTGAGTGGAATTTTGTATCCAAATAATTAAATGTTAAAAAGCTGTAAAATCAATAAGTCGCATAAAAGCATATATCATGTTCAGCTTTTATCTTCACGGACTGAAGCCGAGGTCAATGAGGAGCGATAAAAAAACGTTACTGAAACAGTGTCGGGACACATCTCTCTTTAAGTGCTTTGATCGCAAGTAATTTACAAGGCCAGAGACCGGTTTGATTTGAAGTTTCATTTGCACAGTTTAATCCTGCCAGGACAAGAGGAATTAGTCAGTTCTCTGTACAGAAGTGCTGTCTTAAACCACAGAGTATTACTCAGCAGAGACGTGGAAAACAATTAGCATTGCTTGCTAATCCTCCCATTTTTAAACGTTAACAGGGGCTTGCTGATCTTATGTGCGTGAACCATACCAAATGCCATTGCTTCGCTTGGGAACCAGCAGGCACAGCGCAGATCAGACCTTATTTTCACTCGTGTCGTGAAACCCTACATCAATCTGACAACCCATAAAACACACAAACATTAGTCAAGTTTAAGAAGGCATTTTAGATTCAGATCAGCACGGGCCAGAACATTGTGTGCGAGTCCCGTTGCCGCCTTTTCCAGGAGGGAGAAAATGGGGGCGCCCTCATCACTTCCCCTCTCTTCGAGAGCAGAAATGGTCTGTCACTGCTAATTCTCGAAGTGATCGCTCTCCGACTCACCGTTCTGATGTGAAGCGAGAACCTAGCTACTTCCCAGAAGTCTGAGCACGCTTTGACGAAGAGTGATATCCAACACTCTTTCATCAATCTCAAGCTCTTTTCTTGATTTGTCTGACCCACTCTGACTAAGAGGAACTACTCTGCCTTCCAACGACACAAAAAAGGAGAGATAACACTACACACTATAAATGACCAAATTACAATTTAAATGAGTAAAAAAGTGGCAATAAAAAAAATAACTTTGTTGAAAGCATTGTGATAAACAGTAGCACTTATTTAACTAAATATTTTGCTTCAATCAAAAGAAGATGAGAGCAACACACTGTTAGCAGTAAAAAAGATAAAAAAGCACAATAATGCAACTTGTATTAAAAATATGCTAGCTTTAATTATTTACGTTTGTCTCCATTGCCCTACCGCATGATGTCAAGCACAAAGAACTGTTGTAAAATCAGCTGCAATTGGTTTTAAATCGACAAACTGCTTTTCTTCTGTTTGAATTATTATTATTGTTTAATCTAATTATTTTTAATCCAATGGGAATGAACTAAGAGTCTTTACAGCATTATATGTTATGGACTTCTCCCTCTCCTCACACAGGACCATATAAGTTTTAAGGTGAGGCTGTGTTTTATAGTGGGTTCAGAGTCAGTGCTGTCTTTTTTTTTTTTTTTAATAATGTCCTGTCAATCTCAGTCCTTCAAAACACTCCACCGGCTCCTAGAGAGTCATGAGGTCGAACAGCTGCCAGAAGGCACGTGTCGCTCCCCTTAGACACACACACGCGCACACGCACACGACGCACGCAGCACGCAGCACGCACGCACGCACGCACGCACGCACGCACGCACACACGCACGCACGCACGCACACCACGACACACGACGACGACGACCACGCACGCACGCACACACACACACACACACACACACACACACACACACACCATAACTAACCTTCTAACCTGCTGAAGACTGAAAAGAAAGTTTTGGCATACACATAGTTTCTGTGCATGCTAAGGTCATATCTGTGATATGTGCTGCTGCTTTAGTCCCAGAAGCAATGGCGAGTGCTAGTTTATTTCAGGGCAAACATTTTGTGTGTTGGATTGAAGGCTCTGTCTCCTGCCATTTGAAATAAACTGCAGTGGTGGTGTAGTCCCCAGGCTTACAGACAGCACTGGTTTTCTAAAGGCTAACTGTCCTTCTGTTATAGTTCTAACATTTGACATGAGCGGTTTTCTGTGAAAGAAAGGTCCTAACAGTGTTCTGCATCTTTCTGAAGGGTAAACACTCCTTAAAGGCATAGTTCATTCAAAAGTAAATTTCTGCCATCAGAATTTTTTTTTGTCTTCATTTAATGGACTAAAACAACTGAAACCTTATTCAAAATATCTAAATTTGTGCCCCAAAGAAGAATTTAAGTCATACAGGTTTGGAATGACATGATGGTGAGTAAATGATGACAGCTTTTTAATTTTTTAGGTAAACTATCCCTGTAACCAATAGCATGGTTGCTTAGGCACTTCCATGCTTTTTCTATCATTAAAGTTAAAGAAGGACATACCAAATATTAATTCATGTTAACTTTTCACTGAAATGGTTACTTGGATAACATAATTTATAATAAAAAAAACTATACTGTTAAATTAGAAAAATATAAAATAGAATATTTTTTTATGATTTGATACTTTGGAACACGCTTTATTTAAAATTGCACAATAATGAGCATTTAGTTTGTAATTCAACATAAGTAAATCAAATATTAAATATGTCTGATAGCCCTTCTTAAAGTTGAGAAGTTATTTGATCTGTCAGAGTTCCTTAGAGGACCTGGTTTTAAATTGGAAGTAGGGTAATGGCTTCTGGGGAGACACCGTGAGCGCATTGTGAAAGGTAGGACAGCAGTAAGAGAGATGGTTTATGGTTAGAGAAAAAGGACATGTGAGCCTTGTTATCCACAAACATAGAGCCCATATTGTTCTTTCCAGTAAGTGGAATGGGAATGTGTGTGTGTATACTCACAGATATTTGCTGTGCCCTTGGGGATGGGGAGATAGGATCCAGCGCTCCAAGCTCTGGCCTGATAATTCTTCTTACAGCGGCCACAGTCAGGCCCCGTAGTGTTGTGCTCACACTCGCAAGTGAGTTTCTCTTTGTCAAAGATGCAGCTGTTGGCATGAAGGTTGCACTTGCACCTGTCACAGTAAAAAAAAAGGAAAAAAAAGGAAATAAAACATATGCCCTTGTGGATTTTCAATTGTGGAGTTCAATTACACCCGAGAGGGGAGAAAAAATTGGAACCAGCACTTAGAGACCAGAGTGACCTTGTAAATCATTTGCATTTCAAGTAAATGTGCATCTGCATGTGGAGGTATTCTGAAGCTTCCAGAAAGTGACTTCAAAACCTTGCACACGGTGTCAAGGATTCAGCAAAATCCACATCATTATTTCCCCCTCTCGAAAGATAGGTTATTTATAATTATCCCACTGGAAAAAGAAATAATTACAGACAGGTCACACTTTCAATGAGAGAAGGAAAACAGTTAAATAATCAAACAAATGAATTAAGTGGTATATTTTAGGCGTATATGTTGCACACTTCTTTATTTACATATTCACAGTTCTTGGCTGAGTTTCCCGATAACGTTGTCTCTTAGCGGCTACGAAGACTCTTAAGGTATAACTTAACTGAAGGTATACCATTTCTAGGCGTGTTCCCCGAACTATACCTTAGAAAGCTGCTTAAGATATACCTTCTTACGTGCGACGTTACCGGTGCTGTCCGTGGCGATGGTGCTGAATCTGTTGATATCGATGACTCGAGAATCAATTATTCACTCGTGCAGGGGCTGTTTATGTGAGAAAGCGCTGTTCTTTATAAAAGAAGCAATAGTTGAAATTGCATTTACTAGGACTCACGGGATATTATAAAAAATAATCCGAACTATAACAGCCTATAATAGCCTTGCCTACATATTTTAAAATTGTATCATATATTGCTGCCATAATAACCATTTAAATTTTTGATGTGCTTTCTTCTCTTTCCCATTTTTGTCGCTGAGGTGACTGTAATGAAATATTGTCTTGTAAATTTCAAGCATTTCAGTAATAATAGTGTACGTCACGTAGCTACGGTGTTTGGCAGTGATCAAAAAGGATTTAAACAGTGAATTTTGAATCTCTTCTTGTAAACTCAGATGTGGATTCAGACGGCAATTAAATTACCACACGACCTGTTTGTCAAAAATCTGTAGGTACTAATTTGGACAGAGATTTTTACGCGGGTTGGGTGAGAAAAAACACTGATATTATGGATTTGACTAAAATAACCGACATACCTCTGTATATGTCTAAAATGCCGTATACGAGCCCATGATAAACAATATTAGCGTCCGAATAGGACTTAACTGACAGTAGCCTATGCTTTCACTGGCTTTTAAAAGCGCTCTTTAATTAAAATAAATTTATAAAAATTGTATTACATATAATAATATAATTAAAATTCTAACAACAATCAGTGTAATGACAATTTTATTCTTTGCATGAAAACACTTGAATTAGCTTAATTGAACACTGTCTGAGTGTATTAAAACTTCAGAATTATATTCATATAGACCTTTAACAGTGATAAGGTAAAGCTAAGAGTGGTCCAGACCAACCTTCCGAAAGTATGACTTACAGAAGGTATACTTAACTAAGAACGTTTCGGGAAACACGTATTAACGATAAGGTACAGCTTAAGGTGTAACTTAAGAACGACGTAGCGTTAGAAGGGTTTCGGGAAACTCAGCCCTTATCATTCACAGATTTTTTACTATGATGTATAATATCAATAAATGCTGAAGCACTTGTGAATGCTTTTAATCCTCAAAGGCAGTCATGTTTTAAATGTTGGTTATACATTCACTATGGCCACTGAGGACAACCCCCATGCAAGTGTCTTACAGTGAGGTATGCTCTCCCCAGTTTCCTCTCTAAGCACGCAGATTGATTTTGGATGCAGAAAGTCAAAATATGAATATGTGTGTGACACTCATGCAGTACTGACGTAAAGAAATGTGATGCGGTTAAGTGAAACTGTTCTGCAGCTAGACTGGAATAGCTTAACTTGTTTATATGTGTTTTTTATATGTGTTTTTCAATTCACCATGCAATTTTTATACTCAACACCTGAACAACATAAACAATATGTGGTAATAAACAATGTGGTCCCACTTTATATTAGGTGTCTTGGTAATACTTTACAATAAGGTCTCATTTGTTAACATTAGTTAATGTATTAACTAACATGAACTAGCCATAAGCAATATATTTGTTAATGTATTTATTAATCTGTGTTAACGTTAGTTAATACAAATACAGCTGTTCATTTTTTGTTCATGTTACTTCACAGTGCATTACCTAATGTTAACAAATACAACTTTTGATTTTAATTATGTATTAGTAAATGTTGAAATTAACATTAACAAAGATTAGTAAATGCTGTAGAAGTGATGTTAACTACTGTAGTTAAAGGTCCAATATGTAGGAATTTTGTAATAAAATATCCAAAAATCACTTGCACAGTGTGATATATTTCCTGCAGTTGTGTACTTACAATATCCCAAAAGTCTCCAAAGATTTTTTATTTCAGAGAAATTCCAATTTTAAATAAGTGGTGGTCCCGGCCAACAAATGTCGCCTGTCAATGACGCAATATCCGCGCTATCCTCGGTTTCCGCTCGAAATGCCATAGCCATGATGTAACCATGGCGACAGATGTGGACAACTGCGTAATGCGTGACGTTTAGCGGCACAAAGTTCTTGTTTCGCTCAAACATAAACCATGGCAAGCAGACTTTGGGACAAACAAGGAGAATTGAAATAAGGATCAATATCAGCGGGGCGTTTTTGAGATGCCGAGAGCTCCACGTCCACGACTAACTTGGACTCGACAGAGCTTCACGAGTCACGACTTGACAGCTTTATTAGACAGGTGAGCAAATGTACATAACACAAATCAATGTTAACGTTAGCTCAACATGATGACATGTTAGAATATGGTCAGTACGTTTTTCTAATCTTGATCTAGCTGCTAGTTCCATATAGAAAACGAACTAACACGTAGAATAACATTATAACTTTCAACACACATTTAAATGCCGTTCTCTTACGAGAGTATCTCTCGTACTGCGTAATATCTTACGCTACGGGGAAAACTCTTTTCCACGAGATATTGAAGCCAAAAATTATCCTTAATTTTTTACTAATGTAAAACGCTTTGCAGCAGCAAGCAGACCTAGGCGAGACAGCTCGCGCGCCTATTGGCTGCTCTGCGGCAATAGCAGCAGCCTATCGAGAGAGGCTCTGCGTGACGTCACGACGAATGGGGGCCCTTCGCGCCCATATCGTCACGTCCCGCCAGAAAGGGCGTGGTCTCGCCCTATATCTAGGCTCGATAGCTGCTCTTACGTCGATTTTCATCTCTTCAGCGAAGCCTCACGCATCGCTGGATCCAGAGTGAGAAGCCGCGCCGTCGACCTGTAGCCTTCAGCGGGACGTGCCATTGAGTCTGGAGTCGCTGGCCTCGCCGCCTTCAGCCGCCGTACCTGCTGTGCTTTCCGGCGTTATATCCTTTCCTCTGCATAGAGTGTGTGTGTGTGTTTGCATATCTGCTTTTTTCCCACCCCCTCTAAAAGAGCGGCGTCTTTTTAAAGATGCCTTCCTGCGGTTCTTGCCGAGCCCCACTCAGCGACGAGGACCGACATGTCATCTGCGTGTCCTGCCTGGGTGAGGATCACGCGGCCATCGCGCTCGCTGACGGCGGATGCCATCACTGCGAACGTTTGCCTATGGTGACTCTGCGGACTCGCCTGGCTTCGTTCTCCGAGCCCGTATCCCAGCCTGCCGTGACGCCGCGTCGCAAGAAGCGCCGCGCCCAGCGCGCTCCCGAGCTATCTCCAGCCCGCCAAAGCTCGCCGGTTCGCCCGCCAGCTTCGCCGGCTTCGCTCGAGTCGCTCACCGACGGACAGCGGCCGCCGTCCGCCGCCGCGTCCACCATCGAGTTGGACGACAACACCGAGGCGTGTTCTCTCTTGGCTTCGGATAGCGAGGATTGGGCGAGCTCTGTGGACCTCCCCTCCGCTAACGCTCCCCGCCAACCCTCTGGGAAGAGAGCCGGCATTGAGTCTGAGCTGATGCGTCTGCTCACCAAGGCCGTAGAAAGCATCGGCCTCGATTGGGAGGCACCCACGCTGCCGCCGCGCAACAGATTAGACGGGCGCTTTCTCGGCAAAGACGAGGCTCCGTCAAAATCTAGGCCCGCGCCCTTCCTCCCGGAACTTCACGAGGAGGTTGCAAAGTCGTGGAAGGCCCCCTTTTCCGCCAGGATGCGTACCTCTACCTCCGCGGCATTCTCCGCTGTCGACGGTGCGGGAAGTAGAGGCTACCTCGCCATTCCTCCGGTGGAGACGGCTGTCGCGTCGCATCTCTGCCCGCCCTCTGCGGGACGGCGGGTTCAGACGACGCTCCCGTCCAAAGCCTGCCGAGTGACATCATCGCTGCACGGACGCGCTTACACCGCCGCCGGGCAAGCAGTCTCAGCGCTGCACACGATGTCTATTCTGCAGATCTACCAGGCAGACCTCCTTCTCAAGCTGGACGAGGAGGGACCCGGTGCTATCTGTGTGGCGGACCTGAGGAGCGCTACGGACCTCGCTCTACGCGCTTCTAAAGCCGCTGCGCAAGCCATGGGGCGGAACATGGCCTCTCTCGCCGTCGCCGAGAGACACTTATGGTTGACGCTGTCCGAGATGACGGAAGCCGAGCGCTCTGTGTTCCTTGACGCGCCCATTTCCCCGGAGGGCCTGTTCGGAACGGCCGTCAAGGACTTCGCGGACAGGTTTGTTGAGGTGCAGAAGACTTCTCAGGCTATGAAGCACTTCCTGCCGAAGCGCTCGAGCTCCGCTACAGGCCGCACCAAGCCGCCTGCTCGCAGCTCTCAGCCCCAGCCTGCACCGCCCTCCGCCGCCGCCGCCTCACAGCGCCGCCAGGCCCGGGATCAGAGACCGCGGTCTCGCTCCGCCGGACGCCGCCCCCCTCACCGCGGGCCCCGGCCGAGGATTGAGATCAAGCCCGA
The DNA here is from genome assembly GCA_036326025.1 of Chrosomus eos. Classification (NCBI taxonomy): domain Eukaryota; kingdom Metazoa; phylum Chordata; class Actinopteri; order Cypriniformes; family Leuciscidae; genus Chrosomus; species Chrosomus eos. The sequence continues at coordinate 10,144,574 of CM070840.1, forward strand.
GGCCCCAAAGTCTTCCTAGCCGCTCTAGGAAAACGACGGTGTTCAGATCCCGCTGCGGCCGGATTTCCACCAAAACTTCTCGCTCGTTCAGCCCCATGCGTTGTGACTGTACCAGTGTATTTTGCAGTGAAGCAGCCGGTGTCTCAGCCCGCTTGCCTGCACACAAAAGCTGTTTTTTACGGCTACCCAGATAAATCCAATAAAGAGTGTATTTTCTGGTGTTCCGGCCTCGGCCGATGGTGTTATGAGTGTTGTAAGAATGCCCACGCCCCAGTGCCCATTCCCACACCCAGACACAGCCCGCCACGGTGCAGGGCTCGCACAAATAAAATTGACTCCGGTCGATTGTGCAAACACTGTAGTGAACGCGCCCATATCCCCATGCCCGCTTACACTACACGCTGCGTGTCCCTCGGTTTCTGTAAAAACGAAACCAACACACATTCAGTCGGCCCTAAACGACAGTGTTTTCAGTGTAGCAAATGTGCCCGTGGTCCCGCGCCCACATTTCCTCACAGACACGCCGAATCCCACGGGATTCGCCCCGCTCTCTCTCTCGGCGCTACCCGCCTCAGAGGAGATGAGCGCGGCCAGGCTGCCCGCTGTGATCAGCGCGCCCCCCGCCTCGAACGCCGTAAACACGGCGCTGTGTTCCCAGCACACGCGGGCTCTTGTGCCGCCGCTTTCCCGCGGCCAGAGCCCAGATTTCATTCTGCCCCTAGCTATTCACGCGGATGCGTGGTCAAGGCTTCCCGGGGTATCAGAGTGGGTGATGAACACTATAAAGAGAGGCTATTCGCTACAATTCGCTCGACGCCCTCGCCGCTACGCGGCGCGCGTCGAAACTACGGTGAAAAGCGAAGTATCTCATCTACTTCGAGCCGAGATAGCGAAACTACTGAGAAAGGGGGCTATAGAACCTTTATCTCAGGCTCAGAGCGAAGGGGGCTTATACAGCAGATATTTTCTGGTACCGAAGAAAGATGGTGGGCTCAGACCCATTCTAGATCTGAGGCTGCTGAACAGAGCGCTCGTGAAACGCCAGTTCAGGATGCTTACGACCAGGAAAATCCTCGCGCAAGTGCGCCAAGGAGACTGGTTCATGTCAATAGATCTGAAAGACGCGTATTTCCAAATACAAATAGCGTCCCATCACAGGCGATTCTTGAGATTCGCCTTCGAGGGCCAGGCATATCAATACACAGTCCTGCCATTCGGCCTGTCCCTAGCACCCCGTACGTTCACGAAGTGCATGGACGCGGCCCTCGCTCCCCTGAGACTTCGGGGCATGCGAGTTTTGAATTACTTGGACGATTGGCTGATTCTAGCTCGTTCACGAACGGAGCTCTTAGAACACAGGGCCGCATTACTCGAGCACCTCGAGGAGCTGGGCCTTACAGTCAATTGGGCGAAAAGCTCACTGCTCCCCAGTCGGAGGATTTCCTTTCTGGGAACAGTGTTAGACTCGCTATCCATGACGGCACGCCTGTCACCAGAGCGCGGATTGAATATCCAGCACGTCGCGAAATCCTTCCGCCACGGCTCTATAGTCCCGCTCAGAAGGTTTCAGAAAATGCTGGGTCTCATGGCCTCAGCAGCCTCTGTACTCCAGTTGGGCCTGCTCCGCATGCGCCCACTGCAGCTATGGCTAAAAGCACGAGTTCCCCCCAGGGCATGGACCGCAGGTCTGTTTCGCCTCAGGGTCGACCATCAGTGCATTTCGGCTCTGAAACCATGGAAAGCGACCGACTGGTATCAGTCGGGCGTGAGTCTGGGGATCCCCTCAAGTGTGAAGGTGGTGTCTACGGACGCCTCCACTTCGGGGTGGGGAGCGCTGCTCGAGGGCAGACCGCTGGCTGGCCTGTGGTCAGTGCGGGAGAAGCTCCTACACATAAACTGCTTGGAATTGATAGCAGTCGACAAAGCGCTAAGGCGCTTCTGTCCCCAGATAACAGGCCACCACGTATTGGTCCGGTCGGACAACATGTCAGTGGTGGCATACATAACCAGGGCGGCGTCAGGTCCCGAAACCTTTACAGGCTGACGGAACGCCTCCTGGTCTGGGCTCAGCACAACCTGCTCTCGCTGAGAGCGGCGCATGTGCCTGGTCACCTAAATGTGGGACCAGACAGGCTGTCCAGAAACAACGTTCCAGCAGGAGAATGGTCTCTGCACCCGCAGACGATCCAGCTGCTGTGGGAAACGTTTGGCAGAGCGCAGGTGGACCTGTTCGCGTCCCAAGAAAACGCTCACTGCCCGAGATTCTTCTCGAAAAGCCGGGACGCGCTGGCCCATGTCTGGCCCCGCCGCCCCCTTTATGCTTTTCCCCCTGTCTCACTCCTGCCTCAGGTGTTGGAGCGAATCAGGAGGGAGGGATGCCCAGTGCTACTCATAGCTCCGCTCTGGACAAACCAGTCGTGGTTCCCTGTCCTGATGCAGCTGACCAGCGCTGCTCCATGGCCGTTACCGCTGAGGAGAGACCTCCTCTCTCAGGCGGAAGGCTCGATTTGGCATCCTCGCCCGGATCTGTGGTCCCTGCACGCATGGGCCATCAACGGGTACCCGCTGACCTCCCAGAGGGAGTGCTAAACACGATCGCGCAGGCTAGAGCCCCGTCTACCAGACGGCTCTACTCCTCGAAGTGGTCTGTGTTCTCTGCTTGGTGTCAAGCGCAGGGCTTTTCACCTGTAGACTGCGGGGTTACGGAAGTGCTTTCCTTCCTTCAGGAGCTACTGGATAAGGGCAGGTCCCCTTCCACGCTCAAAGTATACGTGGCGGCCATAGCAACGTTTGCAAAACCGGTGTCTGGCCAGTCACTAGGAAAGAGCGACTTAGTCGTGCGTTTCCTTAGAGGAGCTCGGAGGCTAAACCCTCCCAGGCCCCCTTCAGTCCCGACATGGGACCTTTCCACGGTCTTGGAGGCCATGAAAGGCGCCCCATTCGAGCCAATCCAGTCGTCAGACATGAAACACTTGTCTTTCAAGACAGCGTTTCTTATGGCTCTCGCTTCAGTGAAGCGCGTAGGGGACTTGCAAGCGCTCTCAGTAAGCGCGTCATGCATGGAGTTTGGACCTAACGACTCTAAGGTCATACTCAAACCAAAGCACGGTTACGTGCCGAAATCCCTCAACACACCGTTCAGGGCCCAGGTGATTTCCCTGTCTGCCCTTCCGGTTCTCAATGAGGAGAAGGACGCGAGTCTCCTTTGCCCTGTCAGGGCACTAAGGGCTTATGTGTCCCGCTCGTCTGGTTTCAGACAGACTGAGCAGCTTTTTGTTTCGTTTGGCGGCCGTACTAAGGGACTTGCCGCGTCGAAACAGAGCTTATCCAGATGGATAGTTGGTGCCATAGCGCTGGCTTACACTTCTAAGGGCCTTCAGTGCCCTTTGGGTGTTAGAGCGCACTCCACGAGAGGCATGGCCTCCTCGTGGGCATGGTCTAGCGGGGTTACCCTGCAAGATATTTGTATGGCCGCGGGCTGGGCCTCGCCGTCTACATTTATAAAATACTATAATCTGGAGGTCCCCGCCTTACAAGCTAAGCTTTTGGCGGTATAGAATTCAGTGCTATCTGCCCGCTGTGCGGCTCGGATACTGAGTTTGGCCTGCGTATCGCTCACTGACCGGTACAGCAGCTCATTTAAAAATTGACACACTTGTGGCCACCCAGTTCAGGCTGAATGTTCACCCTGACGGTTTGGTTATTGTCATATGATTGGCCCCTTTCGGAGGCTATTTACAGGGAATGATGCTTCTAGCCTCTCTTCCTCACTCTCTGTGAGTTTATGGTGATTATGCACTATATGCGCCCCGGGCTTCGGCCCCTGGGTCTTTGGTGTTGGATCCCTACCAGCACGGCGTGTTGCATTGTGTTCCCCATAGCGTAAGATATTACGCAGTACGAGAGATACTCTCGTAAGAGAACGTACTCGGTTACTAACGTAACCTCGGTTCTCTCTAGAGAGGGAACGAGTACTGCGTATCTTGCCGTGCTTGGAATACGCTCTGGTTCGCTTCGGCGATGAAAACCGACGTAAGAGCAGCTATCGAGCCTAGATATAGGGCGAGACCACGCCCTTTCTGGCGGGACGTGACGATATGGGCGCGAAGGGCCCCCATTCGTCATGACGTCACGCAGAGCCTCTCTCGATAGGCTGCTGCTATTGCCGCAGAGCAGCCAATAGGCGCGCGAGCTGTCTCGCCTAGGTCTGCTTGCTGCTGCAAAGCGTTTTACATTAGTAAAAAATTAAGGATAATTTTTGGCTTCAATATCTCGTGGAAAAGAGTTTTCCCCGTAGCGTAAGATATTACGCAGTACTCGTTCCCTCTCTAGAGAGAACCGAGGTTACGTTAGTAACCGAGTACGTTTAGTGTGATAGTGTAACGTTAGACCTGCAAGTGAGACAGCGCTGCGTTCCCTCACAAGTTTAATTCGTCTAATAAACTGACCTGTGTGAGTAATCCAGCACTTGCGTGTAGTTCTGTAGAATTAGATGTCCTTAATCCTTTATATCTGCGGGACTCGCGTGTGATATCATTTATATCCGCGGGACTCGCGTGTGATATCATTTATATCTGCGGGACTCGCGTGTGATATCATTTATATCCGCGGGACTCGCGTGTGATATCATTTATATCCGCGGGACTCGCGTGTGATATCATTTATATCCGCGGGACTCACGTGTGATATCATTTATATCCGCGGGACTCACGTGTGATATCATTTATATCCGCGGGACTCGCGTGTGATATCTGTCTCTTTAGCAATCACGACCTGCTTCACACCACTGTAATGTTAAAAAACATGAGTGTTTTCACTCATCCATAAACATTATTAGATCCATCAGCTTGACAGCAACTCCCATCATTCAGCTCGTCACTGCGTCATAAACATACGCCTTTGTTATTGTTGGAAACTGCGCCCTCTTGTGGTCAAAAAAGTTACATATTGTATCTTTAACTATTGACACATTATTGAGAAGTGTTTTAAACTACTATGTACTAACATTTACATTTATGATTTGATACAATGCACTTATGTACATATATGTTTTTACATTGTACTTATAGTATTTTAAATACCTGCATTTAACTGTCAGCTATAATTACACTGTTGACCCTTCCCTTCCCTTCCCTTTTAACCCACCCCTAAACCTACCCATACCATTAAACCTGTCACTAACCTTACCCGTATCCCACCTCAGTAGCAGAAAAAGTGTTTTACAATACAACATCAACACAATACGTATATTGTACTTATTTTTTATGTAAGGGCAAAGTAGTTAAAGACATCTAATATAAAGTGTGACTAACAATATAAAAGTACAAATTAATATTTGAATAATATAAACCAGGAAGGAATAATCCCCAGCTAGCTGTGCATTAACATATTATAATGCATGATGTGGAGGCAAAGGCCATCCGATGGGAAGCGGAAGGTTTTCTCCACAAAGTGCATTAAAATTGTTTAATGCACAGCTAGCCGTGAATTATCCTGCTTATACCATGGTCATTTGCCAACATTGACAACTTAAAGCTGTTTATGATGTTTACAACACAATATTTGACCGGAAGGGTAAAATTGACGGTTATTTTCGGTCAGTTAGTTCTAGCATTCAGCCTGCTTTGAATCAGACAGAGATAGTGCGTCAGATTACATTTACTTGAATGAATAAACTATAGGATTCATTTGAATTAATTATTGAGAGAGAGAGATGAGATGGGTACCTGCATCTGTTCAGAGTATCCTTCTCTTTTAACAATGAAGCTGTTAATTGAATTCCTTCAGAATAGCGATGTAACCCCCTCATGCTGAGAAATATAATATAGCGATTCAGTACCGAAGCTATATTATTAATAAAAGTCGCAAGGCAGCGTTGATAACAAGTTTCTGTGCTCCTGAATGTTTCTGTGTGTTTTCCACAGTCTCTGCCCTCTGTGTGCGAGTGATGTATGTGTGTATGTGCTTCAATGAAAACAGCGCATTAATATAGAACGGTGATTAAACTGACTTGGAACTACATGTGCATTAAACGGTTTTATTGCACACCTTCCAGCTAATCAGAATCGAGTATTCAGACAGGCCATGGTATAGATATAAATAAGAAATAAAAAAAATATATGTTAGAAAGTCAAAGAGAGTAAAGAAGATGAAGAAGGTAGAACATTATTTTACTTGAATATTCATAAAGCTTGGGTTATATGAAGCAAACTCCACTCAGAGGTGGAGGTACCAGAATGTATTCAGATAGCAAAATAAATTAAAATTACTAAAATTACATAGGCCCACTTGCCTGCTAATATAAATGTATTAATGTAAACATTTTATGTAATTAATATATGAAATTATTCCTTGTGGTCATATACAGCATGTTACAGATGCTGTCCAAAGATTTTATGTTGGGAAATAACCTGAATTCCTTGAAAATATTCCCTGAAAGTTGCTCAGCATGATTTTAACAGATTAAAGTAACACTGTAAAAAAATAGATCAAAAGCTGATGAGTCTCTAGTCTTTGATCTAACATTTTCCAGACTCTTGATGTCTACTCTCTCTCTTTCTCACACAGGTGTACGATCTGCCATGTGTGGATACAGAGGAGCATTATTAAAACCATTAAAACCATTGTGTCCGAAGAGATGTAATGCAGGGGCTGATAAATGTGATGCTGAATGACCGAATCAAGTTTGGAAGTGACAAATGACTGCTCAGTCCCTGCAGGTATACACGGACAGAATAAATGAGGGGGCATTATTCTCCAGACACCTGATTTGCATCTCATTATCTATAGTTTTTTTTTATTTAATATAACAGAAGGGCATGTCAAATCTCAATATTATAGGACATTCTCTTTAAAACTGGCACTTGTCAGCCAAGCATGAATCTGTTGCTCCTGTGACATGTCAGCAAGCTTGCACACATAAAATCTCCAACCAAATAATGACATATGATGCAAATTAGTTGCTGATATTATGGTGGGTCATTAAACTGCATATAAACAGTGAGTAATAGACTTCTGAGACATATTAAAACCACACACGAGTAAAAACCATAAAAAAGGGCTGTTTTACAGGGGCATGAAACATTCCAGTGGGCAATGAGGTACTTCATTCAGAAAAAACTATGCATTGCAATGAACAGCTCGCTAGCCTTAACTTACAATGCTGGTCCATTGACCGAGCACAACTAAGCCATCGAGCTGCAAGAAGTTAAAGGCATGCATGTCATTCTGATTAGAAATCCTTGTTCAGTTCGGGTGGAGGTCTCAGATTCCATGCACTGCACTTCTTGTAGCTTGACCTTCATATCCTCTTATCACCAGAAACATTTTAATCACGGTGTTGATATGAGGCAGAGCTGTGCTGCTGATGTAATGAAGGGGACACAGCAAGGGTCTGCTGGGTCCCTTTGCCGTCGGCATGGTAGCATCGCTAACAGAGACGAAACATTCTTGTTCCAGTCTGGTCACCAGGGGAGATGAGGTGCAATAGCTGCCTCAAGGAGAAGTGCAGTAAAAAAAATATAATTAATTAGACTTTAATGCCAAAGCTGCTCTCCAGGGCTCCACCATAGAAACTGTCTGTCTTATTTAGCCAGGCTTTGCCATATTCACAAGCACTGACTTGTTCTGATAAAAGATTATGATGCATGTCCATTTTGCTTGTGTGAGTTTCCACAACAGTCTAAAATGTTGTTTAAGGAATAGTTGAACCAAATATTTAAATTCTGTCATTATTTGCTCACCTTCATGTCATTCCAAACCTGCATGACTTTCTGACTTCTGTGGAATTTGACTGATTGCTGATTGTCAAACCTATTCCTTTCCATACAATTGTGGGTGTCAAACACAAAATTGACACAAAAGAGCACCACAAATGTAGTCCACATGACATGTGCACTATACTAAGTCTTCTGAAGTCATACAATAGCTTTTGTGGAAAAACAAAAATGCATTTCGTTATTTACTGGAAATCTTCCCCTCCACCATTGCTCTTAAATTTTGCCCTCGTCTGTGTATATTCAAACTCAGAACCTCAATATGTGTTAAGGGACAGCTCACACAAAAATAAAATATAAATAAAAATCTGTCATTATTTACACACACTCATGTTGTTCCAAACCTGTATGACTTTTGTTATTCTGCAGAAGTTTTGATCACAGTGTTCTACAAAATGAAGTAACGCATAGGCCTACAGGTCTGGAACAACATGAGGGTGAGTAAATGATGACAGAATTTTCATTTCTCACTTGTTTCAAATTGTATGGCTAACATGCTACAAAGAAGAATATGAAGGAGGTTTTTGTTCAGGCGGCTTTGAGTCTAACAAAAAAGTTTAAAGGCTGAATGTCCTCCTTGAAAGGCAGGAGGCAGAACATGCTTATAGTGATTTATTTATTTATTTATCTTTTATTAAAATACTAGCCTGAAGCACATAAGTCTGTGACCTCCAAAATAATAGAAGCTTGATTGACAATGAAAGCGCAAACAACACTGTTGTCTCTCTTTAAAAAGTCCCCTCACAACTGACCTCTTGAAAAAAAGAGCACATCTTCATCAATTTATATCTTATCTGCTCTCGCACCAGTTCAGAAAACCAACAGTAAAACAGCCCCCGTCCTCTAGCCGCCTTGCGCCGTACTGACTTATCAGTGGATAATTATTAGCAATTATCTCCAAATGAAGCTTACACATGCATGGCTAAGCATGCTGATCCAACCAAAACAGGCTGAGCAAAGACAGAATGGCCCGTGAGTGAGCGAAGTAAGTGAAGTAATTATGTTCAATTAAATGTGCAGGTGTTATTGTAATACAGAGAACACGGTCAAAACTCTCACTAAAATAATTGTTTGCTCATGTCAGTCTATAAAAAACCATTGTGTAAGTCATTAAGATACGAGGAGGCAAAGCAACTTTAAATAAATAATAAGAGTGTTGCTGGGGTATCGCTAGCCTGACTACGTCAGACTTCCTACTTCCGCTAATTTCATTTCGCTCCTGTAGTCAGTCTGAGATAGCAGCCTATCTTTCAGTTTTCCTCCAGTCTGAAAACAGCCGGCCAATCAACGAACAGAGGGCGGGCTGAGAGCCATGACGTAGACGCTAAGCGCCGAGTTTTACATTGTAGGTTAGAGAAATCGAAAACCGAAACGACCGCGGAAATGGGAAACGAGACACGGGATGCAATTCGGAGAACATTCCGAGGTTTTTCAATTTGAAGCCAGAACAAGAAGAGTGTTTACAGCAGGTTTACAGTGGAAGTTCAATCATAGATTTGAGTTCGATGCATGATGTCTGTGGTTCAGTGCGGCTGTGTCGGCGCATAACATAACATACGCTAAACTTATCTGATTGGCTTACGGGTAACCAATGATTTTAAACTTCAGACAAGCGCCCCCTAGCGATAGAGAAAACACTTCTCTATTATGCCATTCCAGACTCTGTTTACGAAGCAAAGTGAAGTAGCAGAGTCTGGTATTACTAGGCTAGGGTATCGCACAGCTTCAGAAGACTTATGTAATATAGCGCATAAGTCGTATGGATGCATTTGACTTTTTAAATTGCCTTTTGTGTTCCACAAAGGAAAGAAAATCATATTGGTTTGGAACAACACAAGATCACTGTTAACCTTTTTCCACCGACACGGTTCTGGTGCGGGTTCTCGGCCTTTGTCTGTTCTCGAACCGCTCCGTGCATTTACACTGAAAGATCGATTCAACTCCGGCCCTAAAAACTTGCTGGTCTCGACCTTGGGAGCAGGGGCCAGAGAAATACTGGCGCTGTCTCGTTGAGAAATGTAATACTGGCTGCACAAACACTGGGGTTATTTCCATTGCGACGCGTTATGCTTGTCACGTTTGTTGTTTAAACACCTTTATAATGATCATGTTAGTTGATCTATAAAACACAATGGGAGACAGATCTGCTTAAATTCATCAATTTCTCCTGAGATACATAAATGTACAGTAAGTGGCTGGTGAACTCGAAGAAGAATAGAGTAAACTTTAGTTACTGTGTACAGTGTGTAGGCTAACTGATATGAATAAAACACAATGTCAAATTATAATCGAAAAGGATTATTATTGTCGCTTCCATCAACATCAGTGTATTTAACAAACACTGTTTTTTTTTTTGCCTACATGTCTGAAACCTAAATTAAACATTATGTGATCGAAAACACTGAATAGTTGTGATATATGAACAGCGATGTCATCATTAGACTGTTAACACTGAAGGCAAAGTGCTATGGTTCTGAAGTGGACTTGAGTGGACCAAGTGTATCTTGGGCTTTTGAGGAACAATGGCTGCTCTTTTGAAGCAGATGGGAGAAATGCAGTGCTGTGCAGTGCTGCTTTTAAATATCCAGTTACTTTGAAATTGTTCAAACTAACACATCCTGGCCAGCACAGTGTTACATTTCTATCATTTATCTTTATATTCTAACATCCTTCAGTAATTTTTTTTCAGCAGCATCTGATCTTGCTTTTCCATTTTTTTTTAAGATGTTGGCAAAATTTTGATGATGGGTTTGGTTGATGGGTGCTTTTGGGGTTTTGAGTAAGGCCTGACTGTTTCTCGTCTTTGTAGTTCATGCAATCCTGTAGACTTCCCCTATTTTAGATAGCTGGTTCAAAATTGTTTCCACAAATATTAAAAAAGAACCATGTTCTGATTCCTCTTTCTAGGATGCCAAGTTCTTAGACACCTTTGTTTCTTTCAGTTCTGATCTACTTGGCCATCTGCCGCCACACTTCTGATAAACAAGCTTCAAACTGGATGTAGACACCAATTAGGGATGCTCATTTCGGTTAATTTTCCCGACCGACAACCGCCACTCGTTAATCGATTATTAACCGTTAACTGATAAGATTATATTGGCATTAAATAAAAATAAAATTGACGCGTATCTGTGACCCATTAAAAATACCAAAAAAATTTGTTTTTATCAAAGGGTTTATTTTAACGTGCAAAGTGCAAACAGCAGCATACAGAACAGATCAACAACAGAACAGCTTCAAAAACAGGATTCAAAATCAAATTTCCACGCACCGGCCGCATTTCTGACAGTGACAACAGAGAAAAACAGAATAAAATAATATAAATAAAAAAACATAGGCTACAATAAGCCTACAATATATATATATATATATATATATATATATATATATATATATATATATATATATTTTTTTTTAGCTTAAATAATTAACAAATTACGATGCCAAAAAGAAAACACTGAATCAGTTTGAAGTGTTGAAAAACCGCCTTTTGTTTTTCTCCATCAGACTAGACTACGTTTTTCCGTCAAATAAAAATAGTAGCAGGCCTACCTCAATCCACAGCTTGTCTAGTTTTTATTTTATAAAGTAGCATTACAGTCTACATGCTGTTGTTGTGTAAGTCTGGAGCGCAGCCTGTGAACTGTTAGACCCGCGGCAGAAAACACGTCTCCGATAGCTCAGATGTTCGGGAACACAGAGATAACGTCTCGCTGGAATGGCCAGCTTCGGGAAGCGCCTTTCATTTGCTTGTGGGTGTTTGCTAAGCAAGTGATATTGCATTGTAGGCTACTAGCACTATTGCTTTATTTTAATACCCCGTAGCATATTTTGCAAGTAACTTTGTCGCCCTTTCTGTCCACATAGTAGCTACTACTTTTCGCTCGCTTCATTTTGCTTGCTCAGGGAGAATATGTCTGTTCGCGCGTGTGGTTGCGCAACCCGCATATCGACGCGCCCGCAGTGAGTTAACAAATATTGGCTATATATAGTATGTTTTTTATCTAACCATGAAGCAAAAATATATATATAAAAAGCTTTTTTTTTTAAACCCCCCCCCCCCCCCCCAAAAAAAAAAACGTTTAACTGATAGTATTAATCGGTCAAAAATTTTACTTTCGGTTAACGGTTAAAAGGTCAATATGAGCATCCCTAACACCAAACAAAATTGAAGAAGTCTCTGAGGTGATTCTCTGCTTTGGTCTACAAATCCCCCCAAAAACCAAACAAAACAGTTGATTGTTTCACAAAGACATGAGTGTAAGTTAATGGTAAACCTATCCCTAGGGTATTTTTCGGATATGTTTTACTTCCTGTTTAACAAAGACATTGCGGCCCCTTTTCTCCATTTTTTTTGGTTTACATTTTCTGTAAAGTGTTTACTTCTCCATCCACTGTAAAGTGACTACTTCAGCCAGTTCTGACGCTTTGTGATTGGCTGTGAGCAGTAGCGTGTCATAGGCTGACAAGGTGAGGCCTGAGTACCGCACCTCACTCTGAATCTGAGATAAATGAAACAGAGCATCTTGTGTGCTGACTCTAATTGCCTCCTGACACAGACAACTGCTCCGCAGCACAGCATAGGAAGTGAGAAGTGGGTGCAATCTCTCTGAGACACATCTGTGCAAATATTGCTTTTTGCTAAACTGCATGTACTTGACAGCAAGAGAAGTTAGATTCAGGGACAGCTTAATGCCTTGGGAGCCGAAGATGACCATCTGAGAAACCAACTCCTCTGGGTTCAACTAGACACAACAATACTTACTAAACACAGTTGGTAACAATCTGAACCACATTAATCCTCTCACTCAACCGCTAATGAGTGACAAACATGACAATTCAAGTGGCCATGGTGGATATGTAATGGATATTCTGTACTTTGAAAAGAGGGCCGTGGATGTTGTCTAAGGCTCTAGGCTCACAATTATCAGACGGCTTCACATTTGCTAAAAAACAATGCTAGCAGGATGCAGTTAGGAGCTAAATTGGAATAAATCTGAATGACCCTAAAGCCAAACATTGCCACTGAAATTACAACACTGTACCCACAATTCATTTAACAATTTAAAGAACATTCAGTCGTCCTACTTTTGTTTTGTGCAGCAGCCACAAGCTATTACAGATTGTTAATGTAAGCCCCAAGACATTCATATTATTCAGGGGTCAGTGAACTAATCACAAGATAAAGAAAAGCTGGAGAAACTGGAGAGGCGAAATATATTCTGGGCTAATGCTGCATTCAACTTGAAAAGCCTGAATTTAAAAATGACTACTTGAGAAAGTGCAATAGAATGCCAAATGAAGACTTCCATGGAAACTTTGTCAGGAATCTAGAACATTGCACAGAGGCCAGGTGTATGACATCATGCAAAAAGTATAAAAAAGGTTGATAAAAATAAACGAGTTTAATAAGAATGATAGATCAATAGTCTGTATGAAACTTGTGTATTGTACTGGTGATAATAAAGGCACAGTCTGGGGAGGGTTGTGAGATAAATGTCAAGGAGATTCTGCTAAAATGAAGCAAGAATATTCCTTCATTTCTCCTTGAGTGAACCTTTACAGGCACCAAAGTGTGTTTCATTTCTTTTTAGCACCTTCAATCCTAGAATGAGATTGAGAAGCTAAAATGTGGATGCAATGTGCTTTAATGCAGAATCTATCTATCTATCTATCTATCTATCTATCTATCTATCTATCTATCTATCTATCTATCTATCTATCTATCTATCTATCTATCTATCTATCTATCTATCTATCTATCTATCTATCTATCTATCTATCTATCTATCTATCTATCTATCTATCTTAGATTCAAATTTGAATTATTTTTGTTACCACAATCAAAATTCAGGAATATAATTGAAATCTAAATTCATTCTCAATTCAATTCTGTAGAGTACGGGTAAATGGGTAAAATGAAAAAAGGACTCTGAAATCATCGTCAAATCGAAAAAAAAAACAAGAGTGAAAATTCCTATTCATCTGTAGAGCCCTGCTGTGGTTTACAACGAATCTCACAGCGCAGGCACCAGAAAAGCCCTTATAAGCCTGACAGCCGAGCTCACCACACGCCTGCCATGACCATACAGATGACATGGCTCTCTCTGATGGAGTATCGCTGCGGGAATTCGTTTTAAACAAAACTCACGAATCTGGCTTTACACAGCCAATCTGTTGTCTTGTTTCCTGTGCCTTTCACACCACTGCAGCAAACAGCTTGTGTTTCCGTATTATCATTCTGGAAAAACAAGGGTTCATGACCTTCTTCGATTGCTGAATGTGTAGTGTGCTGGATGAGGGATGTATTTAAATCTTAATGTGTCGGGTCTGAAGGAGGCGGGTAAGAGGAGGTCGGAGGATATCTGTGTTGTAATGATGCATGGCTGTATGGGGCTGGTGAATTGGCCTGGCTCAGATTGCCAAGTTCTCCCCAGACGCTCTGATTAAAGACTCTTAATCCATCATCAGAGGCGGCCTGAACCGCACAGATGTGCCCGGGGTCAGAGGGCAGTTCGCGATTGGAATCCTACAGCGCTTTGCGTCTTAATCTGTCCCATACAACAGGCATCAGCCCAGGTGAGAGAGAAATATTAGATGTAAGCACCTCATACATTTTTAGCGAAAGCATCTTGAGACATAAAATATGTTCATAATGCATGTAAAAGCTTCTCACACATAGTGACTGAAAGAAACACCAGAGTAATCTAAGCAGGGTGACATCTAAATATTTTGTGTGTACGTGCGGGGGTGTGTCAGATGGTTTGGGCTGGGGTTATTAGAGGCAGATATGTTGAGTGAAGAGAGGTCAATGAGGGGATTACTCATAGATATCCATCAACAGTCGTATTATGAGTGAAGTGACCAACCACCCAATCCCCCCCTCCCTTTACTAATTAAATAGGTCATGCCTAGGGATGTGCCCGAAGCCAAATACCTGATTCGGGAAGGCATGGATAATAGCTTCAAAACGAATAACGAATAATTCTGCTGAATAATAGAAAAAAATATTCAGCTGACACAGTCACTCCTCGTGTTTGCTGGATAACAGGTGAGCCAGGGGATAGCGCGATATTATACAACCTCTAAAATCACTATGCAATAATGAGTGGGAAGTGAATGAGTGTAAACTTTATGAATAAATTGAGTGCAAATCAAATAGCCGCGTTGCCGTCTCCGTGTGTCTCTCAGAAATTAGCTCAGTCAAGAGTAATAATCATACACATACTGAAAAAAGATACTGAATCATACACATTTTCTACTAAAATAATTATTTTGAGTTATACAAGGCATATTAGTTCAATGATAACTACAGAGGAAACAGATAGGCTATTTAAAACCATAGACTCTAGTAATTGTACAAACCCCCAATTAAAGCCCTGCCCACTTCCGGTTTTATCCAAATGCAGATATAGAAACGAATAATTTTGAGACTGTTACAGACAGGTACAAATATTGACAATTTCTGCTTTTACAGTCTTTGTGAATGCAGTAGGCCTCAATCATGAAACGTATATAGTAAATACAGTAAATATTTTGCAAGTAAAATGGACACTTCTTAAACCTCAAAAGAGAATACTAAAATAATTCAATGAAAGAGTTAAACTTGCAGACAAACATTTTTTCGTACCAAGCTAACATTTTGAAAATACGAACAGTGACATAAATTGGAAATATTCTGCTTGTGTTTCATGAATGAGGCCTAATGGATGACCTCATGTGCCTTAAAGGTGAACTATGCAGGTTTTTTACCTCAACCGATCAGCTTCGGAGTCATTGGAATGGTTATATTACTCTTTTCGGGTTGAATGGTGGTTGTTTCGCACCCCCCTATCGCATGTGAGCGGAAAAAACACACTTGCAACTTTGAGCCGGCGGCCGCTCGGCTGCAGCATCAGGAAGTGTCGCGTGGTATCAGGTCTCGCGATGTATCGAATTGCTTTACGGCAAAAAAGATCTGATAAAATTCTGATAAAATGAGCATCAAACAGAAATAACCCGGCGCCGTATACTTGTGGTGCGAGGCGCACATACAATACAGACTGCCGACAGTTAAACAGGGCGCGCGCAGCTCTTAAAGGGGCCACACCTTATTTCCACTCGTCACAGCTTCTATCCTACTGAACAGGATCAATCCGTAAGTGCAGAGCCATCTCTGCGTGAGTGCTATTTACGACAGTACAAGTACTCCACAGCGACTCTAGGGGTTGCTGTTTGACAAAAACAGAATTCCTACTTAGTGTTGCTTTAACGTTTAGTATGGACCTTGTATGAAGCAAGACAGTGAATAAAAGCGGCCCAAACTTTCCTCCTCAGAAGGAATGACAAAGTTAACCCTGATTTTGACACATTAACATAATAATTCTTGCGTTACAGTGCTAATCTGGAGGTAGGCTAATAGCTTTATTCCAGTCAATGGCTTTGAATGGGATAGGGATTTTGCTGGAACCTCTAAATGGGATCAGCCTTTGCGGGGTAACACTATGGCTTTGCACTGTAAAAATCCTCCCATCACCTCAGTATTAGCCCTGCTTATGGTGCTAAGCTGTGTATACATTTGTGTGCATGTATGTGTTTATCTGCATGTGAATCTGCACATGTCTGTGGCAAGGACCGTCTGTGTTGATTTTTCAAACTGCATTTGTATACAATATAAATTCACTGAGGTTTTCTAACCTGAAACACATAATTAATCCATTTGTGTAGTGATTGCACACATGTTCCTTTGCTGAACGCTCTGTAAAGGAGGAGGAACAGAATAAGGGCTGTGCCATCTGTGAGTGATCAGGTCAGAGAGAGATAAAGAGAGAGACACAGACAGAGACGATATGAGTGAGTGGAATGCAAATCAGCTCTGCTTGGGAGGAAGGAGACTGTGACAGTGAGAGAATGTTCTAAACAGTGATTCAGGCGCGCACACACACACACAACACACACACACACAACCACACACACACACACACAACACACACACCACACACCACACACCACACACACACACACCACACACACACACACACACGCACGCACACACACACAGAAACTCAAGAAATATTCGCACTAATTGCAGCACTTTCACAAATATTCAGAAATCACTGGTCACATCAGTTGCATTTAATGTGCACATGAAATTACTGATTTCAAAGTGCAACATTTGTGCTTGTAAACACACTGGACCTCTGATCTGCAAATTGCAGGGGAACATTGAATACGCAACATTTTCCATTAGGGTCAATGTATGTGTGAATGTGTGTGTGAGTCCCAAGTCATGTAATAGGGAGGATGGGGGAAAGACCTGGCAACCTACCCGGAAAAAAATCATTGCCAAAAAAAAAAAGCATCTCTCGTGTATGGCGAGAAATGGCCCATAGAATCAACAAGAGTCAGATAAGACTGAAATGGTTAATGATCAAATTAATATAAATTAGAGCTGCACAATTCTGGATAAATTGAGAATAATGATTTTTTTGTTTCAAACAGAGATCACGATTCTCCCATGATTCCGAGCAAACAAATAAAGTAAAGAGGTTCTGAATTTTTTTTTTATTGTGGCAGTCTATTTAAAATGTTTAATTAATCAGAATTATTTTAAAAACCTGTTTGAATGAATGATTCAATCACAAAGACATTTTTACCAGTCACTTGTCACCACCTGGTGGCATAAATATCTTATCTTTACGATTGTTTTTTAAAGGGCCGTGTTACTTTCAAAGGTGATTTACTCTATTTTGACCGCTACCGTAACATCGGTGTTTATATAGCCGAACTATAAACTTATCTCAGTACTTCTGTGATGATAATAATATTTGTAACAGAAATAATGATACGGTGTGGTTGAAAAGACTGATTGTGAAGATGTTTTATTCTTATACATGAGAACTGCTCTTTCTGGCTCAGTGTAGATCTGAATGTTTTGCTGTGGTTTTGTCAGAGGTCTAACAGACAAAGGCGAATCGTTGTCATTTAGGAATGAGATAGTGTGGGTGTTTAAATCGCTCACAGACAGCGCACTCATACAGTTTTGAGTTCTTTTTTTGCATCTTATCGTGCTTGAATGTTTTAATAGCACTTGAATGAATGATGGCATTATAATATTGTAACACTAGCCAAATGGTGCCAGGAAAAAAACAGATGCTGCAATAATTGTGTTAAATATTTTTAACACGTTAAATTGAAAAAAATACTCACAGGCGTTAAAGTGTTAATTCTGACAGCCCTAATATATATAAGCCTTTTCATGAGCTTGTCCTTCGGACAAGTAAATCTGTCATTCACTTGTCCGATTAAAAAAATTGCTTGTCCAGTATTTGTTTTTGTGCGTGTTATATAATTAATATTATATTCTCATCAGTGTTCAATCAGCTTTGATATTTAAATCTGCATACTGTAATATCTGCACCTTTAAAGGGCATCCCCTCCCCTCTAATCTTATTAAATTTATGTTTCATCTTTCATTTTAGGCCATGTCCACACTAATACGTTTTCATTTGAAAACGTATATTTTTCTCTCCGTTTTGGCCTTCCGTCCACACTGAAACGGCGTTTTAAGTCAACGAAAACGTAGCTTTTGAAAAACGCTCTCCAAAGTGGATAAATTTGAAAACGCCGTTTTCGCGTTGTAGTGTGGACTGTGAAGCCGGAGGTATTTGAAAACGATGACTAAGTTTAGTCATGTGATCCATGTTGTACCAATAGATATTCATGTTTAACGGTATTGTGCCTGTTAATTATGTGCGATTCACTTTTACAATGTTGCTAAAATATGTTACTTTCCACACTCTTCATATCACAGTAGCCTACTGCAAAGATGACAGAAAATGTACTCACATTTGCTGTCCTGCGTCAATACAGGAGAGCAGTCGCGTTTTAGACCAAACATATGGTGACTGAGTGCGACCTGGACGCATCAGTGAATGGTGAGATATTTTGCTAAATAAAATGATCATGTTAGAAGAATTGCGCGATACCTTTATTATTTATTTTTCCATCTGTATCATCTCAGTGAGCTTTGTGAGGTTTCACACATGCACAGTAAGGTGCATTTATAAGTTTCTCATCCACAATGAAACGTCTGAAAACACCTGAAAACACTAGTGTGGACGGAGAGCGTTTTTTAACGAAAACTCCGTTTTCAAATGTATCCGGATTAATGTAGACGTAGCCTTAAATTACAAAATTTGATCAATAAATTCAATTATTTAGAATAATAAGACACTATAGGGCTTTAAATATACAAATAATAAACGTTGGAACGAATGATACCGTCGACCGTCGTAATGAGTAAGTCATTGATTCATTATTTCGTACTATCAAACGACTAAATCATTTAAGAATGAGACGGATGTTAATGAATGGGCCATTGCATCTTTGACTCAACCGTTTCGCTCAAAATGCTGAATCATTCAGTAATGAAGACACAGTTGAGTGTTGCTGTGAGATGTGCTGTGGTTCTGCTGTGATCTTTGTTTGGAACTATTTTCGCTGCTGAAACAGAACAAAATAGAAGTAACAAACAGAACAAAATAAAATAGAAGTATTCCACTGTTTATTGAATATCATATCAAATATATAATTTTTAAAGCTATTTTGCTCTACCCACTTTAAAGTATCTTAGCTATTCAATAATCACACAGTCAAATAAATATAACACAGATTATCTGGTAATAATGGGAGTAATTATTCAGATATGACAAAGCGGCAACATTCTAATCTGATAAATGAAGCCTACCCGGAAGTGCGAAAAACTGCAATACATCGAAAATCCGCTAGGGGCAGGTCCCAAAAGGGAGCAAATGTCCATCGACCCCATGTTAAAATGTCCGTTTTCACAGCATAAATTCATGTTTTTACAGGTTGGTCCCATTGACTTTTATTGTATTTTTCTATAGGTTCCAAGTGCCTGACAACTGTGAGGGGGGTGAATTTTTTTCTAACTCGTTAGTTTAAATCGTATTTAGATATAAAATGTATGACAAATAAGGGTGTGGTTAACTTTGATTGACAGCTTGAATGACAGCTGATAACGGGCTGCGCCGAGTGGAATTCCTGAAATTTGACGTCACGGCCATGACATCATACCACCTCTGTATCCTTTCTGAATATTTGTATTAAAATATCGTACATAAAATGGGTTGTTCTGCTATAAACTGCACTAAACGACACTGTAGGAGTAAGTTTCTTCGCTCCATTTTTTTCGGTAAGTGACAATCCACTACTATTTCACGTAATATAACGTTAGTTAGCACTATTTAGCATCAATGTTTGTGGGCAGTGGCACTGCAACAGTTAGCATTAAATCGCCTCAGATAAGTTAGCGTCCGAGGTACTTTACCTATGGTTATACGTTAACCGGTTATAACTGACGTTTGAAACACTGTAAATGCGTCTGCCAAATTAATAAATATAACATAAGAATAGACTGATAATATGTCCCACTGACTCCCACATTGGAGTGTAAATATATTTTGAGCATTTTTAATATACCATTTTTAGCATTAACAGATGGGTTGTACTCTTCAGCAGCTTTGCAGTGAATGTAGTAGCCATAGACTGTAAAAAGTAGCCTAGTCTGCCAGTCGATCTTGTAACGTTACAGATAGCTGAGGCTGCTTGACTGAAGAGGTGCGTCCACCGGCCGGCTCAGTCTCAAACAAAGCCCGCCCTTTTACCCATATGGATTGGCCAGAAGGTGGGCGGGGTTAGGCTTTCCCAAGATTTTCAAAGATGGAGCCGCCCATACCCCCCATAAACGGCTTCAAAACTATGGGTGACGTCACAGACGCTTTGTCCATTTTTTTACCGTCTATGGATATGACTCATGAGTGATTCTGACCACAGTGAATACAAACCGCATTTGTAAAGCGGCAGAGAAGATTATCAGGTGTATTAAAGACACAAGTGTGTGAAAGACAGGTGTGTGAAAGACGCAGGTGTGTGAAAGACGCAGGTGTGTGAAAGACACAGGTGTGTGAAAGACGCAGGTGTGTGAAAGACGTTTGAACTGTTTATTGACCTGTTTTATGAAATCAATGTCACATTTTCAATCGTGATGGTATTTAGGAAAACAACACTCATCACGTGAGGTTGCTTAACGGTGTCATATGTTAAAAATATTAAAAGTCCACATTTTGAATTTTTATCAGCAGTATTGTTAACTGATTGTAATAAAATCACAAAGATTCTCTCATTTTAGTGATTCCCTAGTTTTTTTTGTTGTTGACATTCTAATCAGGCCACTTGTCCGGTCAAGCAAGTTAAAATCTCTACTTGTCCCTTCAAAAAATCCACTTGTCCCGGACAAGCGTTATTGTCGAGCCCTGATATATACACTCTATATGCAGTCCTTCCAGAAGGAGAGTTTTTTTGTGATTGTTGCGGGGAAAAATCCTTGATTATGCGGCACGTTTTCTTAAAAAATGCGATGGAATATGGGGGATATTTATGCAATTTTATGCTATGGAATTGCGGGAACTTGCAAAAATTGTGAGAACTTGCAAAAATAAGCAAGCATTCTACATCACAGAAAGTTTTATTTCAGACCTTAATAAACACATGGCTCAAACTTACAAAACATTGATGAGTCAAAAAAGTTCTGCAGCTTTACAAAAGGAATATGTTACAACGTCTGTAAAAATTAATAAATTAAATATAAAAAATAAAATGTGTGCTTCCTGTTTTCCAGCTTTTCGATGATATTCACGTCACGTAATTGCATCACTTCATAACGCGGAGTAAACGCAACATTTTTCAACTTTCTGCTAAGGTATGTGACTTTTTTGCAACGGAAATAAGGGGATTATGAAATCATCCAAGCCCCGCATATTTTGCGCGGAAATCGGCAATTTATGCGGCGAAAGTGCGGTGTATTTGAAAAAATGCGGCCCCCGCATAAATATGCAGACTTTGGCTGATTATGCATTGAATCTAGGGCTGGGTATTGTTAGGAATTTCACAATTCGATTCGATTTCGATTCTTGAGGCTTCGATTCGATTCGATTTCGATTCGATTCGATATTGATTTATTAGCTTCGATATCGATTCAATAATAAGTAAATACACAAGTAATTAAGTGCCTGGGTATTATTTTAAATAATGTGTGCAGTATTACCAATGTTTAAGTACAAATTATTGACCCCAGCATATTTCCTGTCAAGGTTTATTTAGTAGAACAAACTGTACAATATTGTACATGTGTTGAATACAAACCACAACTGTAATAAACAGGTGCTTTATTAACACCTCTAAAGTGCATGTAACTGTAAGTAGTAGAAAGTATATTTCTTTCATCCTATACATTCAAGTTATAAAATAAATGTAAACAGAAGCACAAAATGTGCATACTCATAAAACAAAGTGCAACCATAGATATTATAACATTACAAAGTGCTATTTTGTCAACACAATAAATAACACTGAACAGCTGATCAGAGAACCTTAGGCTTATTTACTGTGCCTATATGTAGGATACAGGCATTTCCATCATATAACTCGTAACATTTTAGTACAATATATAACATGTTAACTAAATATAAATAAAGCATTTGTTATCAAACTAGTGCACATGCAGGTTTTTTGAACGTTGCGACGTTCGTCTGTTATAGGACAACTTAGTTTGAATAAACGAGCAGACACTGATTAGCTATTGCTCTATGTATGTTTATTTAAAATTAACACAAGACAACTAGAAGTGAATGCGCTTTCCATTAAATGAATCACACACAGTAAACAAAACATTAACAAAAAAAAATGTCAATGAACTGCAATTGTACATGCGCGGGCAGATATTGGGCTTGAAGTCGTTCATCCTCGGATGCGGTGCCGCGCGCGCTGTTACAAAAAAAAAAGCCTTGCACACAGCCAAGCGAAATGAGGTCTTGCGCAACCAACGCGTCATTTTTGCCGCGCGCACCTTCGCGCACGTGCGGATTATAGACACTAAAAGAAACGGACGCGTCGAGTTTAAACAAGGCTTTTCTCCGTGTCAGCGCGCGCTCTGATCGGCATCATGATGTCTATGGTATTTAAACATTCTCTGATGAAAACAGCGTCTTATACAACGCTGAACGCTCTCACTAGAGTGTTGCCCACAGCGCCGCCACTGGCCGTTGGGCTGAATCGATTCATAGGATTTGATGAATCGATATTTAATTGAGAAACAAATAATTGCAATGCATTGATGAATCGATATTTTTACCCAGCCCTAATTGAATCATGCGATCGCATAATCACATTTTTCTGGAGGGACTGTATATGTGTGTATATGTAATGTATGTATATACACACAAACACACTCACACAATGTGTGTATACAAACATTAGAGAATGGCCACATAGTACTTCAAACGGTTTTATTTCAAAAGAGCGAGACAAATTCTGCTATGATTTGGCCGCCTTTAAAATAAATTGCTGTCTTCAGTCTAAATATAGTATATTGTTTAATAAGGGTCAAAGAGTTTACAATACAGGGAGACTGGATTGCTAACACCCTCTAGGCTATGGTCTGTCTCTCTTCTGACTGAATGTGCTGGATCAGGCAGTCGCTGGTAATCAGTAAGGGTATCTAGAGGCATCCAAACGTTCAGCATGTTATCATTAACACAGTACTCAGTCAGTCAGCAGAGTCCCAAAAGACACAACATTCTCTTCACGGAGAAGCAAATGCTTTTCTCAGTCTCTGGATGACTGCTGCATTAATGATAAGTCAGAGTGGTTCAGCCGTTCTTCTTACTTAATGTCAAACAGGTGAAATAATTATCAGCATGTTTACTAGACTTGCTGGTTGCAGGTCTGACAAATCTGGAATGCAACTACAAAATGTTGGGTAGTTTTTTTTTTTTTTTTTCAAATTTAATGAGAACACTCAGTCTCATGAGCTTGGTTTCTTTTTGATGAACTTTCAAATACATATTTTAAATCAGTGGTCTGTGTGTGTGTGTCTGTTCATTTGTGCATCAACCAAAACTTCACCTTCTGTGAAACAAGTGAAGGAGAAACCACTCGAGCCACAACACTGACAGACTTTACAATAAACACAAATATTAAAAAACAGCATGTAATTTTCATTTAATTTAATTAAATCAGCTCTGTTCTAAAACCTAGTGAGATATTTACCTATCCAGTATTTTAAGGCAGCCTTTTAAGACATCACTCTCAACACAAATTCTGCCTTTTAAGATGCTTTGATTTTCCTGAAAATTCAATCAGCACTTCAAATATATAGCAGCTCACAAGAATTCACTGTGACATGCTCAATGAAAAAATATAAGAGAAATGCTGATTATAAATATGTCATTAAGTACTTGCAAGTATAAATTAAAATATCCCTATAAATACAATTTGGGTGTTTAAAAATAAAATAAAAAAAATGTGCGTTTACCTATTTAGAGAGTTCTCAAGCTCACTGGGGTTTGGGACAGGACTAATATGTTGATCCACTAATACTAACACATATTCACTAGGGATGTCAAAAGTACTATGATACAAACTGCCTGCCAATACATATAATTAGATATATAACAATATGTGGAGTGTCAGGAGTACTGAATCCATATAGCCTACTGTGTGACTGACAGCCTCTTTTCAGACTTGCTTGTCGGTTGAATGTTGAACAAAAATATTATTTCAGCAAATGTTTAATTCATTTGTTACTATTTTAATAGCTTAATACAAATGTTAGTTTGATTTTCATTAACATTTATATTAAAAGTCAATTTCATTGATATTGGTATTTACTACTAAAATATTTACTATTGTGCATCCCTAATACGCACTGAGACTAAAAAATCCTTAAATATCACTACAAAATGTGATATTTGATGGAGGTTTCCTTTAGAGTGGTGCCTGCATTTAGTTTGCCACCATAAATTGCTCCTTTATAATTCATAAAATCAATTGGCCTGACAAACAAAGAGCACACCAGCAATTTTTTTTTTAACAGGAGCTAATTAAACATGTGAACTGCGGAGCGATTCACATGGAACAGAGAGAGATTATCCCTCCCCCTTTCAATTCTGACCAAGCATGGCAGTCACGCATCAGCCCAGCATGACACACACACATGCACACGCGCACACATCTGGGACCTGGCAGCTGGGCTACCCAGATACGGCGCATTCTGCTTCTGTTTTGCCGCACAACCCTTCTCCTCTTCTCTCCCTCATTTTTTTCTACCTCTACGGTCTGCAGGTGCACTGCTTGGGGAACTCTCAAAGCAGTGGGTATCTTATTATGGGGAAGCCATGGTGGAGAGAGACAGAACAGTGAGCCCCATGTGCTCAGACAGGAAGTGCTGGGCAATATGTGAAGCTCTTTGTATGAAAGCCGGTGAAAACCACAGGCTGTGAAACATCAACAAGCAGATCTGTTATCCGTAAATAAGTTAAAGAGAGTGTACAGGTCAGGTAGATGCAGGAGGAAAAGATCTGAAAGCAAAACAAATGAACTGAGAGATTTTCCGGACTGCAGGAGTGTCAGTGTTTCGGTTTGTGACTTGTTAAGATGCTTTAAATGAGCTTCTGCGGGTCTAATGGTAACAGGGCTGACAAGCCAGGTGTCACCTTCCATTTCCTTGAGTGATGCTACCTGTCTGCTGTTCATTCATTCTGAGATACACAACTGCCTGCTCAAGAACAACAGAGATACTGTTAAGTTTGTGCAAGACAAAAACATTTACTCTTTATTGTGTTGCTATTCTTGTTTTTATTTTTGCTTTGCTTTCTTTTTCTATATTTTTACATGTTGAGTTTTTGACATGTGAAGTATTTTCAGCTGTTATGAAATATTCTATACAAATAGTACCACTACTACAAATAAATGAATATTATTATTATAGCATGATCAAAATATATATTATATACAAATACACACAAGCACACACGCACGCACACACTCACTTTTTTAATGGCATATTTTAAATGCCAAACAATTTCTTGAAAACTCAAAATGAATCTGAACTGAATCTGTAGAAAACGTGTATGAGGAATGATGAGAAAGGGCCGTGGTCTTCAGAAGATGGACCAAAATCAAGGCCAGGACACAGGTAATCAGATGCAGAGAACAGAACGACTCATCAATCATGGGGAGAGCAGAGTTACTCTGAGGAATTGCGAGAATTAATCCATCACCTGCATTCGTTTTAATTCCCAAATCGTTGAAAGGAGAAGTCAGCTAATGCACTCTTATGAGTGAGAGGGAAAACAAGAAAGCAAGTTAAACAGCGAGAGATACGACTGATTCAGGCTGTGAATTCTGGGAGAATTTCTTGAGTTGGCTCAAGGGATGCAGTGACAACAGCTATGTATCTGCAGGGTCAAGTGTGTATTTTTACACATTAAATTGTTTTCTTGGCTGAGTTGACGCCTGGAAACGGCGTTTGTGAATAACATGATGACTGGGTGATGAACGAGGTGCCAGAATCAATTGGGTGTGTAATTACACTTCATCATTTGAATCTCTTGTGCTCCGATTCTGTTTCTTCACAGCAGAACACACACACACACACACACACACACACACACACAACACACACACACACACACACACACACACACACACACACACACACACACACACACACACACACACACACACACACACACACACACACACACACACACACACACACACACACACACACACACACACACACACACACACACACACACACACACACACACACACACACGTCTCAGATTAACTGCCTGGGCAGCAGCTTCCTGATCTGTCAATGGTGTTAAGAGGTCAAATGGAATTTATCTAAATCGGTGTCCATATCAACCAATATAAAAAGTTGCACTGGAATTCTTCCATCTCTGTAACAATAGCACAAAATCAAACGCTTTAAATAAAATCACAGAAATGCAAATCGGATTGCAATCATTTGAGGCCGGGAGGTTATAACATGATTAGATTAAGTTTTGTGGTGAAAGAGCATGTGGAACAGAAGACTGCTGAAACATCAGATGACCGGACCAATGCAATGTGCTGATGTGGAAGAGCTGAAGTGCCGAGCGCAGCACATGAGATGGCAAGAGGAAGATACAGAGTGGAATGACTTATTCTACAAGGGGCGGGGGTGTGGGTAGAATCTCGAAATTAGCACAAATAGATTATCTGTCCTCCGGTTCCTGGCCTCAGCACGGTCTAAGCAGGCTGGAAAAAAAGAAAAAAAAGAAAAACACATTGACTTCTCAGCAAACGACTGCCCATCCGAGCAACCAAGGAGGACCGCAATTAAGCGATCAATCACCGTATCATCGATCCCCAAGGGAGACAACTGTATCCGGGCCTAACTAATATGCAACGGTTTTGCACAGATAACAGTAAAGCATTTGAAATAGAGACTAACATTCTTTAACAAGACTAATGCATTCATCTTTAAGTACCCACTGTTTTTTTGTTTTTTAGATGAATAATTAACCATTAGGGGTGTGCCATATCATACCGTCCACGATAACACCGGTATACATTTTGACATAATAAAAAACTGTCATATCGCGATATCAATGATATAGCGGTGCGATGACGTATGGCACATGCGTCTTCTCTCTCTCGTCTCTCACAATGTGTTGCACAAGCGCTACAGGCGGCGATACTACACTCTCGCGTTAGGAGTCAGGGCTGAGTTTCCCGAAACCTTCTTAACGCTACGTCGTTCTTAAGTTACACCTTAAGCTGTACCTTATCGTTAAAACGTGTTTCCTGAAACGTTCTTAGTTAAGTATACCTTCTGTAAGTCATACATTCGGAAGGTTGGTCTGGACCACTCTTAGCTTTACCTTATCACTGTTAAAGGTCTATATGAATATAATTCTGAAGTTTTAATACACCCAGACAGTGTTCAATTAGGCTAATTCAAGTGTTTTCATGCAAATAATAAAATTATCATTATACTGATTGTTGTTAGAATTTTAATTATATTATTATATATAATACAATTTTTATAAATTTATTTTAATTAAAGAGCGCTTTTAAAAGCCAGTGAAAGCATAGGCTACTGTCAGTTAAGTCCTATTCGGACGCTAATATTGTTTATCATGGGCTCGTATACGGTATTTTAAACATTTACAGAGGTATGTCGGTTATTTTAGTCCCGTTCAAATCCATAATATCAGTGTTTTTTCTCACCCAACCCGCGTAAAAATCTCTGTCCAAATTAGTACCTACTGATTTTTGACAAACAGGTCGTGTGGTAATTTAATTGCCGTCTGAATCCACATCTCTGAGTTTACAAGGAGAGATTCAAAATTCACTGTTTAAATCCTTTTTGATCACTGCCAAGCACCGTAGCCACGTGACGTACACTTTTATTACTGAAATGCTTGAAAGTATTTACAACAACAATATTTCATCGCAGCTCACCTCAGCGGACAAAAATGGGAAAGAGAAGAAAGTGCTTCTTTTATAAAGAACAGCGCTTTCTTACATAAACAGCCCCTGCACGAGAGAATAATTGATTCTCGAGTCATCGATATCAGCAGATTCAGCACCATCGCCACGGACAGCACCCGGTAACGTCGCACGTAAGAAGGTATATCTTAAGCAGCTTTCTAAGGTATAGTTCGGGGAACACGCCTAGAAATGGTATACCTTCAGTTAAGTTATACCTTAAGAGTCTTCGTAGCACGCTAAGAGACAACGTTATCGGGAAACTCAGCCCAGGACATGACAGAATTGTCACTTGCACAATCGGGCCAGCAGTGCATCGTAACTAAAGTTGATCATTTTCACGTCTTATCAGATTAAACATTTTTTAAACATTAAACAACAGCTCGCGGATTATATCGCTTTAATGGGAAAAAACACGCAAAATTGTGTCAAAATTCCAGTCCTGGGCTGAGTTTCCCGATAACGTTGTCTCTTAGCGCGCTACGAAGACTCTTAAGGTATAACTTAACTGAAGGTATACCATTTCTAGGCGTGTTCCCCGAACTATACCTTAGAAAGCTGCTTAAGATATACCTTCTTACGTGCGACATTACCGGGTGCTGTCCGTGGCGATGGTGCTGAATCTGTTGATATCGATGACTCGAGAATCAATTATTCACTCGTGCAGGGGCTGTTTATGTGAGAAAGCGCTGTTCTTTATAAAAGAAGCACTTCAGAAATAGTTGAATTTGCATTTACTAGGACTCATGGGATATTATAAAAAATAATCCAAACTCTAACAGCCTATAATAGCCTTGCTGACATATTTTAAAATTGTATCATATATTGCTGCCATAATAACCATTAAACATGTTTATGTGCTTTCTTCTCTTTCCCATTTTTGTTCGCTGAGGTGAGCTGTAATGAAATATTGTTCTTGTAAATACTTTCAAGCATTTCAGTAATAAAAGTGTACGTCACGTGTCTACGGTGCTCAGCAGTGATCAAAAAGGATTTAAGTGAATTTTGAATCTCTTGTAAACTCAGAGATGTGGATTCAGACGGCAATCAAATTACCACACGACCTGGGGTGCGTTTCCCAAAACCATCGTTGCTAACCTGTTAGCAACTTGGATGGTTGGCAATGGGAAATTGCATTGCAACCATCAAAGTTGCTAACTTAGTTAGTAGGGGTGTCACGATTTCGATTTTAAATCGAAATCGATCGAAATTAAGTCACAATCTCGATAATCGAACTCAAAAATGGAATCGTCGATACTGCCACGCCCCCATGTCACGTCCAGTCGGTTTGCAAAGCGGAAAAAAAACAGCGTTGAAGTGCGAGTCCTCTACCTCAGTAACAGCCAGTCAAAAGATAGCATGGCTGCAGATGCAGGAGACCCATCGACAGGACTTCTGACCTCCTCTTTCACTAAAGTCGCCGGTGTGGGACAGTGGGAGTATTTCTGATTTCCAGTGAGTTATGTTGACAACGTTCACTTTCGCGTTCAAAGTTTGCGCTTAAAAAAAGCCACAGTTTGCAAGCTCTGCTACTGTGTGCGTCAGCGTGTGTACCATTCTTCCACTTTTTAAATTAAAACTTTAAATTGACAAAAACAGCAGACTCAGAACAGTATAAATCTTTATACAATAAATCTAGCATGTCACAAATAACTTGATTCTCCACCTCCACGAATGAGACGAGTGTCGTTCATTTCCGCACCTAGTCTATTTCTGCTGTACGCGCCGAGTTAAAGCGACAGCGCACAGTTCGTGGTCAAAATGAACATGACACGAAAATGTTGTAATTTCATCATAAATGCATTTAATTAAATTCTACATTAAATGCTAATATTTTTCACAGTCATGTTTGTACTTTAAGACCGAGGTAAAGCGAGGAAAACATATATGTATCTGTTAAACCTTGTTCTCTTACGAGAGTATCTCTCGTACTGCGTAATATCTTACGCTATGGGGAAAACTCTTTTCCACGAGATATTGAAGCCAAAAATTATCCTTAATTTTTTACTAATGTAAAACGCTTTGCAGCAGCAAGCAGACCTAGGCGAGACAGCTCGCGCGCCTATTGGCTGCTCTGCGGCAATAGCAGCAGCCTATCGAGAGAGGCTCTGCGTGACGTCACGACGAATGGGGGCCCTTCGCGCCCATATCGTCACGTCCCGCCAGAAAGGGCGTGGTCTCGCCCTATATCTAGGCTCGATAGCTGCTCTTACGTCGATTTTCATCTCTTCAGCGAAGCCTCACGCATCGCTGGATCCAGAGTGAGAAGCCGCGCCGTCGACCTGTAGCCTTCAGCGGGACGTGCCATTGAGTCTGGAGTCGCTGGCCTCGCCGCCTTCAGCCGCCGTACCTGCTGTGCTTTCCGGCGTTATATCCTTTCCTCTGCATAAAGTGTGTGTGTGTGTTTTGCATATCTGCTTTTTTCCCACCCCCTCTAAAAGAGCGGCGTCTTTTTAAAGATGCCTTCCTGCGGTTCTTGCCGAGCCCCACTCAGCGACGAGGACCGACATGTCATCTGCGTGTCCTGCCTGGGTGAGGATCACGCGGCCATCGCGCTCGCTGACGGCGGATGCCATCACTGCGAACGTTTGCCTATGGTGACTCTGCGGACTCGCCTGGCTTCGTTCTCCGAGCCCGTATCCCAGCCTGCCGTGACGCCGCGTCGCAAGAAGCGCCGCGCCCAGCGCGCTCCCGAGCTATCTCCAGCCCGCCAAAGCTCGCCGGCTCGCCCGCCAGCTTCGCCGGCTTCGCTCGAGTCGCTCACCGACGGACAGCGGCCGCCGTCCGCCGCCGCGTCCGCCATCGAGTTGGACGACAACACCGAGGCGTGTTCTCTCTTGGCTTCGGATAGCGAGGATTGGGCGAGCTCTGTGGACCTCCCCTCCGCTAACGCTCCCCGCCAACCCTCTGGGAAGAGAGCCGGCATTGAGTCTGAGCTGATGCGTCTGCTCACCAAGGCCGTAGAAAGCATCGGCCTCGATTGGGAGGCACCCACGCTGCCGCCGCGCAACAGATTAGACGGGCGCTTTCTCGGCAAAGACGAGGCTCCGTCAAAATCTAGGCCCGCGCCCTTCCTCCCGGAACTTCACGAGGAGGTTGCAAAGTCGTGGAAGGCCCCCTTTTCCGCCAGGATGCGTACCTCTACCTCCGCGGCATTCTCCGCTGTCGACGGTGCGGGAAGTAGAGGCTACCTCGCCATTCCTCCGGTGGAGACGGCTGTCGCGTCGCATCTCTGCCCGCCCTCTGCGGGACGGCGGGTTCAGACGACGCTCCCGTCCAAAGCCTGCCGAGTGACATCATCGCTGCACGGACGCGCTTACACCGCCGCCGGGCAAGCAGTCTCAGCGCTGCACACGATGTCTATTCTGCAGATCTACCAGGCAGACCTCCTTCTCAAGCTGGACGAGGAGGGACCCGGTGCTATCTGTGTGGCGGACCTGAGGAGCGCTACGGACCTCGCTCTACGCGCTTCTAAGGCCGCTGCGCAAGCCATGGGGCGGAACATGGCCTCTCTCGCCGTCGCCGAGAGACACTTATGGTTGACGCTGTCCGAGATGACGGAAGCCGAGCGCTCTGTGTTCCTCGACGCGCCCATTTCCCCGGAGGGCCTGTTCGGAACGGCCGTCAAGGACTTCGCGGACAGGTTTGTTGAGGTGCAGAAGACTTCTCAGGCTATGAAGCACTTCCTGCCGAAGCGCTCGAGCTCCGCTACAGGCCGCACCAAGCCGCCTGCTCGCAGCTCTCAGCCCCAGCCTGCACCGCCCTCCGCCGCCGCCGCCTCACAGCGCCGCCAGGCCCGGGATCAGAGACCGCGGTCTCGCTCCGCCGGACGCGCCCCCTCACCGCGGGCCCCGGCCGAGGATTGAGATCAAGCCCGAGGCCCCAAAGTCTTCCTAGCCGCTCTAGGAAAACGACGGTGTTCAGATCCCGCTGCGGCCGGATTTCCACCAAAACTTCTCGCTCGTTCAGCCCCATGCGTTGTGACTGTACCAGTGTATTTTGCAGTGAAGCAGCCGGTGTCTCAGCCCGCTTGCCTGCACACAAAAGCTGTTTTTACGGCTACCCAGATAAATCCAATAAAGAGTGTATTTTCTGGTGTTCCGGCCTCGGCCGATGGTGTTATGAGTGTTGTAAGAATGCCCACGCCCCAGTGCCCATTCCCACACCCAGACACAGCCCGCCACGGTGCAGGGCTCGCACAAATAAAATCGACTCCGGTCGATTGTGCAAACACTGTAGTGAACGCGCCCATATCCCCATGCCCGCTTACACTACACGCTGCGTGTCCCTCGGTTTCTGTAAAAACGAAACCAACACACATTCAGTCGGCCCTAAACGACAGTGTTTTCAGTGTAGCAAATGTGCCCGTGGTCCCGCGCCCACATTTCCTCACAGACACGCCGAATCCCACGGGATTCGCCCCGCTCTCTCTCTCGGCGCTACCCGCCTCAGAGGAGATGAGCGCGGCCAGGCTGCCCGCTGTGATCAGCGCGCCCCCCGCCTCGAACGCCGTAAACACGGCGCTGTGTTCCCAGCACACGCGGGCTCTTGTGCCGCCGCTTTCCCGCGGCCAGAGCCCAGATTTCATTCTGCCCCTAGCTATTCACGCGGATGCGTGGTCAAGGCTTCCCGGGGTATCAGAGTGGGTGATGAACACTATAAAGAGAGGCTATTCGCTACAATTCGCTCGACGCCCTCGCCGCTACGCGGCGCGCGTCGAAACTACGGTGAAAAGCGAAGTATCTCATCTACTTCGAGCCGAGATAGCGAAACTTCTGAGAAAGGGGGCTATAGAACCTTTATCTCAGGCTCAGAGCGAAGGCGGCTTATACAGCAGATATTTTCTGGTACCGAAGAAAGATGGTGGGCTCAGACCCATTCTAGATCTGAGGCTGCTGAACAGAGCGCTCGTGAAACGCCAGTTCAGGATGCTTACGACCAGGAAAATCCTCGCGCAAGTGCGCCAAGGAGACTGGTTCATGTCAATAGATCTGAAAGACGCGTATTTCCAAATACAAATAGCGTCCCATCACAGGCGATTCTTGAGATTCGCCTTCGAGGGCCAGGCATATCAATACACAGTCCTGCCATTCGGCCTGTCCCTAGCACCCCGTACGTTCACGAAGTGCATGGACGCGGCCCTCGCTCCCCTGAGACTTCGGGGCATGCGAGTTTTGAATTACTTGGACGATTGGCTGATTCTAGCTCGTTCACGAACGGAGCTCTTAGAACACAGGGCCGCATTACTCGAGCACCTCGAGGAGCTGGGCCTTACAGTCAATTGGGCGAAAAGCTCACTGCTCCCCAGTCGGAGGATTTCCTTTCTGGGAACAGTGTTAGACTCGCTATCCATGACGGCACGCCTGTCACCAGAGCGCGGATTGAATATCCAGCACGTCGCGAAATCCTTCCGCCACGGCTCTATAGTCCCGCTCAGAAGGTTTCAGAAAATGCTGGGTCTCATGGCCTCAGCAGCCTCGTACTCCAGTTGGGCCTGCTCCGCATGCGCCCACTGCAGCTATGGCTAAAAGCACGAGTTCCCCCCAGGGCATGGACCGCAGGTCTGTTTCGCCTCAGGGTCGACCATCAGTGCATTTCGGCTCTGAAACCATGGAAAGCGACCGACTGGTATCAGTCGGGCGTGAGTCTGGGGATCCCCTCAAGTGTGAAGGTGGTGTCTACGGACGCCTCCACTTCGGGTGGGGAGCGCTGCTCGAGGGCAGACCGCTGGCTGGCCTGTGGTCAGTGCGGGAGAAGCTCCTACACATAAACTGCTTGGAATTGATAGCAGTCGACAAAGCGCTAAGGCGCTTCTGTCCCCAGATAACAGGCCACCACGTATTGGTCCGGTCGGACAACATGTCAGTGGTGGCATACATAAATCGCCAGGGCGGCGTCAGGTCCCGAAACCTTTACAGGCTGACGGAACGCCTCCTGGTCTGGGCTCAGCACAACCTGCTCTCGCTGAGAGCGGCGCATGTGCCTGGTCACCTAAATGTGGGACCAGACAGGCTGTCCAGAAACAACGTTCCAGCAGGAGAATGGTCTCTGCACCCGCAGACGATCCAGCTGCTGTGGGAAACGTTTGGCAGAGCGCAGGTGGACCTGTTCGCGTCCCAAGAAAACGCTCACTGCCCGAGATTCTTCTCGAAAAGCCGGGACGCGCTGGCCCATGTCTGGCCCCGCCGCCCCCTTTATGCTTTTCCCCCTGTCTCACTCCTGCCTCAGGTGTTGGAGCGAATCAGGAGGGAGGGATGCCCAGTGCTACTCATAGCTCCGCTCTGGACAAACCAGTCGTGGTTCCCTGTCCTGATGCAGCTGACCAGCGCTGCTCCATGGCCGTTACCGCTGAGGAGAGACCTCCTCTCTCAGGCGGAAGGCTCGATTTGGAATCCTCGCCCGGATCTGTGGTCCCTGCACGCATGGGCCATCAACGGGTACCCGCTGACCTCCCAGAGGGAGTGCTAAACACGATCGCGCAGGCTAGAGCCCCGTCTACCAGACGGCTCTACTCCTCGAAGTGGTCTGTGTTCTCTGCTTGGTGTCAAGCGCAGGGCTTTTCACCTGTAGACTGCGGGGTTACGGAAGTGCTTTCCTTCCTTCAGGAGCTACTGGATAAGGGCAGGTCCCCTTCCACGCTCAAAGTATACGTGGCGGCCATAGCAACGTTTGCAAAACCGGTGTCTGGCCAGTCACTAGGAAAGAGCGACTTAGTCGTGCGTTTCCTTAGAGGAGCTCGGAGGCTAAACCCTCCCAGGCCCCCTTCAGTCCCGACATGGGACCTTTCCACGGTCTTGGAGGCCATGAAAGGCGCCCCATTCGAGCCAATCCAGTCGTCAGACATGAAACACTTGTCTTTCAAGACAGCGTTTCTTATGGCTCTCGCTTCAGTGAAGCGCGTAGGGGACTTGCAAGCGCTCTCAGTAAGCGCGTCATGCATGGAGTTTGGACCTAACGACTCTAAGGTCATACTCAAACCAAAGCACGGTTACGTGCCGAAATCCCTCAACACACCGTTCAGGGCCCAGGTGATTTCCCTGTCTGCCCTTCCGGTTCTCAATGAGGAGAAGGACGCGAGTCTCCTTTGCCCTGTTAGGGCACTAAGGGCTTATGTGTCCCGCTCGTCTGGTTTCAGACAGACTGAGCAGCTTTTTGTTTCGTTTGGCGGCCGTACTAAGGGACTTGCCGCGTCGAAACAGAGCTTATCCAGATGGATAGTTGGTGCCATAGCGCTGGCTTACACTTCTAAGGGCCTTCAGTGCCCTTTGGGTGTTAGAGCGCACTCCACGAGAGGCATGGCCTCCTCGTGGGCATGGTCTAGCGGGGTTACCCTGCAAGATATTTGTATGGCCGCGGGCTGGGCCTCGCCGTCTACATTTATAAAATACTATAATCTGGAGGTCCCCGCCTTACAAGCTAAGCTTTTGGCGTTATAGAATTCAGTGCTATCTGCCCGCTGTGCGGCTCGAATACTGAGTTTGGCCTGCGTATCGCTCACTGACCGGTACAGCAGCTCATTTAAAAATTGACACACTTGTGGCCACCCAGTTCAGGCTGAATGTTCACCCTGACGGTTTGGTTATTGTCATATGATTGGCCCCTTTCGGAGGCTATTTACAGGGAATGATGCTTCTAGCCTCTCTTCCCTCACTCTCTGTGAGTTTATGGTGATTATGCACTATATGCGCCCCGGGCTTCGGCCCCTGGGTCTTTGGTGTTGGATCCCTACCAGCACGGCGTGTTGCATTGTGTTCCCCATAGCGTAAGATATTACGCAGTACGAGAGATACTCTCGTAAGAGAACGTACTCGGTTACTAACGTAACCTCGGTTCTCTCTAGAGAGGGAACGAGTACTGCGTATCTTGCCGTGCTTGGAATACGCTCTGGTTCGCTTCGGCGATGAAAACCGACGTAAGAGCAGCTATCGAGCCTAGATATAGGGCGAGACCACGCCCTTTCTGGCGGGACGTGACGATATGGGCGCGAAGGGCCCCCATTCGTCGTGACGTCACGCAGAGCCTCTCTCGATAGGCTGCTGCTATTGCCGCAGAGCAGCCAATAGGCGCGCGAGCTGTCTCGCCTAGGTCTGCTTGCTGCTGCAAAGCGTTTTACATTAGTAAAAAATTAAGGATAATTTTTGGCTTCAATATCTCGTGGAAAAGAGTTTTCCCCATAGCGTAAGATATTACGCAGTACTCGTTCCCTCTCTAGAGAGAACCGAGGTTACGTTAGTAACCGAGTACGTTTGTTTTGTTGTGAACTTGAATGTCATCTTCTGTGAATAAGACTGCAGTTACAAAAGAGAAAATACATGGCAGGTTATTTTGCTTAAGTTTCTAATTGACTGAAGATATAAGTTATTGTAACATTATTTTGTTAATAAATGTTTTAAATTTGACAATGTAGTGTGGTACATTGCGAACAAAGGTCATATATTATATTACATAAAAGTCTAGTCTAAAAATGGCATCGCAAACTGTGCTTAAAAAAAATAAATCTAAAAATCGAGAATCGAATCGAACAGTGACCTTAGAATCGAAAATGTAATCGAATCGAGGATTTGGAGAATCGTGACACCCCTATTAGTTAGCAACGATGGTTTTGGGAAACGCACCCCTGTTTGTCAAAAATCAGTTGGTAATTTGGACAGAGATTTTTACGCGGGTTGGGTGAGAAAAAACACTGATATTATGGATTCGGACGGCACTAAAATAACCGACTTACCCCTGTAAATGTTTAAAATACCGTATACGAGCCCATGATAAACAATATTAGCGTCCGAATAGCACTTAACTGACAGTAGCCTATGCTTTCATTGGCCTTTAAAAGCGCTCTTTAATTAAAATAAATGTATAACATTTTATTATATATAATAATATAAAATTCTAACAACAATCAGTGTAATGACGATTTTATTCTTTGCATGAAAACACTTGAATTAGCCTAATTGAACACTGTCTGGGTGTATTAAAACTTCATAATTATATTCATATAGACCTTTAACAGTGATAAGGTAAAGCTAAGAGTGGTCCAGACCAACCTTCCGAAAGTATGACTTACAAAAGGTATACTTAACTAAGAGCGTTTCGGGGAACACGTATTAACGATAAGGTACAGCTTAAGGTGTAACTTAAGAACGACGTAGCGTTAAGAAGGTTTCGGGAAACTCAGCCCTGGTTATTATACTCATAAACGCATGTGACAGTGTGACAGACAGTATAATGAAAACAATAATGGATCAGTACACTCGCTCTAAAAGTGGCAGCAGTCATAAGTGACTGTCATTAATGTTGTCGTCAAAACAACAAAAGATAGCTTTGATTGTAAGGAATCAGAATTAATAGCCTATGTGTTTAATTTAGTCAGGACTAAAATACTATCAATGTTATTTTACTTTAAATTACTTTATTCAGTTTATGTAGTATTTCTGAATACTCGTCTTAGACCTATCAAACAACTTTTCTCTTTATTTGTATTTTTATTATTTTGTATAAATTATTGCAACTTTTTTCAATTTAATTCATTTATTTGACACTCTGACTTTCAATATTGAAATCAAGCTTCCTTGTGTTGTGTAAACTCTTAACAACAAAATTACACCATTGTAAAAACGCAATGAGTGAGCAAATATTTAGGTGAGATAAATGTAAAAAAACATTTTTATTAAAAAATGCCCATTGGGCATTTAGCTCATTGGAAAAGGATAGAAAATGCCCTTCATTTTGTTTGCACTAATAAATGCTGCTGCAATCACCAATAAAACGTTGTTCCAAATATTTTTTCTATATCGTCAAAAATATAATTATCGCAAATATTCTTGAAATATTGTGATATAATTTTGAGGCTATATCGCCCACCATGTAAAGATGATCAGGTATGTACTGTATATATATATATATATATACCACTGTGTAAAAAAAGTCTTAGGCATGTTAGGCATGTTTTGCTGTAGTGTATCAGTAGGAAATATCAGTTTACATTTCCAAACATTCATTTTGCCATTAATTGTACTAATCCAGTGAGATTTTTGTATGCACAAGGAGTCTGACAACAGGCGTCAACAGAGATCCCTGATCCAAAGCATCGAGTGTGTCTGTGATTACATGAAGATACAGAAAAACAGAGACAGACTAAATCCAGAAGAACCGCATCAACGTCTCCAAGAGTCTTGAAGAAACCTGCCTGCAAAGCTAGAATACTGTGAAAAGTTTTAGGCACTTGTGTAAAAATGCGGTGAGGATGATTTCAAAAATAAAGTCACAAATAGATTTTATTTATCAATTAACTTATATTAACTAAATCAAATCAATATTTGGTGTGACCACCCTTTGCATTTAAAACAGCTTTTGTCCTAGGTACACTTGCACATAGTTTTCAGATAGCTTTGCAGGTGTAGCTTATGTCAGGTGTCTTGGATTTGTTTGCTGCAGTTTCTTCTTTATTTTATCCCCTTTTTTTAGTCAATATGGAAATGTCAAACAGTTAATAAGCCTGTACTGGTCTGCTGAACTGACACTGACAAAGACCTGCTCAACGCACTAAATGACCCATCCAACCACAAACTACTCAAATCACTTAATTAAAAATTAATGCTTATCTGTAAGATTTGCTAATTCAGTTTCTGCCCCGACTGTTTATCATGTAGCACACAACGATGCATTCATCTCAAAAGACAGCATGACAGTTATTCAAAAATGTAAAGATCGTCTTTTAGACAAGGCTGTTCAATGAGACATTTACACCCCTCTTTGTCTTCACTGCAAACTAACAAGGAACAGTAGGAGTCTTCAGTTCTCCTGCAGAGACTATGGTTGAACTCGAGAGAAGGCTGATGTATAATGCATACATTATACATCAGAATGAGTGAGGGCCAGCAGTGTGTCAGAGGAGACAGAGTCAGACTCAAGCTGTTCCTCCAGGAGCCAGCTTCATCCCTCCTTTAATTACACTCTATTGATCAAACACAGATGGAGGGGGAATGAAGGATGGAGTAAAAGAAAAAAAGAGAAAGACATGGAAGGACAGAAGTGAAGAAAGGGAGAAATAAGTGTTGTGTGTAGTTTTCAGACTGAGAGGGAGAAAAATAGACTATAGTATGTATACACTGCTGCACAGTATGCAAATTATATGTGACCTATACATTTGCCAAAATGCTTGCTACATGAAATAATGTATCTCACAATGCAAGTGCTTGACTTGAACTACCATTGTGTGATGGATAAACCTAAAGTAATATCAGCTCCAAAAATGTAACAGAAAATACTAAATAAAGTTAATATAATTATAATTAAAATATTTTAATGCATTATATTTATGAACAAATAGATTATAATATTATATAATACATTTTAAAATATAAGGAACTGGCAGTATACAGTTTATACTGTGCAGTATTTAGTAAGTAGAAAGTATTCCAGTCAGAATATAGCCATCACGGCTTTTCAGCATTACAAAGTCTCTCAAGAAAAACCTCAACAAACAAGATGTCGCCTCTCAATTTTATTTCTAATATTAGTTGTCAATCTGCTCTTTCAACACTTACATACTTGACCTTCATAATTAAATACTATATTAAATCATTATTATTAATTCGGAATCTCCATACAACAAACGTCAAAGATCGTGCGACAAAGGTCTAAAGTGTATATATTCTCTTCTTTTCTCTTTCATTTTGCTGACCTACTTAGCTCTCAGTTCCAGGGCTGCATCTTGGCTCCTTTATTTCATACTGATATAGACTGAATCTCTTCTGAGATCAGGAATTTCTGTGCTTGGGGTCATCCGCCTCCTGCCAGACTCTAGTGGCTCATGCACCGTGAGGCAGAAACACATTTCAGGGGATGAAGGAGTGTATGCTTCCTGTGAGCATGTGGAGGGAGATGAATCATGATTCTCCATGACAGGGAGGCTCGGAGAAAAACCCGCTACAACGAGCATGCTGCTGAACTCTGGATTACCTTTTTAGAAACAAAACGACAAGTCACTGCTCTCATAAATATCCGTCAGAGATGACACTCACCGATCATCACTGTGCACCATTAATGAGAACACAGCCTTGAGGGAGGTATCAAATTTACAGCCTTTTGTGATCAACTGTCATCTTCACCCAGTAACAGAGTTTAGAAACATCCACACACTCAACACACAGCATTGTACACTCTGATGGGAAGTTTACTGATTAGACTTTCTTTTCCTATGCAGTCTAATTTCCCTATAATAAAATACTGATTAATTACTTGTAAATACTGTTCAGCATATCATCATAATCATAACCAAATATAATTTATTATTAATAAATTATATTTAT
This sequence comes from Chrosomus eos, assembly GCA_036326025.1. Taxonomy (NCBI): domain Eukaryota; kingdom Metazoa; phylum Chordata; class Actinopteri; order Cypriniformes; family Leuciscidae; genus Chrosomus; species Chrosomus eos. The sequence continues at coordinate 10,185,042 of CM070840.1, forward strand.
TAAATTATTATTGCATACTTGTTATTAGAATTATATTATTTATATTTATTTAGCATTTTCAGGTTAATTTGTTGTGTGAGATATTACTTTTGGTGCATCTTAAAAAACAGAAAGGTACACCAACATTAGATACATCAAATTGTATGTTACCTGTTAATGAATTAGCATGTTTAGCAGATTAAAGAAATGGACAAGCAGGGATAGATGCTAAAATAATTAGTCTCCTTTTTAAGACCGGAAAAAAAGAACATATAAAGGTGAGATGAGATGGAGGCAGGTGTGGCCTCTGATATGTGTATAATTAGAGAATGAACTCCTGTTTATAGCCTGGGTGCCAGAACAGTGAATTTCACAGTCTTGAGATTAATCACAGAGTGTAAAGTAAGAAAGTATATTTCAGAATGCTGCAAAAATTCTGCAAAACATGAAGAACACTCCAGGGAAGCTTTCTGAATTCAACAAGGTTCTCGTGGAAATTAAAGAGTTAATGAGGATAGTAGTTAACAATGCTTGATTTTTTCCAAGGTACATATTTGCACCTAAAGCTACAATATGTTATTTTTTTTTCGCCGCTAGGGGTCGCTAACCTCTTACAATAACAAAGGTGTAGGTTGATGACGCATAAGCAGAATTATGGAACTTGTCGTCAAGCTGATGGATCTAATAATGTTTATGGATGAGTGAATATATTGATGTTTTTAACATGACTGTGGTATGAAGCAGGACACGATTGCTAATGAGAGACAGATATCAGCGCCACACACGAATCCCACCGATATAAAGAAATAAGGACATTTCATTCTACCGAACTACACGCATGTGCTGTATTAATACTCACACAGGTCAGTTTATTAGACAAATTAAACTTGTGAGGTAACGCAGCGCTGTTTCACTTGGTCTACACTATCACACTAAACTGCATTTGAGTGTGTTGAAAGTTATAATGTTATTCTATGTGTTAGTTTGTTGACTATATGAGACTGGCAGTAAGCTAGATCAACATTAGAATAACCTACAGATCATATTCTAACATTTCAACATGTTGAGCTATATAACATTGATTAGTTTTATGGACATTTGCTCACCTGTCTAATAAAGTACATGCAAGAGCATGCGTCTCTGTCAAGTCGAAGTTAATCGTGGAGCTCTCGGCATCTAGAAAACGCCATGCCGATATTGATCCTCATTTTTAGTTCTCCTTTTGTCCTAAAGTGTGCTTGCCATGGTCCATAATGTTTGAACGAAACAACAACAGCATGAGCGTGCCGCTAGACGTAACGCTGTTGTCCACATCTATCGCCATGGTTACTATGGCAGCACGAGCGGAAACCAGAGTTAACGTGGATATTACGTAATTGACAAGCGACAATAACCAGGAACAAGCCATTATTTAAAATTGGAATTTCTCTGAAATTAATCTTTGGGAACTTTTGGGATATTGTAAGTACACAACTGCAGTAAATATATCACACTGTGCAAGTGATTTTTGGATATTTTATTACAAAAATCTTACATATTGTACCTTTAAACTAAATGTTTCACCCAGAATGTTATATTTTTTAATGCATTGTTAAAACTAATTGTAAGACAGAAAAGGTGTTATACACCTTATATGTAGTTTTGTCTAGCTGTTTATATAAACCAAGCCTATGCATAACACATAACCCCTAAAATATGAAGCAGTACACCTACCCTGCCTCCCAATACACAGAACTACAAAATGAGAAACGGATTGTTAGAAAAAAAAGAGCCATGGGCAACAATCTACAAACAAAATTCGACTGCAACAACAAGTAAGCCAAATGTCTTACCTGCCATGTACTTTAATGTCAGAGATGGCGTAGAAGTATCTTGAAAGATTGTTCTCATCCACCATGGTAGCCCCCGTGGCAGGCCTGAGCAGACGTATGCGCAGGTCAGTAATGGTGAAAAAGTCTCTCAGGTTCTTGGTGGTGTCCAGTTGTCCATACAGCGAGGCCATATTGTGCAGCTTAGGCCCGGCAAACAGTGCGAAACGGTCTTTGATTTCGAAGCGTACGGTCTTGTCATTCTTCCACACGTAACCTCTGGAATATTCCTCGGTACAGATAATGTCCAGCAATGTGTGCTGAGTAATGTCTCTCACTGTCTTGGGCTCCATAGTGAAAGCATCAAGGCAGTCAGTAGCGTAGAACTGGTAGGGCTGCCAGCTCCGTCCATAGTCCAGAGACTTCTCCAAAACCATCTGCTCAGGCCGACCTGACTCAAAAGTCATGACAATGTCATCAGTCAGCTCAATGGTCTTGTTCCACGACAGGGTTATGTTGACCGCCAGAGGTTTAGGGTGTTTCTTCCAGGAGGTGGACTGCCAGAAGGTGGTGGGGTTACGGCCCTCAAAGTCGAACATGAGCTCAGGAGGGTGGGCCAGCTCATCTGTGGCTGCGTCACACTCGTTGTTGCACATATAGGGGTTTTCCTACAAGATAAAGAAAATAAAGAAGACAACAGTTAAATGAGAATACAAGAGTTTTTTATTAAATATATCACATGTTTGCAGAAATGGGGTATACATATTTCAAAGGCACTGGCCTTGGTGGTGGTACATCAGCATTATTATGGATCGGATGCAGTGGTCCAATCTATTCTCCAGCTGTTGGCTGAATCTATATAAGGACCGGCCATTAAACGCCCAAAGACTCATAGATCTTTTATAGAGCCATTTAAAGTCAAGTTCCCTCATGCACAACCAGTAAAAGCAGTCTTGTTTAGCACATAATTTATTATTGCCTGTTTTAAGTTCCACCTTTCCATGATAATAAAGAACAAGAGAATTTAGTCTCTAAAGAGCTAAAAACTTACATGGATTCATGTTAAAATGCTCATTAAAAAAGTGAAAAATATGAAGGTCAGACTGACAAAATGTGAATAATACACTCTCCTCAAGTCATTCTTTTGCATAAAGGCTACCTTGTTCTGCACCTTGAGGTAAGGACACTCAGAGGTGCACTTTTGTCACAGCCACCACTGGCAGGTGAAAAATATACCACGGATCTACAATTCAGAAAGAGGCATTGAAATAAGTGTGCTGCTGGCTTGTGTGAAGACTGTTGGTGCCCTCATGTCAACTGCCCTCCTTCACCCTGCACCATCCCCCTCTTAAACATTCACACTAATCAGCATACTGGTATGTTCTGCTGCGCCACAAGCTGGTGTGCGCTAAGCAGGGGCTCGTGGGGCTGTGATACTGTAGGGTGGCTGTGCTGTCCTCCAGGAAATACCTCTCAAGAGGAACAAGCTCCAATTTATCTGAACAAGAAACACAGCAGCTGATTAAGTGGGAGATGTCTGTCTCTCTGCGGGAATCAACAGGCCTGGACACTAGGGAAGAGCACAGTGATAAAGGATAGGTGGAGAAAGGGACTGCGGAGAAGAAAATGAGCGACACAGAGGCAGAAAGGTACACAGGGGGAAAAAGGAGCGCTTCTGCTAATAGGCTTTTCCTCTTGCCTTGTCCTCCAAGGCAATGAGACAACGAAGCCCTGACAACCATTGAACCTCTTAATTTTGACAAAGTGGCATTAATATGCTCTCCAGCCAGTCCTCTACAGCTGTGCATATAAGCTTGGAGAATGATCAGACCCACCATTGGAGTCCACATGCCTCTCACTAGACCATCCAGTCAAGAGGCAGAGCTGTTCATGATGTTCTATCTCAGCATGTGCTTTGGCACTAACCCTCTTATGAAGAATTGTGATTGGTGTCTATAGCACTCTATATTTAACTAGCAAGCATCAAAAATACTATTGTTCATACTTGCAATGTAAGATTAAGGGATTTAACAAACCCCTACCCCTAAGAATTAAGCTTTAGTGCATAATTTTCCTGCAAATTATGTTCGGCTTTTAAACATGAATGATACCACATATTGCACAGCTTGTTGAGGGGAGGTATGCAATTACTCCTGGCAAACAATAAAACAGGCAAACAAATTGCATAGACTTTTATCGATGTCATGTCTAGAAAGATTTTAGGATGGGCTATTTTGTCTCTCTAGCTGCTGAATAGCAATGGATTATATATATATATTATATATATATACCATTTACCATGAGTATACCATTTATTATGTCTGTTGTAGTGATGTTAAATAAAGCATCAAAAACCAAAGAGTATGCAAGTCAGTGGGAAAATTAAGGATGCCGTTACAGATGCTGCGCAAAACTCGCTCTGGATGCGCTTAAATACACAGTAAGGATGCTTTCCTGTCATATAGCCTATCCCATATCATATGCACACTTCAATAAGACCAAAGAACGCAGGTAATATGTTTACATGCCAGGAGAAATTGGGGTAAGGGGCAAAATCGATTGCTTAGTCGATTGATTTATGCTTAAGCCGTTTATGACTTTACTTGGATAAAGGAAATGCGTTCACATGACCACATGTGAAAGTGAAAGCAACAGCTGACCAAGCTTTTGGCATCTGTTGCTGAATCAGCCTAAGTATATTACAGCATCTTCAGAGATAATATACTAAAGGGCCACAATCAGAATTTTTGTCTCACACAAAAACACACACAAAGCTTGTGTTAGTTGTAGCTTGTGACAGTAATTTGTAGTTTTGCATCTGCACAACTAGAGGCTGATGTGAGGAAATAGGCCACACAGTAATGCCTTATATAAAAGATTAAGATCAAGATCAAACCTCACATTCATCAAGAGACATCATGTTTAAAAGGAACCACTGAAAAAGTTCTTCCATGCCACTGAGAGCATGTTAAGGTTTGATTCACATTAGAAAAAACGATATAGCTGTCACATCATTAATTACTAAAGATGTTTCTATTAATCCTAAACTGATCAGGACACCCAGGATACTTGGAACGGGGCTGGGGATTTTGATGGCTGGGCTCAGTTGGAAAATCAGACAGCTTTCTGTGAATTGGTGTTAATGACAGTATAAGGCTCCAAACCGTGTAAGGTTAATCCCATCCACAAAGAGCTTGATGAACATGAAAGAGGTCCAGAGATAGAAAGCAAGGCGAGAGAAAGGAAAATACAAAGAGAGATGTACTGCACATGCACTCTGCTGCCTGGTTCTAATCCGAGTGAGCCTGTTGTCCGCATTAAATGTTTTCTGGGTAATTTCACACCAACAAACACGCACAATGACACAATCGTCTTGAATCACCTCTCACTTGCTTACTAAACACAGCCTTAAAAGAAACCACCCATCCTACAAAACGCCGTTTGTCTGTTCAGTGCCAGGCTGAGTGTTTTTCTCACGGCTGATCACACATCTCCGTGGAATGAAGATGTATTATCAATGCAATAATTTGTCTTGAACAAAAGAGTGCAAATGAAAGCCATGTCAAAAGCCTGCCTCTTCACAGCCACAATTAACAGTGTATGCTTACACTCAGTAATGGCTCCCATTATTTTCCTGCTGATAATCTCACAAATTGCAGGATCTAGACTGAAGGCTCTTTCTCATGACTCATGTGCACTGAACTCGGAGCGTCAAGCAACAACATTTCCACTGCCTAGCATGCAGGGCATTGTAGCATGACTCTCAGAGATCAGACAGTATTAACTATGACCTTGTTTGCCACTGACCGTTTGAACCGCAGTCAGGGATGACAGGGAAATTAGCGTTACGTATCAATACATGGGTGGTGTAACCGAGTTACACTTCACTCAGAATTAAATTGATAATGCCTTTTACTTTCCTGAACTGGGATTTGAAATTGAATATTAGAAAGTAGAATTAAAGCAAAACACAATGTAAAGAAATATAACTAATTTTTAACAATAAAAGCAAAGTTTGTCAAGACAAACATTGAATGTTGCTTTGACATTGAAAGCCTAGTTTTGTAAAGAAAGACTTATAGGCCTTTGAAACCTTACTAAACATCCTTCAGTGATGCTGTGTGCAGTGCTTATCATATGATGGTGAATGAAGCTTGAATGTATGAAATTATAAGTGCATTGAAGCCCTGTCACGAGTCATGTGAAATGGCCTCAAAAGCATTAAAGGGGGGGTGAAACACTCAGTTTCACTCAATCTCATGTTAATCTTGAGTACCTATAGAGTAGTATTGCATCCTTCATATCTCCAAAAAATTATTAGTTTTATTATATTTATAAAAGAAATATAGGCTGTACCGAGTCTTTCCGGAAAAACCCGAGAGGGTGGAGGCGTGCCGTGTGGGCGGGAGCGCGCGAAGCTTTTGCGTGTGTTGTAAACAGACAGACTCGTGGTTTATGAGGACATGATATATTTTTACAATAAACAAACGGACACCTACAGTGGCGAGCTAAACAAATGTATTTAAACACACAAACTCACAAATACACACACCATACATCGCATGCTCCATCGTTACGTGATCATGTTGTTTACTTGCTGTGCTTAACGTTACACGCCGATAGTTAACAACACACAGACATTTGAAGCAGTTTTACTCACCGCATGCGGTTCCAACGCACGACCGTGAACCTTTATCGTTGGGACTGCTCCATCTTTAAGTATTAGGCGATCTGCAAATCCGGCTTTGAACTGGGCCTATAACTATAACCGTCGAAATGAAGGGAACAAACAAGCACACTTGCACAACTCCGTTGCTGCTCTGGAAAAACAAAATCCATCCACAGGTCCCTTAACGCTGGGTTCTTTGGAAATTTGTGCAGTGTTGTCTTGCCCTGGCAACCAAAAACACACTTTTTTGGTGCCATTTTTTTGATTGCAGCGCAGCCGAGCCCAGCCGCGCTCTGACGGGCATAGGCGTACTCTCGCACGCTCTAGGCTACAGCTGCGCGCGCCCTTCCGGGAGAATTGCCCTTAAGACCCGTATAAGGAAATTTCGCCCACTCTGACGACACAATGGGCCGTATTCGAAAAAAACTTTCCGAAACTTGTGACAAAACGGAAGGAGTATTTTTGGAACAGAAATACTCCATCAAACTTACAACTTCATTTTTTAAACTTTGTCCATGTTTAGCATGGGAATCCAACTCTTTAACAGTGTAAAAAACTCACTATGCATGAAACAGCATGTCACCCCCCCCCTTTAACTTTAAAGACAAATATTAGTAGTTTAGGACCTATTCTGACCAAGCCACATGAAAAATTATTATTCGGCTGGGAATTTCTTGTCGAGGGCAGAAGTGAATGAGATACGACTGCCCCAGTGGCAGGCAAGGCTTCAGATTACCAGATCACCAATGTGACTGAGTATAAATTTACTGTGGCTGACAGCAGACTGAGATAAATAGGACCAACCAATCAAACAAATCCTTTTGTGTGACAGATGTTTGTGACATGCAATCCGGATCATAGTTTGCTCTCTCTGTCTCAATTTCTCTCTCTTTTCCCACTCTATGTTCCTTTAACATAACACATATGTGCAAATATGCCCACACACCAATATGCATCGCAACTCAGCAAGCGTTTTGTCTGTTCCATCAATCTCTTGCCATGCTTTTCACGTATTTGATTGTGGCTGTTTTGAGCTCTTCAGAAATGACAAATAGATCAATATCGTTTCATTGGAAATGAAATTACTATGCAGCGGCCACACTGAGATCAGTGCTCACGTTGTGAAATCTACTGTGTAATTGTCTCAGCTAAAGGAGACCAGTGTGAAGAGCGATTTCTCCTCGATCATTTCAAATGTTAATGTCTAATCTGTCAGAGGCCGTTTAGCCAGACCGTATGACAGGCTCAGGTCAGTCCATTTGTATATCTCTTTTTCTGGTGCTAACATGAAATGATTTAAATCAAACTTGTTCATGTGACACGACATTAGCCACTTAATTACAAAGGAGCAAATTTGATTTTATGAGCACGGCTTGCAGGTGTTACAAATAAACATGAGGGTTTGGGCATGTGATTTCATCTCTTTTTCTCTTTCTGAGTCTCTCCATTTCTCTCTCTCCCCCAGACTGCGGTTAAATCCATCACTTGTGCATAAATGAGACCTTGGTGGAGGGATAGATTTCTCCAAGGCCTTCGGTTTGATTGAAGCTCCGACTCCTTTTCAATCTGCCTCTGTGCTCTTGCAAGCACCTTTGAGCTCGTCCTGCAGAATAGCCACAAACGCACTTGGGCTTCACCGCCACGCTGCTTGAATACAGGAAACACCGATTACTGTGTGTAATAGAGCCCAGGATAAATCCCACCAAGAATTACAGTCGCATTTTTGAACTAGAGGTCAGCGGGACGAGATAGCAGACAAAAAGTGAAGCCAGTTCAATTCCTACCTGCCAAATGCATGGACGCATAAACATACTGCCTAGATTTAAAATATAGATTATTCACACATAAATAAGCTTTTAAAGGGTCATGAAACCCTAAAACACATTTTTGGAGATGTTAACAGATTTGTACCGATTGAACATCAATGAAAATAACAATAGCACTTTTATTGTTTATTACTATGGAAAAAGTGGTTATTTTTTAATTTTTCTGAGCTATTCCGTTCTTCCAGTTTAAAAAGTAAGTTGAACCAGCATCACAATAAGTGAGGTATATGCATTAATTCGGAGTTGCGATTGGCTGCTGTGGCTGGAGAGTACACGTCTACATCATCAATTTATGAGCTTTTCGTTTCAGCGCTGTTCGTTCACCTCTGTCTCTTAAGCTTTGCATTCAGACACGTGTTGTAAGTGTACATTATCTCAGTTCAGTAGCAGTGTTGTTTGCATTTTACACATGATGTGGTCAGAGCTGGAGTTTGACAACCACCAACACATGGAACATGACTGTCACAATATTTAATATACCAGAAAATAATTGACTGATTGATTGATAGAACGGACGGACGGACGGACGGACGGACGGACGGACAGATAGATAGATAGATAGATAGATAGATAGATAGATAGATAGATAGATAGATAGATAGATAGATAGATAGATAGATAGATAGATAGATAGATAGATAGATAGATAGATAGATGCCTGTGACAGGGTTTTCTGAGCAATAACATATAATTTTAAATGGCCTGGGCGACTTCCCTCTGGACAAACGGTGAGAAGGGAAAAACATTCAAAAGACACCACTTAACAGTCTGTATTCACAGATGCAGATCACACCTACTGACTTCCAATATGTCAGGTGATTCCTTGAGGGATAAAAAGTGAACAGCTGCCTGCACCTTTACGAAATGGACTTGGTAAAGCATGTAAAAAATACAATAAAAATAAAAAAAAACATGAGAGCAGAGCTTTGAAGATGAAGCATCATTCTTATATTAGTTGTTTATCAAAAGCTCACCACTAATTATTGATGGCTTTCTGCTGCCATTTAGCATTGAGAGAGATTATATGTCAGATGTCAAGCTGATGTGTTGTGACAGCAGAACTCTCTCCGGCCTGCAGTTGTCTGTTTGTTGTGCTGGGTCAGCATTATCAAGACCAGAGCTTCAATCAAGCCCCCTTTGATTGTTCCAAAATGAGAGTACAAATGAAGTCAGGAAGAAGTTAGATCTTCCACCCTTAATGTTCTAAGTAGTACAGAGAACTTCAAGTGGTAGTAATTATTTCCTCTTTTCAATGCAATAAAGTGCGTCCATTTCTTTTCTTCATAAAAGAAGCAGCCATTACATGCAGGGAAGCACACATAGCGAATCTCATTAGACAATCACAAAAGATCAAAAATACCACACAAAGTTGTCTGATGACCTGCCTCGCTCAGTTATTCCTTCCTTTGATCTCCCTGAATTAATCAGCGATATTACACAGAGAACAGACTCACCACACACACATTGCACTTACACATAAAATGAAAAATACTCAACTCTAAACAAAAATCTGACATACTAAACATACGTACACACTCATTTTAAAGGGACCATACAGTATCATGAAAAACAGCCTTTTCTTTTTTAAATAAAAAACTTTCACCCTCTGGGGTCAGCGAAAGCTCCGGCGCGTTTTGTTGGATTTTTTTCACATAGCAGCTAAATCGCCTTAACATACTCCGTAATTTTTGTCAAACAGAAACGAGTAATGAATCATTCAAAACTGTAAAGGCTCTAAGAAAGAAAACATTGTGCTTTTGTAAAATAAAGAAAACAAACAGGGTGCGCTTTCTGCAGTCTCAGTGAACTACTTTCTGAAACACGTCACAAAACTGAGTGAATACTTAAATGAGATATGTCTTTAGAAATCTTGAAGTGTCTACTTTTAATGAAGGACAGTCCAGGAAACACGGGACAGGAACAGGTACAGCAAAACAATGACTAACAAACCAACCAGAAAAGCACAAGGGTATTTATACAGAGGAGAATGCCTAATGAATCAGTAACTAACAAGGAGCAGAGTGGGGTCAAATAAGCAGCCATGTTTCAAACAAGTGGAGCAAAGTAACAGGGAGACATGAAGTGAACAAAGCAACAATGGAGACAACACAGAACTAAACTTCAAAATAAGAGTCCAAAACTACAGACACCGGAAACACAGGCTGAGGTTGTGACAGTACGATACGAGGATGTTTTTATACTCTATAATATTTAACATAAATGATATAAACTATCAGTTGCAATATCACTATATGCACTGTAGCACGATACTACGAAATTTCTTCAAAAGCAGGTTGTGGAGACATTTGAATCGTTCACGATCTAAAATGGTGATATTTCACACCCCTAGAGTACCTGCAACACCAGAGGCTGCAGTTTCAGGACCACAGTCCTGTTTTTTGTGACACCTCAGGTGCAAAGACTAGACGAACGGAATTCTTTTTAAAAAATGTATTAATGTTTTGGCAAAATGGTATTTGTTATCATACTATTTTAATTTATCATTGTAAATTATCATAAAAACAGCACAAACAGTTTTACAGTTTAATGCATTTTGTTAAACCAGTCATACACCAGACGAGAAGCACCACGCCACCTCGTGGCTAATGAAATGGAAGGCTCACACATAAAAAAAATCTTACTTCCACTTCCAAAAATATGGTATTTCGTTCCAAGAAAACTGAATTTAAAACCAGAATACAGGGGCACATACACTGCAGCATCCAGTACTGCAGGATCAAGTGACTCAGCCGTGGTGAGGTAGGGGAAAAGTAGAATTAGTACCCCAAAATACCAGAAAAAGATACTTTTCCAATTAGTAGCTAGTTGTGGGGGACGTTTTCCACCCATGTTGCTATCTTTGTATAGCGTATGTCGTTCCGCACATTCTCTCAAGTTTATTTTTGACCATCATCCCTGATCATTTAACAGTTTGTGCTGCATATTTCCACATGGATTGCTTTGAGAAGCTTTCACAATGTAGGCTCTGCAAAGAGGCTGTTATTGAATGATGGGCAGCGCCAAATTTATTGGACCTGACAGCAATTTTGGAAAGAAAAATGTGTTACTCATTCACATTCTTAAACATTTAGACAATCATAGCAGAGGTTATTTAAACATAGAAGCCTGCTAGCAAAAATAGGGAGTTTTTGATACAAAATTCAGAATTGGTGCAAGTTGCTAATATATTTGATATCTCAGCCAAAGCACAACGTAGCCAAAAAGATACTTAAGTACAGTAACTAATTACATTTACTAAAATAATTTACACCACTGATAAACATTATAAGAGGGTTTGAAAAAACATGCTAAAAATACACAGTAAATCCCCTTTAATAAAGCACAGGGACTGGAACAGTTCAGAAACGCATTAAAGCAAATTCATTGGCTTTTACAGAATTATTTACACACTCTTTCATCGTGCCACCCACTGTGATCATTCTCATTTTGAGTCTCTCTGCAGTTAACATAGCATCATTCATAGTGCATTGCCCACAATGTCGTAGACCTGATAATCCCGCCTTTGTCTTGAACTGACTGACAGATCACATTTCCTCTTTCTTCAGTCCTTCTTCCTCTTCATCTGTGTTTTCTACCTTCAGTCAGACATACATGTCTGCTTCGCCGCTATGGCTGGATAGCTAAATGAACAAGTGTCTCAGTGTTGACTGCACCCTCATTTGAGCGCGCCCAGGATAGAAAGCTCATTTCACCTAGTAAGGTGTTCAATTTTGCAGCATTTCCAAAAGACTAATATTTTTATGATAATAGCAATGTGGTAGATGCGAGGAGACAAGCGTTGGTTGTAGAGATCCGCAAATAACATTGCTGCAATTCATAATGTCTTATAAAGATCTGTGATATGGACCCATATTGTTCCTGCCAGCTACAACTTGCATTTTAAAAGTAATTTCTCAGCCATGTCATTGGTGAATCTCTGTAAATAGCAGCCTGAGGGTTTCATTCAGAATAATTTCATAACAACTCTTCTGGGATTTTCTTTTCTGACAGGGAAATTGTCCCTTGATATGAGAAAAAATCCTTTAAAATCTTAGGCCCCTAGAACAGCTATTTAACTCATAATATAGTTTTAATATTTTTTGTCTGCTTAATTAAAAGTCGCTGTGCAGACATTAATTACTGTTGGCTGAGAGATCTCCCTTTGTGTTTAATCTGGTTTATATTGCAATTCTGACTCTCTCAGAAAAGCAAAAGGGGTTTAGAATTCAGTCAAATGTCCCTATTTGACACCTTCACCATTCTTGGATATAACAAGTATTTTTGAGGCTGTATTTTATTCATGTTTTTCTGGGTACTGGAACACTGTGGGATGATTAAACTCAATATGGCTTTGAATGTCGTCTGTTTGTGGCAGACTGCTTTAGTGGTCTTTAAATTCGGCTCCTACCACCCTTGCCGATCAGTGAACCCTATATGGACCATCCGTCGGGGATTCTTTTACTCTTTTTCACAGCTGAATGTGAAAAATGATTGACAGATGATTCTAGGGACCAGAGAACAATCCTCTGTACTCTGCTAGACTTATTCATGTGTGCACATAGCACACACACAAGCATCTTTTGTGTTTACAGAGAAAGAAAGGGGTGAGAGAGACAGACACTGGGGACAATGGGAACAAAAAAAAATGTTTAAAGGTGAATGTGCATTCTAAGCATGGAGATGTTTTTTTTTCTTCCACGTGTAATGAAACCAGGACGTCTTTCAGTCCAGACGGACTCATTTGCTTCCTGACAAGCTGCTATTAAAAACTTTAAAAGGACCAACTTGGCTGATTAACTCCACTCCTCGGAAATAAAAGATGAATTAAGCTCTCTTAAAGTGACTAATTAAGCCTTGAGACTAATCTAATGAGATAACCCAGAAAATAGCATGAAAAGCCCTAAATGTTCATTCTACACTTGTTACGGCTCAGCGTGGGGGTCCACAAGAGTGTGTGTGTGAGTAGAATCAAGTATGGAGGGCTCAGTGTATAACTTTAAATGGCATATACCTATATGTCATATAACTTTACATAAAATAGCAATAATACAGAAATATTTCAAAATTCATTAAAAAAAATAAGGATGAATTCAAATATCTTTAAAAATTTGATTATTTCTACATAAAGTGGATCCTTGCAGGTTTTGAATAGCACCACTCAATGAAAGACTTCCATGAATTTGAATTTCTGCAAATTCATGGAAGTTCTGTGTCAAGACAGCCTAGAATTCCTCAGTTTAAATGGAAACAAAAAAAACTTATTTTTATATCAATAAATAAAATAGCAAAACAATTCCTTCTCTCATCTGGAACAGTGAGTTCACAACAAACATATTTATAATACTTTGGATATTGGAGCTATAGCATCCTAACAAAACTACCTCATAAATGACCAGCTCAAGACTATAAAGAGGCACAAATGTTGTTAACAGCCACTTGTGCACTCTGACTCACACAATAGATAAACGCAACTGATTCTGATGTTAGCATGTGACTGCCGACATGAGACCACACTTAAGTACAGCATCAATACTGAGAGCCATGGAAAATACACACAAATTTGGGTTCATTCTTTTTTTATATTGATGCTATTCAGTTAAAATTTTTACATGGTTACAAAAAAAACTCTATTTCAAATAAATGCTGTTCTTTTAAACTTTCTGTAAATCAAAGAATCCTGAATGTATCATGGTTTTCACAAAAACATAAAGCAGTAATACTGTTACATGTTTCTAGAGCATCAAATCAGCATATTTGAATGATTTCTGAAGGATCACATGACACTATAGAATGGAGTAATGGCTGCTGAAAATTCTGCTTTGCAATCACAGGTAGAATATTTATATAAAAAAAATATTTCTATGTTACAACAAGTGTCTGTGCTTTCTGTCAGTAAATTGTAACTTTTGGGTGAACAGTCCCATGTAGGTTTGTGTTCTTTATATGTAGAGTCGAGTTAGGTGTGTACCAGGTTTTTTTTTTTGTTTTTTTTTAAATAATCTAAAGCCCTGGAAGAACTTGTGTTTTTATCTGTGAACAAACTATATAAAAAAAACTGTATGAGCCTGCGTAACCCTGCAAGCACTTCCACCTCACATTTTTATTAAATTATTTATTACCAAGTTTTAAATCTCTGTCACAGACTGAACATTCCGCCATCTCCTCCTCCATCTGTCTCAACCCTTCTTTCCTTTCTCTGATGTTTATTGTCAAACTTTTTTTCATTATTGATGTTTATTGTCAAACTATTCATATCTCCTTTTCTGCTATTCCATCTGTTTCTCCAACAGGCCCCTTAGCTCCGACTCTCAGCCACTTCTCTCGACTCTGTCTGACACATCTCTCCTTGAGATCGATGCAGCTGACAGCTCCGACTGAAGTTCTGCGCGGGGGCTTGTGATTTTTAGATGCGAAACGGCACAAAAAAACCTCCCTATCCTCTACTAAAACATTTTTCTTGTATTTCTTTCTCACACTCTCTTTATGTCACTTAAGAGAGAGAGAGAAAATAATATATTTCCTTTGGTTTGTATCTGAATTATTTAATTAGCTACGAGTCAGAGCGTAAGGCCAGAGGTAGAAGTGATGCACATGTGTCTTGTGTAATGCTGGCCTTACAGTGAGGGAGCTGGACCAGCACTGATGCAGCTATTCACAAGCACATGCTTACACATACACAGAGTGATCTTTCCTTCCCACACTCAGTACACCACAGTAGCACATGTTTGTAGTATCTGCCACTGTATGTCTCAAAGCTGCCCCAGATTTTGCTGCAGACTTTTGACAACTGAAAAAAAAAAAAAAAAACCCACTTCATTCTGTTTGGTGCCGCAAAGATTTGGATTTAGCTAGCAGATAACAGCCGTTTCTCAAAACATGTTCTTGTCTGTAATTGTGGACTTCTGAAGCGTCATCAATCATTTCCCAAGTAAATAGAATTCCAAGTAGTATAGTTCACATCTAATGGTCAATCTTAGGTCTTATAAATCTTCTGTTACTTGTTTTTGGGGAAATCGTTTTGACTGGGGACAAAGTTAAATTTCAGAACTTGATATTACCAAATTGTTTGCTTCTCTTTTTTTCTTATTCTATAAGCTTCTAACACCTTAGATATATATACTTTTATAATGGCAATTATTTTTAACAATTAACATTTTAACATTTTAACACAATTAAAAAGAGGCAGGGAGTTGTGTTTTATAGCCTAGTTTGTTTTGTAATAAATATACTTACAATGAAGATAATGCTTGTTTCACCTTAAAATGAAAACTAAATGAGGCAGGGTTGTGTTTTATATCATATTTTGTTTTATTGCCAATATAAATTACAAGTTTACTAACGCAGCACTAGGCACGTATAACCAAGAGCTGAGTGAAGTCTTTAAGTACGCCGCTGTTCTATTTATAGAATGACCGGACTGCGTCCCTGAGAGTTCGTACTACTGAGTCAAACATGTTAAGTCCGAACAACCAAGGACGCAAGTTCAAACTTGGCGTACTTGGTATGGAGAAAAGCCTAATGTCTGAAAAAACAAACATTGCTGGTCAACAGCCAACATTACTTCAGAGAAGATCCAACAGCTGGACGCTGATCTAAACTGGTCTTTTCAATAGGGCTATAACGTTAATACTCAAAAACACTTAGCATTGACCATTTACAATATATTAACTTTGAGTGAGACAAATATCTGCTGTTTTTGATTTTTCCCCCACAACAATATCATTTGAGCTAATAATATCTAAAGACACCAAAAACTTAGATGCTATGTTCAACACCTGTGCTGTCAGCAAGCCAGGAAGTCAAGTCAAGGAATAGTAGAATCTAAAAAATCACTTCCGGCAAGCCTTGACATTACATCTCTCTGAGGTAAAAGGTCAGACCCAGCAGCACCTTGCATGACTCAGGGAGAGGTCCGAATGAGTTTTAGGGTGTACTCACACTAGCCGTTTGAACCGTGCCCGAGTGCGTTTGCGCGGTTCGTTTGACTAGTGTGAGTGCTCCGAACCGTGCCCGGGCGCGGCTCGATTAGCCGGCCCTGGCCCGCTTGGAAGAGGTGGGCCAGAGCACGGTTCAGTTGGACTCGGGCGCGGTTCGCATGCAGTGTGAGCGCTAACCGTGCTGGAGCACGGAACAGCATTGTGTTCAGAGCAGCCCGTTCTCATCCCAAGGCGTCATACAGGTGACACGCTCTAAAGCCGATGCACATGGCATCCTTTAGCATCAATATGAGACGCAGATCCCAAGGCGTTATAACCTAACGCTACCCCAGACCTAAACCTACCCATAACAGTGCGTTATATTGACGCTAAAGGGTGCCATGTGCGTAAGATTTCGACGAAATGTCATATATATAACGCCAAAGGATGAAAATGCGTTGGTTCAGAGAGCGCCGCTCTTCTTGTTTATCCCGAAACCGTCGCACCATAATGACGTAAGCGTGCTCCGGCACGAATGCTGAAACCCTATGTGAGTGCAGGCCAGAGGGGGAGTGGGGAGGGGGGACAATCGTACTCGGGCCCGGTTCATGGCAACCGTGCCTAGTGTGAGTACACCCTTATAAACCCCTTTGAGTGAAAACGTCATCAGCCATCAATTTGAGGGGTTTTCTAAACAGCTCACTCTGAAATGATAGGTTTAGAAAGGTACAAGCACATTTAGCAACAATCCTTAAAACAATCCCATAACTCGCTGTAAAAAGCACAACTTTAAATTAATTAATCCTGAATGAATTAAATGAGTGGTCCTGTCATGCCCTTTTATGAAGTCTTGATTTGGTTTTTGGTGTGTACTACTAGAATAGGTTATCATGCTTGATTGTTCAAAAACACATTATTTTTCACATATTTACATTATTGCAGCACCTCTCTTCCCAGTCTGACTGAAACACACTGTTTAGTTCCTGTTTCGATTAAGCCCCTTCTTTCAAATATGAAATGTGCTCTGACTGGTTAGCTGGCCCAGGTTGTTGTGATTGGCGAACCACTTAGAGCGCGTTCTGGAAATGTCATACCCCTTACCATAACCGTGAGTTGCATCTGCTCAGGTGTAAATATTAACGATGCTGTTAATTTGCCATACCAATACAAGCCTGTTTCAGACCCTGAGAATGTTTACGAACAAGAAAATCGAGCAGAACCTTCGCAAGCACAGATTTTACAGGACGTTTCAGAGTGGTAAGTTCCTAAAGATCGGTGAACAGTCTTACAAAAGCGAGAGCTTAACAAACGAAGGGATGGAATCGGGGTGGAAAAAACTGTATACCTTCGACATGGCAACCACATGCTGCTAAAGGTCTTCTTCTTCATCTTCTCTAGCGCAGCCCAACCAGGTCTAACCGGGAGTGACATTGTGAATTCACAAGATCTGGAAAAAGCGTATTGTAGATAGATAGATAGATAGATAGATAGATAGATAGATAGATAGATAGATAGATAGATAGATAGATAGATAGATAGATAGATAGATAGATAGATAGATAGATAGATAGATAGATAGATAGATAGATAGATAGATAGATAGATAGATAGATAGATCATATGTGAGCATCTATCAAGGCTTCTTCACTGAGAAATTAACACTTCCCTCCAGCGGAGTGTGTGTGGGGCTCTAGCCAGCGGCAGGGGGAGCTTGGCTGTTGGCAGAGAGGTGTGATATCCCTGCCAATCCCCCTCTATCCCTCCGCCCTCTAATGGGAATATGGAGCTCGCTACAAGTAATTAAATCAGGCACCATTCAGCTGCATAACTGCCTAAATTACAAGAATGACAGTGAAAAGGAAACATCAAAAGAATCACATTGTGGATCTGTAATTAGTTTGGATTTAATTTGGCGTGCTAGTGACGTATTTGCAACAGATACCTTCAGGCATTATCTACAGCCCAATCAGTAATTTAGCAAAAAAAATAAAAACAAATCTGGTGCCATAGAATTGTGTTAGCTAACTGCATGATTTGTATATATACATTTCTGAAATACATACTTGGACACAGTTACCTCTAATAACAGATCACTCTAAATTGTAATGTAGATGCGCATTTTCTGTAAAGCTGCTTTGAATCTATATGTGTTGTGAAAAGCACTTTACAAATAAATGTGAAGTGAATTGAATGGCACAACAATTCAACTCAAGAGATCTGATGGACCCTTCAGGGCTTATGAACCCACGGGTTCTATCATGCAGTCTGAACAAGGGTTTGAATAAGGGTCTCTTTACTCTCGAACTGTGTTTAGCTGAGGCATGCTGTGAAAGCGATCCTTCATTTAATGTTGGCAGACAGAGAGGAAGTGAGAATGCATGGACTGAATGTACACTGGAGTGGTTTTAACTGTACCCTGTCAGACAACACTAAATATCACATTTATCAAGAAGGAAAAACAGATCCAGGGGAAGAATGTATGCAGATCCCATTTACACACATACCACTTATACAGTGCTGGTGCAAGAGTCGTGCTTAGCGGGGATCTGCGGTCGTCTGTTACAACCAACCTGCATTTCCACAATACTGCAACTAACTATATTACTACAGTACACACTCATCCTACAAACAACAACAAAAATCACAGCCTTATAGTACGAACATATTTTATCCAAAGAAATTTAATTCAGTACTTAAATTTTAAAGTGCCCCTATATGCCATAGTTACTGTTTGTGTCACTGTGTATTAGGGGTGTGACAAGATCTCGTGCCACGAGATCTCTCAATATTAAAACATGACAAGATTTATTATTTCTTCTTATTTCCTACTACCGCGAAAAGCTCACTCTGTCTGGATGCGCTTAAAGCACAGTGAGAACACTTTCCAGTCAGATATAGCCTTATCACACAAGTGCACTTCAATAAGCCCAAAGAACGCAGGTTAATATGTTTACATGTCGGGAGAAATCGGGGTAAGAGACGAAAAAAATCTAACTGAGTCGATCGGTTTATGCTTAAAGGGTTAGTTCACCCAAAAATGAAAATTCTATCATAGTTTACTTACCCTCAAGTTGTTCCAAACCTCTATGTGTTTATTTGTTCTGCTGAACACAAAGGAAGATATCTGGAAGAAAACAGATTTCATTCCCCATTGACAACCATAGTATGTATTTTTTCCTACTATGGTAGTCAATGGGGAATGAGATCTGTTTTCTTCCAAATATCTTCCTTTGTGTTCAGCAGAACAAATAAACACATAGAGGTTTGGAACAACTTGAGGGTAAGTAAACTATGATAGAATTTTCATTTTTGGGTGAACTAACCCTTTAAGCCATTTATACTCAGATTAAGGAAAATGGATGAACGCGTTTACACGACCACATGCATTGTCGGATTATACAGCATTCAGCATTGGGTTAAGAACGTGTATGTAAACGCGCACACTTATTCCCTGAAAGTGAAAGCAAAAGGCATACCTCTTTTGGCATCTGTCGCTGCATTAACGGCACATTCTCTCAGCGACGACGAGATTAATCTACCTCAACAAAAGCTGATAACGGTAGGCCTATATCAACTACAGGGCTCGAAATTAACTTTTCTACTTGGTAGCTTTTGGTAACTTCAAAAAGTTAGGAGCACCAGCGAAAATTTAGGAGCACCACAACTACAAATTATATATTAACAGATTTCATTTCACTGGGGCTTTACACATCCAGTGGCCAAGTTTTGAAATTTGGTCTTCTGGGTCTATCATCTCACCCCGATGATATTGGCACATGATTTGTCATTTGCATACGTCATGTTAATCGCAACTCCGTTCTTTTCCCATGAGCTGCAACATAGGTTTAAATTGAGTGAAGGCAAGCTCTTCTTTGGCGATGGTGTATGCGTTTGACGTATAATTAGCTCTGCCAATAGAGCGGAACGACCAGCAGCATTCCTGCCGATTAAAAGCCTTAATAATCGAACCTGATGAACCTGATATTATGACTTTGATTGGCACTCTATTGATATTAATATGCTGTATTAATATTTGTTAATCTTAGTTAATAAAAAGTTCAGCTGTTCATTGTTCGTTCATGTTACTTCACAGTGCTAACAAATAAATAACAATTATTTCAATAATGTAGGCTATTAGTAGCCTAAATGTTGAAATTAACATTAACAATGGTTAACAAATTAACAAAGTGCAGTTTATTAATAGTACATGTAATGTAGTTAACTAGAATTTAATAAATGGAACATTAAATTGTAAAGTGTTACCGATTTGTTATACACAGATTCAGACGTCTCGTGAGTTCAGTGTTTAAAGTGAATCGGTTCAAATGAGTCATTAGTTCGCGAATCGGACGTGTCATTAGTGGACGTGTGTAGCCTACGGCACAGGCTGTATGATTATCCCGGCAGTTTATTTTTTAGCACAATTCACACTACGCAGTAATTCAGGAGAAAAAAAATCTCTGAATACTCCACATGAAACTTTAGTCTTCCGCCCTTTTTCTATCGTGCCAAATGGTTTTGATTAATGCGCGAGGGAGAGAAGACAGCGCTCGTGTTGTTTGAAGACGTGAGAGAGCGCGCGCGCGGCCGTGGAGATGCGCCCTGTCAAGCGCCCTACATCACTCATCGATCAAATAAGGCTTTGGCGGCCGCCAAAAAAAATGAATGCAGGAAAAACCCTGGATTAGTTATATAACGTTGGATAGAATGATGGTCCGGCCATCGCGTATCAGCGCACAAGGTACACACTGTGAAGTAATTTGCAAACGTTTTTTTTTAGAGGAATGAAAACAGGTCGCACCACAACCATTATTTGCACTCGCACAAATGCTCCCAAATATATTTTTAGGTCGCACAGATTAAATTTCAGGAGCATATGCGACCAAAATGGTCGCAATTTCGAGCCTTGAACTAACTTAATTTACTAGCTTAATATTTTTCTTGTGGATCATACATTAATTAGAAGAATCAATATTTCTAGTTAAACACGTTTTTTAGGTCTGATTTGTGCTGTGTTTGGACCTAAATACTTATTTAGTTATTAGGCTTATATAATTTTAGTGATATTATTATTATTATTAATTTGTAATTGTATTGTTTTTAGTGTTATTGGTGTTGTTAAATGTTTTGTTAATGTGCTATGGAAACAAAATGCTGACGAACAACGATGGCGTTTTCATCTTGGCTTAAACAACAACTGTATAAGAATGCATCTTTTTTACAACAAGGACTCTTTACAATTTGTGAATAGATCATCTTGCAATTCTATTTTGATGTGGGATGTAGTTTTGTAGTTGTTTTAAAAAACATTTTCATTGAGGAGTCCTCAATTCCCAATCCTCGAGTGTATGTCAGTGTCGCAAGTGAGGTCATTATGAAATTAGGGAAGGCAAATCAATTGTAGGTCCTAATATTAATTTAAATTATAATAATAGCCTTAAAATAATAATAATTTAATACATTAATGGGAAAACGAGCCAATTATAAGACTTCCTGGGCATCTACATGATGGGTGTTTGATCATTACTACATAGTTTGATACTGTCCGGGTTTTCTCTCTCTCTGTACTCCTCTTATTTATTTATTTTGTTTTTTTGTTGTTTGTGAAGCACTTTGGGCAACAGCTGTTACATTAAATGTGCTATATAAATAAATAAATAAAATTATCGTCTTGATAATATTGCCATCGGTGAGATCTCTGGCTATCGTCGATACACAATACTATTGTGTATCGGCACAACCCTAACACTTTCCATTGTTGAGTGACAATCATCTCTTTAATTACAGCAAGCAAACGCAACATATTTAACTACATAATCTGGGTAAGTGAAACACCCCCTGGGAAAACTCTGCCTTTATCAAGCTATCTAACAAAACCACACTAAATTAAAAGGCAATGTGGCCACTGTGATAGTCAAAGGAAAGAGCGTTTGTTTGCTTATTAATTTTTAATTGTTGCACTTAACTGAATGGTTTCGTGAGATAATGCAGCAGTTCATCTCCTGAGTGTTCGTTAGTAAATGTGAGATAAATCATCCCAGCAAACGCAAACTCAAGGCTCCTTAGCTCTCGAGGTTTTCAAGCAAGACATTTTCTTACATAGACAGTAAATTTGTGAATGGAGATAATATCTGTTTCCAAATTTGCACAGTCCTAAAAAGATGTGGGGGTATAAGAAGACAAAGTACACAGACAGAAAAGGAGCTCAAACTGTGTCACTTATTGGTTTTCATGTTACTGCTTGTTTTACTGTTGTTTCGTAACAGCTCTGTAGTGACTCCCGAGTGACTGAGCACACGAAACTATTCTGCATGGAATAGTACGAGCTGCGGCTTTGTGATCATCTAAATGTATCTACAGAAATCAATAGTCCTAATAAGCAAAAGTGAAGAGCATCAAACGGAATAGAATGAGATGGTGTGTATCAGAGCTCACTATATTGGCTCCTTTAACAAGGCTTAGAAGAGATAGATAAATTGATGAAAAAGAGGGAGCGGCAACAAAGCCTGATTAGAAACAGAATTACTAATTGCAAGAAAATGAGAGACAGATTTTTTTCTTCTAATCATTCAAACTGGATTTCAACTTCCTGATACTGTTCCTGCCACCACTACCATATCTAAATGAACCCCCCCACACCTTTGCCTTCTCACTCTCTTTCTCTTGTCTCCCAGGGCTGATTACTTCCCAGGTTGGATGTCATTTATCCCCTTAGCTGTCGAGGTGTGGGCCAGACTCCTCTCAGCTCTCTGTCAGCTCTGAGGGACCAATGTTCTGAGGTTGTGACCGTGGTTAACTGGCTGTCCTTTTCGCCCACCCCGGGATGGCACGCACTGACACCATGAGTCAGCCTCCTGTCTGCTCCTGCACACCCCCTGGGATCCACTGGCCTGGCTGAGGAAATTGAGTCTTATTTTCAAATTGCACCTGATTATAGTATATTGCTGTCAGGTACATGGACATATTTGACTATAAACTGTGTGCAATGTCCTGATGGTAATGGCCCTGCTGAGATCATGTGTAATTGTTGACAATTCAACGCAGCACTGAATAATATTGAATAACAACAGATTATGGGTATGTCAAAGTTTTTGCTCAGACCAACGCATACACGGGGGCAAATTATATATAGTTTTGAATCCAGTGGGCCTAAACCCATCTGCTCTTGAAACCGAAAGCAAGACATTTTGATGACTCCCAAAGATGACACAGAGAAAAATAAACGCATAAAATTCAAATGAACTAATTGAGAAAAATAGAAAACTCAAAATAAATAAACTAAATTTGCCAGTGTTTGTGACAGCTGTCAGCAGTATTATTGAGTGAGTTTGTAATTGTCATGCAGCGGATGGTCCACGGCCGAAAGGGAACGATTGAAGATGTTTTGGTGCTGCCAGTCAGAGACATATCAGCCTTCCAAAATGATCCACTGAATATTCATTAGGTTTAGCTCACTAAAAAAGAGGTATGCCTAGGCTTGCTTCATAATAAAAGCTGCAGAAACATTAGATGTGTGTAAGTTAATGAGCATTGGTGTTCTTTTCTGACCACCTTTGATAGTGGTAGCATGCCTATGCATTTTCATTACAGCTCAGTTATATGAATGCCATGTAACAGCAGAAATACAGAAGGCTTTCTGAATTATGCATGATGACATTGACAAATTCCAATATTCTGAGCAACCACAAAGAAATGTTTGGAATTCTGCAGATAAACACATTGAATTTTATTAAATCTCTTTCTTAACTTAAATGTATTGAACATTTTAATTGAAAAATAAATAGTGCTATTCAACTAGATATTTTTTTAAAACACGAATGGGACATTTCATTTCATGGAACACAAATTAAATGGTAAAGAACATTTCAAAAGAATCAATTTGTTAAAATAAGTCTAAAATGAGAGTGAACTGAAAATGAAAATGAGTTAGTAAAGTATATTTAATATATAAAATAAATAATACTGAATTATACATAATTAAGTATATACATAATTTAAAATGTAAAAAAATATATAATATCAGAAATAGTAACGGGCCATAAACTTAATAAGTGCTGCATTAAATCGTGTCCAGTGGTATTCAGTATTCATTTCAACTTCTTTATATAATCAGTGGTTTTGTGTACAAAATATAAAAGAATTTTTTGCATTAAACAGCTCTTTTCTGTTTTACTGAAAAACAGCCTTAATGGAAGTTGAGGAACAGTGGTAAATTCGCCACAGATTTCAAGAAATAAGGCAGACAGAACAGTGTTCCAAACTAGATAGGAATGGGATAGTAAAGGCTTTGCTTGTGCTGTCTTTAGTGTACACACCATCTAATCTAACATGGACTTACAAAATGCAGAGATAAGCCAGTCAATCAGTCAGGAGCCAGACTACATATCACTTACATATCATATAAATACTGTCACACACCTTAATCCAGATCCTTAAATCTCAGTCTTTATGTATCCTCTGCCCACATCTGAAACAGTCACACTTGAAGGAATGGTGAATGGGAGGTGAATCTCCCAGTGAAATCACTTGATGCCCAGTGTCAACAGCAAAGCTATTCCTGTTCCACTTTAAACATAGATAAGCAACACAGGCAAACCGATAGACATACAGAGATAATGGTAACACTTTACAATAAGGTTTCATTAGTTAACATTAGTTAACTACTTTAGCTAACATGAAGGAACAATAATTCTATAGCATTTATCAATCTTAGTTCATTAATTTCAACATTTACTAATGCATTATTAAAATCAAATGTGGTATTTGTTCAATACTAACATGAACAATGAACTGCTGTATTTCTATTAACTTAAATTAATGTAACAAATGTATTCCTCATTGTTAGTTCATGTTAATGCGTTAACTAATGTTAACAAATGAGACCTTATTGTTAAGTGTTACTGAGATCATTTTCTTAACATTTGAGGCTTTAAACCCTCAAATCTGATCCTAAAAACACAGCAGCCATTAACCCCAATATGGGTGAGAACAAAATGGCTTATTTTATAGCAAATAAATCATGGACTTAATGCAAATTTTCATATAATAATAGTACATTAAATGCACTATAAAAATTTAATGAACCAAAATTAAGATATCTTTAATGTAAAGAAAATTTGGCAAAAGTCATCAAACTGACAGCTATTCTGCGCATAACCAAGCAATATCTTTGTCGAAAAGAGTTTACATGAAACGATTATGGCAGAAGACATGCCTAGACTTCCAAATTGCCTGTTTAAAAATAGACAGCAGAAACAACTTTGGACAGAGATAATTCCGTGGAAAGGCCTGTCGACTGGGGAGAAGAGCGGCTTATGCTGTGTTCTTATCTACGAGCAGAATAAACCCCGACGCCGTGACACATGGCACGCTGGCACACACCTTTACTTTCATCCATTCTCTGAAAGCAGAACAGGGTTCAAAAGCATTCAGTGCCGGTGTAAAGCACCGCTAGAGATCTTTAGTCCTCGCGTACTATGACATTCTAAATAGGTTTGCTCTCAGCAGCAAAAAAAACACACTCTGATAACATTGACGTCCAAGCTAAAGTGCTATTAATTGGCAGAAGGCTATTGCAAAGTTCATACAGAGAACCATTTCAGCCTTGTTTTGTACCATAACCTTGTTTGCCAATTGCAAGAATATGTGCTGTAAAGTTTTTAATTAGAGCTGATCATAGTTAAGAGTAAACCACACCAACAGCTTCAAGCAACCATAATGGGCCCTGCACTCATGGCTCACTCTAGAGGAAATGTTTGAGGGGAAATACATTAGGAGGAGTAATTAGGATTATTAGCAGGGTGTAATTTGCTCAAGAGGAATAAAACAAATTGCTGAGGCGTTTCTAAGCTAAATCGAAAATGAATACAAAATTAATGGCATGATGAATAGAGGGATTTTACAACTGTTGACACGAGAGGCCATGGTGTGTCACCACCAAAACGCCTAATGAGCGGAGAACACCACAGGGTTCAGGGTTATTGTGCCAGATGCTGTAAATGCTGACCTGTGGTTCTCTTACGAGAGTATCTCTCGTACTGCGTAATATCTTACGCTATGGGGAAACACTCTTTCCTCGAGATATTGAAGCCAAAAATTATCCTTAATTTTTTTAATCATGCAAAACGCTTTTGCAGCAGCAAGCAGACAAGGGCGAAACAGCTCGCGCGCCCATTGGCTGGCTCGCTGGAAAAGCTGCAGCCTATCGAGTGAAGGCACTGCGTGACGTAATGACGAATGAAGACGCTTCGCGCTCATTTCGTCATGTCCCGCCAGTATAGGCGTGGTCTCGCCCTGTAAATACCCCTCGATAGCTGTATTTCTCTGATTTTTCATTCTTCACGCGAAGCTCATGCATCGCGGGATCCAGAGTGAGAAGCCGCGCCGTTGACTTGTAGCCTTCTCAGCGGGACGTGCCATCTTCTGAAGTCGCTGGCCCAGCCGCCTTCAACTGCCGTACCTGCTGCGCTTTCCGGCGTACTATATCCTTTTACTCTGCTAAGTGTGTGTGTGTGTGTTTGCTTACGTGACGCAACACCCATTTCTATGGCTACCCAGATAAATCCAATAAAGAGTGCATTTTCTGGTGTTCCGGCCACGGCCGATGGTGTTACGAGTGTTGTAAGAATGCCCACGTCCCAGTGCCCATTCCCACACCCAGACACAGCCCGCCACGGTGCAGGGCTAGCACAAATAAAACCAACTCATGTTGGTTGTGCAGAAAATGTGGTGAACGCGCCCATACAATGCCCGCTTACACTACACGATGCGTGTCCCTTGGTTTCTGTAAAAACGAAACTAACACACATTTAGTCGGCGCGAGCCGACAGTGTTCTCAGTGCAGTAAATGTGCCCGCTGTTCCGCATTTCCTCACTGACACGCCGAATCCCACGGGATTCACCCCCGCTCGCTTTCTATGCACAACCCGTCACAGAGAAGCTGAGCGCGGCCAGGCTGCCCGCTGTGATTAGCGCGCACCTCGCACGCTGTGAACACAGCGTTGATTCAGTCGGCGCGAGCCGAGCATTCTCCGTGCAGAAAATGTGCCCGCTGTCTCGCGCCCGCATTTCTCACAGACACTCCGAATCTCACGGGATTCACCCCCGCTCGTCTTCTCTGCACAACCCGTCACAGAGAAGCTGAGCGCGGCCAGGCTGCCGGCTTTGATCAGCGCGCGCCTCGCACGCTGTATACACAGCAGTGATTTAGTCGCGCGAGCTGACAGTATTCTCAGTGTAGAAAATGTGCCGCATTTAGTAAATGTGCCCACATTCCCTCACACGCGCCGAATCCCACAGGATTCGCCCCGCTCGCTTTCTCTGCGCGTCCCGCCATAGAGAAGCTGAGCGCGGCCAGGCTGCCCGCTGTGATCAGCGCGCCCCCCGCCTCGAACGCTGTAAACACGGTGCTGTGTTCCCAGTACACAGGGGCTCTCGAGCCGCCGTCCTGCCGCGGCCAGAGCCCAGATTTCATTCTACCCCTAGCTATTCACGCAGATGCGTGGTTAAGGCTTCCCGGGGTATCAGAATGGGTGTTGAACACTATAACGAGAGGCTGTTCGCTACAGTTCGCTCGACGCCCCCGCCGTTATACGGCGCGAGTCGAAACTACGGTGTATAGCGAAGTGTTTCATCTACTTCGAGCCGAGATAGCGAAACTACTGAGAAAAAGGGGCTATAGAACCTCTATCTCAGGGTGAAGGGGGCTTATACAGCAGATATTTTCTGGTACCGAAAAAGATGGTGGGCTCAGACCCATTCTAGATCTGCGACTGCTGAACAGAACGCTCGGGAAGCGCCAGTTCAGAATGCTTACGACCAGGAAAATCCTCGCGCAAGTGCGCCAAGGAGACTGGTTCATGTCAATAGATCTGAAAGACGCCTATTTTCAAATACAAATAGCGTCCCATCAAAGGCGATTCTTGAGATTCGCCTTCGAGGGCCAGGCATATCAATACACAGTCCTGCCGTTCGGCCTGTCAGTAGCACCCCGTACGTTCACGTAGTGCATGGACGCGGCCCTCGCCCCCCCTGAGACTTCGGGGCATGCGAGTTTTGAACTACTTGGACGATTGGCTGATTCTAGCTCGTTCACGAACGGAGCTCATAGAACACAGGGCCGCATTACTCGAGCATCTCGAGGAGCTGGGCCTTACAGTCAATTGGGCGAAAAGCTCACTGCTCCCCAGTCGGAGAATTTCCTTCTGGGAACAGTGTTGGACTCGCTATCCATGACAGCACGCCTGTCACCGGAGCGCGGATTAAATATTCAGCACGTCGCGAGATCCTTCCGCCACGGCTCTATAGTCCCGCTCAGAAGGTTTCAGAAAATGCTGGGTCTGATGGCCTCAGCAGCCTCCGTACTCCAGTTGGGCCTGCTCCGCATGCGCCCACTGCAGCTATGGCTAAAAGCACGAGTTCCCCAGGGCGTGGACCGCGGGTCTATTTCGCCTCAGGGTCGACCTTCAGTGCGTTTCAGCTCTGAAACCGAGGAAAGTGACCGGCTGGTATCAGTCAGGTGTGAGTCTGGGGATCGCCTCGGGTGTGAAGGTGGTGTCTACGGACGCCTCCACATCGGGGCGGGGAGCGCTGCTCGAGGGCAGACCACTAGCTGGCCTATGGTCAGTACGGGAGAAGCTCCTTCACATAAACTGCTTGGAATTAATGGCAGTCGACAAAGCGCTAAGGCGCTTCTGTCCCCAGATAATAGGCCACCACGTATTGGTCCGGTCGGACAACATGTCAGTGGTGGCGTACATAAATCGCCAGGGCGGCATCGGGTCCACACGCCTTTGCAGGCTGGCGGAACCCCTCTTGGTCTGGGCCCAGCGCAACCTCCTTTCTCTGAAAGCGGCGCACGTGCCTGGGCACCTGAATACGGGTCCAGACAAGCTGTCCAGAGACAACGTCCCGACAGGAGAATGGTCGCTGCATCCGCAGACGGTCCAGCTGCTGTGGGAAACGTTTGGCAGAGCGCAGGTGGACCTGTTCGCGTCCCGCGAGAACGCTCACTGCCCAGTATTCTTCTCGAAAAGCAGGGACGCGCTGGCCCATGCTTGACCCAGCGGTCCCCTGTATGCTTTTCCCCCTGTCTCGCTCCTGCCTCAGGTGTTGGAACGGATCAGGGAAAATGGATGCCCAGTGCTGCTTGTAGCTCCGCTCTGGACGAACCAGGCTTGGTTTCCGGTCCTGATGCGGATGGCCAGCACTGCCCCGTGGCCTGTACCGTTGAGGAGAGATCTCCTCTCTCAGGCGGAGGGCTCGATTTGGCATCCTCGCCCGGAACTGTGGTCCCTGCACGCATGGGCCATCAACGGGTACCCGCTAGCCTCCCGGAAGGAGTGCTAAACACGATCGCGCAGGCTAGAGCTCCGTCTACCAGACGGCTCTATGCCTCGAAATGGTCGGTGTTCTCTACTTGGTGTCGAGCCCGTGGCTTTTCACCTGTGGACTGCGGGGTTAAGGAAGTGCTTGCCTTCCTTCAGGAGCTGATGGATAAGGGAAGGACCCCATCCACGCTCAAAGTTTACGTGGCGGCCATAGCACCGTTTGCTAAACCGGTGTCTGGCCAGTCACTGGGGAAAAACGACTTAGTCGTGCGTTTCCTACGAGGAGGTTAAACCCTCCCAGGCCCCCTTCAGTCCCGGCTTGGGACCTTTCCACGGTCTTGGAGGCCATGAAAGGCGCCCCGTTTGAGCCGATCCAGCTGTCGGACATGAAGCACCTGTCCCTTAAGACGGTGTTTCTATTGGCTCTCGCTTCAGTGAAGCGTGTAGGGGACTTACAGGCGCTTTCTGTAAGCGCGTCTTGTCTGGAGTTTGGGCCTAACGACTCAAAGGTCGTACTCAAACCGAGGCACGGCTACGTGCCGAAATCCCTCAATACACCGTTTAGGGCCCAGGTAATTTCCCTGTCAGCCCTTCCGGTTCTCGATGAGGAGAGGGACGCGAGTCTCCTTTGCCCTGTCAGGGCGTTAAGGGCTTATGTGTCCCGCTCGCCTGAGTTCAGGCAGACCGAGCAGCTTTTCGTTTTGTTTGGCGGCCGTTCTAAGGGACTCGCCGCCTCAAAACAGAGCCTATCCAGATGGATAGTGGATGCCATAGCGCTGGCTTACACTTCCAAGTGCCTGCGGTGCCCATTGGGTGTCAAAGCGCACTCCACAAGAGGCGTGGCCTCGTCGTGGGCATGGTATAGCGGGGTCTCCCTGCAGGATATCTGTACGGCTGCGGGCTGGGCCTCGCCGTCGACATTTATCAAGTACTATAACCTGGAGGTGCCCGCCTTACAAGCTAAGCTTTTGGCGGTCTGAACTTCGGGCTTATCGGCCGCCAATGCGACTATGTTGCCCTTACGGGTCGGTACCCCTACGGGACTTTTATGAAGGAGTGATGCTTCTAGCCTCTCCTCCTCTACTCTATGTGAGTTATGGTGATTATGCACTAGATGTGCCCCGGGCTTGGCCCCGGGACTCTGGTGTTGGATCCCTGTCCGCACGGCGTTTTGTATGGGGTCCCCATAGCGTAAGATATTACGCAGTACGAGAGATACTCTCGTAAGAGAACGTACTCGGTTACTAACGTAACCTCGGTTCTCTCTAGAGAGGGAACGAGTACTGCGTATCTTGCCGTGCTTGAACTATGCTCTGGTTCGCTTCGGTGTACAAAATCAGAGAAATACAGCTATCGAGGGGTATTTACAGGGCGAGACCACGCCTATACTGGCGGGACATGACGAAATGAGCGCGAAGCGTCTTCATTCGTCATTACGTCACGCAGTGCCTTCACTCGATAGGCTGCAGCTTTTCCAGCGAGCCAGCCAATGGGCGCGCGAGCTGTTTCGCCCTTGTCTGCTTGCTGCTGCAAAAGCGTTTTGCATGATTAAAAAAATTAAGGATAATTTTTGGCTTCAATATCTCGAGGAAAGAGTGTTTCCCCATAGCGTAAGATATTACGCAGTACTCGTTCCCTCTCTAGAGAGAACCGAGGTTACGTTAGTAACCGAGTACGTTTTCATGCAGCCATGCTTTCTGTTCATATTCCAGCCTGGTCTCATTGGTAATACGTGGGTATTATACATGACTTTCAAAGACACGAAACATACTTTTTTATACATTCGGATAGATGCTGAAACGAACAATACGTATCGGAAATATTTAAACAGCATTATTCATTATTCAGCTACAAAACATTAAATATTTACAAACCTTTCATATCATGAAGATATCTGTATAATTTCCCTTTGACCATTTTATAGATAAATGTAAGATCCCTTAACCCTACTCCCAAACCTAAGTGTAATCACAATTGATTTATTGCGAAAATGTCAAAAGCGGTACCTGCTCTGGAGGTATATAGTTTTGTATGAGGTACATAGCAGAATTTTGGTTATTAATCCATGAAAAATGTTAATCAGGCTTCCCTCCTTGAAGGTGCGCATTCCTCAATTTCAAATGTACATTGAATGAAACACAGCATGTCGCAAGCTGTGATGAAGTCGACAAGTGCCAATGAGCGTTTGGCATCACTGCTGTAAAACATGTTGTAACGCTTCTTCAGGGCACAATTTTTTAATTTGAATTCATCAGAATGGGCGCGGGATTTAATGTTAAGGTCGCAGCTGAGAATGGAGATGAAGATTGCTGGATAAAGGTCTGAATTTAGATCTGTTCCTCGCAAACATGTGGATTCTGAAGATTTGGATTACAGCGAGCGAATAAAATGTATGTATTTTGTGAATTTATATTGTGTTTTGGTTATTATTATGGATGTATTGTCAGTTGCTGTAAAGGAACAAAATGCCTTTTGTGTCTCACGGCAAACAAACGAAATATTACGAACTGGGTAAACGATTAAAGAAATGTTTTTCATTTTAAGGTTTTAAGTCTTGTTTAACACTATGTAATCCTCTGAAACGAGTTTGAAGCAGAAGTCACGAACAGAGCGAAATGTTATTATTTCGTAAGTAGATGAGTAAACTGTATTTAATAAATGCGACTGAAAACATGTCATTGAAATGAAAGTTGTTACATAAATAATTAATGGAATACGTAAATATTTTACATTTTAGTTCTGTTGTCAATACGTCAATATTAAATGTTTCAATGTGATGTACGTGTGGTAGAATTACACTTCACATAAAAACACACACGTATTGAGATATTCATTGGCCAGTACAAGTAATTAAAGGGTCATGAAACCCCCCTCTTTCAGCTCAAGTCTAGCTCACAATCTTTTTGAAAAATGCAACTTAAATGGGCGTGGATGCTGTGAGAAGAAGCGAGGGAGTGGGTGTGTTTTGGCCATCACTGTCATAGCCAGTGGCCCATGCATATCGACTGTCACTAAAAAGCAGTGGTAAAACGTGAGGAAATGCTAGATTTTTTTTATAGCTGGCAAAGTTAATGTCTAATGAAATACACTGACACTTTATTATTGTCCTTTCAAAAGTAACTGAATGCCCTGCTACATATTAGCCTACAGTAATCGTAATTCTATTTTAAACATATTAATGTAGACTACATGTATACTTATAATGTCATTATAAAATATATAGTTGTTTATATAGACACTAAATGCATATATTTAAAAATAATTAATTTTCCGCTTAAAAAAAACAACGTTCTGTGCATAGCCTAATATCTACGCGCCCGCTGAACTCCCATAATAAAGATGGCTCTGTGAGGACTTCTCATTTTAGACACACACACACACACACACACACCACACACACACACACACACACACACACCTCTGAAGGGATAGAAAAGTCCTCGGGACTTGGTACCGCATCACTCGCAAGACGCAACCTGCATTGGTCGTCAACAAGGCGAAGTCCACCATTCTCTCTCGAGAAAAATGTTTGCGGCACACGCTATAGTTTAGATGTGTCCGTGGTTGATCAAACCAACCGCCCGGAGCCAGAGTTTAGCCTGGCAGCATCGCGGGGAAACATATTCAACCCACTTGGACTTTTGCACCACGAAAACAAACACTGCGTCCCATGATTGTCTCTCTCATCTAGGCTACTACGCGATATCACAGTTTGACATGTCTGTTATTGGAAAGATCCACGTGGTGTCATGAATAATTAAGAGACAATGTCTTCTCATAGGATATGAACTCAGTCTCATTAATAATTATGAGACACCGATGAGTCATCAAGCACTCACAGTGCACGGCCACGTCACAGCCTGTGACGTGGCCACGATGAAGATTTTAAACCCGGAAGACGAAAAAAGCGGAAAAAAACTAAAATGTAACCATTTTAACCCTATTATTAAATCTAACAGATGCTAACATTGTCTTCAATGGTGTTCAACACACATACCTCTGTTAAAATCTCAGAAAATTTGGTTTGGGGTTTCATGACCCTTTAAATACAAATAAAAGAGTCATCATCACTTGCATGCAACTGAATTTGGGTTAAATATCAGATTCAAAAAATTTATAATATATTTTTTTTTTAACTCAAACCAAAAAAAAAACAATCTGTACTTTGTAATCATCTTTTCTGGATAAGGGAAAATGAAGGGCGTTTTTTTACTAAGCAAGTGAGTCCTCTATACAGATTTACATGCTCACAAGTTTTTTCCTCATGCATGCAAGGTTTTGTTCTACCCTCTTTAAGGCTGATTCATTGTGAAATAGCAGCTTGAAACAATAGGAGCTAAAAGAAAAGGCTCTAATGAGATTTCTACAAATTCCAGCATACATCAGAGAAAATAGCCCGTAGTATGGCGGCTGTCGTTTTGAGCTATGAAGTTTGGTGGGGTGGGAGAGAATGAACACATTAAACACCATTAAAGAGCCCCTTAACACGCCCCGAGATGAGCCGTGACTCCCAGAGCAACATCTGAGGCTCAATGTGTGTCACTAAATCACTTCATTTCTATTCTCTAATGTGCAGCGAGAGGATACAATACATTTTAAGCCGAGGCTTTTGAAAACGACGACCCGCTGAAGTTACGAGAGTTTCTCATTACGTTGTCTTCTCTAACTTTGGACAACGATAGACTACATCCCCCTGTAAAAATATACAAGGATATTAGCCACAGAAAACTATGAATAATGCTCTCATTTTCCTCGGTAAGATAATTAAAATGACAGAATAAAAAGGCAATGCTACATTAGACAAAATGTCAGTATGCAGCTAAGACAAGAAAGGAGAAATGGAGGTGAGGAAGAGGAGGGGTCCCTCCCCAGTACATCTAAACTGCAAAAATGGGTAATGCGAAAAATGGCATGGTTATGCTGTCACAACTAGGGGTGGGCGATATGACAAAAATATCATATCATGATTTTTTTCAGAAAAATCACGATTCACGATTGTATCACGATTTTTTCATGTTAGTTAAAGTTCAAGTGACTGAGCATTACAGCCAAACTAATAGCCTTATTTTAAAACCAAAGACTTACAAGGTAACAAAATAGACAATAAAAAATAGAAAAAAGAATGGCATACATTTAAGGCAAAGTGGCGAAGATAAAAATCTTTGTTCTTATTTTTTAATAACAAAATAAAATAAAAACAAAGATAAACATTACATATTCACAACATATAAATAAACAGTGCTTTATTGTTTCAGCTACAGGTGTATTTAACAGTAGCATTCAGGAAAGAAACTAAATAAACAAATATTAAAATAAAATACTAAATAGACTTCCCTGTACAAATTATACATTGATTCTTATTAATGCTACTATTAAAGTTCTCAGTAAAGAGCAAGTGATTTTCTCCCTGTGTTAAAGGGATAGTTCCCCTAAAATGAAAATTGTCATAATTTACTCTTTTAAGTTGTTTTAAACTCGAATAAGTTTCTTTCTTCAGTTGAAAATAAAAGTTATTTTGAAGAATGTGGCTAACCAAACAGTCGATGTACCCCAGTGACTTCCGTTCCATGGTATATTTTTTCCTACTATGGAAGTCAATGGGGACCAGCAATTGTTTGCTAATGGTTAGCCACATTCTTGTCAAAAAATATCCATGAAATTTATTCTCCTTTTTGGGTTGTATTTAAACAGTATAAGCTCAATAAGACTCAAAAGAAAACGTACCGTAGTCCAGTATACAGACGCTGTTTGACAGGCTTTTAGTGCCTGTGAGCTTCGGGTTTATCCGCTCAGAAAAGTGCGTTAGAACAGCACATCAGCACGCGAATTAAATCTTTAACCGACAAGGCTTTAAAGCACATGTAAATAATGAACTTTTGTGAATTGCAAGTCCCGTGAGTGCAACTCTCTGCCACAACATGTGAAGTGAATGTACATCGCGTTGTATAGACGCAGGCGCCAGAACTGCAACTGATAGCACGATACTACGATATTTCTTCAAAAGTAGATCGAGGAGACATTTTTATCGTCCATGATCAAAAATCGTGATATCGCACACCCCTTGTCACAACCACAAGCACATTAACAATATGACCATATTTACATATCAGCACCTAATCAGCATCTTGGTCCGCCCTGATAACACCAGTACACACAGGTTAGCCATATTGGTTCAGGGGGTAAAATGCTACAAATATTTAGAATGTGTTGTGTGTGTTTGTGTTTTTTTTTTTTTTTTTAGAAAAGAGACGAGTAGATAGGGAAGATGGGAGAGGTTGAAGACAGAAAAGATGTCAGTCTAAATAGAAGGGAGAAGTTTAAATGCCAGACATGTGCTGGCTGCTGCCTGCGGGACACAGACTTGCAGACACTGCAGTCCATCCACCAACAGACTCAATTTACAGATTGGAGAGCAGCAATAAAGAGCTAACAATCTCACTACAGACAGCACTTCTGTAACCGTTCTGTGGCACGTCCATTTCTCTTCTTCTCCTCGCCCTCCCAAGAAACTGTAATTTACTCCTGTTTTTTAATCAGGGTCTCACTAATTCAATGAAAGCTCTTGGGCCTCTCCTAATTTGGTCCTGGGACAGTTTCATTTGCACATCAATACTGATTATATCAAAAAAGTGTATATGAGATCTGAAGGTTTTGTCTCTTTAATCAAAGGGGGATTTTTCTGAAACTGACTGCTCTTCGACAGGAACAGGACTAAAAAGGATAAAAGGGCAGTGATGTTCAGAAAATAACATTTATTTTAATTTATTAAAACAATTATTTATATAACAAAAAATTAATTAAAACATTCTCCTGGAAGTTTTTACTTACAGACAGAACACATTAAATGTGAATGAAATTAAGTAAGTGTCATATGTGTATGCATTCGTGAGCTCTTCTGCAGCAATAGTCACACCTGACTGTGGGCTACTAGCAATAAGCTCAAAAGCACATCAGCATTCATCAAAAAAGCAAATGGCATTCTGGAGTAAATGTCTAGGGAAATATTTAGCATTTGATTCTCATTCTGATTGCATTGTCATTGATTTTGAATTTTCTCTGCACTGCCTGGGACAGACATAACAGATCATTGCATTTTTTAACTGTCAGTCAGTTGAGGAGCTCTGTCTGGGGGCCAGTGAAGACAACCAGTATCTCTCTCTCTTTCCTTCTGTCTTCACACAGCTCTCAGAAAGAGAGATCCAGCCCTCGAGGCCTGCAAAGAGCCTCCTCAGCCCTTTTCTCATTGCCTGCTATCTCTTGAAAAGACAGCTTTTTCCTTTTCTTTCCTCTCCATGAAAATGAATAGCCCTATTAATCCATCCTCCACTGACCATTCTGAAAAAGATAGAAAATGAGAGAGACAACTTGAATTGTGTGTTTGTGAAGTTTCTTTTTTTTTTCATTCTTCTTTCGTCAATCTCCTTTACCTTGGTCAAGAAACGTTGCTGTTTGTGGTCCATTGCCCATTTAAGGAGATCAATGTTTTTATCGATAAGGTCCTTCCTTTCCTCAGCTGTTTCTGTCAGTCTCCAATTAGTAAATGGCTTGGCTTTGACATCTAGAAACCGCACATTCTTTGTTAATCTCTCTGTCCCTTCACATACACACGCGCACGCACGCACACAGTTAATGTGGCTGGAAGAGTGGATCCCAGTGACCCAGTGCAACACTGTGAATGATACCGGCCTTCATGGATCTAATTCAGCAGTGCCAAAAGCAATCCGTGTCCTCGTACAGCACACCGAATGATTCATTCAAGTGGGTAAAATATTATAGGTGTCTTAGCAGTTAGTGTGTGATGCATGTGTCTATGTTTAATGTTTTTGGATAGTAGTTTATTTTCTGCCGCTTATTGAATCATTTTACGTTTCATAGTCTTTTCCGTTTTTGAATGCCAAACAGATTGTGAAAGTCACCATGTCTGCTCAGCCAACACAAGCATGATGGTGATACAGTAGTAATACAGAGAATGAGACAGACAAACAAAAAGAAAGAAAGAAAGAAAGAAAGAAAGAAAGAAAGAAAAGAAAGAAAGAAAGAAAGAAGAAAGAAAGAAAGAAAGAACGAACGAACTAAAAGAGAGGGAGGAAGGGAGGGAGGGAAAGATCTGTAGTCTAAAGGCAGAGGCAGCAATTAAAAGTAAATGGATCCCAGGGCCCGTTTCAGATAGGCTACTACAGATTTCTGCCTATTCTTAGAAGCCGTCCTCAGAGAAGGTTTGAGCTGAGAATTTTCCATGCGTGATGAACTGTGGAAACCAACAAAAGCCCCATTACCAGGAGAGGGATTTAGCCTCGTCTTGCATTAAGAGAGGGAGAGAGAAAAGAAGCCCTTAGTCAAATGGAATACATTAAAGAAAATTCCCTGTGTCATAGAAATAAAAACTAGAAGCCAAATGACAGTGCTCTCATTATCTGAAAAATAAGAGCTCCAGTGGGACATATTCATAGAGCAAATTACAGACCAGGCAAAATTATTTTCCAATATTCTAATGTTCAGTTTGACAGTGACTCAGAAATGTTTGCGTTAATTTACGGTTATAGTTTTCAAGTTGAGCAGCATTTGGTAGTTATCTTTTTTGTGCCATTCTTTAAGGGTAAATGTCAGGATAAATGTTTATATGAACATCATTTTAACTTAAGCTACCTGTACTTCCTCCAATCTTTACAAGAGAAAGATAAGATGGTACACTGCGTGTGTGTAAGTGCTAGGGATGTGCCAATTGACAATAATAACGTGTATCGACAATAGTCAGAGATATCGTCAATGGCTGATGCCTTTTGTGATATCAAGAAGATAACTGGCTCATTTTCCCATTGATGTATTAAATTATTATTAGTATTATAAGGCTAGTATTTTTATTATTTTAAAATTAAGACCTACAATTCATTTGTCTTCCCTAATTTCATAACAACATCACCACATAACCACACTTGCAACACTGACACGCACGTATGAGGATTGAGGACTCCATAATGAAAATGTTTTTAAATTGAAAATTTAATTGCAAGGTGATCTATTCACAAATAGTCAAGAGTGCTTGATATAAAAGAGACATCATTCTTATAGTGTTGTTAAGATGAAAACGGCATCATTGTTCGCATTTTATTTTGTTTCCATAGCACATTAACAAAACATTTAATGACACTAATAGCAATGCAATACAATTACAAATTATTATTATTAATAATAATAATATCACTAAAATTATATGGGCTTAATAACAGTCTTTAGGTCTGAACACAGCACTTATCAGTCATCTGTGAAAATCAAAAGCAGCTTCAAATAGGACTTAAAATACAATAACTTGTTTAACAAGAAATATTGATTCGTCATGTTTTCTCTGTCATTAATGTGGTCCCCATGAGGAATATTAAGCCAGCAAATTAAGATTGATATAGGCTACAGTTATCAGCTTATGTTAAGGTATGGATTCATCTCGTCATCTCTGAAAGAATGCGGTGTTAATGCAGCGACAGATGCCAAAAGCTCGGTCAGTTTTTTATTTCACTTTTACTTTCAGGGAATAAGTGCCACATTTACATGTACGTTCTTAATTATGCTTAAAAAGCCGAAAATGTTTGTGGTCTTGTAAATGCATTAACCCATTTTCCTTTACCGGAGTAAAGTCATAAAACGGCTTAACCATAAACCGATCGACTGAGCTAGATTTATGCCACTTAACCCCAATTTCTCCTGGCATGTAAACACATTAACCTTCGTTCAATGGGCTTTTTGAATAATGTATGATATGTGATATAGGCTATATGACAGGAAAGAGTCTTTACTGTGTATTTAAGCGCATTCACGCAGAGCAAGCTTTTTGCGGTAGCTATAGGAGGAAATGTATCGCAAAACTTTCTTGACCCAAATAATTATACAAATTTGTTCTCATCTCGTGCAGTATAGCACAGTCTCGTAAGTACAGTTAAAAACTGCATCTGTAAGGCATGAGAGGATATAGCTATATGCTCGTAATTTTCCCGCTGACATGTAGGGCTGATCCGAATACCATTTTTTGAGCTTCGAAGCTTCGGTAGGAATGAACATCGAATATTCGAAGCTTCGGAATCTCTATTATGTCTCAGACATCCCAAGTCTCCCGCATATTGATAGCGGCTCCCTGATGCCCGCAAATGTGTTAAAATCTCCCGGAAGCTGCTCGCGAGCTCCAAACCGTGTAGCGCACACACGACCTTTGTCTCTTTAGAGGGAGAGACCTTGCGTGTGTCTGTGTGTGCAAATGTGCGTGTGTGTGCAAGTGTGCGTGTGTGCCTCTTGAAGCGCATGTAAAATGCGCTTCAAATTCTCGAAATAATAATCATGCGCTGATGATGATGCGATCATCATCAGCGCATGACTATTATTTCGAGAGCCGTTCATCCAAACGACTTCACAAGGGAGTGCAGTGTATTTGGTGCAATATAGATAGACACTCGAGATGCGACACGTTCAGAATTAATAAACTTCTAATAAACTACAGAACAGCGCGAGCGGGAAGTGGCGCGCCTCACGCGAGCAGAGCTTATGCTCCGAGAACGGACACTGCTCTGCACTAGTGATATAAAACACACACAGGTCTGTAACTTAAGCAATATTTCTAATAAGGTAGGCTAGTCTAATAGTCTCACTAACAAACTACTGAGTAAGGTAGATAAAGAAGCGGAGCGCCTCACGCGAGCAGAGAATGGACTCCGATATTATCTTATGCTCCGAGAATGAACACTGCACTAGTGATATAAAACACACTAATACATACATTTATACATTTTAATACTACATACATTTTAATATATTTTGTTTCTATTATTCTATTTTCCACAATGTCAAAGCAATGCAGCTTAACCCAAAATACAAGCTCAGGCATTCACTTCTGTCCATACAAACTCCGCTGTTCTGCAGAGAATACTCCCGTTGCAGGAACACTTTTAGTAGTCCAAGAAAAAGCAAATATCTATTTAT
This sequence comes from Chrosomus eos, assembly GCA_036326025.1. Taxonomy (NCBI): domain Eukaryota; kingdom Metazoa; phylum Chordata; class Actinopteri; order Cypriniformes; family Leuciscidae; genus Chrosomus; species Chrosomus eos. The sequence goes on from CM070840.1 coordinate 10,225,530, forward strand.
TAAGTAGCTATAATGAATTTATATGTAAAGTATTGTATTTCACCAGATTTTATAGTGTAAAACATATACAACCGCGAATGAGAACCGTTTCGAGGGGGATGGATGCCAGGTTTGAAGAAAAGAAAAAAAAGAAAAAAAACAACGAATATTCGAATGTCACATTTTCAAATCGAATACCAACCCACCGAACGAATATTCGAATATTCGAATATTCTGGTCCAGCCCTACTGACATGTTGGAATTAGTGCTGTAGCGGCGCGTCGATGACGTCAACGCTTCGACGTCAAAATTACATCGACAGCATATTTTTGCGTCGACACTTCATTCATTTATTTATTTATTGCACCGTTTCCGGCAGTACAGCTCGCCAACACACGTGGGAGACCGAAACATTGCAGAATGGAGGACGAAGACCACTAGAAGTGAATGTGCTTTCCATTAAATTAATCACACACACACACACACACACACACACACACACACACAATAAACAAATCCTTAACAAAAAAACCCCAGCGCAAACTGGGTGCCGGTGCGGTGAGACGTACGGCTCGGGCAGATTCGGCTTGCAGTCGTTCATCTGTGGACGCGGCGCCGCGCGTGCTGTTACAATAGAAGCCGTGCAGACAGGCAAGCGAAATGGGGTCTTGCCGGTCTTGCGCAGCCAACACGTCAATTTTTAAACAAGGCTTTACTCCGTGTCAGCGCGCGCTCTGATCGGTAAAGGGGAACAGGCCTCTCCCGAATCATCTCCAGCAGGAGCAGAAGCACCACTAAATCCGCCTCCGTTTCCCTCGTAAGCTGATATTAGTATTTAAACATTCTCTATGATAAAAAAATGTTTGTACAAAATATTTTAATAACACGGTTTTGTCGGTTATAGAGTTCTAATGACGGTGTTCAAATTCATAACATTAGACTAACCTTAGCCAGCTTATACAGTATCATGATTCAGTATGCTAGTTCGTATTTATTTGAGATACATTGTTTTTTATTAATCGAGCAGCAGAAAAAAAATCTTTATATTAATCGTCCAATTAGTCGTTAGATTAGTCGACTAATCAATAAAATAATCGGCCAACTAATCGTTTAGTTAATAATCGTTTACCCCAGCCCTAGTTGGAGTAATCTTTGATTTTTTGCTTTATTTAACATCACAACAACAGACATAATAAATGGAATACTCAGAATCAGACACACAAATGATTAGGCTGTTTTCACCTCACTACCTGGAAATAACCTGATTTATTAACACTATTAATAAACACTACGGGCTCTATCTTGCACCCGGCGCAAATGAGTTTGTACACTGACGCATGTATCATTCCTATTTTGCACCCGCGCAAAGCGGGCTTTTCCCTACACAGACGCACATCGGTAAACTAGGAAATAAACTTGCGCTCCCTGGGCGGGTCGGCGCAAAAAGGAGGCGTGTTTCGGCGCAAACATTCCCTAGTGCTATTTTACAGTTCCAGAAAACAATTCCGCCACTGACCAGAAGAAAACCTAGTCTAAAGTCAGTGGCGCTGCGCGTTGTTCATGCTATTTTAAGTGTGCATGCTTGGCCACAACATGCATACACTTTGATTCTCTCATCAACACAGATGCAGCAGTTTTTATTTTTGCAAATCATACATTTTAACAAGGAAAAATATTACCACACGAGGGAAATCATTGTGGTGTCCATGAAGATGTGAAAAAATAGGCATAAATCTATCTTACACATTTACCCAAATTTTACAGGCAAATTGTAGTAATGACGGATCAGACCTGTTTGCCAAATAGTGGCAAGACACATATGTATATAAGGACATCTGACAAATTAGTTTGTCTGTCAAGAACCAGGAAAAAAAAAAATCTGAAGACTGCGAAATCACCTTTACCATAATGTAAGTACATTAAAAACCTTACTCTTTAACTTACCAGTTAAGTTGAGCTTTCTCATATTTTTTTCTATTGATTTGGGTGGGTTTGTCCCATCCCCAATGTCACTTCTCTTTCTTTTACGGCCCTGACGAGAACATCGATCTCCTCAGCTGTGAACCGCGCCTGGCGTGCGCCTGGTAAATGCGCTATAATAATAAGAGTAACAAGAGTCATTTATCCCGCCGGTAAAATAGCAACAGCGCCCAAGACCCGCCCACAAAGTTACTTGCGCTTCGCACTTGATACTTGCGTTTCAGATCGTTAAAATAGAGCCCTACATCTTTACTAGCAAAATAGAAAAAGATTGTATGATTATAACATGAAGTAAATTAAAGTAATTCAATAAATGACTAAAGAAACAAGTAAATAAATTAGCAAATTAATGATCAAATAAGTAACCCCCCCCAATGTTAATATTGTGTATCGACGACCTCACAGGCTGACGATAGGACGATATGACTATGGAGCATATCGCCCAACACTAAAAAGCGAGCAAACTCCTAAACCGAAAACAATTCTAAAATCAAAAATATGAAATCTGTTTCTGCTAGACTTTCGAAGAGATAAACAGTCAAATAATTCTCTCTGAGAATTTGAAATGTCAGACATGCTCTAAGTCTTATTTTTTTCTTTCTAGAAACTTTAGGTTGTACTAAAGTCTGACCAAGATAGATAATTCCATCTGATTTGTTAATATTTAGAGTGTTTAGTTTGTTAATATTAGAGCTCTGATACAGAGCAGCCACTTCAGTTTGTTGCTACCGTTGCCTTTGATTTCTATCAGCTCTACGACTCGGCTAAAAAGAAAACAAATAAATATATCAATCATGCAGCACAACTCCTCAGATGTTTAACAGCTCTATTGAAAATTAATTAGTTTTCAATAGTGTTAAAATGCAAATATTAGCCTCAGTCCATTCATGAAAGTCAGCACTTTTGAAAAGCTGCTTTGTGGCTGGTTTTGTGCAATCTCTCAGCATGAATTCGGCATGAATAAACTATTTGATTAAAGTCGAATGTCACCATTTGTCTGAGACAACACTGTATTGGCAGGAGCCTTTTCCCCTCGGCTTTCATCGAGATGCACATTTAAATATGAGAGGAGGCATATTGTAGCTGACAGCACACTCAAATCTCACTGAAATGTCAATGCTAAGCCACTTGAGGAATGGCACCGCTCTGAGAGAAGGCTGATGAACCAAAATGTCTTCCATCACTTCCTGAGCTCTGCAATATCATGCAGAAATATGCAGGAAAAGGTCAGAATTATATATCAAAACATAAATAAAGTGGTGTCACTTTATAGAATAATGAAAGCTTGAGTAATGCTGCAATGGGACAATCTTCAGATAAAAGCTGTTATGATTTTCAAACCGCAATCTAGTTTTCTTTCTGCAACTGTGTAATTGTTTTATTTTCCTTATTAGGAACAACTCACTGTCATTTTGTTCTTCTTTTTAGGATGTAAAATATCACATGATGAAAGGAAAGGTCTTTTCCGGCTGTTGCATTAGTGAGGACGTCTCTCTGAATTCGTGTCATGTCACATCACTGATGAACAAGCCATTTGAATTATATCTTTTCTAATGTAGGCTGTACATATAAAAAACAATTTCATTTCAATAATCCTTTTAGTGATGCATGAGGTCAATCTTACAAATGTGAGCCTTTTTTTTTTTACTAAAACTGGCTGGACTGAAAGCTAGAGAGTTCAAATTCAATACCGAGGGGCAAGTGGTGGGGGGAAAATCAGACCATAATGAGTGTGAACATGGAGAAATTGAGAAGAAAGGTGACAGAAATGGCCGATAGCAATGACCAGGTTGGAGCTGTTAGATTAAAGTCTAAAGGTAGTGATGGCACAGACCAAAGCACTGTTTTTTGAATTTTTGGATTCTTCAATTACTGGAAGCCAGCACAGAGACCTGAGCAGAAGTGTAATATGAAAGAATTTCCAGAGGTTAAATACGAGAGCCAATTTTTTTATATGCTCAAGGGACCAAGAGCTTGAGGTGATAAGCATTTATTATGAAACGCTAGAGAGATTTCCTTTAAAATTTCAGATGTTGAGACATAGAGATCTGTGAGCAGATCTGGTGTAAATAGAGAAGAGGGGCCAACAACCACCCCAGTAGTGAGTGCACAAAGGGTGAAAAAGTGGATGTCTACTGACGTGGCATGTTTGCCATTCATTTCCCAACTTTGGACAACAAAGACACAAAACATTCAGAGACAAATAGCACTCTCTACAGCACATACTTCAGCTTAAAGAACGGCTGGATAGGCGTTAATGTGGTTTAGGCCACAAAGTGTCAAGTTTTTGCCATAGAGAAGGTCATCACCCATGGCAGAATAAAAGCTTTTCACAAATGGATCTGTCCAGCTTACTGCACTTCAGATTGCAGGGTAAAGCATCGGTCTCTCCAGTGCTCGGTTCTCTCCAGCCCGCAGCGGGTTTGCTGTCTGCCTGCGATGGCTGTTACGGGTCTAATCAGCCCAACAGCCTCAGAGAGGGAGAAAGAAAAGCCCATGGCCAGCCTGAGTAGAAATCAATTACGGAGGATTGAGCTCTTGTATAAAGAACACTAATGGCAATAGCCGGAAATAAAAGAATGATTACAGACATCATAAAAACTGTTATTGGCATAATCAGTATATCTATGTAATGTCTGCTGCCAATTTATGGCTAACAGCTCAGAAATTGATCGGTCTCGAATCTCGATGCACTGGCAGAAAACTGAGTGGGCTTCAAGGCTGGACAATAGCAATTTATGTTGCTTGACAACACGGAAGCCTGATAACCTAGCAATAAGAGACGTTTTACAATAAATCATTTATGTAAACATAGCCTATAACTGTACTAGGTGTCGACCGATTATCGGCGCCGATATTAAGCATTTTTATGGTTATCGGTACCGGCCATTTTCAAAACCGATTTGCTCATAAAAGGCTTTGACGCAGCCACCTCTGTTGGAACTCACCACTCTGTAGAGTAGACCAATGTCCCCGCACATCTGATTTGTTGGGAGTCACAAGTCCGGCCAATCAACGCGGAAAGCTGTTTTGCACTCTCACACCGAAAGCACTGCTTCACTGCTCACGCAATCATTTGTCTCACAAAGTTAAGGCAGCAGCAGACTTTGCTGAAGTAGCAATTAATTACTACACTGAAGATGCAAAACACCTCAATATAATAGGGCACTGTGATTTCGGCGATGCAGAAAACACGGGCGGAATCGCGGAATCCAGTCATAAAAACGGAATTTACGGTATAAAGCCGAATGTTACTGAATTTGTCAACTTTTTGATTAATTAATAAAAAGCAGGTCAGTACAAATCAAATCAAATTTCAAACCGCAAAAAGATTATTTAAATATGAATCCTGCGTTCTCTAAATGAATGGCGCAGACGCGTGATTTCATTTACCACACACACACACACACACCACACACACACGCACGCACGCACGCACGCACGCACGCACGCACACGCACACGCACACGCACACGCACACGCACACGCACACACACACACACACACACACACACACACACACACACACACACACACACACACACACACACACACACAACCAGTCAAAATAAAAGTTTGGGTTTTCATAGGGCCCTAAAAATTTTATTTTTGTTAAACTGTAAATAAATTGAATAAGTTTGATGAATTAATTAGAAATGCTTTTTGAGTACAACATTTTTTTAACCATTAAAATAGAGTCTTTAAGTTTTACAAAATGTTTACAGAATGCTGCTGGGTGCTCCCTGCAGCTTTTTAACTAATTTATATTATTATTATTAATAATAATGTCATTATTAACAGTTCTCAGATTTAAAGATATGTTTAAAATCATTTACGTATTTGTCAAAACCCTTTGTTATTCTTAATTTTTACATTAACTTACATTTTTACACCAGACATAGGCTGCATATCAGTTCAAAATATAGGTTATCAGTCTACATGATCTGTAATAATCGATATCGGCATCGACCCTGAAAATCACATATCGGTCGACCCCTAAATTGTACTCAACTGTTAAATCAGGTATGTTACAATTCTATTATAAACACCACAGACATGTTATAAGTATAGAGTAATACTGAAGCCAGGAATGAAGGCAGGTATGACCACAGTGCATGTTGTTTGTCAGTCATCTGTTATTGCAATAATAATATAACTGACTGGTGTACTAGGGTGAAATTTTGAGTCAATTTTTTTATACTCTGGGCCCTTGGGAAACCAAAGAGCGGAGCTATATTGTGACAGTGACCCTCCAAAATGGATAACAGCCCTTGCTCTAACCTTGGGAATCTATCAGAGGGAGTCAGCATTTTCAAAAGTGCCTCCCAGATATGGCTCTGAATAATGTATCCTATGAATAAAACACATTAGTGACAAAACATACTGAATAATTCACTTTTCATTCCCTGCACGCCAGATATTAGGTCCTCTGTCACTCAGCGGACTCTCATTGGACTGTCCCACTCCACTCGTTATTTTCACCTCTTAAATACTGTAAACAGCCTCTCGCTGACTCTCTCTGAACCTGTAGTAAAACTTTAGAGTTTTGAAAACACACACACACATGTACACACTAGCACAAGTAAAACTGAAAATAATGAACTCATTTCTAATAGTGCAGGCCAGCTTTGAGTTTCAAACAACCATATGTAAATGTAGAAATGACATTATTCTAATTAAACACTTAGTCCTGCCCATTAAAAGACACACAGCTCACCTCCTCAAAGTAAGCCAGATTTTTGAAGTGCCTCTTCATCTGTCTCTCTCCTCTCCTATCTCTTATTCTTTTCTTGTTCTCATTTTCAATGCTAATGACAGACAGCATTTTGTTCACAAAGACCTAATGAAGGCTTCCTCCAAAGCTGAACTAGATAATTGAAACAGTCAATGGCCCGGCACAGGAAGTGGACACCACTTACATTGACACAAATTTGACGTTAACGGAGATTTCAGTTGCAACACTTCTTATTAGCAGTTCTAATGGCTTTGTCAGGTACTTTTTAGCATCTCAGTTTCTAATGGTGGTAGATTTCACAGATCCACCCAACATCCTCAAAACTATTTATCTTCCATTATAGTCTACATCTGGCACCATACCAAATGTGAAGCACATAAATAAGTGAAATAAAATTAGATGAAGCCACAGCAAGTAGTAAATACACTGTAGGTGAAATCATATGATTCATTCACTCACCAGGGTGCAGTAGGTCTCTGGTGGGTCTCCACAGGTGATGTTGGGTGGGTCAAGAGTGACTTTTAGGTACTTGGTCATGTCCGCGGCTTCGGGCTGACAGGCCATGTAATACCAGGTTGGGCCTTCGTCCGTGTAGCCATGTGACTTGCACAAGTCATAGTGTCCCCAGGTTGTGGGATAGTGTTGTGTGGCCTGACACACAGTCAGCCATAATGCCTGCAGTGTCAAGAGCAGCGGGAAACGCATGGCTGCTTCCTTTATTCGGGCCGCCCCTCTAATAGACTATTCACTGTGATGTAAAGTATCCGTCTGCTCCCTCCTCTCAAAAACGCATGAGAGAAAGAGAGATAGAGAAAGGGGGGGTGGAGAGGAAGCTCTAGGTCTGGTTTAGAAAATAATCCAACTTTTGCTGAGCGTAGGCCAGAAGAACTGCGGCAGCATGCCAGCTTCCCTTTGGTCACTCTAAGGTCATCAAGTCTGATGCTTCAATCTCCACCTCTGGTCTTTATTGTGTCCACTGGGAAGGGGCAGGATGGCAGGCAGGGTCGGGGGTGCCAGCAGAGATAAGAGAAGTGGAGGCAGAGAAGACGAAATGATCAGTCAGGGTTGGAGAGAGAGTAAGGCTTCTGACACTCTGATGAATCGACTCTCTGGGTAGATGTTGACTGACAGCCGTCTCAGCTTTGCCTTCTGTCAATCATCCTCTATTACAGCTTGGCATCTGCACTCTGCACAGAAAAATGAGAGAGGTGATGGTGAATATCAGTTAGGCTAGGGGATAGAGTTTGACAGCAAGAGGAAATTAGCTCTGACTCCTCTGAGGTGGTGTCATTCAGGTGTCTGATGTGCTTCACAGAGAAATATCATATATCTAAATGGCCATCAAAGAAAATATGATCTTGAGAGCTTTTATACATTCATTCCTGGCTTTAGCCATAATCCCATGCAGGCCCGTTCTCTTCCACTCTGCCTACACTTAAAATGCACTTTTGCTACTGTAAGGTGGCAGAAAGTCTGGGCTACCCCTCGAGAAAGCAAAAGGTTCTCCTGAGAATTAACATTTGAACCCTCCCTTGCATATTATGTAACAGCAACATCCGAGACGCAGCACACAGTGCAACTCACACACCTCACTTTGACAATCTCCCCCTTCTCCTCCTCACCTGAAACTCACTGAAAACCAACAAAATGTGAAGTGTGTACAAAAAGAAACTAAACATGTTTGGTATAATTTAAAGTGTCTCAGTGCGCCTGCTAAAATGGTCTCATTCTCCTAAACATAATGAAAAGCTAAAAGAAGTTATAAAATATGAGAAAAGTGATGTGTCCCTTAAAGGTGTTCCCTCCCCCAGATCCCCGAATTATAATGACAGACACCACCATTTGATAAGAAAATTGAATTATCTGGGTTTATAAGGAAATGGGCAAAAAGGTTTGGGGAGTCTGTAGGTAGACTTCCCACATAATTGCTGTGTGTAGTTTTTCATTGCCAGGTAAACATTTCTTGAATTCCTCGATTTCCGAATTGTTATTGTTATATTTGATTGATGAATTGGATTCTGAATTATTGTTCTATTACCTGGTCAATAAATTGTAAACATTTGATTTTATTCTGACCGACTCTAAAATTGTTCTCCCAAGTAGATTAACTGGATTCGTATGTTCCCGCAAGTTTGCGTCAGATTAGTGACGACTAATATCTGGCACTAATTCAATTGTACTTCTTTTGCAGAGACAAGTTATTTCCGCTTAGGGCAGCAAATGCGCTGCTTGACCAACCTAAATCTGGGTGCGTCTGTTTTACCTCTGTTTTAAGTAATGTTTACTTCAGGTAAAGGTATGGCCACTACTACATATACTAGACCAACAGCTACGTGTATTCTACAAATGACAGGATGTAGAGGGTTCAGGTCAGAATTCAGAGAATAAGTGCAAAGCTGATGATTGCTTCTAATGCCTTTTGTATGGGAATTGATGAAATTCTGAATAGGAGGCAGACTCACGAGGTTACTCTCACAAAAGTTACTATAGAAACACGTCATCTTCTGCTCAGTAGCAAGCTGAAGTCACTTCGGAGCCCCTAAATGGGGCCTGTAAACTGCTTGTGTAGGGAGATAATAATGTGAAACACCTCTCTTACACAACATTAAATGCTTTTTCCCTGTTATTATGAAAAGCAGCTCAACATCTAAATATTTCACAACATGCAATGCACATAGAAATCAGAACCACCTGGAGAATCCAATGCATTCTTGACTGACAGTTTACTCACATAGCTGAATAAGCAGGGTTGATCTGAACATGAAAATAGCCCTATTAGGTTGAACTAATGATTTTTAGACCAGCAAGTTGTACCATAACCATTCTGTACCATACTTTACAAAAGTACAATATTTAGCTTTTAGTGAAGATGAATATAGTTTTTTAGCTGCCAATGAAATTATTGATGGATTATTATGATCCTACTATAATGATTTCATTGAATATATTTAATCAAAGTTCTCTATTCATTCAGAATCATCCAGTGACTCATTCACTCAGGCATGTGTGTTGCCTTTAAAATGTAAGTCTGAAAATACAAAGCTGCAACAAGTAATGGAACTTGCAGAAAAACTCCACTTCTTTTATCTGTTGTGCTTCAGAAGTTCAGAACAGTAAAACTATGTACTGAAATAAAACCAAAATACAAGAGAAATACTAGAAGGATGAGAAACAAAGCAAGAAAAGAAGCCGTGCCTATGGTTGCATGAGATCTTTGTACAACTAAGCTGTTTAAAAAAAATGAATCTCAAAAAAGTATTGTTATAGATCATTCACATTTTTGTTTTACTCTATTTGATATACTACAGCAGTGTTGGGAAAGCTACTCTGAAACTGTATTTAAACAAGATACTATAGCTACTGATAAATAAAAGTAGTCAAGATACAGTCACGGTACCTTAGTTTGTAGTAGCTACACAACTATCAAAATGTAGCTAGCTAGCTACATTGAAACTACATTGATTTGTTTTGTTTTTTACAAATTAAATTAAGAATAATTTTTAATGAAGTGAAAATGTTTTAGGTAGGCTAAAAGGTAGGCTCATACAGTGCGCTTTGCTTTGAAACATGCTGTTACTCCCCAACACTGTACTACTACAGTACATTGTATGTTTACATCATAATCTTGATTACGATTAATAAACTGACAAAGTTTAAGGTATGTTTAAACACCTTAAAGGATTAGTTCACTCCAGAATTAAAATTTCCTGATTTATTCACCCCCATGTCATCCACATTTTGGCAAAATATATGTTGCTATCAACAATAGCAAAAAAAAAAAAAAGATTGGAATATATGGTTGCTGATGAAAAAAAAGTATTTGTTGATTTGCATTTAATCCCTTAAAACAGGTTTTTATAAATTAACTAATTTCTTAGACTGGGTAAACCCAGCCCGATTTGCCAGCGATTTGATTTCGCCCTGCAGCTCAGGCTAGAAACCTGTACATTTTTCCATCCTGCTTCCGTTACAAATCTGCGGGGACCAATCACAAACTGGCTTATCCACCTGGCGCGCTATTGGCGGGTTTAACACGATGGCGAAAGAGATGTGACAGTCAATCCAATTCCTTTTAACCTCTCGATGATGCTCAATGGCTTCTTTAGTTTAGCAAACAAATCGCTCGAGTGGGTGTAAATGCCACTCAATTTTTTTTTTTTTGCACAACCTGAAAAAATAGCTCGATGCCATTGCTGCTTCTGCAAACCAATGATCAATGCTTAAAACAAACACGCTTGTTGACACATTTCCAAAGTACGTCAGTGGTCTGATTGGTTGAAGGACTTTCCAATTGCGTACAGAGTCATTTGAACTATGAATGTTTATCACTCCTCTAGAGCAGACTCCCCAGACTAATGTTCAATCTTAAAAGAAAGCCAGACTACCAATTTCTGATAGTTATCAGTGTTTTGTTGTATGCACATTTAAATGCACATCAGAAGATTCAGTATTTTTAGACAATCAATATACCTGTCAAGCAGAGTGTAACAATTTCTCCAATATTATATTATTGTTTGTTAGATTCAATCAGTTTGTAACCCTTGCTAAGAGCAATCAATACGTTTCGCAAAAGCACGTTTCTGCACAGCACAGCTACAAAATGAAGAGGGAGCAAAGGTTGCCAGTTCCCCCTGATGGAGGCTGGCAGGGGGATAATTGACGACGACTTACCAAACGTTCTAAAAGCGGGGGCCAGGAGCATTTTAGTGCTTGTTAATCAGTCTGTCCAGTCAATACAGATGCTGACCCCACACTCATCCCGTCACCAGTTCCACAGTGATCAATTAACCTTGTGAGCCCCAAACGAGTTGAGGCGGTGAGTCAGATCACAGCGCAGTCTCGCAGTGGACCACACTCAGATAGGAGCTCTTTTCTCTCCAGAGCAGAGCTCATGCACATTGTAGTGCAGAAAGGATAATTTGCACAATCACTGTCACTGTAAAATCACAGAACAGGGAGTTGAGTGGGGTGTCTGAAATAGAAACTAATCTCCATTTAGAAAAACATGGAGCATGAAATCACATCTCAATCTGACTGCTGACCAAAGCTGCCTAAATAAAAGGGTGTTTGGTGCCAAAGATCTGGATCAAAGAGTTCATCGTAAATTAACTTGAGCAAATATTTTAGGATCAGAGATGTACTTAAACTTTGAAAATCACAGATTAGTCATATTGGCCGTTATGAAAGCCAGACCAAAACCATGCCTTCAAATATGCATTAGGGAGGAAAAAAGAAAAACAACACTGAATGAAATAACATCATCCCGTCTATTTTTTTCCCTGCTTAACTTGGACATTTAACCTAAGGATTAATCCAAATGAATACAAACAAAATTGTAAAAGGTCCGTATTTTAAATGAATTTTAAAGTATGGTCATGCCTTATTAAAACTCATCACATCCATCACAATGACCATTATTCAGAACTATGGATAGAGGGCGTGATTAGATTCCTCCAGATTTAATAAGGACAGAGTGAGGAGACAGTGAGGGAGAGAAAGAGACAGCAGAGAGAGAAAAAGAGTAGGTGGGACGGACTTCTCAACGGCTGTAATGTTGATAACAGGGACCAAAAAACGAAGAAAAAAGACAAACTTTTGGCATGTAGCTCTCTATAGGCACAAAATCCAAACGTACAGGAACGAGGCACTGAGGGAGAAAGACGAGGGAGGAAAAGAGGACAGTGTAATGAGCCATTAGAGATACAGGGAGGATAAGTGTCTAGGGCACATTAAAGATCACACAAGCCCGCTTGTTATCACTTTCCATGATCCATATACGAGTCCTCTTAATTATTCTGCGCTGCCTCCGGTGATGTGGCTGGCGCAGAGTGGAGGATGCATTATGACACAGAGCGGGTGATTTGAGGCAGGTCACCTCGACTAGCATCAATCGTATTTAACATGGGACGCTGATGAGGAGATTCACAAACAATCCTATTTTTTTAATCCCACCATTACAGGGCAGTCATATTCATATTCATCATCTGCTGGTTTAGCATGGGAGGGGAAACAAATCCTGGTGACCATATTTACTTGTTAATTTAAATGGGGATTGGGGCAGGGGGATGAGTTTTTTTAGCCAGTGAAATGAATGAAATAAGCTAAAAAATACATACTGTTGTGAAAACAAGCAATTCAACAACAATATAAGAGTGATTTTATAATTTGGAAAAAAAAATATTTTGCAAGAAATATTAATGATTACTGGTGATTTTAGCTGTTCCAGCAGGACGAATGTGACAATGTTGATAAAATAATTACATATTATTTAACAAACCCTGACAATCTGACATTTTTTCAGGCACATCTTTTTTTTTTTTTTTTTACTACTGTTTACTTACAAAAATATGCAGAGACTTTTAGAATTTCGTCACTGAATTGCTTATATTCACACTTTTTCTTTCTTTTTTCTTTATTTACTTTAAAAAACTTTAGCCAAACTTTCAACAAGTCTTGATATAGCAAAATCAAATTTCTCTTCATATCGAATATAGAAATGAATTTGCTTTCCCCCCACAGGTGTAGCAGCAGTCAACAAACCAAGAGCCAAATGACAAACATGCATCCCTTCACTCAGCTGAATATGTGTTTAAGAATGAGAGTTTCACCAAGCTACATGTTAGTATTATATTTAAACTGATAAATCATTCACTGATTTCATATGACAGGACTCGAACTAGAGGCTCCGTGAACACACCCTTCCTTTTCTTGGTGTCCACTTCGATCTTGTCCCCTGGGCCTCAGAGGTGCTCATAAACGATGGCCTGCTAAACTATACATGCCAGAACAGATAAATGTCTGCTTTTAATTTCATTAAATATCAAATTCTATAAACCAGCCTCCATCTTGTATCCCAAAATCCTTTTTCCTTGTCACCACATTTCTCTTTCTGCCATTCATGTCTCGGCGTGTGATAGAGAGGGAGGTTCAGCGCTCGATGAGATCTGCACTCTCGGGATTTCTGCGCCCGCCTGCACGGGATCAGTGATTCTACCATAAACAGCCTGCCAATATGACAGGTCTCATAAATAAACATTCAGTGCAGCAGGGAGTGAGTATGTTTTCCCTAAACATGACAGCCCAACCATACACCTACAGAGTCTGATGATCTCTGCTCTAATCCAGACTTAACCACAGCACAACCATCAGCCATGTCACCTCTGCTAATATCCAGGTATCAGAGATATTTCTTTCATCGTAATGTGTGGCAATTGCAAGCAGAAGGCATGATGATGGCTGCATGTGACTCAGCCTGTCAGTAGAAGGCAAAATCAAAGCGCAGGTTTGTCTACACTTCATGAGAGCTATTGGACCTGGCAGACGTCCTATCCCATAATGCAATCTGATTTTCTGCAATAGACAGGTCCCTGGCCTCAGAAGAAAGGGATCTCCCTTAGCACAGCTGCTAAGTCTGGCTTGACTTTTCCCACTCTTGCTCTTCATTCTCTCTTTCTTTCTCTCTCCCCGGCATGTTCTGTCACTTTCTGTTCATGTGTGAAGGCGCAGGACGCTTGACAGGGCGACTCTCGACTCTAGCAATGCCATTTGTGTTGTGCAGCTTAGCTTCAGGGGTTTGTTTCTCAATCTCTGCACACAAAAGCCCCTATAAGGCTTGTGTTGTCACAGACCTTCTCCCCTACAATCCCCCCTCCGCTCAAGACATCAGCCTCCACCGCCAAGCACACACTTTGCTGCGACATCGGAACATGTTATGCATTATTAAATATACTTTTCCTAAAAGGCTGCTGTGGCATTCAGTTTTCGTCGCGATATGTCAGACTGCTCAAAATATCCCACTGGAGAACGAAGCTTGAAATCATTATCCTGGGATGTTGAGAATAATTTTGCACTGAACTAAAGCGCAATGCTCAAGTGCATGCTATTATTTCCTCATTCCGTATACTTACATGAGTGATTCTGCTAAATCTGAGATGTCATAAACGCCTGATGATGATGATGATTGATACTTACAATTCCCCATGCACTCACCATACAAATATTTTGCAACAAAGCATGACTTAAACGCAACCTCTACTCTATGCTTTTTTGCTCACATTAATTCTGAATAAAAGCAGATTGTAAAGATAACATGCACTGATTATTTAAAAAAAAAAAACAATTATGTTTATGTCAGAATCTATCTAGTCATCCATCCATCTGTCTATCTATAAATGTACTATATGTATACAATGTATACACACAGCATGCATGCAGCATAACATATTTACAACAATTCTGTTTAAATATGAATGCATGTCACATCAGTCAAGTTAAGCAATCCAACTAGTTCAGATTTAATCTAGTAGCTACACAGAAACTAGCATAAAATCAAAAACAAACAATCTGAATCGGTTACCGGTGAACAAGGAAATACCAATAAAAACTAAAAAGTTATTATTAATTCAGTTTAAAGTAAATTTACAGTACATGTCAAATTAACTAACATTAGGCTATACTAATCGCACTCCAGCAGCATTTGCTAACCACTATCGAAACAGTACTGTGTAAATGAGGTCCTATAGAGTTGTATCAAGTTTTCTATTCAATAAAGTTGTCTAATTTGACGAATTAACACAAATTAGGGCATAGCAGGTAAGAGTTAACCGTGCGTGAAAGCAAGCTAGACATGGACAATAAAAGCATGTCGACCGCAAGGGGGCGCTTCCATTCGCATTTTCTCAAAGGAAAGTCCACTCTCAAAGGTGAGGAAAGCATATTCAGTTCGCATACATTTTATACTTGTCACAAATATAACGTTTGCAAGGTTACAGTAGAGCTTGCAAGCCAGTACCGGTTAAATTAATTGGCAATAAAACTATTCTGAATGAAAGCTGTGAAAAGTTAAAGCTGCAGCGAAACAACATTACTAGATCCCATAAGTAAACTATTAACTAACAGTAACGTACAAATATTCTCACAAGCCAACCTCAACTTAACAAGGAAGGGGTATACTCACGTCATTGAGATTCACTCTTGATATGAAGGGTCCCGCGGAGGACTGTGTTCAACAAGTTCATGAATGACCATAGAGGATCCTCTTAAAGACGGCTTGTTAATCTTAATGTGATGAGTTCGGGGAAAAAACGGAATCTGCCCCCACCTCCACCCTATCTAAACGGGCTGACTAAACAGCGACTGAAGGTGTCTGGCGGCACGTCAATCTTCCCTTAAGACGCGTGCCACATCTTTCTATTTCGAGAATCGAGACGTTACTGAAGCATTCGTTTATGAGGTAAACTTCAAAGGAAATGTTATCGGTGCCAAACAAAATGACCATAAATTCAACCTCGTGTGTCCCAGACAGTATAAACTCATAAATCCCACAATTTCTCCTCCTTCATCGTGTTTTCTTGTGTGAGCATCATGACAATCACATCAGAGCCAATAACCGTCCTCACTAAACTTTGAATAGCCAAGTGTCCGTTCCTCCTGACGGCTTTTTCACCCGCCCTATGTCCCAAAAAAGAGATTCCCTTCTTGTTTAAGGGGATAACGAAAAACTGTTCTTTTTGAAATATTTTCACTATCTCCTCGACGTTTTGGTCGTGAGCGAGACACGAATCGCACCAATTAGACCCGCGCGCACCGAGAATATCCTCACGCGCATTCCCTTACGCGCATATTCCGCGAGTGTTCGGCGGGAAATGATGGCTGGGGAAGATTACGCACTTGGACACTCCACACACACTCTGCTTTTACACATCCACTCAGCCCTCACTGCTTTCTGCTCATCCTCTCACTCTCTCTCCCAGCAGTTTAAAACTCAGATGGGACTTCAGCATAGACACAAACGGGACAGAAAACAGTCCCCGTTATTTATTCGAACAAATGGTGAGGGAGATGGTCTTGCGTTGGATAGTTAGGCTATATATTTTTGTCTGATGTGGGGATCTCTTCACTGTAAATACTAAGTAGGATATGCCATCCACTGGGTCCTAAAGGTAGCATATACTTAAGGCATTATGCCAGAGCTTCTATCTTTGGTGATTGTAATTCATTAGCCTATCTATTCAACAAAGAAAATGATACTTATACCTACAATGTAGCAGCTTTTTCTATTAAAAAAAACTACTGTATAATTTCACATATATTTTGTTAATAGGCTACTATTAATTAAATGTTAAATTTAATGAACTAACTAAAATTATGAATAGCCTATATTACTAATAACATTAAACATAATATAGGCTAATATACTCATAATTTACTCATAAATGATTATATTCACTTTACAGAAAAAAGTTAAAAGTTGAAAATAAAGTTTAAAAAAAATCAATATAAAAATTCAAGATTGAAATGGAATAATTTGTTTTAACTCACACAGACCAGAAATAAATGCGACGACAAATCACTTGTATGGCAAGTGGAGAACGATGGCATACTGAACGACTTGGAAATGTTGTAGGTTTTAGCTATAACCTCTACAAAGTAGAAATAAAGTTAAAAAAATAGAATAAAATGAGTTAATTAATTATAAGAAACAAGCTAAAGTTATTACTATTAGGAGAAGCTAAAGTGATGCATTGCAAAACACTGATACTTTTCTTTTCAGGCGTATGTTCCAGTCTCCAAACTGTTGTAAAAAGCCAAAGTGGCCTCTTTTTTTCTGAATTTCCGCAAGTATCTAAGTTCAAGCACCCTATCAATATGCAATTAACTAACGACATTAAAAACTTGTACTGCATTATATTTTTGAAAAGACCATCTTATAAAGTGTGGAAAATACTCTAAACTACTGTCGCAAGTGGACTGAGCAGTGAGGACTACATAGATAAAAAGAAACAGCTAGTGATAATCATTCATCTCATAAAGAGGCAATGAGTTCAAGCTCTGCTCATTTATGTAGTTGCTGTCAGAAAGCTTTTTATGGAGAGCCAATAAACTACATTATTGCCAGGCAGTGCGTGCCATCCTACATTGAAATTGACTGTGCTTTTCTTTTCAACCTATGAGTAATATCTAAAGTAAGGTAACAGCAATTTAGCAACTTACAAAAAAAAAAAAAAAAAAAAAAAAAAAAGGGTTTTTACACCAGCAAGGTCCGCTGCCAAATCCATAAACAAAAACAGACAGAAGTGCGCAAAAGCGCATGGTAGATTTTACGCACTGCAGGGAGAATAAAACCATCAATTTAGGGGGAAATCCGTAAACAATAAGACTCGTATTGTATTAGCGTGTTAAGTAGCCTAAGTTGCATTTTAATGATGCTTTAAGAACGCACCTTACGCACATCAAAAGTTTGGGCGAGAAGCACCCATTACTCATGCATGAATTGAGATAAAAAGTCTTCATTGGCCTCACCTTCACTCAAAAGCTTCAATCCAAAGCGTCAATCCGAACAGTGCGATGAGATTTCATGTTGCACACCGATATTTGACGGCTTTCAATCGGGACATCTTGGAGACGCGCAGGTGCGGAGCTGAACTCAAGCGACCACTCCTGTCCTCGGCTCCGGGAGAATGGTGGTCTAATCGAAGGCACAAATGGCACTTCAGCGAGTCAAACAACTCAGCAAACAAATTCGACGGCGGGGAAACACTTTTCCGGCTTAGTGTTAGGTTTTGGTGAAGCCTTATTTCTTTGAGGTGAATGTGACAGTTTAGATGCCCTGGGAAGGTGGGATTATATTCAACATGTGATGTGGCGGATGGTCGTAGGTGCAACTTGAAAAAGATGGATCATTACACATATTAAACGTAACTCATTACAATAGTGATACAACTATCATCACTATTGTGATAATATACTATATCATATCTAAAAAGTAGTAATATACACACACACACACACACACACACACACACACACACACACACACACACACACCACACACACACACACACACACACACACACACACACACACCACACACACACACACACATATGATTTAGTAGTAACACACACACACACACACACACACACACACACACACACACACACACACACACACACACACACACACACACACACACACACACACACACACACACATGATTTAGTAGTAACAACACACACACACACACACACACACACACACACACACACACACACACACACACACACACACACACACACACACACACACACACACACACACACACACACACTACATCATAACTGCATATTCAGAAATGAAAGGTTGTATGTCCTTTAAAATAGTTTTCCTCAAACTAAATGAATGCCAAAAAAATGAATTACTTGATTAAAATGTTTTATTGCACGCATGAAATTAGCAGATTTGTCTCTTGCACATCTAAATTAGTGATGGAGAAAGAAGATACTCTTTCTGTCACGGACCATTTAACCTAAAAGTGGCCAGTCATTAGCTCAGACAGGAAGGTCAAGCCGCTGATATGAAACCCTAAATGCTGCTTGTCTAGATAAAAGAAAATTGAAGGTGACTGTAATACCGAATAGAGTAATTCATGTTAAAAATATACTAAACAGCCTTCAGCCTTTCATCATGCAAGTCAACAGCAAACAAACAAAAAATCCCATGAACACACTGGTGAGAATTAGGCCATCTATACAAACAGATAATGTATATGACCAATTGGTGTGCGCCTCCTAAACACAACGCTTTAAAAATCAATTGATATTCTTCCTTCACAGACAGCGCACTTCCGCTGTGTGTGTTTACCATTTGATATTCCGCACAGCCATGCATCTTAAAATCTATCATAAAGTTCAATAGCTCACTGGTGCTGCAATTGACAGGCAATCACGTGACTGCAGCAGCCAGTAGGAGATGACGCCTGTGTTTCCTTCATTGCTGTCATACCTTCAGTTATTTGAGAATTGATGACTGTCTCTCACATCTGAGGAGAGTATTGAGTTTCATCTGTTCCGTCCAGCGCATATCTGTCACATGGTAAGAAATATGAAGAGAGATCACTATGAAGTAAGATGTTTCCACCGATAGTTCAACCCTTAAATAGAGAATAACAGTTACAATTTAGACTAATTCCTCTTCTGATTCTCCAATATGATGGTTACACTTTGATTTATTGTGACCTATAAAAGACTTTACAGTGAAAGTTGGATAAAAGTCAAACAAGTTTTGATCTTTGCTAATCGAAATACTATATTAAGCATTAGAAATTAAGCAAGAAAGTAAGACATGCTGGTTTGTAACAACACAAGGATGAGCAAAATTATGATTCAAATTTTGGGGTGAAAAATAACTGTTAGGGGGAAAATATATGTGGCATGTAATCATAAATCTCTCCTAAAAATGATTAGCACTGCAAATAAAATGGGTCAAATAACAGTGATTCTCTAAGACAAAGCCATATATGTGACAAACAAAGCCTTATTCACTTGTTTTAAACCTAACACTTTTCAACACATTTAAAACTGAGCACCATAATCATGAATTTTTATATTTAAGCTCTAGCCTCTTCTTAGGTTTACTGACATGGAAAGGTAATATTCAGCAGCAGATGATGTTCCTCCAAAACTGATCTCATAATACACACAAAACCTCCAAATCTACAGTCAAGAATCCCTCAAAATTAAAATTTGCTTTTCATTAAATCTACTGCCTTGAGGGCAGATATCACACCATGAGAGACCTTGTCACCATTGTTAATGAGAGCAAACTGGCCTGCTAATTATAATGATGACAAATTGAAGATCCACCCAGTGCCTTGGGATCTGGTCTTCTAAATTAGGATTTGTCAATAACATGCTTCCAATTTGTCTTCTCGCGAATCAAAAATATTGGTTACTGTAACTGGCAGGCGGCAAATGATTTCCCCTGGTTTATTTACAGTAACATCATTAGCATACCAGGGGGATGTATTGGATAAAATGATATGCCTTTGTGGATGAAACTCATTGAGGCTGTCTAGGAGACAGAGACAGCTCTGATTTAATTTGCTCTTAAACAGCTATTAATAGCAGGATTCAATTAGATGCATTTAATTCTTAAATATGGAAAGATATTTTGATCTATTGGTATTAAACGGAATACATCAAATCAAGCGTGCATGGCTCTGTAAGCATGTTAATGACAGATTGTTCCAATTAATCGTGACATAACATCACATAAATACAAAGAAAATGAATTTACTTTGCAACAAATCACTCTCTGCGGTTTTGAGGATTAGTAACGTCTTGCATCCAAAATGCATTCAATGGTAATCCGAATCACAGCTAAAAACTGATGATGATTGCGTCAGGTCATTGAGCTTAATACATACAACAAATGATAAATTAGTTCTGAATGGATTCCACAGCCACAAATGTCCATCAGATCATCATTTTAAATGGCCTGTACACATTTCACTAAATACCTTGGGCTGCAGCCGAACTCGCATTCAAATTAAGTACCTTAAGAGAGTATGCAATTTCAGACCCAGCCAATGTTTCTATGTCGGTATTACAGAATAGTATTCCTTGTGCCAAGGTCACTGTAAAAATAAAGTTATGCCAAATGTAGTACCCATTGGTCATGCAATGCGTTTAACGGGTGACTTTAATATCAATTGGCTAAAGGCTTTTCCAAAAGGGATTATTTTGCTAAATGCAAATAATAAATTGAGGTAATCATATAATGCATTGTTAAACATGCAAATCACTGTACATATAGGTTGATCACCCTTTAAAAGGTAGAATAAAATGCCTACAATATCAAGTTGTTAATGTCAAAGGTGCATCCAATTAAACTTTAGAGAGGTCACCTGATAATAGAATAAAAAATGGGTACTTTGCTGGCATAAGGGGTTTTCAATAAAACTTGCCTGCCTATACAGTAAAAAGGTGCAGAAATACGTTGAAATCGGTGCTACCTGACTAGAGAAAGTAGAGAAAATAAATGCTGTTTCCTTCCCTTTTGCCAAATAGGTAGGAAAACTTCAACACCCATAATGCACCAAGCATGTTGTAGTACGAGTCCACTCCAGTCTGCTATACGCTTATCAGAGTCAAACACTGCCTTGCTTTAGCAGAAAATACTATTTAGCAAACTTTTGGTCTTAATGATACCGATATTGTTCCCGTGTTCAAGAATTCAAAGAGTAAACATTTAGCGGGAGTGAGTTATTTCCAGTGAAGGATCCGGCGCATTGTAGAAAGTGGCTAAAGGCTGCAAAGAATTGTAATTATGGAGAGAATGCCGAGATGAAAAATCTGAAAAACTATTTGAAGTCTACTTTTCAAACTGGATGACCACAAAACAGTGTTTTAGGCTGAACAGAAGGTATATTTTTTTAGAAACTGCTGTTCTGTCAAAGTTCTATTTTAAACTAATATAAAATATCTGGCACAGTGGCTGATAAATCACTTTTCCCTTGTCATTTATATTTCCAAGAGTCAATTCTGCTTATGTCGTGGTATTGAATTTACCAATACAAATATTTTTGCACAAAAGGCCAAAAAGGGTCACCAGCAAGTCCACACAAAAAAAAATAAAAAAAAAATAATAATAATGATCTAACCTATAACCTCAATGACTTACAAATATTTTCCTGAACTTTATTTTTGAAACTGCATGGTTAGATTATAGCCAGTTGTTATAGCCAAATGTCCTCTACTACTGGCCAAACAAAAGTGGAATGATTGTTCCATTTTTCTTCTTTTTATACACAAAAGGGACATTACAGAGCTCAGGCAAGCATTGTTTATTTTGTATAACTTTGCACATGTGCTGTCCATAGACAGGAGTTTAAACCTGATTTCCACCTCAGGACACTTAACATACAATTTCAAGAAATAATTCATAGTGAAAAGTATGTCATGTGTAAAACCAAGTGGGGAGGGGGACAAAAACAAAAAACATCCAAAAGGAATGCTAATGGAATATGGGTAGTTGACGTGACGTGGCTTTTTCACCGTCACAGAAGATAAAAAATAATTTATTTCACATTTTCATAATTTAGAATAATGTAAAAGGTTAAACATTTTCCTGTTTTACATAAATTTGTTATTTTAATACCAGATTTATTTTTTATTTTTTTTACAACTTTGAGCTAAATCTCTAAATTGTCCTATGGTGTGACGGGAGACAACATTATTTCATAAATATTAACTTTTATAAATAAAGAAAATAATGTTTAAACATCTTAATGGACACTCCTGGCATGTTTGTGCAAGTGTCTATTTCACTAAGTGGCCATCACTTTTCCTATACATACATTTCTAAAAGTATGTGAATTTCATAAAGTTTGTCACAGAAAAAAATGTCCTTTGGTGTTACGCAAAAACCTGATATTATGTCGGGCAATATCATGGCCAACTAAATTTAGTTGAAAGACCCCATTCACGGTCATGTGACTGAAGACCCGTATGAAGCCCATGAGCAGTGCACATAGTAAATATTTCTCTCAGAATTGTTTAAATATTTAACTATGTTTTCAGACCACTGAAGTTGTTAAGTTTTTTTGTCCTTTGGTGTGACACCCCTAAACTAAATTTTTTGATTCAAATTTGTATTTTTAACAGCAGGACTATGTAATATTATGCAAATGTATCATGCCAATTGCTAATGACAGTTAAGTTAGCATTAGCATGGTTATTAACATGCCACAAAAGCTCAAATGTCCTTTGGTGTGACAGGAAATGTCCTTTGGTGTGACACTCTGGCCTGTCACACCATAGGACACAGATGTCACACAATAGGACAAAACCTCCTTAAGAAGCTATTAAAACAAATAGATAAAGTTTGTTAACATACTTTTCATTAATTTTGACCAGTTTTGATGATTTTAAATTCAATAATGACTTACATTTTAAGGTTTATTGCCATTTTTTGGACATTACATAAAATGGTCTGAAGTGTTACTAAAACAACTATAATGTATAATGTAACAACTATAAACAAATATAAAAGTATATAAATACAGTGCTACTACTTTATAATGCTACTTAACTTGTTTTAGAACAGAAAGAACTGAGGGAGAGATGAGTGCAAAAGAGAGGACCAGACATTATAGGGAGCGAATTAAAAAGGATCCACAGAGAGAGGAGGCGATCCTAAGAGAACGACGGAGAAAGTAAATCAAACTGAAATGTTGCCATATACATCTTAAAATAATTCATGGATCTTGCTGAGTGACTGAACGACTGCTTATTGTTCAGTATCAGAATAGACCTGTGTGAGGTTCAGGTTCAACAATAGTTACATAAGCTTGTTATTACTGAATAATAATCTATATTGTGTTTTATAAGAAATTGACAACATTTGTAGGGAAAACACAGTAGGTCATGAGTTCATAATTGAGTATACATTACATTAATTTCTCTGTTGATCCATTCATCTATATTCTATCATTATTTCAAACAGATATCATAAAAAGAAGGCTCTCTGGGAATTGGATACATTCAACATTAAAGCACTAGGAAGAGACAAACTAAACTTATGCAATGTTTTTAGGGATTTTATTTTCATGTCAGAAGCCAAGTTTCCATCCACTTGTCAATGGAATTATCTGAAGATCGGTAAAAAAAACCTCACGCAAATAAAGCTGGTGAAAGTGTGTTTCCATCAACGGCTTTAAAGCGAATAAAAACCTGTGTGTGATGATGTCACATGCTGTTTTGCGATCAAATTGGTATATCAAATTGATTTGAGACATTTTAAGGTGTTTACATTCATTTTCGCACAACATTCAAGACAACATTTGCGAACAAAGTTTTGCTATAAAAAATGGATTGCGCCGTAATAACGTTTCCATCAGCGTTTATCGCATAAGCCGTATATCTATCAAGATAAAATCCCATGAGACCGAACGCGTTTCATTTGAGTCGATATTCATGAACATCAATCGAATTTTACTGTTTCCATAAGGCATTTTTCATTCCATATCACTTAATGCGGATACAAACGTGTGGATGGAAACATAGCTACTGTTTCCTTATTGATGGATCTATAAGTGTCAAAGTTACTTTTGGTGTGATATGTTTTGCAGTTTATATTGCTGAAAAATATAAACAAATGTCCTCCTTTATAAGTGTTACAATAAGCACTTTATATTCTGACTCTTTTTATGCAATGACTATCTTTGTCCTTTGGTGTGACGTTTTGTCCTATGGTGTGACAAACATAAAACAACAGAAAAATATACTTATTTTAAAATATATTTTTAAAAAAGAGTCAAGTTTAGCATTAGGGGAGTTTCAATAATATCTCCTCTTAGATGGGTACAATTTCAAACAGTTTTGTAAGGTTGGCAAAAAAAGTTTATTGACATTCGTAGGAAAAAATGTATCAAGTTCATCTATTCATGGTGAAAATGGTTTTAATTTGTACTTTCATTTAAAATAAATATCACTTTCATAAAAAAAATGTTTTAATAATGTGAACAATTCTCTCATGTATTTTTTTTATGTTATTTAATATAATTTCTTAATACTTTTTAAATGTCACACCATAGGACACATTTAGAGTAGTGTTGAGTGAAAACGTGAAAAAAAGATGTGAAGTCATTGACAAAATGAGTGACCACTACTATTTTCCGAAACTGCAGTTTTCATACTCCATAAATATATGTATTTTTTCTTAAAAAGTTATGTTTTCCAAAAAAAGTACTTTTTCTTGGCCATTTGTCAACTACCCATATATCATTACTTATCATTGCCATAATTTGAAGCCAATCACAGATTATTTCAATGAAACACTGCCAGACCAACAGAAGATCCTACTGGATAAACTTAAATTGGGTGAAAATAGGAATTTCAGTGTATTCAGAAGGATTCTTTATGACGGATTTTATTTTTTATGTTTATTTGTTTGAAAATACATTAATTCAAAATTACCATTAGCATTCCTTAATTTCTTGACTAGGTAAATAAATAGGCTATATAATGGCCGAACTTCTATTTAACTTCTAAATACTGATCAGGAATAGTAAAGGTTTTGGAGTGTTTTTTCTGTTCACCTATCACATAGTCCACATGGATGCATATGTGTCTAGAATTCTCCTCGGAGGGATACAAACTGATCTCCCCCTCCACTTTAGTGTCCTGCATCACATCCACAGCATCATCCAGATACAGCACAGCCTGCTTCCAGTGCGTCTCTGGTTTGAAGGGAGATGTGGAGAGCACCAGGGCCTTCTCCTCAGCGGGGAAAGTCACGGTGAACCACACGCACAAGGCGTGGATGGAGGACGAGCCGAAACACTGGCAGCGAAACACTCCCCTCACATCTCGGAGCTGCTCGAGTGTGACTGTGTTCAAATCCAGCTCGGCAAACTTGCACGGGTGGGAGAGCACATCCTCCACCGTCACCGGATTCACAGTGATGTCTTTGTTCATGATGCACTTCCTGGCAAAGTCGGTCATGCAGGACATGTCCACGCCGTACTGTCCTTTAACGGTGCTCCAAAAATTCAATCTGCCCTCCACCACTAGATCGTTTATGGGAGCGATGTAAAGATCCGCCCGGGACGGTAATATGAGGCCACCGGGTTTGAGCCACTTATCCCGGGCAAAAATCACAGAGTTCAGCATGGATTCGTGGAGGAGCGCGTAGCCCATCCACTCGCTAACGATCACATCCACCTGTTCGGTTAGTTCGATCGTCTCTAGTGTAGCTTTAATGATTTCTATTCTGTCCTCCATCTGATTCAGTTTTACGATTCTCACAGCCTGATCGGCAATCGAGCTCGCTTCGACTGCATACACCTTCCTGGCACCCGCTTGCGCACAGAATAAGCTCAAGACGCCGGTACCGGCTCCCACATCAAGCACCACTTTCCCCTCTATTGACTTACTGTTTTTAAAAATGCCCATTCTGTACGTGTTAGTGCGCACAGTGTCTGCAATCATCTCTTCGTGAATAGTGACATCGGAATAGCTGTCAAAGTACATGTAATCCTCTGTACTCCGGTCTAGTTTTCTTTTCTTAGTACCGTGCTGTGACATTTTCCCCAAGTTTGCCATGCGTATTTAATTGTCTCCCTAGTAGCTTCCGTTTCTGAAACGCACCTCGAAAGGCATCATGGGACATGTAGTTTTTTAAACACGACCGTATTCATTTGAAAGAACGAGAATTGGTTTTGAAATGAACTACACTTCCCATGAGTAGGCAGATATTCTAAATAGAACGCATTTTTTATATTTAAAAATAAAATAAAAAGATATATTTACATTTTTGGGAGCTTTCTTTGTAATCGTTTTAAAAAGTTATAATGTGACACCTAAATGTGTCACAGCTAAGTGACACCTCCCTTCAAAACAACCACATAGAAAGAGACATTCCCATAATTCATAAATAAACTAAATAATGATATTTGTAAGGTGTTGAGTCTGTTAAATAGACTATAAGTATTGTTTTCTATAAACAATATATAGAAACAACTTATTAAAGAGACAAAGTACGTCAAATATAATCTATCAGAAATTCCTGATGTAGCCTACTAGCCTAGCACTTGTTTGTTACAATATATCCATGGGGTTATTTAAGTTAATTCTGCATGCTGGCCCACACAAATAAGTGGATTAAGCATGATAAATTCTCACATTTTTTTTTTACAGTGAGTGTTAGCATTGCTGTCTGCCTGTTTGGCAGAAGTTCCGGGACAGCTGTTTAAACTGACTGTGCCCAGCTGTAGCCGTACTAACATAACACCAGGGCTCCGTCTGAGCCAAACTGCATTTTCCACCATGACGGATAGCATGATCTGCTTTTAACCTTAATAAAATAGCTCTGCCTCACCCTGGGCCGTCACTCTCTCTGTGCACGCTAAAGGCTACACACTGACAGCAGGCTATTCCTCTTAAAAACAGTGTGTTTTATGATTTCTTCTGCTTTATCTATGGTGATAAATGTTCATGGTTGGATTATAAGATCTGCCCTTTTTTTCCAGCGCTGTCCTCAGGTTGAACTCATGGAGTAGGAAGTCATAGGCCATGGATGCACATTCGTTATATATCTTTTAATAAATGACAGAATTCTTTTAACACAAAATTAAAATATCACAGAAGGACTATGCATATAGTAGAGTGTCACTAAACCTAATTTCATTAAATTTAGTGATTACACAACGTTAACATGGTACGATGAATACTGTACAGCCTCCGTTTTTGAGTGCAACATCCACATCTGAAAATCCAATCAATAACCGATACATAGAACCAAGTCCCCACTCTAAATTTTTATATATATATATATATATAAAAATGTAACAATACAGAGGAAAAGATGTCACTTCAGATTTATTGCTACTTTAAAGTGAATATGAAATCAAAATTGACCCTATTTACTTTCTTAATGCACGTTAATGGTCTTATTGTGAACAATGCATCTATACAAAAGGTCATACAGGCTATTAGGTAGTTGACCACCAGTCAAATAGCTATTTAGGTATTGTTTCAGCAAACTAACATTTAGTCTGGCTCCATTCTGGTACGTAATGCTCAATTTCCTCGTCCTATCATTTCATGCCAACTTTGAATATTTATTTTACTTGTAAATATGTCACATAGAAGTGAAACATTATAGATATATTCAAAAGGTAAAATTTTCTCATCCTTTTAAAAAGTTGAAAAAGGTATTTCCTCACCTTTTGTCTGTAAGCCTATCTAACCTGCTGCGACGAACTTTTTAGGTGTCAACCCACCCGTTGAAGAAAAGTATATTAAAATGTGCTGTTTTGCAAATTTCCTTCCACTGTTTCCCTCTTTCCATATCTCCCTTGGGTAGTTTTGAGTCCTTGCAATGATAACACAGAATTTCCACATCCTGTGAATGTTTTTACACATTCTGAAATGATTGGGGGAAAAAACTGTGTTTGCACAGACATTGGCACCTGATCTCGTTTTAATTAAAATTGCACATCACTGTTTGCCCATCTAAAGCACAGACTCTGAGCTGATTGGAAGGGGATGGACTGGCAATGAAGGAAGAGACTTTGCTCAGTGGTCCTGAAACATGTCTGGAAAACCTGAGATAATTTCAGAGCAGAAAGATGGTGGCTTCTGCAAAGGGAAGAGACTGGTTGTTCAAGCATGAGTGTAACAGCGGGAAACCAAATCATTTTGGACAATGAAGGATGTCCTGAAAACATTTGATAACACAGCTCAAACAGATTTATCCTGGGTGGCTCATGTTGTTTCCAATCCGCCTGCTGAATCTTGTTTGGTTGGATCAGTTAAGGGTGAGGACATGTGATAAGTCTGCTGTAAGGATGAAACTAGAAGGGGAAGTTGCAATCACTGCAGCGTATTGGTGGTTTGATTCAGTTGTAGCAGCGCCAGTCTTCCGGCACGAATTTGATTCCTATCTGAAACAGCAAGAACATTAAAATATTTGGAAGCAACCTGTCGAACAGTCAGTCAAAATGTTTCTTTCAGTTAAATAAAACAATGTTTTCTGCCTTTTTTTGTCTCTTTTGAGAGGATGATGTGCCAGTGTACATATTGTACAAACACAGTATTTTTTAACAACCTAGGGTCATAGGAAAAACAGGCCTCTACTTACATTTTTGCAAAACTTCACTTTGATCTGTTTGAAATAAAACTGAATGCACTTTTAGCGCTACTCACTGGACATTTTACTTTGAAAGTGTCTCGAAACATGCAAGAAGCAAACAATTCTTCTCGTTTTCAATTAAATAAATATACTGGATGAGTGCATGCGCTAATCGCTCGCCCACCAATTTAAAGGTGGGGTATGTGATTTTCTTTTTTGACCATTTTTTCAAAATCACTTGAAATCCTATTCCTAACCCACTTACTGGCTGTAAATTAGAAGCACTGAAATGAAAATTAAGCAATTTAATCATCTGTGGAACGAGCAGGACTCGAAAAACTCCAGCCAATCATTTTCAAGGCCGTCTAGAATCATTGGACAGAAAATGCGTCACTCAAACGGTTGTACCATGCCCCCCTCCTTCCACTCCCCTCGCGCGCGTGTCCCATTAGTGCACATACTCAAAGCTCGTGACCCAGTCACAGGAAGTGCAAGTCGCCTCGGTACTTGTAACACTATAGCTATAATCACACTAAAGCTCAGACTACAGGAGTTTCAGGCCGATTTATGCCGATTTACCCTCCCGACATTCAGAATTTTGAAATGGCGACCGCAAGACAACAAGCAGCTGAACGGGTCTGGTGTACAATAGAGGAGAGGAACGGCTGGTCGAAATGTGGCTTTATGATGTCTCCCCAAGAGACTTTCTTCTTTAGTTTTTTCTCACTACAAAGAATGCGTATTGATACAGAAAGATACACAGTATCCATTCTGTTTAGCACCGCTTCCCCGTGAGATCACGTGCTAAATCTGGCATGATAATCTTAAATCTTACAGTCTGTGATGCTCCATGATTTTAAAATCTTGTAGTGTGTGCAGGTTTGATATTTAAAGGAAGAAAATCTGTGAAAATTCTCCTTATGTGCATGAGACAACCAGTTTCACAATCGGTAACGATATAAAAACTCCTGTAGTCTGAGCCTGGCTTAAGTCGCCTCCAGAGGTGAACCTAGAAATCCGTTCAAACCAAAGAAGACTGTCAAAGTTTTATGAAATCACACTTTCATACAAGTGTATTTCAAAATGTGTGCATGTGTGTGTGTGTCTCACTTCTCTTGCCAGTTGCTGTCGAATTCGTGTGCCTATGGGGAAATCCTAAGTGCTGACAGCAGGACTGAACCTGTCACCTGCCTGACCATCGTGCGCGGCTCTCCATCAGCGTCAGGCCTGCGGGCAGTACCACCTGCCAATCTGCCCACTGTCGCGTTGGCCTATTCAAACATAAAACCCTTCTGAGAAATTAATATGTGATGCTCTGGCTGAAGATCGATTCCAGCTGGATCAATATGGAAGTGCCTTGATATTTTACTCTCGTAGTGAGGCGCACATTAGACAACAGCAGTTTGTTGAAATCTGCATTTTACTGAACATTGATTATGACTGCAATCTCTTTCCAGCTGACAAATAGGTTGATAAATATGAAAGATAAAAGACATTAGATTGGCTTTGTAAGCTAAACAAAAGGCCTGTTACAGATGTAAGGCACGTTGCATTCTTTATTATCCTATAGCAACTGTTTTTATTTAGAAGTGAAAAGAAATAATATACCCCCTAAGATTGTGATAAGATAATTTAATTTTGCGAAAATAGAATAATTTGATTTAGTATTTTACATTGATGACAAAGAATAAATAGATAATAATAAGAATACCAAAAGTCTGTAAAAGTTTAGGGGCTTCTTGCCCTAAACAGGAGGCAATATTAGCACATGTGGGGTTAGATGGCTTCTTTGAATATTTGTGCTATGACAACTAATTTAGCAAATGTTTTATTTATTTTATTTGGATTTATTTTAGCACATTGGCTAATGAATCATCGTCCTGCAGACAAAAGAAAGAGCAGTAGAGTTTTCCCCCACAGTGTTGCTTCATGTTTAGAAGGTATTTACAGAGGAGATCTCCCCCACTGGGCTCTAATCAGCATGGAAGGACGACACACTGACACTGCCGAGCACAAAAAGTCAGTTCCACAGCATCATACGTGACTCTCAGAACAACTGATTATGTATTCTGAGGCCTTGATTCTATTCTAATTTTGTTTCTGTATCTGTTCTATTTCTATTACAACATAATATCATTGCAAAATATTTCATACAAGATAAATTTTAACCTTATCTTAAAAGTATGAAAAATTATGCCAGTGTGGTAAGCAAATAAGGATGTCTTGTAAGATGTAAGATTGTCTCTGAAAAAATACAATTTAATTAAGAAAAAAAATATAGTTACATTTGTGGCAAAATACGAATGGGTTTTTTTATGTGTTTCTTAGAGTTAATCATATCAAAATCTGCAAAATCTCATTTACTTTGATAGATGTCTTACTCATAAATTTATTGAAATTTGGAAATAATGTTCCAGATAGCGTAAAAAATCGCATATGAATGAGGCGCCTTATGGGCAGTAGAGTATCTAGTGAAAGTGGTATGCCCAACAATCTTACTGAAAGTCATTTTGAGATATCAACAAATGAACAACTTTCAGTTGCTTTGATTTTGCAGTTAGAGCCGTTGAAAAAATTTTATATAAAGAATAATTAAATTTTACTGTACATTTCATAAACTCAAACTTCTTACTTTTTGTTTCATTCTCTTTATTCTTTACAAATCGACAAATGTTTCTTAAACAGACATCTACGTTATTTCAAGCATCTTGAATTACAATTTAGTCAATGTGATTAGTATTCAAAAAAAGGGGGGGACACTAAGGGTAAAACAGAAATTGCAGTGTGGTAAAAATAAGTTCTTGTAAGATTAGATGTCTCTGAACAGTCTTAGCAATTTGTTCTCAGGTGCAATGCTTTAGATAGTTAATTTTTGTGGTTAAATTACTGATTAGGGTTTTTTTTTTAGTTCAGTTGTAGACACCTGATTACCAAAGCGAGAAAAAAACGCAGTAAGAGCAGTGTTGTGGAGTGCCAATTAAGCATCAGATAATTTTGTGGTGTTTGGTCTACGGTTTGCCAGCATGAGGTGAAATCTGTGCATCTATTTTTACCTCCAAAGGCTTGCATCCTACTGTGTTCATACTGGACACTATCAGAACATCACCAATTAACAGGCAGGTGCTAATAAGGTAGACACAAGCCAGATGGAGCAGAAGATGAAAAAAAGACAAGACGTTGCTTGTTCTTTTCATAAATCAAAATATATTCCTGCACATTTAAGTGTAACTAGAGGAAATGGTTGCACAGCACATCTCACAAGGAATCTCCAACTGAGAGGAAATTATTTATATATTTATTTTAACCTTTTTTTCTCCTTGTCTGAATTTGGATGTGGATTATTATGTTCTGGGCAGACATCAAGGCATTCAAGGGGAATCTAGTGTCATGAAGCATGATTAGGTAAATTTAATGTTTACAAGGTTTAATGTACTAAGTTTATTAACATTTGTGAAACAAAGCACAATACTCGTTAAAAAAAAGAGGAATTAATGATTTTAACCTTAAAATAATAGAACAGCTTAAAGACATTGTGTGAAATGCAAAGTTATTCCAACTACCGAGGTCCATTTAAAAGCCTTATATGAATCTCTGGTTATGTCTGGCACCATGCACTATACCAGACCATAGAGAAAGCCAAACCTCTCTCAAGGAAAGACTGAAATTAAACTGCTTGAAATTGCTCTCCACAAACCTGACCTTGAAGTTCAGATAAACAAAATCAGTGACCCTCAGATGGCTTTGCAAAGAACATGACTCTCTTGAGTGAACGACAGCTGAGAGGGTTCTTATGAGACGGTTCCTTATATCAGACTAAATACAGACCTGGGCCCACTCTCTAAACAGAACGCCATATTTCATAAGCAGCCTGCAGACTGAGCCTGTGAAGAAAACGTGAAGAAATAAAAGGAATCAATTTAGTACATTAGCAGGAGGTATAATTGGTAAGATCTGTTTATGTAATTGCACATATTGATTTTGGCTGTGATGATCAAAGTTAAAATTAAATTAAAGCAATGATGAAACATTAAAGGGTACCTATTATGGCATTTAAAATGTTCCTAATGTTGTTCTGGGAGTCCCCAACAACAGTTTTACATGCTTGCAATGACAAAAAACACCTTTGTTGTCTTATAATATGCATTTATTTTTACCTGATTTGCTCAGCGATTCCCAAATGATTATTTTGACGACTCATTTTTCAAACCCCGCCTTTGCGTGACGCTAATCTGCGGTGATTGGTCAGACGACCCAGTCAGTTATTTTTCGCGTTAACCCAAAGCTTAAACATATTGATAAAACACTGCAGTACTACAATACGCTCTATTCTTTATGACAACTCCAATAACAACGACAAACATTTTACATATTTCAAAAAACACACAAACACACATTTTGGAGACCTAAGCGCTGAGCGTAACTGACACACACACACACACACACACACACCACACACACACACACACACACACACACACACACACACACACACACACACACACACACACACACACACACACACACACACACACACACACACACCACACACACACACACACACACACACACACACACACACACACACACACACAGCTTGGAGACCGAAGCACTGAGCGTAACTGACACACACACACACACACACACACACACACACACACACACACACACACACACACACACACACACACACACACACACACACACACACACACACACACACACACACACACAGCTTGGAGACCTAAGCACTGAGCGTAACTGACACACACACACACACACACACACACACACACACACACACACACACACACACACACACACACACACACACACACACACACACACACACACACACACACACACACACACACACACACACACACACAGCTTGGAGACCTAAGCACTGAGCGTAACTGACACACACACACACACACCACACACACACACACACACACACACACACACACACACACACAC
This sequence comes from Chrosomus eos, assembly GCA_036326025.1. NCBI lineage: Eukaryota > Metazoa > Chordata > Actinopteri > Cypriniformes > Leuciscidae > Chrosomus > Chrosomus eos. The sequence goes on from CM070840.1 coordinate 10,259,617, forward strand.
ACACACACACACACACACACACACACACACACACACACACACACACACACACACACACACACACACACACACACACACACACACACAGCTTGAAGACCTAAGCGCTGAGCTGACACACACACACACACCCATAAAAGCAACAATTATTAACAGTACTTACAGGTTGTGATTCGGAGGAGGAAGCCGATCCAAATAAACTTGGTACTGAACGTTCCTTCAGTATCAACCGACTCGCGAATCCATGAAAGCATTTGTGTTTGTAAAGGAATCCTCATTAAAATAACGCGAACACAGCTCAAGGTGGCTATACCTGTGTGGTATAGTTGTAAATATAAGCCAGATTCTTCACATGCTCGTCCCTGGGCAGTGAAAAAAAAGTTCGCTTTTGATTCGCACTTCAGAACAGCTCGTCGACATGATGTTTTCACTGTTTTCTGGCGCGCTCAATGAGTGGGCGTGTCTTATTCAAATAACTTGTACAAGTGACGTACGAAAGTTAGAGAAAATGCATCGTTCGTCTATCGATTCATATCAGCGACTCAGAGTCGACTCTTACTTTTGAAAGACAATAACTTTGTATACGGTGAACTTTCATATTTAAAACTTTGCAGGATGTTTTTGTTCACTTAGATCTATGTTACACACTACATGAAAGGTAATTTTTTAAATTCCATGATAGGTACCTTTTAAAACATTTTTCAAACCCATCTCCGGTGTAGTGAGCAATGAAAGATAGATAGATAGATCCCAACCGTTGCAGATCTGAACAAGAACATGTTAGCTTTCTTATTCTCTGTGGCCTGTGGATTTTTCCCACATGCATCTCTGAGATTCTGCTCCAGGTGTTGGGATATCAGCAAACACTCCTGGGTATCTCCGTTCTTGGCCGCTGAGTTGTTTGTGTAAGCTGTGTCTTTGTGAGGTGGAAGACTCCCAAGGCGTTTAATCTTCCCAATACCACACGCTCTTAAATAAATCACAACTGTGAGTGATTGGGCGTCGGACACAGTGGACGTTCGACAGGACTGTTCCTGACAGAAATCACTATTTACCTCAGGTATGCAAGGCATGTTCAAGGTTCCTACAAACCACTGAAATATTAACACTGCCCACCTGCACTTTTTCTCCTCGCTGTGAATTATACAAGACGGTCGCCATCCATCCATCCATCCATCCATCCATCCATCCATCCATCCATCCATCCATCCATCCATCCATCCATCCATCCCATCCATCCATCCATCCATCCATCCATCCATCCCATCCATCCATCCATCCATACCATCCATCCACAACACACTCTGGGAGGCAACAGACAGACAGTCAGATAGATAGATAGATATTCTGAATTCTGAATCCTAGAATATTCTATCTATAAAAACCATATTAAACTTGGCAGTAAAATAGCTGGCTGTAAATGTTTTGCTGCGGCGTACAACACAGCTGGTGAAATTTAGCCTGGGGGAGCGAGTGATGGCCCTACACAACCCTGATGGCTGTGGGCATGTGCCCGCAGGGCACCAGAGTGAGTGGCCACAGTGAGGACAAATAGACTGCTGGACCGCACAGACACTGGCCTTTATCTAAAACAAAAAGAGGGCAGTATCTCTATTTTCATCTACATATAACTAACACAAACGCCCCTATGAATGTGCTTTAGCTTTATTGCTGTTAGCTTTGTTCTCTAAGTGTGCCTTTCATTTACAACATTATTCCATTAAATCAAACAAGCTCACAGTATTTTGAAAGTTACTGCTGCCTCAAGAAGTCTTAAATAATTGCAGTCCTAATTGGTGTCTTGTATCACCACTGAAATTTGAAAACAAGCCAGTGGCGCCATCACAATTTTTTCTCCCCATCTTATATAGCATGGGTAGAATCCATTCCTCCGTTTTTTTTTTCCTTGGGAAAAGTACAAACACAGTGAGGGAAAACATTTGTGATGATAGAATTATCCAGTGAAGTATGGGGACACAGGCAGGATGGTGGAGAGCACAGCATGTCGTTCCGTAACACCCTGCTGCATTCAGCTAATAAGCCCTAAATAATATCCTGTGACCAGCTTGGCTCTTTATCACTGGGATTTGCCCTGTGTAATAAAGTCAAATTAAGCTGGATCAACCATTTTAAACTGCCTTCACAGTGCACACTCAATGAGTCTCTGGACACAATGGACTGTGCCGGTTGTTAGCTGGCTGTTCATAAACCATTGGGAATTATGCACACACAAGCATTTCCACAGACATCATACAGCCGCTCTTAAATGAATGCAGATGGTTCCTATTTCAGATTTTTTTCCCCCCAATTTATGTGACATTGCTCTGGATATTTGGTGTTGTAAGGGAATACACAATGCACCAGTGTTATTGATAAAAAGTCTTTAAAGGGACAGTTCACACAAATTGCAAAGTCTGACATCATTTAGGCTACTCATTTACTTTTTGTCAATAAAATGAAAGTCAATGAGGTCTAAAACAACATTAGACTACATTGACTTCCATTGTATGGACAAAAAGGTCTCATATTCTGCAGAAACACAAAAATGAATCAACATGAGGGTGAGTAGGCAAAATTATGACTCTTTTAACTGTACAAAGAGAGTGTGAATGCTTCCTCTTTACTTTTATATACCTCTCTTGTACGTTCATTTTAACATAAGGATCATTTATTTTTACTAAACATTCATTCATTTGGACTCATTCATTCATTCACTGGGAATCTCAAGTGAGCAGACTGACTGAGAACGAATAAGATGCTGACATACAAATATGGGTACAAAAAACATTCTTCATAAGCATTTCCTTGTTATATTTCCGATGACTATGCACTTGTATCTTCATAAAATTACATGAATTGATTAAAAAGAGGAAGACGAGAGGAATAGGAGGAAACTTGCATAACTCTTCCCTCCAAAATTCATGCAAACCAAATGAGACGTAATAATGTAACATGATAGATTATGCACATCGGTCACCATTCTTTGCATAATTTAAACCACATAATGATCTATATTTAACTGTTCAGAATCTCCTCTTAGAGTCTATAAATACAGTGGGAAGCTACAGCGACGCTGACATTTGTATGGCCACACTAATGACCAAATGAAGAAAATGTAATACTTTTGCTAAAAAAGGCTGAACTAAAGTTTCCTACAATAGAAGCGCATTAGATGATGAAAATCACTCCCATCTTTTTTATCACGTACGTTGATGAACTAAATACTTTCAAAGGACAATGTGCAGGTTTAGAAAGAAAGAAAGAATAAGAAAGAAAGACACAAAAAATCCTTTTCAACTTAAAAACCATTTAGTCATTGTGGCAGACACTAGCAAACACAAGAGTGCAGCTTTCAGGTAATGGGCACTCTGAGTTACTTTTGTCAGGGTTGTTTTATTCGCCGTCAGAAATATGCTTGAATTATTGTATTGATTTGTTTAGGCGTCAGGAAGGCTGAAGTATAAGATCTTGACCCAGTCCGCCCGTACATTGTACCAGGTTTCTTTGTCTGTGGCATTACAACTGGCAGCAGTTTCAGCCACGTTAAGCTCTGCCGTTTGCCATGAATGAGACATCACACTTCAGTGACGTCCAGCACTATATAAAGGGGGGACGAATCCAGTTAGTAACAGAAAGGGTTTGTAAAAAGGCTTTTTCAGGGCATCTAAACCTGGCTTCCCTCTGCTGCCCAAGGTCCCACTGCTCTTCAAGGTGACTAATTTCATTTCCCTGATTTAAATGACCTTTGGCAGAGATGTTTTGACTGTAATGATTTCCTGTCCCTTCTGCTCAGCCAGTAGAGCGTTCTTAGTGGACAGGAGTTCTGCTTTATGTCCTGGTGGCTCAGATAAAATGTGTAATGAGTTGTGCAGAGCTGTTCGTGCGACAGAGGTAGTGACTGCCAGATTTGGCACTTCAGCCCACAGTCTCAACTACCATTCACCTCATCAATCTCAATTTACACTTTGATGCTGTGGCAAAATATTTTTGGGTTGTTTTACTGTCCTACTGGTGGAGTTTAGTGATCGTCAGCTATATAAATACTAAGTTCTGTCATGAAACTCTAGACGGCAAAGACTGATCCTAAACTCAATCTGCTTGCAATGCCATCGTTCTCTATAGGACACAGCTGATTGGTTCCTGTTGTATAATGAGCTGTCTGCTCAGCTTCCAAATACTTGGTCAGAGGAACCTTCCATCGTACCCTGCTCCACCTGCATAGATCTGCAATGGGTAATTTGTGTATGCTTTGTTCAGCAGCAGCATATCGTACTTGCTCACAGCAGCATGTCTGTGTATGTATTGGCAGTAGCAAGCAGCAGGAATAACCAACAGTAGCAGCAGCTTAGCAGATCTATTCTGCCTAGACCAAACATACTAACATTGTCATATCCATTACCATGCCAAACCCTATAAGAGTTGTCATGACATAAATGTTTTCAGACATGTTTTCAGGCTCTGCATTTTTCTCAAGGGGATTTTCTGTTGCTTAAAAAAAACTAAATTTGATCAGTAAAGTTGCACCTGCACAAATGTCAAAACATCTCCAGGAATGAAAAAAAAAAAAACTTATCAGACCCCAGATGGTTAAACTGAAAATGTTGTCATCATCTACCTACCCTCACTTATTCTATACAACAAAAATGCATAATGATTTTCAGGGTTTATTAAAAACCATATATTAGTTTGGGATTTGAACCTTGGTCCCTTTGCTTGCTAAACAAAAACCGGAACCACCTGAGTAACACCTCTTTCATGTATCACACATACTACATTTAGCTTCTCAAGGCACTTTACATAAAAAGACTGAAAATATATACAAGTTTCTGCAATATTTACAATAGAAATATTTACAATACAATAAAAATGTTGAGTACTATATATATATACACACACACACATATATACACTTTAAAATGCACACACATGCAAAAATAGTTTTAATAAATAAAATCATTAAATGATGTATGAACCCCATACCTACCACTGTTTCTGTTTAGTTTCCCCTGTTTCGCATTGAAGCATTTTTATTTTTATGTTTATTATCTGTTTATTGTTCTGCTGTTGCACTTTCTTTGTTTAGTTCCTATTTGCCTGTGGTTGCTTTTCATTTCTTAGTTGTGCTTCCTCGTTTCCTTTCCTCAATTCCTTTCCTCTCGTCTTAGCTCCTCCCCCTTAGAATGCGAGGTAAGGATACACCTGTGTAGATTGCATCGTGAGGAGTAAGAAAGCTTCCTGAGGAGTCATGAGCGAGGATACACCTGTGTATCCTCGCTCATGACTCCTCAGGAAGCTTTCTTACTCCTCACGATGCAATTAAAGAATTGAGATATCCTTCAAGGAAACGAGGAAGCATCGATTTGAGTATTTGGAAGCAGCCTTTGATTCCATTGCTACCTTTTTTGTCTCAATAGTTACCCTTGTTTATTAGCAATTGATTACCCTCACCTGCTCCTTTTTAGTTCTACCAGAAAGACGCGGGAGAATAAATACTGTAACAATTATACATTTATTGACAGCCCAGCAAGCAATATAAAGTTCTTTGGCATAGGCCCCGTCCATAGTTTGCAATCAGAGGGTCCGGACTCTGCATTTCCAGCCTGAAGACGAAGGCAGGCGCACAGCCGACCCCCTGGGAGGTATAGGAAGGGGCCATCCTGATGGTGGTGGGGAGGATGGTCGGGGAATGGAAGCGTCAGCATTTGCGAACTCAGACAAGTACCAATATAAGTACCAATCTTTTATACCACGAGTATTAGAACACAATTGGATAAATGAGAAGGTAATAAGTGACATAGCAATTGAGTCTTCCTGGCAGAACATACACTGTAAAAAGTGAACAGTTGGATCAACCTAAAAAAAATTACTTCAATTGGTAACACCTAAAAAAATTAAGTTTTCTCAACTTAAATTATCACATTAAAACGTTATAATTTAAGTTGAGAAAACTTAATTTTTTTAGGTGTTACCAATTGAAGTCATTTTTTTAGGTTGATCCAACTGTTCACTTTTTACAGTGTATGCTAAAGCTTCCATTTCTTGTTATCCTGTGTATACATATGTCTGTTGGTCGTAGTCTTTACATCCCCCTTTGTAAAGCAGTTGCGTTTGTCTTCTTCTGCCTTGGTGGGTTTTGGATTTTTGCCTTGTTTAGATTTTGTTGTGTTGTGTGTTTGTTAATAAAAAATTCTGCACTTAGATCCTCGTCTCACCTCTTTCTTTCTACAACCCAGCTACTTGCTATCCCCAAGACACGTCTTAAAACCAGAGGGGACAGAGCTTTTTCTGTAGTAGCTCCTAAACTCTGGAACTCCCTCCCACTTCATATTAAGTCCTGCAATACAATTGTTAGTTTTAAGACAAATCTGAAAACACACTTTTACTCTCTAGCCTTTAATTCTCTTTAATTTTTTTTTTCTCTGTAGATTTATTTATTTATTTGAGTGTATTTAACGAGTCCTGTACTCATTTTTATGAATTTGTCAAGGCATATTGTTTTTGCCTTTCCTGTTTTAACCTGTGAAACACTTTGGGTCAACTGTTGTTCGGTTAAATGTGCTATACAAATAAAATGACTTGACTTGACTTGACTTTCACATACGCAAGAACACACTGAATGTTTTTCACACTTTACACTGTAAGCATGTATTAGCTAGTTCAGGCTATTTTTGGGTCAACTCTGCACATATCTGTTGGGCACAGAACTTTCCAGTGATTTCCGCATGGCACAGATGTCCTTCAGAATTCATAAAGGCACAAGAAGAGATGGAAAGTTTATGATTTATAAAATGTGAGCAAGGAGGGAAACTATGGAAAAACTGTTGAGTCGTTTGAAAATGTATTCATATCCCGCTCTCCCACAGCACCCAAATTTTCATTTGTGCGGAAATGACTCTGTAGTAGACTTGATTTTTTTGACATTATTGAACATTAAAGTTATGGCAAAGTCGTCCCCTGTAGCCAAGCTTTTCTCATAACGCATGAACACGTCAATGCGAAACGAGCATTTTGCAGTACCTGATAGACAAATGGGTTGGCCAAGCTCTCTGGGGGCACTGCTCTCTGGAGAGGAGAGAAATATTTGATGTCAGGTTTCAGGGCTCAGAGTAGGGCTCTTTACGTGTATATTAATACAGGCAGTATGAAATATGAACACACATTTTAATATGGTTAACATTGAGTTCTCCATACTGCCTTGTGCTGTCTTGGAAGCATGACCCGGGGAAAGAGTGGCTCTTTAACGTATGAAAATGCACTCTTTAAGTGCTTTGTTCCACTCTATATCAGGGAGGGCAATCCGGAGGCAGTGAGCAGCCTGGAAGCCCTGGGAATATCATCTTTAACAAAGATTCTGTCTTAGACAGGCGCCCAGCAACCAAAGAGCTCATCTCAACATTTCAAAAGTGTTCCATCAAGTTTCATATCCAGTGGCTGCTCTCGGAGTGTGGAGCTAAATTCAGAAGTCACATTTCTTTGTTTTCTCTTTTTTAACCTCTTATGAAAAGCCACAGAAGTAACTCCAGTGTTAAAAGCTTCCATAATATCATTCTCACTACTTTTTGAATTACATAAAAGCCCAAAAGTGTCATGCCCATTCAAACATGCTCCCTTGGGTTTTTGATCCGAGTGGAAATTATAATGTAACCTCCAAAATAACTTACTAACTAACTTGCTGACTAAAGATTGTTTACTTGACAATTATGTGAAGAAACAATTATGTGAAAAAACAATATCTTTTCTTTTAGTACATATATAAAAATATCAAAGTTGATCTTCATACAGAGGAAATGAATTCTGATAACTGCATGTCAAGTTCAAATGGGATTTTGATTTGGTTGATGAAGTGAACCAGGACTTTGATATGCGGCCCCTATAAAATAAATACAATTAAATAATGAAATAAAAAACATATTGTGTGTTTGACAGACACTTAAACAGACATTGCCTCTTTTTGGTTAAGGCAAGCTGTTTAAGGCCAGAGTGCTGACTCAGTAGCCCTGGAGGCTAGAAAGAGACTGGACCATATAAAGCTCTGCTGCTTTCATGGGATATATCCACACCTGCTTCCCACGGTAGCCTACTGTCTTCCAATCATAAAGCTGCATTTAGGAAAGAACAGATGAGCTGTTGGACTGCTTGAACACTTCCTCTGTAAGCACATCGAGCTGCTCGGATGAGTCGCTGTCACAGAGAACAGAACAATTCCCTTTGGTTAAAATCATACTGTGGGAAAAGCATTTAAACGTACAGTATGTAACTTTTGGCCACCAGGGGTCACTCAATCAAAATAATAGCAAAAGACGTATTCTGATGACGTCGTGAAAGAGCGTGTGCTCATGGGAGTTGTTGTCGTTGTCGAGAGAGAGAGAGAGGGAGTGCGCGCGCGAACCAGCTATACCGTACGATGTTCATTGGGACACGCGCGATCTGTCATTCCCCAGCCATCTAGCATCTCCAGCAGATAACATGTTCACTGACGAGGTAATGTGTTGTTATTTATATTATATCTCTATTCTTGTTACGTTTAGTTACGGCTATTAACTTTATGTAATGCCATTGAACACGCGCGCTCTGTCGCTCCCCACATTCCTCACTCATTCTAACTTAGTGTTTTTAAAATCACGTCTCTTCGAACGGAGAGATATATGAATTATCAGGGCTATTGAATCAATATTCCATCTAGCTAGTATTAATAGATGTTAAAAAACACGGTCACCTTTCGTTAATAATTATAATTACGTTTATACTATGATATTGAAAAAGATGGTGAACTGCATATGAAGCTACTTTCTGCAGCTATATCTACAACAAATGTGAATTTACATACTGTACATGAGAGCTAGTCCGTCTGCGTTTTACACATGCCATCATCGTTTCACAACATATAAGTTACGGATAGATATAGTTAGCTGAATGGGTGCTTACTTGTTTATTAGAATGCAAGCGAGATCGGCATCTCTCTGTAGTTCCTGTTAGTCACGAAGCTCGTGGAAATGCAACTCCAATGTTAACGCGAGTCATGTCTCTTCTCCTGTCCCAAACCCTTCTCGAGTCATTTCTGTCACCCGTGCGTTTCCGCTTCACGGATCTGCCTCCAGCAGCAGAACGTGCAGGCAAAGCATAATCATGGTCCATTATTGATATCCAACTATTGATTCTTTATCGTCTTCTTTTATTTTAGTGACGTGCGTCCGGTGTTTACATTTGCGTTTGGCGGTTTTTCGCCGGGATCCGCACGAAGTTAGAGAAACTAGAGTCAAAGGTTATATGACGTCATAGACGGGCGACGAAACGGAAATAAAGACACGGCCCGTGTCTTCAAATTAAAATATAAATTTCTCCGGATTTGAAAGTTGGTGGGAACTTTTGGGATAATGTTAGTACACAACTAAAAGAAATATATAACATAGATACAGTTATTTTTGCTATTTTGAAAGCCGAAAAGTTCCATATTGTGCCTTTAATCACCCATTTTTTTCTAAATGTTATTTACTTTTCAGAAATACACCTTTCAGAAGCACTGTACTTTTCTTCAGCGAGTATCATGATATCATATCCAAAAACACTAATTTAGATGACTTAAACATCTATTCAATGTGTACACTACTGTGCAAAAGAATAGGGTCAGTAAGATTAATACTTTTACTCAGAAAGGACCCATTAATTAAATTGATCAAAAGTGGCAGTAAATTTTTTACATTGTTATAAAAAAATATTGTTTAAAATAAATGCTGTTCTTTTGAGATTTCTAATCATCAAAGAATCCTGGAAAAAAATGTAACATGGTTTCCACAAACTGATTTCAACATTGATGACAGGCTGCCAGTAATAAGAGCAGCAAATCCGCATTTTAGAATGATTTCTGAAGGATCATGTGACAATGAAGACTGGAGTAATGGCTAAACCCTTAATGTGGATTGCTTTATAATTTGATCTGGGGAGAATTTGATGAGAAATGGTCATAAGTTCATATTGAAATCCCTGACCTGAGCACAATTTGAGACATTGTTGAGATCTTTGCTTAAAAACCCGAAAATACATATTTTTTTATACAAGTCTTTAATACAAGTCTTTTCTTGGCATGAAAATGTAAGCTAATTCTCCAGTTAATCTCATTGCCTTCTAAAAGAAACAACTGAGATCTTGAATCCATATGATTCTGCTCCTTTTTATTTAAATATTAACCAGATGTTTGTACAAAAATATGATATTTTAAATGCTTTCCACATGATCAACCCTTTCACAAATGGCGACATTCCCTCCACTAATAAAATATGTTCTAGAATGCTTTGCTATTGTACCCATTAAGTTATAAAACCTTCATTTTTGAACGTTCTCTGAACAAGGTCTCAGGTTATGGCATCATTGTCATAATTAAACACAAGTGGCTCTTAAATCAGGTCAAGCAACCGTTCTTAAAGACGACTTACAAATCTCTGCTCTATTTGTGTGACTTGCTGCGGTCCCACGGTGCCTGTGATTGACAGGGCCTTCTGAGGACTCAGGAAGGGCTGACAGTGTTCTCCACACCTCTTCCCACATGTCTTTGAAGCCCAGGAGCTGAGCAGTGTGCCGGAGCTATCGAATGCTAAGGGGTTGACTTAAGGTTCAGCATGAGTTTCTGGCAGGGAGAAGGAGAGAGAGAGCACAAATTAACATAGAAAGGGCTTGTTCAGCATGGCCCCTGCATCCTGGTAAGGTCCCACCGCCTGCCGGCGTTGCCAAAGCTTTGTGATCAGAGTTACTAACTTGCTCGACCACTCTACACATTCCAATGAGCTCATATAATCACCAATATTTTAATTTGTTTTTCTGAAATTTTCTGAGTTAGAGCTTGTCACCTAAACACCTCATTAAATAAAGTGATTTCTTATGTTTCATAAGTGGAACAGACCTCTGAAGACCCCTAATGTTTTTACATAATTTATCCAAAACACACTTTCAAACACTAAGCAAATATATTTTCTTATGTAAGTCCGAACACTCAAGCTACTTTGGAAATGAGGTACGCAAGTCGTCGGGTACAACACAGTAACCTAAGTTATGCTGTAACTGAATTACACAAATATACAATAAGATTGGCCTCATGATGTTCGTTCAACAGTACAGTCAGACTAAGATGGATTGGACAGCAAATAAAATGGTCAAAACCTTTTATCCAAAGCGACTTACAAATTAGAAATGTAATGGAGGCCAGTTGCTGTGCGAGTAAACCTCACTCCTCTGATCTCAATAGGCGCTCTAGCGACAGATGCTAGAGGCTGCGGTCTTTAGCCTCCTTGTTAGAGCGCCTGACTCTCACGCCGAAGACCCGGGTTTGAGGTCCGCTCGGAGCGGGTCGAGTGGGACCCGGATGGAGGGGTTACAGAAATATGACAAAGTGATTCATCCTAAGGCAATAACATGAGCAAAAAAGTTTTAAAAAATTGGTCCGAAAGAGTACAGTCTGGAAAACTTTTTTTTTTTTTTTTAAATGTAACTGAGTCAACTTCAGCACAATACATGCTTCAAATCAAACTGTAAAATGGTAAGACTATACAGTGAACCTAATTTTTTTATGATGGATGGATGGATGGAAGGATGGATGACAAAGTACATTAAATACTGGATGGATGGGTGGATGGATGGATGGATGAACAAAGTACATTATATATTGAATGGATAGATGGAAGGATGAGTACATTATATACTGTATGGATGGATGGAAGAACAAAGTACATGATTACAGTATATTTGATGGATGGATGGATGGATGGATGAACAAAGCACATTATATATTACATGGATGGATGGATGGATGGATGGATGGATGGAAGGAAGAACAAAGTACATTATATATTGAATGGATGGATATATGGAAGGAAGAACGAAGTACATTATATACTGAATGGATGGAAGGAAGAACAAAGTACATTATATATTGTGGATGGAAGAACAAAGTACATGAATACAGTATTGGATGGATGGATGAAAGGATGGATGGATGGATGGATGGATGGATGAACAAAGTACATTATAAATTGGATGGATGGATGGATGAACAAAGTACATTATAAATTGGATGGGTGGGTGGATGGATGGATGGATGGATGGATGGATGGATGGATGGATGGATGGATGGATGGATGGATGGATGAACAAAGTACATTATAAATTGGATGGATGGGTGGGTGGGTGGGTGGATGGATGTATGGAAGCACAAAGTACATTATATGTTGAATGGATGGATGGATGGATAGATAGATAGATAGATAGATATCTTATGATTAGCACAGGCCATGAATATGAAAGTACATCTCTATGGCATTGCCTTATGGATATTCCACAATAAATCTCACAACAATATGTATTTATGACAAAGGCTTTAGTTTAAGAGCGTGGAGTTGATAAACTTTTCACCATACAGTGGTATTACCAACGAGTCTCACCAGGGAGATATTGAGATGTCCCTCTCATAATGTGCAGGGTTCAGGTAATTTCCCTGCAGGATTTGTATTCTTCCTCTTTGATGGATAGACAGGCTATCCAGGAGGATTAAGGGGGGCTCTCCGCGATTTCTTTTTCATTTCTTTTTAATGCCAGTGGTCTGTAATCTGTCATCCAACATCCGACTGCTGTGACACACAGAATTTGGGGCTATTTCTGTTTTGCTGCTATGTCACAGTGACTATTATAAATTTGACTGTTTTCCGGTTTGCTGCATGCAAACTGATCCAGAAGATTGTTTGCTTGTTAAATGCAAACTGTAAATATGAATAAAATGATTGGAAGTGACAAAACTGTAATGAGTAATTAAATAACACATCATTAAGGTGATCTGTTAACATGATCATATAGCTTATGAGTTATTATGAGCAAATTAAAGAATATTAAATAGCAGCATTTACCCATTATGTCCCATTGCACAATCAAACCTGAATTACTGAAATTTTCTGAACCTGTAAAGACTGCAAGAGGAGAAATAACTCACATAATGGATTAAAGGATGATGGATTTGCAAAGAGCTTTGTTTGAAAGACTTTATTATGACTTTATTTGGAGGAACGGGGATTTAAAGGTGTATATGCTGTCAATGAGCTGCATGTTCATTTAGTCACTAGAGTGATTTAATATGTCACAAGGTAATCTGGCTCAAGACAGAACTCTTGACTCTATGCTGAAAGATTTCAAATGTAGGCAGATTCAACTGCCTGTGCAGAGACAACTTTAAGGACAACATTCGTAGGTCGATTTATTGGTAACATTTTATTTCGATAGTCTACTTTAGACAATTTAATAACTATATGTAACTTTGCAACTACATGTCAATTACCAGTAATTAGAGTATTAAATGGTTAGTTAATATGAAGATGTTTTAAATGAAATCTAAGAAATTTCGTTCCTCCATTGACAGCTACGCAACTACTACTAAATCATAAAACTAATCCATATGAATTGAGCGGTTTAGATACAATTTTCTGAATAGATATAATTGCTTTATATGATCAACAGATTAAATTTAAGCAATCATTTAATTTAAATAAAGCAATCAAGTCTCTTTAGAAAATTTGCTCAATTCATATGGATTAGTTTTAAGATTCCTTTCTGAACTTTTTGAAGCGTCAAAGTGGTAGTTGCATATCTGTCAATGGAGGGACAGAAATCTCTCAGGTTTCATTTAAAATATCTTCATTTGTGTTCCAAAGATGATCAAAAGTCTTTAGGGTTTGGAACGACATGAGGGCGAGTAATTGATGCAGAATTGTCATTTTTGGGTGAACTATCCCTTTAAGTTGCTTTTCCACAAGAGTTTACAGACAGAATGAGATAAATCAATTTTGTAATCGTAAATAGTGACCACGTTTTGGACGATGATCAGATATTTCTTTCTATAATTAACTTGTGTTCACATCGTTCAAATAGCGTGCTTGGCCAGCTACAGAGAAACTGTAGAACCGTTCAGCCCGACCGTAGAAAAGCAGCTTTAGTAGATGGTCCCCAACAGACATTCTACTAAGTAACTTTTCAAGTACATGTCAACGTATTCTACTAACCCTAACTCTAGTTAGTATAATGTCTAAAGTGAATTATTAATTATGTAATTATTGGATATATCATTACTATATGTCATTATATGCACTTCCACACCAGTAAAGGAACCACTTTAATTTTAAGATGATATAGATTTTTTTCGTTTGAAAAATGGTCTCATTGACTCAAAGGTCTCATTGTCAACCTTGATTACCTATAAAACACCTGTTAGTCTCATATGAAAGAGCACGTGAAAGAACAAAACACTTGTTTAAATTGCACATGGAAATAATTAAATGTTGAAGTGTCAGCTGAAAATTCAGAAATTTCCTTCTTAAGGAACAAGAAGAACCCATTACATTCACATTAAATGTTTAACACTTTGGAGCACAAGTTGGGTTAAGCAAGACTACAATGTTTCTTAGATGAGCTGGGATCTGAGACACAGCAACATAAATGAAAAATTCAGATCACCGATCCAGAGATATGGAGTCTGGCTAACAAAGGTTTCCAATCTTGGAGAGTTTTTTAGTTCTTTTAGTTCAATTGACAGATGTGTTTGTCCAAAAAGAACCTCACGTTGTGTTTGCAATATGCATCTGTAATTTTAAACAATTCATGCATTTATGGGGTGTCAAACCAAAACCTTGGTGTTGCTATAGCATCATGCTGTTGTTTCTGAGATACAATTCTATGCAAATTGAATGCTGAACGCACAGCATAGAGTAAAAAAAATCAACTGTATGCAAAATTTAGCTTCTAAATTTTGTGTTCCTGGAGATAGAGAAATCTGTGCGAAAAACACATTCCTTTATTTTGAATATATTTGCAATATGCAATACCTCAAAAACACAATAAACCTAGCATGATATCAGTGTGCAAACAACAGATTTGAGTATATTTGATGAGCGCTGGAAACTGATGTCAGACCAGGTTGGATGTGTCATGGGAGAGTTTTAGGGCACAGATCAATGGTGTATGCTCAGTCCTCACTCATGACATTTTGAACCTGTGTACAAGGTTTCAACCACAACTATTCAATGCAACTTAATATATCACAGCTCCTACTGTTTTGACAGAGATTACAACCCTCCTGTGATCTAGTGTACAATTGATTTCGCATTGGTTTTTACAAATAAACCAAAGGGCAAAGAGGGGCAAATAAACAGACAACAAATATTCCTTTAGTTATTTAATATGAAAAAACAACACAACGCGGAGTTTGGAGGATTGTCAATATCTGAACAGACAAGTAAAACCTCATTGACATAATCAACGTCAGATTAAGGATAGAAAAGCCTGTGCACCTCTAAATGAGGGCTTTTCTTTTTAATAGAGTCCAAATTGCTTAGTACAGGTTTCACCGGCAATGCCTAAAGTTTTGCGGCTGCCATCATATTTAATTTCATTTTGTGTAAAGCTAAATATTAAGCATCACAACTGTTTTCAACATTAACAATAAGAACTGTTTATTGCATGAGCAACAAATCAACATATTATAAACATTTCTGAAGGATCATGTGATCATGTTTCATTACAGAAATAGAAAACAGTTATTTTAAATTGCAATTGTGTTTACCATTTTTTTTGTTGTATTAAATAAATGCAGCCTTGGTGAGCATAATAGAATTTTTCATAAACATGTAAAAAAAATCTTACCAACCCCAAACTTTTGAATGGTAGAGTAAAAGGCATTTTCAATTGAATTCTGAAAAGTCAAAGCACAAACTAATCTTTCTTTCTACACTTTCTTGTTCTCTCTCTTTCATGTCCCAATAGACAGGGGGAGTAGTTTACAGAGAGCAGTGCGGTGACGCCTACAGACTTGATTCCAGTCAATACAGAGCCACTTCATTGATCAAACATGCATCTGAATGAACTGCAGGCTCAGGTGTTCGCTTTCCCGTCCCAGACGGCCGGTGCTGCCTTACCTAAACCTGTAGATCCACAGCCTTAACAAAAGTTCAACTCCAACAGGAGAAGCCCAGAGCAGTAGGAGAGAGGTCCTAGAAGACAAAAACTTCTTTCTCCTATGTACCCGCTCGTTATGAGCCACATAAATATTTAGTTCAGTCATGACACTCTAATGGGCGCATGTTGATAGGTCACATCATTAACACATGGCACAAGCTGATTAGCCTTAGCTGATCCTGCTGCCAATGAGATTACTTGCTTAATCTGGTTTGTTGAACACTATCAGAGTTCCTTTGAAACCCTCCACCTTCCCCAGCTCCACCTGCCTAGTCGGCTAAGACCAAGTACATAAGTCTCTTTCTCTTTCAGCTTGCTCCCTTGTTTGTCAGGTGTTGCCACAGCTTAATAATCCACGTTTTACGCCAAAGTTCCTTCCTGCCGCAACCCAGCACTGAGAGTAGATTAACTCAAGCAATCCCAGTGCTGGGACACAAGACCAAATACAGCAGCATTGCCATATTTAATAACATGCTAAAACTATACTGAGAGTTGTCATGATTGAAATCTTCCGCTGTTTGGCCACTCTACACCATCATGGCTTTATCTAAATACTCTCTTGTCTCTTCCAACTCAAACTGAAAAGTCCTGCAGTTTTAGAAGAAAAGGTTCTATACAGAACCCAATTGAACCTTTTTTTCTAAGACTGTGTGTTTTTTTCCATTGCTTGTCTCATGCTCCTATTTACCCAGGGACATTGAGACACTATTTTGAGCCCCTTCTGTAAATAACTGTCAACTTCAAAAAATGGGTCAGCGAAATGTTATTTGACCTTAGATTTTTAAGTCTGGACACGCTCGTGTGAATTAAATATTTCTTCCCTGTCTTTATGACAGATTTCCAGAATCATTAATTTCTGCCCCTTTTCCCAGAATTAAGAATTCAGAGGCCCCTGTGTGAACCAAGCCCCGAGCCATATGCTAAAATTAGCACCTTCAGAGAGGAGACTTTAGTTACCTTAAACTGCCAGCACACACACTCTCTCTCTTTCTCCTTTTTTTGCTCCCTCTTGGAAAGAAAAAGCACTGGGTGTTAAGCTCCAGTTTGTACTAGTGTGGCCTTAACTATACATTTAGAAAACAACTTACCGTAAGCAAGTTATTTTATGCAAAGCATTTTCAATTGGTAGTGTTTTAGAATTAGATTATGTAAAGAGTATTACTCACCCATGATGAGGAGCTCAGGAGACCTAATGGAGTTGTTACATTTATGTATCAACTTTGTTTAATGTGTTTCTGTGGAAGCTTGTTTTCACCTTAGAGTAAAAATAAAACATGTAATTGTGAGATAATGTTTAAAAAGAAAATGCATTGTGAGATACAAAGTTGCAGCTGTAAGACAATAAAGTCACAATTATGAGAAATAGTCACACTGTGAGAAATAAAGTCACTTTGTAATAAATAATATTGAGTATAATGTTTTTGAAAAAAAAGTCTCTTATGCTCACCAAGGCTGCATTTATTTGATCAAAAATACGGTAAAACAGTAGTATTGTGAAACATTAATACAGTTTAAAACCACCGTTTTTTATTGGAATATATTTTGAAATATTGTTTTTTTCGTGTGATGCAAAGCTGGTTTTATGCATCCTAAAATAATTAATTTCTTTCTTGCTTTAAAAAAAAACAAACAAACAAAAAAACACTCACAATTACCTTGTGTTTATTCAGAGATGGTAATTAGTTTCCATGTTTCTCTTTAAATTTCTTAGAAGAAAAACCAACAGACAAACGAAAAAGACAATTATGACATGCAGTAGGAATATAAAGTAAAAATAAATTAAAAAGTCTACAAAATTAACATGGATTACAGACTTTAGTGACACTAAATGTGTTACTCAAATATTGTTCTCTTGCCATTAACATGCAGCAGTCATATTATTTCCCTGTTATTGTTTAAAAGAAAAAATGGAGAAAGACAGAAAGGGAGAGAATGTTAGAGCAGAAGACAGAATCCCAGGAGCATGACGAATGAAAAATTAAAGCTGAAGTATATTTCTCACGACACATTGTAAAGGCTGTCAAAGTGATGACGACACTTCCAGCCTAAGAGCAGGAAGTGTGGAACAGGACAAGAGAAATGTGAGACGTTGGCTGCCTGGGTGAAGGGACAAAATGCAATCAGAGCTCATGGGCCGCTCTCAGATGGGAGCTGGCGTGCTGGAAGAGCGGAAAAGAATTGTATCGACATTCAGCGCTGTACAGGGCCAAGCTGAAACCGTCTGTGTGGCTTCAGAGTCAACAAGCAAGGCTTGGGCATTGAAGAGTTTACCCAAGGCTAGGTATTGATTTCTGTTGAGGGAGGCAAAAAGTGTCTGAGGTATAGGAACTGAGAGAGAGAGAGAAGCTGTCTTTCCTGCTTTTTATCTGATGGCATTTGCGGCTGTTCTTGAGGTGACCCGAGGTTCACTCTATAGCCTAAAAAGACTTCCTATTTGCACATTTTCAAGGGGGAAAAAACCCTCTGATTCTTAGTATTCATATTACACTCACATGAGGTGACTGGAAAATATATCCAACACACGATAGTCTCGAAAAGTCCTGTTTGTACTCATATATAGAATATATTTCACATTTTCACAAGAACGTTAAGCTCAAACGTTTTCAACATTGATAGTAGGCTAATAAAAAATATTTATTGAGTACCAAATCAGCATATTAGAAAAATGTTCATCACAGTCATACATTTAAAAAAATATATTCAAATAGAAAACAGCTGTTTTAAATTGTAATACACTGTAAAAATATTTTAGCAATTAAGTTTCAACTTATTTTTTTAACTAGATTGTCCAGACAACAAAAATTTTAAGTTTTCTTGTCCTCAACTTATCGAAATAAGTTAGTTAAACTAAAAAAACCCATGCAAAAAGATAACTCAAAATAATGAGTTAACTTTTTTACAGTGTAGAAATAAAAACTAGAATTGAGAATTTTTAATGTTCTAAGTCTAAAAAATCAGAATTGAAACTTTTGAACACATTGTAAGAAATAGTGCCACATTAGATATAAGGTCACATAGTAAGATATCAAGTTGCTAATATATATATATATATATATATATATATATATATATATATATATATATATATATATATACTTTGAGATGGAAACAGGCTTAAAAAAACAAACTTTTAATTATATTAGATTTTTTCCACCTGAAGTTCACAAAACTAAATGAGCCAAATACAACAGTGTGTTGAAATATGTTTGGCAGCTTGTTTTTAAAAACTCTTTCCCCACTTTGGAACAATAGTGTGTTTTTTTCCCAGAGAGATCAGCAGCTGTGTCCTAAACATACACATGGGAATGCGATAACGGCCTCATCAAACACTCTCTGCGCAAATAGTCTTGTGTACCACCACACACTCTAAACACCAGCACACACAGCTCTCATCTGCAAACCTGGACACGAAACAAATATGAAATCACCCGGACGATGTTCATTTCTCCTGTGACTGAGTTTCATGCGAAATGCATCATCTGTGCTATTTTCTTCCATATGATAATGCAGCGCATTATTATATCATATTCCAAAAATGACAAGCACTAGCAGACTGTGGCGCTCTTATCTCTGAGCTATGAAAGCAGGAAAACACATTAATCTTAGAGGTTGTTGGTCTGTCTATATCTGTGGTTGAGTTTCTTCAGCTTCCAAAAGGGCCTATGATCCTGTACAGGGCTCATGTTCCTTTCTGTAAAGATTTTCTGCAACCGTATAGCCTTGCAATCTGTCATTCATAAATATTTGCCATCAGAATGTGTTCAAGTCTAAGATTTCCTCCCACATTTCCCAATTGTGGTTATCCAAGTACACGCCTGGAAGTTGGTGATGTACAGTAGGTAAGTATCATTGGAAATATTCTATTACAATAATTAAGGCCTCCGGTTCTAAAGTTAACATTTGGAAAAATGACTAAAAAACTTTCTGCATTTTTACATTTTCTGAAAAGCATAATTATGTTTAATAATCAATTTGGACCGCTGGTGTTTCTCCACAATGTAGGTGATCTCAGGTTTTACTATCCATGTGTGGAACTTACGATGCACTGTAGGTTAAACAAGTACACACGCACACACACACACACACACACGCACACACGCACGCACGCACACTGTTGTTTAAGTGTTCTGATCCACCTGAGTTTCCTCTGATTTTCTCTCACATGGTTGGTTTGCTGCTCTCGGTTGCCTGTAACACAATATTGAGGAATACATGGGATAACAACATGAGTGACCATGTTGATTGTTGTGACAGCCAGTATATCACTGCAGCAAAATGCAATTTCAGTCTATAGTCCCTTTAGCCTGTAGATCTTATTAGCTGACCATGAGAGAGGAGAAAAACAGCACAACATAGGTCCACTATCACACGATAAGGTGTGTGTAGACAGACGGAGAGAAAGAAAAGGCCCTATATATCTCAATACCAAGATCACTGAAGATTTTCCCACTCCAAGTTTGCAAACAGTTGTTGTTATAAAGTGACAGAAAATCAGAATCATTTAGCATGCAGTATTTCTGCCCAAAACATGCATCTTATTCACTAACCCACAATGTTGAACTAATCAAAAATATATCATGGTTTCCACAAACATATTAAGTAGTACAATCAGTTTTCAACAATTGTGATTATACATGTTTCTTAAGCACCAAATCAGCGTAATAGAATGATTTCTGAAGGATCATGTGACACTGATATAATACTAAAAAAATTCAGCTTTGCCATTACAGGAATAAATTACATTTTAATATATAATACTATAAAAACCAGTTATTTCAAATTGTAATAATATTGAAATATTAATTCAATATTTCTGTATTTTTATAAACGTATATCTCACAACTCCAACTTGATTTCTTAAAAAGTGACATATCGCACAATGAAGTTGATCTACACTGAAAAAGGTTACTTAAAAATAACATCTAAATTAGTCAAAACTATAATTTAATATTGCTGAATCAATATTTATACCAACAAACTGAAAAAGTGCATTCTTCAAATCATTGTCTTTTCACTACAAAAACACACCATTCATATGCAAACTAGGCTTGTAGAAATGATTAAGTATGTGATTTTTGGCACCACTAAACCTTTGAACAAATGGTTTGGTAACACATGATGGTAACACATTTGAAGTGGTCATGGACTAAATGTTAGCACAATGTAATCAAAGCTGGTATGGTATCATATAACACTGTAAAAAAAAAAAGTTGGATTAACTTAAAAAAGTAAGTTACCTGGTTGCCTTAAAATTTTGAGTTAATTGAAATAAAAATTTTGAGTTAATACAACAAAGGAGATTGGTTTAATAAATAGAAACTCAAAATATTATGTTATCTGAACTACATTAATTATCTAAGTTGATTTGACAAAATATAAAAAGTTGTGATAACAAATCATGAAAATAATTTTTTACAGTGTATGAGTGAGTAGTTAAAAGGCCCATTATCAATAATCAGACTCTTATGAGACCACCAGTGTAGTGATTTACCCAAAATCTCTGCCACAACATGAGGTCTTAAAAGCTAAGAGAGGAAAAGACTGTTCCTGATAGTCAGCATGATGCTTTGACATTTGGACAGGACTGACAAATAGAAAAATTGCGGGGATGAAGGACACGTACTAACCCGTGGCAGCTGTGGTGGAAGAGGGAAGACATCTGTCTGACTCTGGTTTCATCTCGGTTTAGGCTGCCAGACAGGGTATTTGATACGAGACATTTTGAATAAGATATGGTGGACTGATGCTCTTGAAAGATGTGACTAGAACGCTGAGTTTGATGGCGATCCATTATAGCTGATAACAGGCCATGTAACATTTCAAAAGCCTGACCTCACTCAGAAACCCAGAAGCACTGAAAACATCGCAGTATCCATCATTCTCCAAACCCAATTACCCATCAAAAAATTTGTTTTGTTATTTTGACATTTGTTGTTAACAGTTTTTTTCTAGTTAATTATGTATGAATTTGGTAACACTAATTTGTTAACATTGCATTAGCTACTGTAACATGAACTAACAAATGAGCAATATATTTTTTAGAGCATTTATTAATTTTTGTTAATGTTGATTAGTAAAAATATATTTTTTCTCATGTGAGTTCACAGCAGATTTTAATAATGTATAGTAAATGTTGAGATTAAAAGTATTGTTCATTGTTAGTTCATGTTATGAATTCGAAAGCATACCTGGATCAAAGGATAATACTGATGTCAATGATTTCTTAAAATAGGTCTCATGTATTCTTTAGCAGATCCATCATATGTTAATGCAGTGTTATTCACACTCACTGTAAAATGCAAATTAGATAGAATTATACTTCAACCCAAAAACATCTGCACCACGTCAATGGCATCACTTCAGTGTTGTGCTTCTTTTCCCTATAGGGAGAAAATGGCATCTTAGGTTTGTGTGGGAAAAGAATCAATACATGTCAAATCAAAAATTTAAATTGTCTCATCAACAGTTTTTAGAAAGCACACTAGAGAAAAAAACAATAATAATGATAATAGTCAATACCAACGGTTGCTTATTAGTATGTTGCCTTTTAAAAAATGCCATACACTCTGTTAATGGATTATTCGATTATAAGCACTTCTGGTCCTTTTGGCCGTGACAAATGTTTTGGGCGCCTAAAAAACACAAACATCACGGCATGCACATACATATTATGTGTTCAGTAGGCGCGTAGTGTTTCTTTACAAAGTGACATCACTAATACTGGCCTGTCAGCATAATACAGTGTTTTTAGATGCTTTTTGCAGATCTGTATGAACTGGGAACTGTCACGTTTTGATGTGTTCTGTTAATGTTTTGAGATCTTGTTTTCCCCCTGTCTTTGTGGTTTTTGGTTTAGTCCTGTTAAGTTTTCCCGCTCCTCGTTTGTGTCCAATTTTATGCACCTGTTTTCAGTTAATTATCTTGTTTGGTTCAGTGTATTTAAGCCCTGTGTTTTCCCTCAGTGTTTGGTTGTGTGTTTCTGATTTCCTGGAGTTTTGTTCCTGTTTAAGTTTGGAAAGTTTTCATTTTGTTATTAAAACATTTATATTGAAGCTTTCGTGTCCTCGTCTTCAGCACCTGCACAAACCCTGACAGAACGATCGACCTTTAAAAAGCAAAAATGGGTAGAAGGAGGAAAAAAGAGGTGAGCCCCTTCAAAAACCCAATCCTTTTCCAAGAGGAGCGCTCACTCGAGGAATACGCTGGTCTATACCTTGAGCTGTATGATGATGTGAGATGGGATGAGGAGGAGTTGAAAAAGAGTTTCTGGGGTGGACTAAAAGACCCTCTCGCCCAGATAATTTTGGTAAGGGACCTCAATCTATCCTTCCTGGAGTTTTTGGATCACACGCTGTGGGCCTGTGGATCCAGCTACCACTTGGAGGATCTCCCACTCCAGCCAGAGACCATCCAACCAGAGCCCGTCGCCAGCCCGCCAACGCCTGAGCCCATCACCTGCACGCCAACGCCTGAGCCCATCACCTGCACGCTCACACCTGAGCCCATCGTCTGCCCACCAGAGCCTGCACACCGCATCAGCCCTGCCGCCAGATCGGTCCCTGGACTTCCCGGCTGATATCCGGTATGACTGATCCCCCACTGATGTCAGTGCGATTAGCCAGGAGGATGGCTGCCGAGGCTGGGGTTCACGTTAACCACATCCAGCCAGATCCCGAGCCCGTCGCCTGCCCGCCAGAGCCTGAGCCCGTCGCCTGCCCGCCAGAGCCTGAGCCTGTCGCCTGCCCGCCAGAACCTGAGCCCAGCCCCAAGCTCCCCGAAATGCTGGTTCCGTCCAGTTCCGAGTCCCCTGATGTGCTGGTCCCGTCCAGTTCCGAGTCCCCTGATGTGCTGGCCCCGTCCAGTTCCGAGTCCCATGAAGCGGCAGAGCCAGAGCCCGTTGACCCAGAGCCAGAGCCCATTGACCCAGAGCCAGAGCCAGAGCCCATTGACCCAGAGCCAGAGCCCGTTGACCCAGAGCCAGAGCCCGTTGACCCAGACCCAGAGCCCGTTGACCCAGACCCAGAGCCCGTTGACCCAGACCCAGAGCCCGTTGACCCAGAACCCGTTGACCCAGCGCCCGTTGATGTCAAGTCAGTTCCCGATCATGAGCCTGTCCTCCCAAGAAAATTTTGGGGGGGCGCCATACGCCTTCGCCGTGGCCGGCCAAAGATCCACGGAGGCCCGAAAAGATAACACCGCCATGGCCACCTGAAGGGTCTGCACCGCCATGGCCACCCGAAGGGTCTTCACCACCACGGCCACCTGAAGGGTCTTCACCACCACGGCCACCTGAAGGGTCTGCACCGCCCTGGCCACCTAAAGGGTCCTCACCGCCATGGCCACCCGAAGGGTCCTCACCGCCATGGCCACCCGAGGGTCCCACAGCACCGCCCTGGACGCCCGAGGGTCCCACAGCTCCGCCCTGGACGCCCGAGGGTCCCACAGCTCCGCCCTGGACGCCCGAGGGTCCCACAGCTCCGCCCTGGACAACCGAGGGTCCCACAGCTCCGCCCTGGACGCCCGAGGGTCCCACAGCTCCGCCCTGGACGCCTGAGGTACAGCCTGCACCGTCGTGGCCACGCCCACAGCCTGCTCCGCCTTGGCCACGCCCACAGCCTGCTCCGCCTTGGCCACGCCCACAGCCTGCTCCGCCTTGGTCACGCCCACAGCCTGCACCGTCGTGGCCACGCCCACAGCCTGCACCGCCGTGGCCACGCCCACACCTGCTCCGCCCTGGAGGCTTCCTGGACCTACACCATGCCCTCGTCAGCCTCCAGGGCGCCCACCCTCCACCCTTTGGATGTTATACGGCGCGAGGACGCGCCTTCGGGGAGGGGGGAGGTACTGTCACGTTTTGATGTGTTCTGTTAATGTTTTGAGATCTTGTTTTCCCCTGTCTTTGTGGTTTTTGGTTTAGTCCTGTTAAGTTTTCCCGCTCCTCGTTTGTGTCCAATTTTATGCACCTGTTTTCAGTTAATTATCTTGTTTGGTTCAGTGTATTTAAGCCCTGTGTTTTCCCTCAGTGTTTGTCGATCGTCGTCCATGTGTGGTTGTGTGTTTCTGATTTCCTGGAGTTTTGTTCCTGTTTAAGTTTGGAAAGTTTTCATTTTGTTATTAAAAATTTATATTGAAGCTTTCGTGTCCTCGTCTTCAGCACCTGCACAAACCCTGACAGGAACGTCTTGACAACATTATCTTCTGTACACTAAAGGGCAACGAAAAAACGTTTCCGGTTTTAGTAGTTGTCGTGTAAACGTACCCTTAGGGCGTTTTCACATCTGAATGTCCTCACCAAGGTCCGAATGTTTTGATACATTTTATACATTCGGTAATTTTGGTTTGGTTTCACATTGCAATTATGCAAGCGCACTAAATAACTTTACATGACATACTTGCGTCCTGTCGTCATCTATGTGGGCTGCATCTTGACATTGATTGGTTTGTAAACGGACGTGCGTCTGACGTCAGCGTGTTGTCAATTCTGCGGGTAACTGTGACAAGAATGAATGAACAGATGCATATCGTTGCCACTATACTGTTATTATTAAGGCATAACTACCTGCAGCACTATATACTCGAGGCTAGTTCAAATTCGCCAAATGAACATCCTCGTTGTGCGAACATTTTATCGTCGCCGGCAGGAAAGGAGGAGAAGACTGCAAGCAATCCTTGAGAACCACCGGAACTTCCTGTAAATGGTCTATAAGTCCAAACCATACAGAAAATGTGTTCACACTAGAAACTAACCAAACCTTTGTTTCAGTTTTATCCGGACTGAGACTACCTCTTTTCGTCAGACCAAATTCCGTCTGTTTAGTCCACACCTGTAATTTTGATTCGGACAAATTGAAAAGTCCGAAAATCCGGACCAAATAAGCTAGATGTGAACCTAGCCTGCCTCATTTAGTCTGGTTGAATCGCACTAGAGTTCGTTTTCCCCCTTGGTATGGTTCGTTTGGGCAGGTGTGAATGCAGCAATCGCACTCGGGTGCGCACCAAAAGCGAACCAAACAAGCGTACCGAGACCTCCTCGAAGAAGACCTCCCCGAATTCTCCGCATGTCTGCCGGATTTTTCTCCTCTTTGTTTACTTCCGGGAGTTCTGTTGGAATTTTCCCGCACGTTAATTCTGACCTATCGAAGTTCGAAATGCAGTTATGGAAATATGTACAAGACACATGTGGCCCACAGGTGATGTGGATGTTGTCACGTGACTGCATTTTGGTTCGTTTCATCAACTAATCAACTAATTCGGACCAGAGCAATCAGTGTGGTGTGAAAAGGAACCAAAACGCCTGAAAATGCTACAAAGTATAATTTTTCACCCTTGGTCCGGACCAAATGAATCAAACTACAGGTGTGAAAACACCCTTAGTCTTTAATCAATACCATTCATCTCCCCTCCCCTTAAACAATATCTGTTCTCTTTACGACATGTCTCGGTGGATGGTGGGACTAAATATCCTAACCCTAACTGACTGCAAACTGTCATTCAGATCTGCCCCAGGTTGGTTAGAAACGCCCACCTTCCTACGATCCAATCAATTCATGAAGGATGAAATCAAGCCCCGCCCTATATTTTTCTCATTCCAGAAGCCGTTTCACTCGAATATACGTCACGATAGAAAAGACTAGTGCAACTTCCATTGCATGCCGACTAAAATCGGGACATTCTTTCCTAGGAACTTTTAAAACAAGTTTAAAGGGGGGGTGAAATGCTGTTTTATGCATAGTGAGTTTTTTACACTGTTAAAGAGTTGGATTCCCCTGCTAAACATGGACAAATTTTAAAAAAGTTGTAAGTTTGATGGCAAACTTCCGGTTTGTCACAAGTTTCGGAAAGTTTTTTTCGAATACGGCCCATTGTGTCGTCAAAGTGGGCGAAATTTCCTTATACGGGTCTTAAGGGCAATTCTCCCGGAAGGGCGCGCGCAGCTGTAGCCTAGTGCGTGCGAGAGTACGCCTATGCCCGTCAGAGCGCTGGGCTCGGCTGCGCTGCAATCAAAAAAAATGGCACCAAAAAAGTGTGTTTTTGGTTGCCAGGGCAAGACAACACTGCA
The DNA here is from genome assembly GCA_036326025.1 of Chrosomus eos. Taxonomy (NCBI): domain Eukaryota; kingdom Metazoa; phylum Chordata; class Actinopteri; order Cypriniformes; family Leuciscidae; genus Chrosomus; species Chrosomus eos. The sequence goes on from CM070840.1 coordinate 10,286,654, forward strand.
CAAATTTCCAAAGAACCCAGCGTTAAGGGACCTGTGGATGGATTTTGTTTTTCCAGAGCAGCAACGGAGTTGTGCAAGTGTGCTTGTTTCTTCCCTTGATTTCGATGGTTATAGTTATAGGCCCAGTTCAAAGCCGGATTTGCAGATCGCCTAATACTAAAAGATGGAGCAGTCCCAACGATAAAGGTTCACGGTCGAGCGTTGGAACCGCAGGCGGTGAGTAAAACTGCTTCAAATGTCTTGTGTGTTGTTAACTATCGGCGTGTAAGCACAGCAAGTAAACAACATGATCACGTAACGATGGAGCATGCGATGTATGGTATGTGTATGTGTGTGTTTGTGTGTTTAAATACATTTGTTTAGCTGGCCACTGTAGGTGTCCGTTTGTTTATTGTAAAAATATATCATGTCCTCATAAACCACGAGTCTGTCTGTTTACAACACACGCAAAAGCTTCGCGCGCTCCCGCCCACACGGCACACCTCCACCCGCTCGGCTTTTTCCGGAAAGACTCGGTACAGCCTATATTTCTTTTATAAATATGATAAAACTAAAGACTTTTTGGAGATATGAAGGATGCAATACTACTCTATAGGTACTCAAGATTAACATGAGATTAAGTGAAATTGAGTGTTTCACCCCCCCTTTAAAAAATCTCCTGATAACAACATTTTTCAATTCCTAAAAATGTGCCTATTTTATTAGCTCACCAAAATGAAATTTGACTTGCATTTGGTGATTATTATTTTTAGATCCCGTTAAGTGTGATCGTCCTGATCTTTAAAGCTGGATTTATAAAGTACTGTGAGCTTGCTCTGAACACTGCACACTCCCAGTCATGTTTTTTCTACCTGAAAAAAATAAAAAATAAAAATAACATTGTGTCCCCAGACAACTGCAAACAAAATATTAATGCATATAATTTTACTCTGTCCTTTTGTCTGAGTGACAGTGAAGTTTTGCACGAGTGGGAGATTCATTGGGAATTATAAATCTGATCAGTGACAGGTTCATAGACACACACTGGCAGATTAATGAGCCGGATCTCCATGTGGGCTTCTGGTGCTGTTCTGACAGGCTTTGCTTCAATGATCCTGCATTACTGAGGCATGAGGACCCCACCTCAAGTGTGTCTAAAGGGAAAATCAGGGTCAGCTTGTGTTTATTTGCATTTGAAGATTTCTCCCGTGACGATGGGGAACTTGGATGATTTGATTGTGAGAGAGTCCTTGGTGAGGCAGGAGCCGTTTCTTTCCTACATTCGCAGTAATTTGCCTGTCACGTCGTCCCAATGTCTGCAAACCGCAACCCCACAATTTCATCAGATGAAATTTCATCTGTTCTCTGCCTATTATTTGCAAAAATTTAATAACAGTTGCCTGACAAAGAATGAGCGTAAACAGAATCACATCCCTGCTCGCTCTGAAACGACCTGGATTTTACTTCTGATGTAAAGCTCCTTCTCCTGATTATAAAACAATCTCTCTCTTTCTGTTAAAGGTCCATTATGCTCATTGCCATTGTAAATACTGTATCTGAAAATGACAAGGTGATCCCATGATGCTTTGGTTATTAGCTGACCATGAGAGAGGAGAAAAACAGCACAACATAGGTCCACTATCACACGATAAGGTGGGTGTAGACAGTCGCGAATCTCAGTGATGCCATTTTCTTCTGGACAAGATCGCTGAATCCCGAGAGCTTTGAGTGTAAAAGTGTTAATATTAATTATTTTTTTTAATTAAAAGTTATAACTCACATTGGTTGTGGTTCTTTTTATATATGCAAAAAATATGCAGAGCTAAGCTACTTGACATGGTCCTGTCTTGCATCATATTTTTAATGTGAAAGTGTAAGTTGTGATATATACATTAGGCTTGTACATCCCGGTACAACGCAATTTAGCACCATTTCGATGGAAATTTATCAAATAACTCACAATGTATCAAAGCAAGCCTAGTTGTATCCATTTTTCGGATTCTGCCGCCTGTAACCGGTAGGCGTGGTTTGGGAGTGGCTTCGTAAGCCGCAAAGCAAGTGCATGCTGGGAGTTGTTGTCTTTCAGCCACATGAGTAAAAAATAATTTTCTGCCTTTTCTCATTCTAGAATGCTTCAATTTCAAAAATAATTTCACATTTCTACTATAAATGACCAATATTAAATACACATTCATCTTCCCACGTATCCCTTTAAATGCTTTTTGGCCAATTATTTAGACGACAACAGTGTTTTGGGGGCCTAATAATGCAAACCTTTGAAAATGATACAGTTATTGTCTCCATGTAAACTACAAAAATGAATGTGAATGTGTATTACCTGTTCATTCTATAGGCACATAGTGTTTCTTTACAAAGTGACATTGCCAACTACTGGCCTGGCATGAATATACAGCATTTTTTGTTGTTTTGGCAGATCCGTGTGAACGAGGATAGTTCTGACAACATTGTCACCTGTATGGAATATATAGTGGTATCAACGTAATACAGGACACCCTATGAGACCTCTTACACTGAGGTATAACTCTTGTCTACTCTAGATAGGTCTTCATGTCAAGGTCACCACTTGCAATAAAAAGGAACCCGCATGCTCCTCTAAATAACACATTGAAACGACGTCACAGAAACCCAGACTGATTGTGAGATTTGTTACGATGTGATAGAGGTGTTGAATGAGCTCTTCTGCTCCTGGGGCATGAACTGCGCTTCATTTGCACTATAAGCTCTTCTGTGGTGACAATACCACGTGTGAATCATACTAGCAACGGCACTACAGGACAGGCGGGGAATCTAATGCTAGACCATCATTCCACATCCTTCTCTCCTGACAGGGCATCAAGAATAATAAACAGTGATCCGAGGAAGACACGGCCCAGACCTTGATGGGAAATGAGGGTTCAGCATTTGGCAGCTAAAAAGATGTGATAAACGCCTCAGTCATGGGTCAGAGAGGCGGTCAGAGCGAGAGAGAATCTCTTGTTGATTGCATTCTCAAAAGCTGCTTTGTTTGTCGTTTGCTGGAAAACGGCCTCTGGACGTCTCTGTTCTGACAAATGAATATGTTTCATTTAGAGGAATACTTTGCGCTGCAGGTTCACACACTAATGACTTGTTTGCACAAATGTGCTTTTGGTTGTGACAAGTCTAATGAGAGTGGCTGAATGGCAGATTGAATGCTAACATTGTTTCAGCACAAAAACTTGCATCTTATACACTAACAGACACAATCCACATCATCATCTCGTAGGTATCTGTGCATAAAGTTTGGTTCTAGCACATTTTTGAATAATTGCATAGACACTGAAATGTGTATTATTAAAATATTGACCGACCGCATTGAAAACATAAGCACTACTTTTCAAAGGTTTTGGGTAAGTATGATTTTCTTTTTAAATAAATAATTAATTTAATCAACAAGGATGCATTCAATTGATCAAAAATGACTTTTATAATGCTACAAAAATGATATTTCAAATAAATGCTGCTTTTGAACTTTCTGTTCATACATTTTTTTTTATCAGTTTCCACAAAAATATTAAGCAGCATAACTATTTTCAACATTGTTATTTAGAAAAGTTTCTAAAGAGTAATTATATGCTGAAAATTCAGCTTTGCTATTGTCACGAGGTGACGAAATTTAAAAATGTTTTCCTTGCGAGGCGGAACCAATGTTCACCGAGATTGCCTCCCGCCGGACCCATAACAATGGAACACCGGGTTAGTTCCGGGTTAGCGGAAAATTCCCGCGAATGGGGTGATTAATCTGAATCGCCGGCAGCTGCGCGGAAAGGGATTGAAGCCCCGCGATTGGAACACGTTGCCCTTAGGGGAGGATAAGAGGAGAGAGTGCAGACTGGAGAGTGAGTTGTGTTTTGGGGCCGCAATCTCGGAGGAAGTGTGAGCGTTGGAGAAGAGGAAGTGGGACCGGCGAACCGGCGCGGCATCATGAGTTTGGGAGAAGCGTGAGAGTTTGGAGGAGAGGAAGGGGGGCCAGCGAACGGGCGCGCCACTGTGAGTTTGGGAGAAGGAGCACATCGAATCAGCTGGAAAGAGGGAACCACTGGACAGTAAGATCGTTTATGAGAGACTGTGAGTAGTTCAATTAATCTCCATCTTCCTCTTGTATCTACGGGACTTCTCGATGTGAATGCCAGGTCAGCAAATGGGCGATGGCCATCTGTATATGTATTTCCACTGAGTGCTGAGATGAAGTGATGTGACGCACTGCTGTGAAGTGTGAACTTAAACCTGCTGGATGTCCATTACTTACCTGAGTTTCCATCACGTTCTAAAGACGTAAGAAGAGGTTAACACTGTTGTACTCCACAGACATTCGAGTGTGTTATCTGACAGCCCATTGTGAGGAGGGACACGCAGGTGAATGCTCAACCGACTGCTTTGCAGTGAAATCTCCCGAGCCGTAAGTTCTCTGTCTGTCACTTACGAAGAAGAGGATTACGTGCTTGTATATTCACCTGTCTGTTCACAGCAAAACTCTCTCGACGTAAGCTCCGTGTCTGCTGGCTCTTCAAGAGGAGTACGGGCCTGTACACTCACCTGACTGCTATGCAGTGAAGCTCCCCAGCCATAAGTCCTCGGTCTGTCGTCGGTCGAAGAAGAGGAATACATGCCTGTATATTCACCTGTCTGCTTTGCAGTGAAAACTCTCCCGCGTTAGCTCTGTTCTGCCGGTCCAGTCCATGGTGAAGAGGGACCCGTAGGTGAATGCTCAACCGACTGCTTTGCAGTGAAAACTCCCCAGCCGTAAGTTCTCTGTCTGTCGTTTGTCGAAGAAGAGGATTACGTGCCTGTATGCTCACCTGACTGCTATGCAGTGAAGCTCCCAGCCGTAAGTCCTCTGTCTGTCGTCTGTCGAAGAATAGGATTACGTGCCTGTATATTCACCTGACTGTTATGCAGTGAAGCTCCCCAGCCGTAAGTCCTCTGTCTGTCGTCTGTCGAAGAGGAGGATTACGTGCCTGTATACTCACCTGACTGCTATGCAGCAAAGCTCCCCAGCCCGAAAACCCTACCGCCGTAAGCTCCGTGTCTGCTGGCCCTTGAAGAGGATTACGTGCCTGTATATCTGTCTGCTTTGCAGTGAAGTTCTCCAGCCTAAAGCCCTCCAGTCTGAAGCCCTCCAGCCGTAAGTTCTCTGCCTGTCACCTGTGGAGAAGAGTGCGTTCTGAACGCTCACCTGGCTGCTTGGCAGTGAAGCCTTCCAGCCGTAAGCTCTCTGTCTGCCGCCTGTGAAGAAGAGGATTACGTGCCCGTACACTTGCCTGACTGCTTTGCAGTGAAGCTCCACAGCCGTAAGTTCTCTGTCTGTTACCTATGAAGAAGAGGATTACGTGCCTGAACTCACCTGTCTGCTTTGCAGTGCAGCCCTCCAGCCGTAAATTCTCTGTCTGTCACCTGTGGAGAAAAGTACGTTCCTGAACGCTCACCTGGCTGCCTGGCAGCAAAGCTCCCCCGCCGTAAGCTCTCTGTCTGCCTCCTGGAGAGAAGAGGAACATAAGCCGAAACGCCCACTTGGATTGTCCGTGGACGGAACGACCCTGCACAAAAGACTCTACCTCCAAACCTTTTAGCCATTTTATATTAAATAAATTATTGTTACTTCAAGTCTCGTTGTCTGTCCTCCTTGCCTGGCCTCTGTCCGACTCCCCAAGGGTGGTACTGGTCCCGAGGGGTGGGTGCAGCCCGATTTGGCCCGCCCCGACCTGTGACATCAACTTGGCGTAGTCGGCAGGGTTCCACCTTGGGTTGAGAGGCAGAGGCGGAGCAATGGCGGGCGAAGATGCACCGGTGGGTCGCCCACATGTCATGCCCAAAAGTATGGAGGACCAGGTTCAGAACTCAGCTTGTCAGCATGGAAAACTCCAGTGCAGTACTTGGCAGGCCTCCAAGGGTTAAACGTTACACAGAAGACCCAGTTCATTTTAAATTCACTAAGGCGAAGCCAACAGGAGAAGGGGACCGGCCATTGAACCTGAGCAAGCAAACTTCCCCTCACCCCCAAGACGATCCCAGCGCGACAGCCGAGGCCAGCCTCCGGTACTGTACAGAGACTGGGTAGAGTCACCGCGTTCTAGGGACTAGAACGGGTTGGTGGGGGGGTATGTCACGAGGTGACGAAATTTAAAAATGTTTTCCTTGCGAGGCGGAACCAATGTTCACCGAGATTGCCTCCCGCCGGACCCATAACAATGGAACACCGGGTTAGTTCCGGTTAGCGGAAAATTCCCGCGAATGGGGTGATTAATCTGAATCGCCGGCAGCTGCGCGGAAAGGGATTGAAGCCCCGCGATTGGAACACGTTGCCCTTAGGGGAGGATAAGAGGAGAGAGTGCAGACTGGAGAGTGAGTTGTGTTTTGGGCCGCAATCTCGGAGGAAGTGTGAGCGTTGGAGAAGAGGAAGTGGGACCGGCGAACCGGCGCGGCATCATGAGTTTGGGAGAAGCGTGAGAGTTTGGAGGAGAGGAAGGGGGGCCAGCGAACGGGCGCGCCACTGTGAGTTTGGGAGAAGGAGCACATCGAATCAGCTGGAAAGAGGGAACCACTGGACAGTAAGATCGTTTATGAGAGACTGTGAGTAGTTCAATTAATCTCCATCTTCCTCTTGTATCTACGGGACTTCTCGATGTGAATGCCAGGTCAGCAAATGGGCGATGGCCATCTGTATATGTATTTCCCACTGAGTGCTGAGATGAAGTGATGTGACGCACTGCTTTGATGTGTGAAGTGTGAACTTAAACCTGCTGGATGTCCATTACTTACCTGAGTTTCCATCACGTTCTAAAGACGTAAGAAGAGGTTAACACTGTTGTACTCCACAGACATTCGAGTGTGTTATCTGACAGCCCATTGTGAGGAGGGACACGCAGGTGAATGCTCAACCGACTGCTTTGCAGTGAAATCTCCCGAGCCGTAAGTTCTCTGTCTGTCACTTACGAAGAAGAGGATTACGTGCTTGTATATTCACCTGTCTGTTCACAGCAAAACTCTCTCGACGTAAGCTCTCTGTCTGCCTCCTGGAGAGAAGAGGAACATAAGCCGAAACGCCCACTTGGATTGTCCGTGGACGGAACGACCCTGCACAAAAGACTCTACCTCCAAACCTTTTAGCCATTTTATATTAAATAAATTATTGTTACTTCAAGTCTCGTTGTCTGTCCTCCTTGCCTGGCCTCTGTCCGACTCCCCAAGGGTGGTACTGGTCCCGAGGGGTGGGTGCAGCCCGATTTGGCCCGCCCCGACCTGTGACACTATCACATAATAAATTACATTTTAAAATATATAGAATTAAAGAACAGGTGGTTTAAATTGTAATAATATATCTCAATATTACAGTTTTTTTTCTGTATTTTTGATCAAATAAATCTCAAATAAAAAAAGATCAAATCAAAAAAATAAATTTTACTGACCCCAAATATTTTAAAGGGGTGATGAACTGAGAAATCAAATTTTCCTTGAGCTTTTGACATCTGAGAGGTCATCATATTATAAGAATATCCTGTAAGTTTCAGAACTGAAAACGTCCTTGTTAGTCCATGCTTTTATTGACACCAGCCTCAGCAAACGCCTCGTTTTTCAAATTGGGGAACTATGACGTCAAAGAGGATAAAACACCACCCCCACAGAAGAAGATCAACGCCTACTTCAACACGGCCGTTTAGCCCCGCCCACCGATTCGCGCATTACACGCATAGCTAAATAACATAGGCCTACCTCGTGATGACAAACCAGATCGAGCTACCGAGCAATACTAATTATTGAGCAGTGCCTGGTTGTGGAAGAAGACAGTCGCTGCATAAGCTTCCTCTGGATTCCAATAGGAGTGCATGGATAAACTTTATTTTTAATGACGTTCCACTCCAGCTGATAAGGTAAAACATTGTCTGTCTGTTCGCTTCATTTCACTGAGGATTTTTTTTTGTAAACAAGACTGGATTTGCAGACCGATTAAGAGTAAAGAACGGTGCTGTGCCGTCTATATTGGATCTGACAGGAATGGTGAAACACACGGACTCTGGGTCGAACATGTATGGGCGAATCATTCCGGTTTCCATTTTACAACATTGGACGTTTTCAAAACAATTTCCCCCAAGTGCATCGACGGGTGAGTTGAAACTCATTATAATGCAAAACTGTTATCCACTCACAGCAGTGGGCGTTTACTTCTAAGTCTTCAATGCGAGACGCCCATAAAAACCGAGCGTTTTTCAGCTAGGCTCAAAACTAGGGTACAAAATAGCGTATTACTTATTCATTTTGATGTTTTTGAATGCAAAAACCAAGTGAACGTCATAAGTTTACCTCAGACAACAATATAATAAGATTTAAAAAGCCAGTTCATGACCCCTTTAATGGTGGTATTTCTTGTGCCGTATTGAACAAAAATAAGATATTATTCAATTAAAATATTAAAAATAAATATTAATATTAAATATTAATAAATGCTAATAAATATGAATATAAAATACAACGATATCTATGTGATAGTAAAATGTAGCATATTTGTTTTACTATATACAGTATATTAGAAATGTTATATTGTGTGTAGGCATATATATATATTTACAATCTAACATTTCTGAATACCTATATGAATACGTTTACATTTTATGTGGTGTCAACATGATATTCTTTTCAACATGTATCCAAACATGATGTACATGCAAATGTAATGCACAAATACTATGGGATCAAGGGTGCGTTTCCCAAAAGCATCGTTGGCCAACTATGATCGCAATTTCCATTGAACTCTATTGGTAATGACAGAATTTGTGACCATAGTTGGCTTTGGGATCACACCCCTGGTAATTCAGAACTAGACCTGTGGTTTGGCCACAAGGAATGCTTCAAAACCACATTTTAATGTAGCAATGGGCAGCAAACCAAACACACACACACACACACACACACACACACACACACACACACACACACACACACACACACACACACACACACACACACACACACACACACACACACACACACACACACACACACACACACACACACACACACACACCACACACACACACACACACACACAGACAGACAGAGGAACTTTACATTTTTCTTCTGGAAACAAATATTTGGAAGGGGTCCTTTCATAGATTAGCAAGGCAGTTGCCAAGAAAACCTCTGCAAATGAACAGAAAATACACAAATGACATTTACAATCAAAACCCAGATAAACAGGGAGACCGGGGTGTGGAGTCGGGCCAGAGAGAGGAGTGTTTGGTTTGTGAAGGCTCAAATGAACCAGTTATGCATCTGATTTATTGATTGTGTGGTAAGATGTTGCAGTTCAGTTCATATTGAACCCTACTCAATCAACCTGACAGCTGCGACTCCGCTTCGACTCAACTGTCTCCAGCGTGGAAAAGGAACGTAGAGGTTGACTTCAGTCACTCCCATGGGGGCCTACATTCTCAAATATTAATGCAAATTGCTTAGCATTCAGACCATCAGCACAAGCATATGCTGATAAATGACACAAAAGATAATGCAACATGATCTCGTTGGCTTTCTTAGGTATGTAGTGTTCATTTTCGATACCGAAACACAATATAAATGACTTAATCTATAATGTAAATGCTTTTACATTAACAGAACAACTTTAGAAATGTAACGTTTTCTTTTTTTGAGGTACAATTAAATTCTTGATTTTGTTGAAACACTATAACACAATTTAACACATTTATTATAACAGTTTACTTCTGTTCTGTCTGATTCTGCACAAAAATACTTCTTCTCAAGTAAATTTATCTTGTTGTAAGGGTATTTAAACTGTAAAAATCACATTCATAATTATTATTTCGAATGTAAAGACTGATCAGTAAATGAGAAAAAAAAACACTTTACACTGCAAAGTGTAACATTAAGTTTATTTGTCTCATTGAAATTCTATTGTTTTTAAGCATAAACTCACAATTTTGATAAAACAAGACTACAATATCTTTAGTCATTTTGCATCTCAAGTAAATGTATCTTTATTTAAGAATGTTTAGATGTTTAGAATGTTTTGTACTGGAAAACAATACTAAGATTTTTTTTCCCCCATGTATGCATATTTCATATATTTAATGATAAATAAGATAGATACCATAGAGTGCATATGACTACTTTTATGTCCCATCTTTTTCATTTACAAATATACTTTCTCCATCATTTACTGATGAATAAGAGTCTATTGAAAAAGATTTACATTTTAGATGCTGTCATTTTGTTGATATTGTACATTTCATCTGAAATTCCAACACGTATTCACTGTACAAACAAAAATCTATGAAGACAAATGAGCTAAGCTAAGCTATATAACTACAGATAGTCAATGTCTCAGTTTAGGGTGACTTATAAGTGATAAAAGCGCTAGGGAGGAAAACAAAATGTCCCATTATACAGTGCATTCTGTTACTAAACTGCTGTTGTGCAGTAACAGCCCCATGGAGGAGATGTTTGTGATGGCTAAGAGCTCGGTCAGCAATCTTCTCTCTTAGCCATCACTTCCAGGTGTTAGAAGCTTAGTCCTGCCACTGAGACCGCATTCGTGAAGCTATCCAGTCTTCTCTCAAACCTTGTCATGAAGCTCTTGAATGGAGTGTAAATGTTACCTCAAGTAGTATAACTTGTGTTATATTCCAAATCGTTTGGAGTCATACGTATGATAAACATCATAATTCACAAAAAATTGCCACAGCTCTCAAATGACATTAATAGTTCTGTATAATCAAACCTGTGGCACATTCAGTTTCAAAAAACTATATTTCGATATTTGTGTTCCCCTGAAAGACGTAAAACTGTTTTAATTTAGTCCTGTGTCAGATGTAGCCTACTTTTTCGTTTTTCAGAGAACGCATGCGCGTGGTTGCCAGATTTCAGAGATTAAGTAAAACACCTGACAGAAAATGAATCCTTTTAACAGAAAAGCTCTGACTGGAGGCTTTAAAGTCTTGGCGTCTGGTAACCGCAAGCATGAAAGCTCGTGGATGAGGCTTGTACAGCAGTTCGTAATATAGACAATGCGAACCTGCTGTGTTGCATGCTGGGGCGGCGCTGCCATCTTGGCAGGATACGCTACCCATTGCCATGGTTACTTCGACAGTGAGACGGCGCAGTTTCTTGGGAATACATGGAGAAGGAGGAAGCGAGAGACTAACGGGAGAGACTAAATAACAACGCCAGGCAGCTTTATTTAGAGAAACTGCTTGTCACTAAACTGATTTCACTAAAGACGATTTCAAAAGCAACATATTTCAGCGTCAGATCGCCTTTTATTTGACACAAACGAATGAAATGAATAAAAAATACACTTTTTAAAATGACATACGACTCGCATTGACAGGGGAATAACCGATCTGTCCGCTTACACGGCAGGTGCAAATGCACGTATCCGATTCATATCATTATCACATAAGTCTTGCAGAATTGTTCATAATCTTCTAATGACTTAAAGGGTACCTATCATGGAATTTTGAAAATTACCTTTCATGTAGTGTGTAACATAGATCTAAGTGAACGAAAACATCCTGCAAAGTTTTAAATATGAAAGTTCACCGTATATACAAAGTTATTATCTCTCAAAAGTAAGAGTCGACTCTGAGTCGTTGATATGAATCGATAGACGAACGATGCACTTTCGTACGTCACTTGTCCAAGTTATTTGAATAAGATACGCCCACTCATTGCATTAGGAGACACCAGGGAAAACATCATGTCGACGAGACGCTGCTGTGTTTTGAAGTGCGACGCAAAAGCAAACTTTTTTCATCTGCCCAGTGAGGAGCATTTGAAGACAGTGGCTACAGTTCATAACTATACCACAGAAGTATTATAGCCCGAACTTGTTCTGTGTTCGCGTCATTTTGAAGATGATTGCTTCACAAACCTAAATGCTATAAAGTATGAATTTGCGAGCCGGCTGATACTGAAGGAGGGAGGTTCAGTACCGAGTTTATTTGGATCAGCTTCCTTCTCCGAATCACAATCTGTAAGTAGGCTGTTGCTTTTATGTTTGTATCATGTTCTATAATTATTTTGTGTGTTGTGTACGCACAGGCACAGCGCAGCTTCTAGCAGCTAACTTAGGTCTTCAATGTCAATTGTATTGAAATATGTGAAGTGTTTGTCGTTGTTAATGGAGTTGTCACAGGGCTCTCGAGTGTCACGCATCACGCATTGAGCGTGACAGTCACTCATTTCGGTCTTTTGTCACGCTCTCCGGCCACACATTGTATTTCTCACGCTGAAAAACTATTTGTAATATATTTAATATGCCGCAGTGCCCAAAACTCACTCACTGTGGAACCGGCAGGATTCAAGCGCGTCTCCTCCAGTGTTGCCAGGTCCGTATGCCTGCACTGTTTCCGCGGGTTGTTTGTTTAGTGCACGCTGGTTGACGCGATTGTTTTATCCACTGGAACATGATTGTTATTGAGGAAACACCCGGGAACGCTATTTGAATATTTTTGGCCGTGATTGGGTTAGTTTGATGAGCAATTGGGCTGGTTTTGTTGTGCAGACCTGGCAACCCTGGTCTCCTCGGGTGTTGTTCGTCTGGTGTTGTTAGCCAATCAGAAAATAGCACTGTTGTATCTGGGTAAGATCTAGCGCAACAACCAATGACACCCCGTCGGCTGGGTGTCTAACATATCACCACAGATTAGCGTCACGCAAAGGCGGGGTTTGGAAAAACGATTCGCTAAACGATTCATATGGGAGTCGGTGAGCAAATCAGGTAAAAATAAATGCATATTATAAGACAACAAAAGTGTTTTTTGTCATTGCATGCTTGTAAAACCGTTGTTGGGGACTCCCAGAACAATATTAGGAACATTTTAAATGCCATAATAGGTACCCTTTAAAGCTTCTGAACTCTTGCATTGTGTAGGCACTGATACTAGTGATGTTACGTTCGTGAACGAATCGTTCTTTTAGAACGAATCTTTTAGGTGAACGAATCATTCTCGTTCACGTTATCCATTGACTCATATTTCTCGTTCACTGAAATTCCTCCCTCCACCACTGCGCGCCGCTATTGCGCGCATGCGCAGCTCAATGAACCGTGTAGCTTTGTGGACCGTTTCATCGGTCAAAGACAAAGAGTGACTAAACCTCGAGCCAATAGCCTTCGAGTATGATACGAGGACGGAGCATGTGATTTGTTGAATCTAGTGAACGAATACGCCCTTTATTGAGTTGCTTTGAGTTTGAACGAGTCAATGAACTGTTACATACATCTTCTCGTTCGTGAATGAAAGAACCAGTCTGTTTTGAGTCTGAACGAGTGAGAGATCTCCCGTTCGTGAACGAATTGAACGAACTGGTTGCTATACCCTGTTCGTGTAACAGTTACCAGGTCGGTCATTCTGTCAATCTAGTTCATCAATCAGCAGAAAGTGAATGCAAAGCGCGGGTATCCGTACTGTGCACGCGCAATTCATATCTTACATACAGAACATAACGTTGAGTTATGCATATAACTACTGTTCCCAGAAGGAGGGAAACGAGGTACAACACATTACTATGGGATATCGCGCTCTAGCGCCATCTGCTGAAGACACCTTTATTCACGCCTGAAAGGCCAATGACGCATGACGACGTGGGCGGGGCTACCTGCCCACAGCATATAAATGCAGTCGTATGCGTCATTCCCTTTGTTCAGTCCAGCTCTTCACCGGGATCCCGACTGCGCGGGGCCCAGAGGTGTTGTACCTCGTTTCCCTCCTTCTGGGAACAGTAGTTATATGCATAACTCAACGTTCCCATTCAGTCGGTCAACTCGGTACAACACATTACTATGGGACCTATATTCACGCCCCGCCAAGTCGCTGAACTAAACGTAAGGGACCAGCACCGCCACATTACCCTTTTTCAAAAGAGCGACGGCCCCTGGTTAAAGAATCCCTGCGGTGAGCATGGCCTGAGTTACCATCGCCGCAGTGAGATCTTGCCGGTACACCGGACAAACGTGCGCAGTGATGCCTAACTTGCATCCGCACAAAATCTTAACCCAAACCCCTGACATTTCCATGCCCTAGAGTGCTCACACACCCCTCCAGGCCGAACCAACTCTTTATCTGCTATAGACAGCTTTCTACAATTCCATGTGAAAGACATCGCTTAGATAGCGGCTTCTTACTAGCCGAGTTGGAAAACATGACAAAAGGCTGGTCAGACAAGCATTTAGCCTGTAACTGCTCAATGTACATGCGTATAACTCGCACAGGGCACAAAGCAACTCTTCCTCTGAGTCAGAGATTTTACAAGACAAGCAGCTCGAACGAGAGCGGACTCCCGACATGACTTTAGGCATACACGCCGCGTTCGGACACAACATCACCAAACGCAAATCGGGTGCAAAAGGAATGCACCAATAGCGCATGAAGATTACCAATGACAGGGCAGCATCCTTATATTCAAGGATTCTAAAGGCTCAAACCAAGGTTAACATATAGCCTCCAGATCTACCATTAGGTCATGATGATACTATTAAATTTTGTAACAAGCCTAAAACGCAGACCATAAAGCCCAACGTATACTTCGGCTATCCGTGTTACGCACACCCTCTGCATGACATAATTTACGCCAGGAGGGTCTACTCTGCGCATACAACACTGCAGTGACTTGCTCGCTCGGGAACAAAGTTCACTAGCAAGTGTGCACGCCGGATTTGTTTTTCTGTGCTCACTGCCGCCAAAGTAGTATACTTTGAAAAGCTTGCACCCTCAACTGTGCACAAGATGTGGTAAATATGGAAAATGGAAACCAATTTCCATCGCAAGTGCATGAGCAAAACATGCCTTTCTGTCCTTATGGCCAAAGGAGTAAAGTATACCCTGAAAAGCTTGCGCTCCAAACTGTGTGTGAGAGGGAGCGAAACTCTGGAGTTCCATGAACGTCCGTGCGCTGTCCATGTGATGTAATTATCCATTACCATGTGACTCACCATCAGGAGAGTCTGCGGATGTCTGCGCACGCCGTCCATGTGCAGCCCTATTCCTGCGACAGAGGTGTACGCACAACAGCGCATGTGTGAGCGACACAAATGAAGAATTTATATAGCGCGTTTCTTATGTACTGCCGTACAACCAAAGCACTTCACAATCATGTCAGGGGTCTCTCTTCAACTAACGCCAGTATGCAGCATCTACTTAGATGATGCGGCGGGAGCCCCAGTAAAACAGCGCCAGTGTGCTTACCACACACCAGCTATAGGTCGGAGAGAGAGTACTTGAAACCCAAAGTACTTGAAAACCAAATACACTAGATAGTGCACATGCGCAGAAAATGTTCTCCTACCTACACGGCCAAAGGAGTATACTTTGAAAAGCTCATGCTCTCAAAATGTAGTATACCCGGGTCCTTTAAAGAACCAAAGATGCATGCTTTGGCGTGGAACCATTAATGTGCTTATGACATTAATGTGCTCATGACAAGCCGCAATGGCTGTCCAATAAAGTTCCAGCATGGAATGGGAGTGTTTCTCCTTCAGAGAAGAAATCAGTATCCCCTCAATGGGGCACTGATATGGCGATACAGGTCTTCGCCTGCACTAAGCTTCAAATACACGCTACTTCAACACAATGCACTTCAAAATGCAAGCACTCTGTTTAGCTTCAATCAGATTCTCCCTCTCTCAACTGGTTGGCCCCTAGAGACCACAGTGCTGGCCTGCTGGCCGAGGGAGCAGAATCTGCCTCCTGCCTGGGACGGCAGGTCCCTGCATAGGGAAAGACACCACAATGTCCTTAACAGCAGCATCATTGATGCTTGTGTGCCATGTCTTTGCTGGCCAGCAAGAAGTCACCAAAATCAGTGACAGACCCTTCTGCGTACACCAGAATCTTGAGCTTTGTACGTGACAGGGCATTCACCCCCAGCGGGGCACTTCTGTCCATAATCCCGAAAACAGCGGGTGGCCTGTGTTTTCTGCAAATGTTAAAAGATCCACATCGGCCTTGCCAAAACCGATCCCAGATCTGCGCCACAATTCAAGTGTGCATGCACACGCCACTCCAGGGGAGACTCTGGTCTGCCCCGTATCAAGAGCATCCGTGCCGCTTGCAGCAGGGACAGTGAGGGAGTACCCCCTTGCCTGCTTATATACTGTACGACCACTGTCGTATTTTTCATTCCGAGTAACACGTTTGCCCTGTTGGGCCAAGTGTTTCATTATCAGGAGAACTACTCCAAAAAGTTTATGTGGCGCTCTTACAGCACAGGTCTCACCACTCTCTTGCAGAGTTCCTTGTTTGTGTCGTGACACATTTGTCATCACTACTACACATGACGTAACTCTGCCCAGGGAAATTCCTACTGTCAACAGATTCAGGATTCCCAGGGTGGTAGGTATTGGAGCCTGAACGCACAAAGGCGCTACCGACATGGCCTACAGCAAACTACCGACCGGCCAGCGCCGGCATTGCACATACAAAAAGGAGAATCCAGCTGTACGAAGCCATGAGCCCCAGCAGTCTTAATACTGTAAGAAGAAGAAAACGTGCTTGCCTCCCCAGCCAAAACTGCCAGACAGCGAAAATAATCTGCCCTCTGTTCGGTTCTGCATCTATCTCCAGACCGAGATTTAACAGGCCGAGATATAACAGCCCCTTTTGAGATTATCTGGAATCCCAGAGCTTGTAAATGTAAAACAAGTGTATGTGTTTGTAACATTGCTTGTTCTATGCAGTCTTAAGCCAGGAACAGTTTGTCCAAATAGGTGAACGATATTATGCTCTGTTGGTGTTGCCCCCCTGGCCTGATGAGTGTTAGGGGGGGGTGAGTGTGATTTTATATCCTGTATGTATAAACAACGAGACAAAAACTTTAGCTTCTGTTCAGCTCAACTGCAGTATTTATTCTGCTTCCACAAAGGAAAAAAAATAATGTTTGACTCCTTGAGGTAATAAACAAAATGCTTGGAGCCTCAGGTATTTCACAGTATCACCATATCTTCAGAAAATACCAAAATATATTTGGAATAATAATAACGGAAGCACAGTAAAATAAAACATATTAATGTCCATACTTTTCATTGTGCTTCGATTGACATGAATTGTATATTGACCAGTTGAACAACAACATTTTTTACTTGTTCTTATTTGTTCTTGTAATAAACATTAGTTCAGTCATATAACACAAATTACTAAATTTGCATCACTTTTAAAGTCAACTACTCTGTTTAAACACAGGAAAAACGTTTAACATTATGTGTTATACACACACATAATATTAGCACTAAATGCATTTTCAGATCAGTTAACACAAAAACGAGACCATTCGCGTTTCTATTGTTTACTTGGTTACTCGTAGCAACAGGTTCGCTAGCTTAGTATGGCAGTGTTAGCTGAACATCAATATTTCACACATTACGGCAAACTACTCAACTCTAAACATTGCACGTACTCACTACAGATTCACAACACTCTTATCTCTTATACTGAGATACATACATACCATTTTGAGGAACATTAACCCACCTGTATGTATAAACAACGAGACAAAAACTTTAGCTTCTGTTCATCTCAACTGCAGTATTTATTCTGCAGCGCTTGTCTCATAATGGTTTTAAGTTCCTCCCGGCGCTTAGCGCCATCTAGTGACCTCTATAAGTATCACCCCACCATAGTAACAAGTACAATACAATGAAATTGGTCTTTTCGTAACCATTTAGAACACATTTTCATAAAAAAAATATATGGGTGTCTATTTTTCCACATTGTTTATTTTTGCGTTAAATGTTAGTAATATAAACTGTATTAACTCAATTACCTTTTTTATCTCTTATGCCTAACTTTGAACACTTTTTTTAACCCTTTACACTCTCCCCTGTTTTTTTTTTTTAAATGTCTCCTGACATTTGACTGTATGTCTTAAGATGTACGTGAGTCTGTGATATGTCAGTATGCATGGGTGAAGCAGTTGTAATAGTAAGGGTGTGGATATGTGAAGTACGGAAGAGGGACAGTATCGAGATTACTTTGGAGAGGGTAGCTCGGCAGTAATGAGTTTACCCCTGCATTCTGCTGCTGATAAGATGGCTGTCCCAGTGTACCATAGGTGAACAGTTTCTTTGGCTTGGCTGTCCTTTGGGATCTTCTGACTGCCTCCACCTCCAATTGGTGTTCATCCTCCCCCACTGCCATGTCCACTTGCGACCTGTCCTGTTGCTCTTCCTCCACTTGATGTTCATCCTCCACTCTGAAATCCTCAAGAGCTCTGTCCTGTGTGTGTGATGTGTTCTGAACATGATCCTGGGTGTCTATGCCCTCTCTGACAGTAGAGTGAAACTCGCAAGCTTCAGCCCTTAGCTTTTGATCAGTCTGAGGATGATGCACTGCTTGATGATGCTCTGCCTGTTGGGATCTCACTAACCTGTAGCATGGAATCTGCTGGTAAGTGTATTCCTCATCAGAGCTGTCTGTGTTTTCTTCATGAGTATCTGCAATGGTTTGTTTCTGGTTTTTTAACTTTGTTTTTCCTTTTGAACACGGTGCAGGAAGTGTTTCCTCCAGTGGCAGTTCGTTCACCGGCAAAAGTAAGTTCCTGTGTAACACACGGAGGGTTTTGGGTCCCTTCTCAGGTTGGACCTTATAAACTGGTCCATTACCAACTCTCTCCACAACACGGTGTACTGTCTGCTCCCAATAAGCCCGCAATTTTCCCGGCCCGCCTCTCTCTGACAGGTTTTTTACCAGCACTCGGTCGCCTGGCTGAAGAACAACACCCCTGACTGCTCTGTCATACTGACTCTTGCCTTTGGCTGAAGATTTTGCACTGTTGTTTGCAGCAATTTCATATGCAGAACGCATCCTCTTTGCCCACTTCTGTGCATATGTCTGTCGATCGGATGACTCAGGCTCTGTCTTTGGTGGGAACAGTAAGTCAACAGGTAAGCGTGGAGGTCGACCATATAAGAGGAAGAAAGGGGAAAATCCGGTGGCCTCATGTCTTGTGCAGTTGTAGGCGTGCACGACATGTGGCAGGTGATCTTTCCACTGACTCTTTTTTTCCTCTTCCAGGGTACGCATCATCTGCAGAAGCGTGCGGTTCAATCTCTCCACGGGATTACCTTGTGGGTGGTACGGTGTGGTTCGTGAATGACCAATACCAGCCAGCTGCTGTAACCTGTTGAACAAACTGTTCTCAAACTCCTTCCCCTGATCATGATGGAGCTTCTCAGGATAACCATAGC
Organism: Chrosomus eos; assembly: GCA_036326025.1. Classification (NCBI taxonomy): domain Eukaryota; kingdom Metazoa; phylum Chordata; class Actinopteri; order Cypriniformes; family Leuciscidae; genus Chrosomus; species Chrosomus eos. Next base: position 10,305,861 of record CM070840.1, read on the forward strand.
GAGGGATGAAGTCTTGAAATATCTTATCGGCTGCTGTTTTCCCTGATTTGTTCCTTGTTGGGTATGCTTGAGCAAAGCGTGTGAAGTGGTCAATGAGGACCAAGATGTACTCATAGCCTTGACTTTGCTCCAGGTGGAGATAGTCGATGCACACCAACTCAAATGGACTGCTTGTGGATATGTGTCCCATGGGCGCTCTCTGTGGCAAATTTGGGCGTTTCTGTTTAATGCAGCTGCATCTTTTGTTAACATAGTCCTCTATGTCCTGCTGCATATTTGGCCAATAAAACCTCTCGCGGGCGAGATGAGATACTTTCTCTGCGCCAACATGGCCCATGTCATTGTGCAGGGTCTTAAGCACCATGGGTTTCCACTTCTCAGGGAGAACAAGCTGCCTGTGTTGTTCAGTCCGTCTATAGAGAATCCCGTCATCCACTTCTAACTTATTCCATTCATACAGCAGTCTCCTTGTCTCTTTCCTCATTTTTCTTTTGTCCACTTTGTTGGGAATCCAGTTTTGAAATTTTAAGGAAACGACTTCTGAGATAGCAGATTCCTCTTGCTGTGCTGCCCGAATGTCTTCTGATGGAACACTGGAAATACTCGCCGATGGCACAACTTCTGCACTTCCACCTTCCAGCTGCAAGGCTGCAACCCAAGGTACGTCACTTTCTTGAAGTGCTTTGCTGCCTTGCCATATCGTAGACACAACCTCAGGTGACATGGTCTCCGTGTGGTCTTTCATGCCATCCTGAAGTTTCACAGGATACCTTGACAGTGTATCTGCATCTGCGTTCATCTTCCCTGGCCTGTACTTAATATCGAAGTGAAAGTCGGCCAGTTCACCAACCCATCTGTGTCCAACGGCATTTAGTCTGGCAGTGCTAAGGACATATGTCAAAGGGTTATTATCCGTGAAAACTGTAAATGTTGGAGCATAATACAAGTAATCACGAAACTTGTCACAAATGGCCCACTTAAGGGCCAAGAACTCAAGTTTACCGGAGTGAAGGTGGTAATTTCTCTCGGCAGGTGTAAGAGTTCTGGACCCATACCCAATGACCCGCAACTTGTTGTCCTGACGCTGGTATAGCACTGCTCCTAATCCTTCATTGGACGCATCAGTGTGCAGTATGAATGGAATGTTGAAGTTTGGGTAAGCTAAGATAGGTGGATTAGTTAACATGTCAACTAGCTTGGCTACTACATCCCTGTGCTGTGGCCTCCATGTGATCGGGGTTTTGGATGGGAGTTGTCCTTTCTCTGCTTTCTGAGTTCCGCCCTTACTTATATTAGTCAGATTTTTGGTGTGACTTTCGTCTGTTTCCGTGGGTTTTTTTAGCAGTTCAAAAAGTGGCTTAGCAAGTCGAGAGAAGTCTTGGATAAAGGAGCGGTAGTACCCCAGAAATCCCAACAGGGACTTGACATCTCCAACTGTGCGAGGCTCTTTTTCTTTGAGTGCAATCACTGCTGCCAAGTCCTGTGGATCAATTTTGACTCCTTCCCCAGACACCAATCGGCCAAGGTAACGCACCTCTCTTTTAACCCTCTGAGGTCTGAGCTGTTTTGGGGCTCTTTCGGTGTTTTGGTATGCCCTGACATTTGTGCTTATTTCAGCTACTTAAAACATACCATTTGCCAACATATAAATTTGCTGTATTCAGCACAAACTCTGCTACAATAATATGTGAGCAAAATTGATGTACTTGTTTGCATTTTATAGAAAAAAAATAATATGCGTGGTTAGTACGTTTTGGAAAAAAAAATGTCACTGCAATAAGGCCATTTAACACATAATGAATAGTTGTCCACAATACTTTTGAGTTACTATTCTTGTAGGCTAGAATTTTTACTTCAAAATGAAGTGAAAATCATTCTGACCACTCTTTCAGAAACATCAATATAACGATTTGAATTTCTTACATCAGTTTTTGGGTCAGCAGTGCTGTATGCGTGGGAGTGTTAATGCCCATGAATATTAATGTGATTTACACCTGGGAAGACTAAAGACACTCCCCCAATGGCTAATGGGCCATCAAGGTGCTTTGAGGCAGCCTGAACAAAGAATGATTCACTGGTGAACAAAAAGTTAAAAAGAACAGCATTTATTCAAAATAGAATTTACGTTCTTTCCTAAGAATGTAAAGACTTAAAGTCATTACTATCACTTAACACATCCTTTCAAAAAAACAAACATAAAAATACCAAACTTGTTTTTTTTATAAAAAAAAATATTTTTATTCAAAGAATACTAAAAAAAAACTACCGCAGGTTTAAAAAACTGTTTGAATAGACTCATGGGCGAATGCGAGTCTACAGAGCTCAGTTGCGGTCCAGTTTCCCGTGCAGGAAGAAATCGCAGTGTCTGTGGAACAATGTCAACATCGGTCTCTGTTTTCCATGACAGCGTGGACTGCATGTTGCTCGTCTGCTTGTTTGCCTTGGCTCTCTTCGGAACTGGTGCTTGGACATTGTCACATCTGTTATAAAAAAAGAAGAAAGAAAAAGTGTGAGCATGCTGATAAGACAATCAAAGAAACTGTATTATTATCATTATCAATCACTAATTACCATGGATTTAAAAAAGACATATTTGTAATTTCACACAAGAATGGGAACTTTTACATTATGACAATGTAAACACAATTAGGCTACATTTCATCTGTAAAATATTACGTCTATGCACTTACTCAGTATTATTCTCGATCGCACTGAGAACTGAACGACACCTGCGTGTCCCTCTGCGAGGTGCTGGAGAAGGAGAACGTGATGCAGCCAATTTCCTAAAAAACAAAACAAAATAACTGTTAGCATACATTATGTATACAACAGAGTTATTGAATATTCTGTACTGAATATGCATCTGTTACTGAATATTCTATATAGGTATTATTGTTTTTTTTGTATTATGTTTTGTTATTGAGTGTTAAAGCTGCCGTGACAATATAATTTCCTGCAAAGGATCAATAAAGTATCAACAACAACAACAACATCTGTTGATGGCCCATATAGAATGCATGCTGTTAACACAATCAAAGAAACTGTATTATTATTACGCTTATCAATCACTAATTACCATGGATTAATTTCACACAATAATAGGAACTTTTACATTATGACGATGTAAACGATATTACGTCTATGCACTTACTCAGTATTATTCTCGATCGCACTGAGAACTGAACGAGACCTGCGTGTCCCTCTGCGAGGTGCTGGAGAAGGAGAGCATGATGCCACATTCCTAAAAACAAAACAAAATAACTGTTAGCATACATTATGTATACAACAGAGTATCTGTTGATGGCCCATATAGAACGCACGCATTTATGATGTACACTCAATGAACGGATCGTTCGCGATCGACACATCGCTACATTTCAAACATTTACACCTGTATTCACAGTGCATAAGGCAGTAAGCATGATAATTAGTGTCATAGGCTAACTAAAACTGAACATTTGCGAGTATCTATGGCCCATATAGACAGCACGCATTTAGGGATAGGCTACACAATGAACGGATTGTTCGCGAACGAACGACACATCACTAACTTACATTTCAAACATTACACCTGTATTCACAAACAAGTATTTACGCATGATGAAGTGTCATAGGCTAAACAAAACTGAACATTTATATATAACATATTGTATTTAGACAGAATCTATCACGTTTTTACCAGAGTCTGAAATATCACATATAACCTAGCAGTTATTCCCCAAAAAATGCATTACACATAGGCTAAGGCAGTAGGCTATTTTAGCATGATAAGTCATGGCTAACCAAAACTGAACATTTATATAAAAATATATTGTATTTAGACAGTATCACGTATTTTACCGGAGTCTGAAATATATTTATCTCAATCACATAACCTAGAAGTTATTCTCGAACAAAATGCACTACACATAAGGCAGTAGGCTATTTAGCATGATAATCAGTGTCATAAACTAATCAAAACTGAGTGAAAAATATGTATGCTATATACAAATATGTTCAGAGAATATCACATTTAAAAAGTTTACACGAGCATACAATGTTAGGGATATTGTGAGGTATTTCCTATGTCAAAAGCTAGCCAAAACTAGGCAAAATATAAAATTCATTTGAGCTCTATATGATAAGAAAACGAATTATAACACTAAAAAACTTACTCCGAACTTCTATCCTCGGTTGGATCAATTCGTTCTTGAAAATGCAGCCTTTTCGTCGTCCGAATTGCAATCTTCCTCTGAAGAAAATGTGAATTCGTCATCACTGTCCAGAATCATCTGAAGGGCCTCTCTGTCGGAGTAGCGTGCTGCTGCCATCCTCCAAACGCGATGAACTAACAGTGAATGATCTGATGAAGAAGCTTCATGTTTTTGTGGCTGGATCGCGGGGCGTGCCGCGTGTGCGATGCATAGATCACCTATTTTACCATGTGAAAAGCGCTGGGGGCGTGGCGATCTGAGCTGATTAATGATAATGAGGGGAAAACGAAACAACTGTAACTCTCCTTGGTTTCAAACGGATTACATAAACTGGAAATATAATTTTTTTTAGTAGCTTACTTCATTTAAAAGAAGAGAATCTCAGCTTCATAAAGAGACATCTCTCGTATCTCTGTGACAAGTATTAACAGAGTTACAGTTATTTTTTCGGACGCGTTTCAGAATGGACTTCACTGACGGAGAGAAGGTAAAACGCGCATCATGTTTATTATTCTTTATTTGACGAAAAGCACAACACTTTGTTTTTATTGTGAGTACCCTAAAAAAAATAGAAACTAAACAGGATCTAATGATGTACAACACTTAAATGTAAGATAAAAATCAACAGAGTAATTTTAGTCTCTTTTGCACTGATAAGGAAAAAAGTGAGCTCATCACGCCCCCGTGACGGCCGACCTCAGAGGGTTAAACAACTCACACTTGGTTGACCTTAGTTTGATGCCGTTTTCTCTCATGCGACTGAGAACTTGTCTGAGGTGGTGTATGTGAGCCTCAAAGGACCTTGAGTAGCACAGCACATCGTCGAGATATGGAGCACAGCATTCATCTCGAATACCATCCAACACACCCTCCATACACCTCTGGAAAGCCGCAGGTGCGTTCGTCAAGCCAAATGGTATCCGTATCCATTCATACAAACCCCAGGGTGTACTGAAGGCTGTAAGGTGTCTGGATTCCTCGCTCACGAACCCTTGGTGGTACGCACTGCCTTGATCCAGGATGGAGAACCATGTGTTGCCCCCCAAACTGTCAAGCAGGTCTTGGATTCGTGGCAATGGATGACGATCTGGGACGGTCTTCTGGTTCAGGCCTCTGAAGTCAACACACAGCCGCAGACTCTGGTCCTTTTTCCGGACACAAACAACTGGAGATGAATATGAAGACACAGATTTGCGGATCCACCCTCTGTCTAGGAGATTCTGCACATACTCTTTCACCTCCTTGTATAAGGGCTTAGGTATGGAGTTATAGCACCTTTGAACAGGGTAGTTGTCCACCACATTGATTTTCAGCTGTAAGTCAGGTATACAACCGATGTCTCCTTCCTCTTTTACGAACACATCAGACTCCTCGAAAAGCATCTGGCGCACAATCTCCTGTTGTTGCTGATCAAGATGTTCTAATTTGACTGGAGGATGCCACTTTTCTTGTGTGCGAGACTCTACTGAGCTGTTCGTTCTGCTGCTGGCACCACTGCTTGGGCTAACCTGTGCAACACACATGTATGTATCACTTTTTGACTTTGCTGGTTGCTTAGCCGAGGAACACAGATTGACTGATTTGCTGTAAACAATTTCTTCTATACAGCCTAAGACTGTCCTTGGTGGCAGAAAAATGGCATGCTTGGTGGAGTTGCAGATGGAGATTTTCACAGCTTTGGAGGCACCACAGGGCACATCGACTAACGCAGGAAAGAGTTGAAGTCCCTCTGGTAAGACACTTTCTAAAGTGGGTTCAAACAGCATTGTTCCTCCCTGAGGCCAGGATCTGACACGACACTTCAGTTCACATATTTGGCCACTTGGAACTGTAAGACCTTTCCTCCCTACTCTAATGATGTCATTTGCAGGCTTTTTCTTATCTGAAGTATTACTAATCACAGAGACAATGGTTTCAGCTGTGTCTCGATGGAGATTTAATGCCTCTGCTAGCAAATCACTTAGACTGACTCTTCCTGGCTCTTCCAGACTCTCTAAAATGATTTCCTCTATTACATTGAACCCTAGCAACAGGCCCCTAACACAGCTCTGACTCACTAGCATGGGTACATTAATGGCTACTTGACCATGTCTTGCACTTTTGATTTCCACCAATATTTCAGCCCACCCCTCAAAAGGTACATCTGTGCCATTAGCAGCTGTGATTCTGAGTGGATTATCTGGTAGTAGGTCTGTGAGTGGCTGGATTCGGATGTCAGGTAAGTGTTTCTTTAACCAGGACTTTTCCAGTATCGTAACCTGAGCTCCACTATCTAGTAGCGCATCAATCTGCACACCGTTGAGAGTACAGGTTAGCAAGCACTTTCTGCCTATCAGTTTTGCTAATTGGGTTCCTTTTCTTACTCTGTGTTTCGATAGTGATGGACAATGAGTGGGAGTTATGGAGTCATGGTTGGTTACGGAAGCAGGGGACTCTGGCTCTTGTTTGGTCACTGGTGGTCCCTCCCCAGTGACCCCATCACATTTCCCGCAGGCTTAGGCTTTGACAGGCAGCCCACAGCTCTGTGCCCTTCCTGGCCACACCTGAAACAGTGGTTGCAGCTTGCAGTCCCTTGAGCTAAACATGACTTGCATTTTCCCCTTGTGGCAGACTTGGGTGGTTGCACCATACTTAACGGGTTGGCCTGTGACGGCACTGAAGTACTGGCTGTAGGGGTGAGAGCCTTCTCTATAGTTTTTGCTAAGGCTGAGACATGTGCTGTTAGTTCATGTATAGCTGTGCGGTTTGCCTGGACTTCGGCTTGAGTTTGAAGAACACTGGCTTGCACTTCAGCTGGAGGCTGGACTGCATGTTGTCTCTCCCGTTGTTGTGTGACATTGACTGTGACTGTTTTGGTTTTGTGTTTTCTGACCTAGGCGTGCCTGTCTCTCAACCTCTTCACTAACTGACTTTGTCATTATCTCTAAGATGAAATCATCAGTTACACTTGTATTTGTTAAGAGCGGTTTAAGGTCTCGCCTCACATGTGCATATTTCTCACTTATCCCCTGATACAGCGAGTGAAGGAATACCCCATGGACAAGTTTGTCGTCATATTGAAACTCTGAGCTACCTTGCTGAGAAGCAAACAATATTCTCTGTTTAAGCCCCATTAACCGGTACATGAACTGTTGTGGGCTTTCTCTGTCTTGTTGTTTGGTATTGCTAAGCTCCTGAAATAACTCCGCACTACTCTTGTCTCGTAAGTGTGCTCTGAGGAAACGCTTAACTCAGCTACAGTTAACCCATCTTTGGTCATCAGCATGTCTTTGAAAGTACCAGGCTTGATTATCTTTAGAACAGTACGAATTACTTCTGCCTCTGTGAAATTCTCAGATACCCCTTCATCAATCTGCCTACAGAGTGAGCTATAGCTAACATCAGAATCTGAGTCAGAAATCTGTCCACTGTATATCTTGAATTCTCTACGAGGCAGTAAAGCAGCAACATCCGTCAACTTTATCACATCAGTTACCTGGTTGGCTACAACTGGTAAATTTTCTGCCTTAACATTCACTGCTGAAGGTGCCGCTACAGATTCAGTCTCTGCCAATAACTCACGTTGCTCTTCCGCAGCCGCTGGCGGTTGTTGCAGTTCAATGATGAGATCGTTGAACACTAGCAGGCGGGTCATGCCTTGGTCCTCTTGACTTGCCAACTCGTCACCTCTCAAAAAGTCCATGATGAAGTCATAGAGTTCCACCTCGGTTGCATCATCCCCTGGTAGATCTTCATTCACCTCACCCTTGATGGAGGCTGCCAGCTTGTGGAGTACATCGATTTTGGCGGAGTTGATCAGCTGATGGAGCTGCCTCTGAATTCCCCTTCGCAGTTCTCGTAGAGCAGACATCTCTTCACCTCAGGAGTCGCTGGTGTAGCACATTGGTCCAGGAACTTGACGTCAGGTTCATTTACTGGTGATTAGCTGCCATCAGGAAAAGTCGCTAATCCCGGACGAGCCCCCAAAATTGTTGCCCCCCTGGCCTGATGAGTGTTAGGGGGGGTGAGTGTGATTTTATATCCTGTATGTATAAACAACGAGACAAAAACTTTAGCTTCTGTTCAGCTCAACTGCAGTATTTATTCTGCTTCCACAAAGGAAAAAAAATAATGTTTGACTCCTTGAGGTAATAAACAAAATGCTTGGAGCCTCAGGTATTTCACAGTATCACCATATCTTCAGAAAATACCAAAATATATTTGGAATAATAATAACGGAAGCACAGTAAAATAAAACATATTAATGTCCATACTTTTCATTGTGCTTCGATTGACATGAATTGTATATTGACCAGTTGAACAACAACATTTTTTACTTGTTCTTATTTGTTCTTGTAATAAACATTAGTTCAGTCATATAACACAAATTACTAAATTTGCATCACTTTTAAAGTCAACTACTCTGTTTAAACACAGGAAAAACGTTTAACATTATGTGTTATACACACACATAATATTAGCACTAAATGCATTTTCAGATCAGTTAACACAAAAACGAGACCATTCGCGTTTCTATTGTTTACTTGGTTACTCGTAGCAACAGGTTCGCTAGCTTAGTATGGCAGTGTTAGCTGAACATCAATATTTCACACATTACGGCAAACTACTCAACTCTAAACATTGCACGTACTCACTACAGATTCACAACACTCTTATCTCTTATACTGAGATACATACATACCATTTTGAGGAACATTAACCCACCTGTATGTATAAACAACGAGACAAAAACTTTAGCTTCTGTTCAGCTCAACTGCAGTATTTATTCTGCAGCGCTTGTCTCATAATGGTTTTAAGTTCCTCCCGGCGCTTAGCGCCATCTAGTGACCTCTATAAGTATCACCCCACCATAGTAACAAGTACAATACAATGAAATTGGTCTTTTCGTAACCATTTAGAACACATTTTCATAAAAAAAATTATATGGGTGTCTATTTTTCCACATTGTTTATTTTTGTGTTAAATGTTAGTAATATAAACTGTATTAACTCAATTACCTTTTTTATCTCTTATGCCTAACTTTGAACACTTTTTTTAACCCTTTACATTGGCACAGCAGGACAACCACCGCTTCTGCACATCTTGCACGGTGCTATAGGGGCCTAAAACTTGTAGGCAATCCCCTCGGCGGAGACCTCAGAAAATGTTCTGCGCTCCGGGTGGAATGTGGTAATATGCATCAGCAAATACACCAATGTAAGCCATACCTGAGGATGCAGAGGGCATAACAGGTGACATGCTGCAAGCATTTCTGAACTTGTAACACATTAAAGTGTGTTCATCTGCTGTAAGTCTAAGATAGGGTGCAAAACCCGGGTTTATTTATTTATTTATTTTTATTTATTTTTTGAGGAGAGAACACTGATTTCCCTTAGTAATGGGGAAGCCCTCTCGAACACCGAAGTTGCAGTTACTCCACCGAAACAGAGGGGGGCGCGAGAGAGACCGCAGCCGACAGCCCTACTGGAATCGTGCGAAGAAGCCAATGTGTTCGTGCGCGCGCGCCACCGCGGCTCGCGACAAACACTAGGATTCCCAGGCACCACCAGTCCACTAGACTCCTAGGGAATCCCACGTCCAATTGCAAACATCGCTGTAACGCTATACTGCATTTCACAACATTTTCCTTCTCTGTCGGCACACGGCCAGACTACGAGGTTAGCGATTCCAATGCATTATTATTGTTTTGACAAGCACATGAGGCTTTGTATGCTGAACACACATTTATTTTATTGACAACATAAAAATAAATGAACCCGCTATCTTGCAGGCTTATTTTTACCCAATCTGTATAGATCTACAGGCGAGTTCTCATCCACTGTTTCTCTGTATCAGGCCAGGTCACTCGAGCGACAGTTGCCGCTCTCGAATACAGATCAATGATCTCTCCTCGGGAGAGCCGTGATCTGCCCTGCTTAAAATATAACTTATACAGTATATATCGTCAGAGCTTTCCTCGCCCGAATCCAGTGAGACAGAATTCAGACTTAAGGCAGCCAGAGGAACCTAGTCGTGAACACTACACCGACACTCCTCGGCCAACTTTCCGTGGCCTCCAAAAACGGCGATCGCCGCATCTGGATTCGTATCCCGCCGAGCACGCGCCACACGCCGCTCGGTGCGCAACGATAGAGCTGCCGGTAGTGCATAGCACACATGCATTGGGGTTGGAGAGATTCCAAACACACCGGTGTGAGGTACATTATATCCTAATAAAAACCCACATGACTTGTGTTTAGATATGTCTCATGAAAAAGTGTATTAGCCATTTGTTAGTCGTGCTAAACTCGAGCTAAAGACTTTTCTTTTATGCCTTTTCCTTCAAAAATAGTAACCACCGTGGGTTTTCTTGTGAATGTGGCATGTTTGAACATTTTGTTTGAGAAAAACTTATTAGCCATTTGCCAGCAAAGCTGAACTTGTGCTAAAAGTTTTCTCATTCTGCCTTAGTTTCGACAAGAATCACCACCGTGGGCTTTTATTCTTGTGAAAATGTGGCGTGATGGTGTTCCAACAGCACGGTGAAGAGCTGAAGAACAAAGGGAATGACGCATACGACTGCATTTATATGCTGTGGGCAGGTAGCCCCGCCCACGTCGTCATGTGTCATTGGCCTTTCAGGCGTGAATAAAGGTGTCTTCAGCAGATGGCGCTAGAGCGCGATATCCCATAGTAATGTGTTGTACCGAGTTGACCGACTGAATGGGAACTCCTCGTTTAACTCCTTCTGACCAAACAAATAAAATGTTAACTAGTAGCCTGCCTAGTATGCAAACAAATTAAAAAACACTTGTGATTTGGTCATCCGAAAAGAGTGTAATTTAAAAGATAAAAAGAGTGTAAAGACTTTGATCGCTTATTTAAACATATTTTATCCATTTAATGAGTAGGACACCAAATGAACTGTTACATTACATACATCTCGTTCGTGAATGAAAGAACCAGTCTGTTTTGAGTCTGAACGAGAGAGAGATCTCCCGTTCGTGAACGAATTGAACGAACTGGTTGCTATAACCCTGTTCGTGTAACAGTTACCAGGTCGGTCATTCTGTCAATCTAGTTCATCAATCAGCAGAAAGTGAATGCAAAGCGCGGGTATACGTACTGTGCACGCGCAATTCATATCTTACTGTACATACAGAACATAACTCCTCGTTTAACTCCTTCTGACCAAACAAATAAAATGTTAACCATTTTTAATAAAGTCAAATCAGTTTTTATTTTGTAACAAGTAAATACGTTAGTTGAACAACACATTTTGCCGCACCTGCTGCTGACGTATTTGTGTAATATGAAAAAAAAAACAACTGAACGAATCAGTGAACGAATCTGAACGAATCATTTTGGTGAACGAACTAAAAATGAACGAGTCTCTGAAAAGAATCAAAATTTCCACCAACTGATACCATAAACCAGGTAATTGACAATGCCACGGTGTGTGAAAGGTGGTAGTGCTTTCGTCCATTCTGTAGCTGCAGGTCGTACGGCTCCATGTTGTTGATGTCAAGCAGTTTCTCTAAATAAAGCTGTCTGGCGTTGTTATTTAGTCTCTCCTGATAGAGCCCCTTTCCTTTCGCTTCCTCTTTCTCCATTTATTCCAAAGAAACTGCGCTGTATCGCAAAAAAGCTAACAAATATCAAGCTGCTCTCTCTCTCTGCCGCTATATCTCTTGGTCTCACTGTCGAAGTAACAATGGCAACGGATAACGTATCCTGCCAAGATAGCAGCGCCTTCCCGAAATGCAACGAAGAGGGAAATGCATGATGTCACATTCACATTCTCTATTATGTCGCCTCTTTTTTTCTGACAAAAATAAAGAGAGAAATTTTTTTTGTAAAGTTTTTATTTTTTTAACTTCATTTTAACGTCACTTTTTAGCTTTTTTTTTGTCAACGATAATGCAAGTTGATATAGACACAGTTAAATTGCATTTCCCTGAGAAGCTTTGCATTCTATTTTTGCATTTTCTCAAAAGAGTTAGCTTTCCGCCGAGATGGTTTGTGTTCACTTGAGATACATTTGTGATCCCTCAAAGTTTTGCGTTCCCTCCCGAAAAGCCTTCTGGAAGGTTATGTAACGACCGGCAGAGCTTTCCAGTCGTGTCTTGAGCACCTCGTGTCTAAGGCCGCATTTGCATTACATTGTTCAAGTGACGCAATTCCGATTTTTCCCTCCCATGTGGCATAAAACATTTATGACCCACGAATGTGTAAGCAGAAAAAAAGCTCATGGATCCGACATTATCAGATCAGTTTCAGGCCTCATCATGCATGTGGAAATAAATCTATGAATCAAATACTTGCATTCACCTCTGCCATGTAAGTGGACATATCAGATATTCCCATGTCAATGCAAGTTGAGCGGCATTGAAAAATAGATGGTGGCGAATGACATCAACTCAGGTGGACAACAACCATGATCACATGACTCTTTTCAATGGTGCAATGGAGGACGAAGGCTTAAACCAAGGTTTTGCTGACCTTGGATGCTGTGGAAAGCAAAAGCTTGTATAATCATTTAATCTGCGTTCATTACAAATTGCGTCGTTTTTACTCCCATATCGGCATTAGCTTTTCTGGGTCAGTCATGACTGATCAATAAGTTATGACAATTTTATACATTGCTTTAACTAATTTAAGCAATTTTCAACCTTTTTTATGTTATACAATATTCAACTAATTTAAGTTAGTTTAATGTAATTTAAGTTGTAAGGACTTAAACATTCAAGTTGATTGAACTTAAAAATGAAGGCAGCAATTTTTTATTTTTTATTATAGTGTATTGGATATGGGTCACTGTTAAAAGAAGCTGGTCATAAAAAAAATCAGATATAGTGAACAAATCAGAATTGGGCAGTGTAAAAGCCCCAAGTCTCTCTGTCTACATGTCTGAGATGGTCTCAAAATGTCCTTGAACAGAGATAGATGGCTCTGTGTTCTCTGGACTCAAGCTCGTATGAGTGTGATCTTTCATGTAGTTACACAGCAGACATTCATCATACCAGCGATATATCCTGGGCGCCCTGTCACCAAATATGCAGTTTTGATGTAAAGTGGGGAAAAAATCAATAGACGCAGATGTTAGAGTAGCTTTTATATTGTGATTAAATACAGTGCGCATTACACACTAAACAAGGGTTAAAAGCTCTCCTGTCCACGAACCTGCGATTGAGGTCATGTATTTGGGAGCATTCACTGTCTTTTTTTCTGTCAGTGTTCAGACTCTGTGGCTCCAACCAAAGGGGCTCTCAGTCTCCATGGAAGAGGGAGCAATCTTATATATTTCCTATTTATGAATCTATTTTGGAATAGGAATGAACATATACGTAAGGACTGAACAAGCAAGGTTCCACATTGCAAAATATCATTTTCTTATCATTTTCCCTTGCCTATCTTATCATTTTCCCTTGCAAATTTGTGTTTCACCAATGTACTTTCTGATTTTATTCCCGTTCAAGTCCAACTTGTCTATGTAAAAATCACAGAGCAAATTACCTATTGTTTTTTCTGCTAACTCAAGAGTCCTATGAGAAATGTCGGACTGTGATTGCGGAGTGCAATTTCTCCACAATGCGTCTCGTCATTTATTTGACCTTCATCGAACACCGTAATAAAGCTACATTTTCCATTCTGCTGTACCTTCATTCTGGATTGTAGTCCTTTTTGCCAGCATTCTGGGTAAAGAACTACCGGCTTCTGTTGGACAATAATAAAATACAATTTATTAATAAGGATCAGAGACTGATCAGAACAGCCACAGAAGCAAGTATTGCTCACTTAAAGATCATTCATAAACACTATTAATTGTATTTTAATAACACTGTTACATACAGTATAATCTTTAGCATAAATCATACTGCACTTTTTTTGTTCTGTATTTGATGTTTTTTTAATTCACTTGTATTTTTGTTAGTGGTTTATTTAGATGCTTTATGAATTTAGATCAAATAGTAAATCATTTTAATATGAGGCTTGTTTAAAAGTAGTTAAATCTAAAAATAACCCTCACGTCATTCCAAACCTATGTAACTTTTACGATTTACGATATCTTGAATAATTATTTTTTTGTCCATACAACTAAAGTCAATGTGGTCCAAGTACATTTATTGTGTTTTAAGCACATTGGAAAACAAGACAACAATCCTTTTTTTTCTGCATTGCAATAACATAATAAAAAGCATTCATCACAAAGAGATACCAATAATCAGTTGTACCCCTGATGGGGGTTCTAGTTTTGTTGATTAATATCGAATTTGATTAATGTGAGCGTCTAAAAATGGCACTGAGAAAGAGCACCATAGAGAGGGAGAGAGAAATCCTTAAAATTCTAAAGCAGTTTGATTCAGATCTCTCTCCCAGCCTCTCCGTCTCCTATCGGTGCTCAGACGAACTTATTATCTGCTCAGCATGTGAGAAGCTTCAGGTCTCCCGTTGATCTGCTTTGCCCTGAGGCAGTTATAATGATGAAGTCTGTATCAGCCATGTCACAGGAACACTGATTCCATATGTAAGTGAACTAAGCAATGACTGTGTTCCAGCCAACCATCAAAGTCCTGTCCATATCTATCAGCACGCCTGGACCGTTACTGTATTTTCAGATGCTTTCAGATAAAACAACAGCTCTTTAATTGTGTGTTTGTTTCATATAGACCATGCCAATAGTGATGTCTAAAACCAGTTCAAATGTTGGATCAAGTAAAAAGACATTAAGCGGACACATATCTATATACAAGCCTTGTTAGCACTATTTTATGCCCTTTAAATTCAGTCTCTCTCACCTCTGGGAAAGAGCATGTTAATTGTTTTCCGTCTGGCACATTAATCATGATGTGACGATAATTGCCTGTTTTTATCTATCACTGACATATGACTACTCAACTCATTCTTCACAAAGATGGGTTGAGAATATAATGCCTTTATGTTAACAACAACGTGTTAGCCATTTTATTATCAGTTATTTGTTATTAGATAAACAAGGAAGAAGGTTCTTTTCAAATGATTCTTGGAATTACATTAGATCATCAATCCTTATTCCACTCAGCAATTAACTAGGCAGTTTAAAGGGATAGTTCAGCGCAAAATTTAAATTCTGTCATTAATTACTCAACCTCATGTCGTTCCAAACCCGTAAGACTTTCATTTCTCTTCAGAACACAAATGAAGATCTTTTTAATGAAATCTGAGAGGTTTCTGTCCCTCCATTGACAGCTACACAACACAACTACCACTTTGACAATTCAAAAAAATCATAAAGAGATTGTAAAACTAATTCATATGAATTGAGCGGTTCAATCCAAATTTCCCGAAGAGAGATGATCGCTTTATATGATGAACAGATTGAATTTAGGCTTTTATAGATTTTAAAAAACGAACGAAAGTCTTACTGGTTTGAAATGACACGAGGGTGAGTTATTAATTTTCGTTTTTGGGTGAACTATCCCTTTAAGGCTTATGCATGCAGAATACTTTAAACTGAATATGAGCAACATGATGTGATGTCATGCTCTAGGACTAGTAAGTTACCTAATAAGTTACCATTAACAAATAATAAGAAATGTTCAAATGTACTATTTTATATACTTTCAAGAAAAAGATGATTTTTGTATCAAACAAAAAGATCTATCTGTGATTTTTAAATCATGTGTTCATCAAACCACTTTTTGCTGAATGAATTTGCAGTTCTTTAAACATCAAACATAAACTCTGCAACCTATTGTAATACCCACATTTAAAAACGGATGATGTTTCTTATTAATCGTTATATAACAAAACTTGTGCTGTCTCTTTCAAATACTGTAAATACCATATTGGTCTGATTTTTGGTTATCTAATGCAAAGGGATTCAAACATTTTTAAGTATGGATTAAGTACTTTTTGGATCAAATACTTTTTGAGGCCATTGTAGATCAGCTTAAACGCACACAAATGTTGAAATCTAATGATCACCCTGTAATAATTTGTTCCCAGCGCATCTGGCCTTATTATTCCAGATGTCTATACAGTCAACTGCATATCGTGGCAGGCAGGAAATCTTTGCCCATTACATCTGGGTGCTACCCCGCCCCACGCTTTAATTTTGTCGGAGTCGAGGGAGATTAGGGGTCTTCTGTGCTCGCTGTCATTGAGAGTGTGGCTTGGCAGGTGAGTCAGAAAAGCATGCTGATAAGGGCACCTGCTCTCTGCAGATTTCCCAGGAGAAGGAAGACGGCGAGGTGGCCGGGGCAAGGTGCTACGCAGGGAAACACGGGTCGGTCAGAGCACACCAGGCACAGCTGAAGCCCTCCATTTACTGATAGACAACTTACACGCTGGGAGACCACAAAGCCGTGTTGGCAGAATCAAAGGGTTTACGGGGTCATAACATAATTGGATTCAATAACCTGGTTAAAAAAACATGCACGCATGCACAGACTAATGAATTAAAAGTTATACATTCATATCATTACAAATTATACATTCAATATATTACATATCTATCTATACAGCATGTACACTCTTAAAGGATAATTCCGGTATTTAGCACTTTGAGTCTATTTTCTAGTTTGTTTTGGATGAACTAGAGTGGTGGGCACAGAAATTTTGACGATGGTCCTGTCTCGACTTTTTGACTATTTTAGAATCGCCTCTGACCGCTTCAGAGTGGCTGTCTATGGGCATGCACAAACATGTCCTTAAAACAACCCTTAACGTTCGTTTTCAAAACTGTGCAACTCACAGAGTGGATAGTGGTGTTCGTTGATGATTAAAAACAAATAGATCGACACAATGTATGATTTCAATCAGTGTTATTTGTCATAGTGGAACTATTTTTTCAGATACCTCACAACCGCGTATAAACTTCCGCTCGATATTTGAGTCTGAAGCGTTAGCACACTCCCGACCACTTGATGGCGACAACCACTTGGACGCTGTAGAACACGTCTGAGAGACGGAGAACCGAGCGAAAAGACTACAACCAAATGTAAACAGACCCCTTTTCCGTTTCCGGTAGCGCAGTAATATCAACGAGCAATGAGTCCTTCAACAGACATCAATGCGATTTTACAAAATGCCAAATAAAACATGACAGAAACTGTATTTCACTACGCTACTTGTTTTGGAAATCAACGAACACCACTAACCACTCTGTGAGTTGCGAAAACGAACGTTAAGGGTTGTTTTAAGGACATGTTTGTGCATGCCCATAGACCAGAGTATGTGAGCGGAGTGGAGCGGCAACAATGTTCTCTCCGCGCTCCAAGCATTTTATAATCACTCCGCTCCAGCTCCGCTCCGGGTTCACCATTTAACGCTCCCCGCTCCACTCCTCGCTCACTGATATCAGAAACACGCTCCGTCTTCGCTCCCCGAGGAAATTGCGAATAAAGTATTTAAGTGCTTTGAAATCTCACAAAATCTCTCCTCATTATAATATATAGGCATATTAAATATATATTTTTAAAAAATCATTAGGAGAATAGTTTCAATGTGGTTTATTGGATAGTGTGCAAACTTTTCCTGTACGACATGCTATGCTTATTACATTATCAGCATTAGGCCTATAAGTTAAATATCATTGCTGCTTTTTGCAGAGCATATTTTGTTTGGAAAGAAAAAATAACGTTTTCATCAGTTATTTTATCTACGGGTCACTACATTTCTTACAGATTTCTGCTCGTTCGAAATCAAACCGAGCACTGTAAGATTACATTTGTTTGAATGCAATGCATTGAGACTCAATCGTGAGAAAGCGATTGCGTGTGTGAAACTGTGAATAAGTGTTACCTGTTTAAAATGTCCTTCATCCGATCCAGCTCGATCACATGAAAGTGCGTATCTAGCAGTAGCACACATTTTATGTCTCGTACCATTTATAGCCTACACCAAAAACTTGTTTTTGCTTGCATAGCCTATGATAAGCAGTTTTCGCGTGCATATGATACGCACTTTATGGCGTTCACGCACTTCACACACCTTTAACCAGGGTTTAGTGCATTTCATTTGCACGCAAAAACTATTTTTTGCTGTATAAATGGCACAAGAAATAAAATGTGTGCTATAGATACGCACTTTCATGAGAATGTGTTGCGCCGCCCGATCATATTCAGTATAACTAAAACCTCCCGCAGCCACTCATGTCCATCGGCGTCATCATATCCTTCACATTTTTTTCTGATTTGAGTGATCCATCTGTATCATGCTAGAGTAATGTGTTTAACGTGTGGATCCTTACTAAAAATGCAGTTCTATAATGAGCCGTTGGCATGAATTGTACTCGTGATGGAGCGGCAGTGAGCGCTCTCGGAGCGAGTGAAAACCACGACGCTCCGACTTTTAAAAAATCCGCTCCGCGCTCCATTCAAAATCACACCGCTCCACTCCTCGCTCCGCTCCCACTCCGCTCCGCTCACATACTCTGCCATAGACAGCCACTCTGAAGCGGTCAGAGGCGATTCTAAAAGAGTCAAAAAGTCGAGACAGGACCCATCGTCAAAATTTCTGTGTCCACCACTCTAGTTCATCCAAAACAAACTAGAAAATAGACTCAAAGTGCTAAATACCAGAATTATCCTTTTTTCTTAGAATTAAGAACTTTTTATAAAAGTTATAAAATATAATCATAAAATCTACAGAACCCTTTTCCGCTATACCTTTTTATGGAATGAAAAGGTTATGTGGATGTTAACGGTTCTTGGAACCATATGCTTATAAATAACCTGTATATCCGTAGTAAACACCACTGACTGTTTTGTGTCACAAAATAATAAAAATTTCCCAGTTCTCAACTTCCAACGCAGTCTCATGAAAGTGCGTATCAATACCACGAATGTTATTTCTCGTGGCATTTATACGCCAAAAATGGTTTTGGCGTGCATATGCTACACACTGAAAATCCCTTGGGTAGGATTAGGGGGAGGGGGGGATGGGGGTGCGTGCGTATTACACGCCATAAAGTGCGTATCATATGCACGCGAAAACTGCGTATCATATACACGCCAAAACTGATTTGGGCGTATAAATGCCACAAGAAATAACATTCGTGGTATTCATACGCACTTTCATGAGATCGGGCTCCAACTTCAGATTCAACATTCTGGACAGCTTTTTATTAAATTCAGTTTAACTATTTGGAGAACAATACATCTGAGTTCGTTTTATAAAGCAGACCCTTGGGTGTTCAAACCTTCAGAGCTCATGTACCATCAAGCCTCCTGTTTACTCTCCATCAAAAGAGCTTGAAACCATTTCCATAAAACATGGGAGCGCCAGTTGCCCGGGAGCATAAATATATTCCCTTTCATTGCAAGGAGCTAGTCAGTACTCGGGCATCATGTGACAGTGGGTCTGAAGCTTCTGTGACGGGGTCCAACAGCTTCTCAAAGACAGAAGTATGGGAGTTCGTCTGCTTTGATGGCATCTCTAGAATATTCCTTATGGCTGTTGTGCCCCAGCAGGAGTCTAACTGACCCTATCGGGAATTAAACATCTTAAGGCTGAGAATATTGAGATTAGATTTGTGTTTTGTGTCATGAATTACATTTCCAAGCTTCCCCATGGGAAATAGTCATATTATTAATACAGCTTTCTTGATAATATAATTCATATTACTCATTTTTCTGAACCTTACCCCTATAAAAAAAAAGCTTAAATATTACATCATTTTAAAACATGTTCTCTGATCACCCATTGAATGGCCACTTGTTTTTAAACTGAATGCCTGCATGAACCTATCTTCTGTTTTCCCCGTTTAACCATCTGAGGGGTTTATCTCAAGAAGTTCTCAACAATCAAAAGGCATTCCTTATTTAGTCTGTGCATATGTACATAATACAATAATATCTGCTGAAACAGCCAATATACACAAGAGTGATTCCACTTCCAGCATCTAATCCACACATTAATGACCTGCAGCTTGGAACACTCTTAGGGACACAAATGATACCATTTTCCATTATCTTGCAAATACAGTCACGTCCTTGCATTAGCGTCGTCATGCATGCATTAGCATGTGTTTTGGTTCCACTTGGTCAATTTAGACAAGCAACATCTGACCAACTATAAGTTCATTTTCATTTTCTCTCCCAGTATGTGACTTCTTTGCCCTAAAGCACAAATGAATCAGGCACGAAACACATCATCCACTTCAGATCAGAGGAAAAGCCTGGACTCTCCAGATACAATTAACCTCAGAGACCATGCAGGCTTGATTAGATTAACTTCAGCGGGTCGAGTTAAGGAACATAGTCAACTGGGTCGCAGGCATGATGATTGGAACCCCCCCCCCCCCCCCCCCCCCCCCAGCTTCTTCTCAGATGTTTAACATACAAATTAGACAATCATTGGAAATAATAACAAACAGATCAGACAATTGTTGAAATATATCAAAATTTAATGTTATACAATCGATGTGGATAGCATGGTTCAGATAATTTGGTCAAAAAGAATGAAAAATATTATACTTTGATTCAATTTTGAGCACACTTTCAGGCATTGTTGAAATCTCTTCTGAAACTCTACAGCAGAAAGTGAGATCTAATATGAGAAATCTAAGCAGTTGACTTCAGCAAAAGTCTCCATTGCTCTCTTTTAATTGGTGTTTAGTCCTGCTCATGAAGCTTCAACGTCCTGCAGAATTTAGCCCCAACCCAATTAACTGGACGTTTCTAATCATGAAGACCTGCTATGACCGAAATCCTCCCTCATTCACCATTCCATACTCATAAGTATGGGGCGAGAAACAGCCCTTGATTAGCTGGATCAAGTGTGTTTAATTAGGGTTGGGGCTAAATATTGCAGGACAGAGACCCTCCAAGAGCAGGACTGGAGGCCCCTGGTCTAAGAGGAACAATTGACATACAGTATTATTACCAATTATTTCATTTGTGACTTTTCTATATTTCATAGACATAAATTTGCTTAAGCAATTAACATGTCTAGTCCCAATATACAGTATCCAGTGTATTTATTTCGGCACCAATATTAGATATTCATTGATATATAACTGCATGCTTTTTTCTCCCAATTTAGATAACTTTGTCAAAATCTTAACACTTACATTAACAATTTATCACCACCAAACATTAATGTTTAGCAAATCTCAAAGTAAGTGTCTATTTTCTAAATTCACTTATAATGATTTCTGGTTTTGGTCTTTAATTGTGCATTTACATTTAGATTGAATTTTTTTGTCATCTAACACTCCCTTAAAAACATTAATAATACAATAAAACAACAAATGTTATGTTTAGCAAATATACAAATATAAGCTAATGCGTTATTTTAATGGTCCACTTTAGGCCTTTGTAACTTTGCAACTACGTTAACTAACTCTCATTGGAGTATTAGTAAACCGTCTGCTTAATATCTGCCAACACTTTTTTTTTTTTGATGCTACACCAAAGACATTCTACTGACTATAAATAACTTTGCAACTACATGTCAGCTTATTCTATACTAACCTGAACCCTAAAACAGTCAGTCTGTCTACTAATATTCCTGTCAAGTTACTTATAGTTAGTAGAACGTCTAAAGTAGACCATCAAAATAAAGTGTAACTAAAAGGTTATCCATTTTTTAAATTCACTTCAAATGATTGATTTTAGTTTTCAGTGTATTTTAAAATAACATGAAAATAATTATTGTCTTTGGCCAGAATAATAATATTGACGCATGCCTAGTCCCAATTTGCACAGTGTGGATTTCAACAGATTATATAACAAACGTGTCAAATGCACATCAGTATTCCGACAACAAAGATCTCAAGGTCAAATGCTTGCAAATTCATTCCCAATAGGGAGAGGGAGAATGTTTGCTGTGGTTGGAGGGAAGCAAGCGGTGACATATTGCTGGCTCTGAGCGCATCTTCTCCCTTCCCTTCTTTTCATGCCATATATCAGCCGTAGCCAGAGTCGCTGTGACAGTAGGCTGTCAGAGCTTTGGCGATGAACTCATCTTCAGTATGTGAGGTTATGATCACTCTGCCATGTTACAGCTGGAGGAGATTGTCACACTCTGTCACACAAGGTCTTCTTCTACAGCTTTAGAACCATGGTACAGTTGTAACACGACAATACAAACTGAATCAATCCGTTGTGGTGTCTGGGGGGTGGGAAATGAATCACATTGTTAGTTTCAAAGCATATAAAGCCAGATTGGTATCTGACAAGTGTACTGTATACTGGAAAATATAAACAACATTTCAGACTATGTGTAAATTATTTTGAATGATGCCCCATAGAGATGGAATTACCGTGAGTCATCAAAAGTGTTCAATTTAGAGGGACTTACACAGTCACAGCTTATCACCTTTGTGGATGAAATTGTACCAGTTATTTTTTCCACCTTTTAGACACCGATTCCCCAAACCCCCGAGGGCCAACCGAGACGGTAATTACAGATGTAGAAAAACGAGAGCGCAAGATAAGACAGATTTCTTTACAAAAAGAAATATGAGAGCAGTCCTTGAGTGCCTCAAAAAATATCTACTGATGGAACACGAAAATGATGTTAAAAATTCATTTATAGTGCATATTAGAAAGGACTGTGTGCGATCTCTAAATACCCTAGTTATGTTCTTAATTCATGATCCTGGTCTTACTTTGAACAATTTATCAGTGAATGTTATTACAAAGAAAAAAAAAGAACAAAATAACTAACATGCTCTGCCTCTGAAACGACTTTCCTTTTTGACTGACATCATCAAGTCTTCTCTTTTTTTTAGCCTCTCTAACCACCTGTCATATATATTGCTTTTTTTCTGTCCTAACAATGGATAAAGTGACAATCCCAAAGTAAAATGGATTGCAAACGTTTTTATGTGGATTTCACAGCTGTGTGGATTAAATGAAATGCATGTTGCCCTTTTTGACTTTTTTTTTTTGTAAGCGGCCAAGTGGCATATGGCCCTTGTGTGCTGAACTGGAAAGATGACAGTCATGCTGTCTCTTCTCTCTCTCTCTCTCTCTCTCTCTCTCTCTCTCTCTCTCTCTCTCTCTCCTCTCTCTCTCTCTCTCTCTCTCTCTCTCTCTCTCTCCTCTCTCTCTCTCTCTCTCTCTCTCTCTCTCTCTCTCTCTCTCTCTCTCTCTCTCTGTGTGTGTGTGTGTGTGTGTGTTGTGCTTGTTTTTGTGATATATGAGGACACAAATGTGTATAATGACATGGGTATTACACTGGTATTACAACTTACACGTGAAATATGAGGACATTGCATGCGTCCTCATATTTCAAACAGCTTAAAAATCATAAAAAACAATGTTTTTTTTAAAAATGTTAAAGGGCACCTATTATGGCATTTAAAATGTTCCTAATATTGTTCTGGGAGTCCCCAACAACAGTTTTACAAGCATGCAATGACAAAAAACACTTTTGTTGTCTTATAATATGCATTTATTTTTACCTGATTTGCTCACCGACTCCCATATGAATCGTTTAGCGAGTCATTTTTCCAAACCCCGCCTTTGCGTGACGCTAATCTGTGGTGATATGTTAGACACCCAGCCGACGGGGTGTCATTGGTTGTTGCGCTAGATCTTACCCAGATACAACAGTGCTATTTTCTGATTGGCTAACAACACCAGACGAACAACACCCGAGGAGACCAGGGTTGCCAGGTCTGCACAACAAAACCAGCCCAATTGCTCATCAAACTAACCCAATCACGGCCAAAAATATTCAAATAGCGTTCCCGGGTGTTTCCTCAATAACGATCATGTTCCAGTGGATAAAACAATCGCGTCAACCAGCGTGCACTAAACAAACAACCCGCGGAAACAGTGCAGGCATACGGACCTGGCAACACTGGAGGAGACGCGCTTGAATCCTGCCGGTTCCACAGTGAGTGAGTTTTGGGCACTGCGGCATATTAAATATATTACAAATAGTTTTTCAGCGTGAGAAATACAATTTGTGGCCGGAGAGCGTGACAAAAGACCGAAATGAGTGACTGTCACGCTCAATGCGTGATGCGTGACACTCGAGAGCCCTGTGACAACTCCATCAACAACGACAAACACTTCACATATTTCAATACAATTGACATTGAAGACCTAAGTTAGCTGCTAGAAGCTGCGCTGTGCCTGTGCGTACACAACACACAAAATAATTATAGAACATGATACAAACATAAAAGCAACAGCCTACTTACAGATTGTGATTCGGAGAAGGAAGCTGATCCAAATAAACTCGGTACTGAACCTCCCTCCTTCAGTATCAGCCGGCTCGCAAATTCATACTTTATAGCATTTAGGTTTGTGAAGCAATCATCTTCAAAATGACGCGAACACAGAACAAGTTCGGGCTATAATACTTCTGTGGTATAGTTATGAACTGTAGCCACTGTCTTCAAATGCTCCTCACTGGGCAGATGAAAAAAGTTTGCTTTTGCGTCGCACTTCAAAACACAGCAGCGTCTCGTCGACATGATGTTTTCCCTGGTGTCTCCTAATGCAATGAGTGGGCGTATCTTATTCAAATAACTTGGACAAGTGACGTACGAAAGTGCATCGTTCGTCTATCGATTCATATCAACGACTCAGAGTCAACTCTTACTTTTGAGAGATAATAACTTTGTATACGGTGAACTTTCATATTTAAAACTTTGCAGGATGTTTTCTTTCACTTAGATCTATGTTACACACTACATAAAAGGTAATTTTCAAATTCCATGATAGGTACCCTTTAAAATCCAGCATGTCTCCTGTAAGGGGTAGGTTTAGGGACAGGGGCAGTGTAGGGGGATAGAATATACAGTTTGTCCAGTATAAAAACCATTACGCCTATGGAATGTCCTCATAAGTCACAAAAACAAACGTGTGGGGTGTGTGTTGTGTGTGTGTGTGTGTGTGTGTGTGTGTGTGAGAGAGAGAGAGAGAGAGAGAGAGAGAGAGAGAGAGAGAGGAGAGAGAGAGAGAGAGAGAGAGGAGAGAGAGAGAGAGAGAGAGAGAGAGAGAGAGAGAGAGAGAGAGAATTTAGAGGCACAACAGTCATCCCTAAGTGTATGAAACATCCTTAGAACACATGGCATTGCAGTCTCTCTCTTTCTCTCTGTCTGTCAGACTTCTTTCTCTGATGTGCCACTTCATCCTGCCATATTCTCTTTAGAAAAATGTGATAATCTGATTGCTATCAATAACATACAAACATGTAAAACATCCTTGTTTTTATTTATTCAAATAAAGCTGAAATAAAAAAGCAAAATAAATATAAGATGAGAAACTAAAACTTGCCAACTAATTACGTTTAATACCTAAAAAAATAATAAAAATGACAAAAGCACATCCAATTACTACAAATTTAAATAAAAAACAAAAGTAAAATAAAAGATAATTCTTAATATTAATAAATACTATACTCGACCAATAGCAAACCACAACCACCCAATCAATTCCCAATTGACAAAAATAAAAGTCCCAGCCAACATTTTTTCTTGTTCGAGAAGCCATTTCACTCTAGCACTAAGCATATGTTCTTTTTAAATATATATTGAATTTCTTATTCATTTTATTCTGGGAGGGGGGTGACCAGCACTCCCTCAATGAATCATCAAACACCAGCCATGGTGGTTCATTAGTCTATCAGCATGCAAATGAATGTGTAAATGAGTCATTAGACAGTAAATGAGACTAAATGCTCATCTATGCAAGGCAAAACAATCATTAAATCTGTATTTTACAAGACAAACACAGTTAGCCCACTAAACTAGCATGTCGGTCCACTGTACTGCTGTAATTTGGTTAAATGAATAATTTGTGTTGATGGTTTAAGACTTCAAAGAGAAAAACCTCAAAGAAATATCCTCTTAGAGGTATAGTCATTACACTGATGTTCGGCCACGGCGCAAATCTTCTTTCAAATCAGACATTTGATTGCATTATACTTTATACTTAAACGTGAACTGATGCCGACTTGTTGAGACTTTTACTGCATGTTTGGCTTATTTGCATGCATACTGTTAATGAACTGCTAATGAAGATTAAGGCCATGATGTATTGATGTGCACTAAGAAGGAAGAGGCTTTAGTGCTTGTCGTTCGAGTCAGAATCAGCGGGGAGGATTACAGATTCTGTGGACTCACTGCAGGAAACACACAACCCCTATAATCGGAAGAGGCTGAATAGAAAGTCCATATGCCTTATTCCCTTGATCAAAGTGAACTCTGTAGATGACTTAAAGCTTATCAAGAGGAATTGTCTTCGTCCATTCATTTTTATTACAGAACTAAGGCCTGATATAAAGTAGATATGATTACTTCATTGCATATTATGCAAAGATGCACAAATTACCACTTTATAAATAATAATAGTACTAAAGTTAATAAACATTATGAGGGCTTTGAAATATTGACCATTTTCATGCATTAGTATAGAAGAAAGCAAAAACCTCTAGATTTCCTTTTGAAATTATTTTTCTGAGGTTTTGAGGTTTTTTACCAGTCCAAAGTTTTGGACTGTAACATTTTTGGGTTTAAAATAAATAAATAAAAATCAGAATACTCATGAAATATTGTATAAACTGAAAAAAAAACCCAACATATTTACACATTTATTCCTGTGCTGCAAAGCTGAATTTTCAGCATCATTAGTCTTCAATGTCACATGATCCTTCAGAAATCATATGCTGATTTTCTGCTCAATCATTTTTTTGAATATGTAAAATGTAAATAATTGGTTGCATTTGAAAAACACTTTTAGGAAAAAAAATACTTTGCCTGCTCATATTTATGCAGTGTAAATCGTCATAAATGCATTGTCAAAGCAATAACAAAGGATTCCATTGGTTAACCTTGTGCATCAATTTAAAAAAGTTACACATAGCTACATAGGACAAAAATGTCCGTGTCCAAAAACTGTCATAAAAATATTATAGATTTATATTTTTTTTCCACTTTCACTGGCATCATTTTTTTAACCAGCATCAGCTCTAATATAATGACCAAACATTCATTAATTTCAGAATTTTAAACCTTAAAATGCTGGTTTGTTTACATAATGCCACTGTTGTTTTTTATGAAAAAAAGAAAAATAGTAATTATTTTCAATTTACTAAATTCCAAGAGATTTTTTTTTTTTTGATTATTAAGCCTTGGATATGTCAATGATTAAGAACATATTAATTTTGATGCATTAATATTTTTTATGCAGTATCAGATTTAAAAAAAGCTACCACTTTAGGTACATAAAGGACAAAATGTCCATGTCAAAAAAGTGTCATAAAATATGATAGATTAAATTTTTTTTCCACTTTCACTGACTTAGATTTTTTACAGCATCAGTTCCTAATCATAATTACCAAACATTCATTATTTTCAGAATTTTAACCCTTAAATGCCGGTTTCTTTACATATGCCACTGTTGATGTTTAAAAAAATTTAATAATAATAATAATTTTTATATACTAAATTCTAAGCAGATTTTTTTTCTTGATTATTACAGCCTTGGATATGTCAATGATTAAGAACAATATTAATTTGATGCATTTAATATTTTTTATGCAGTATCAGATTTAAAAAAAAGCTACCACTTATGTACATTAAAGGACAAAAATGTCCATGTCAAAAAAGTGTCATAAAATATGATAGATTAATATTTTTTTCACTTTCACTGACTTAGATTTTTAACTAGCATCAGTTCTAATCATAATTACCAAAAATTCAATTATTTTCAGAATTTAACCCTTTAAATGCCGGTTTCTTTACATAATGCCACTGTTGATGTTATAAAAAATGTAATAATAATAATAATTTTCTATATACTAAATTCTAAGCAGAATTTTTTTTCTTTAAATATTACAGCCTTGGATATGTCAATGATTAACAATAATATTAATTTTGATGCAATCATATTTTTTTATGCAGTATCAGATAAATAAAAAAACTACCACTCAGGCCCATAAAGGACAAAAATGTCCATGTCAAAAAAGTGTCATAAAAATATTATAGATTAATCTTTTTTTCCACTTTCACTGACTTAGATTTTTTACTAGCATCAGTTCTAATCATAATTACCAAACATTCATTTATTTTCAGAATTTTAACCCTTTAAATGCCGGTTTCTTTACATAATGCCACTGTTGATGTTTATAAAAAATTTAATAATAATAATAATTTTCTATATACTAAATTCTAAGCAGAATTTTTTTTCTTTAAATATTACAGCCTTGGATATGTCAATGATTAACAATAATATTAATTTTGATGCATTAATATTTCTTATGCAGTCTCAGATAAATAAAAAAAATTACCACTCAGGTCCATAAAGGACAAAAATGTCCATGTCAAAAAAGTGTCATAAAAATATTATAGATTCATATTTTTTTCCACTTTCACTGACTTAGATTTTTTACTAGCATCAGCTCTAATCATAATTACCAAACAGTCATTAATTTTCAGAATTTTAACCCTTTAAACGCTGATTTCTTTACATAATGCCACTTTTGTTTTTATAAAAAATTATAATAATAATAATAATACAAATATTCCATATACTAAATGCTAAGCAGGTTTTTCTTTAAATATTACAGCCTTGGATATGTCAATGATTAACAATAATATTAATTTTGATGCATTAATATTTCTTATGCAGTCTCAGATAAATAAAAAAAATTACCACTCAGGTCCATAAAGGACAAAAATGTCCATGTCAAAAAAGTGTCATAAAAATATTATAGATTCATATTTTTTTCCACTTTCACTGACTTAGATTTTTTACTAGCATCAGCTCTAATCATAATTACCAAACAGTCATTAATTTTCAGAATTTTAACCCTTTAAACGCTGATTTCTTTACATAATGCCACTTTTGTTTTTATAAAAAATTATAATAATAATAATAATACAAATATTCCATATACTAAATGCTAAGCAGGTTTTTATTTAAATATTACAGCCTTGGATATATCACTGGTTAACAACAACATTAATTTTGATGCATTCATATTTTTATGCAGTATCAGATAAAAAAAAATAAAAAAAATACCACTCAGGCCCAAGTCACTCAGGCCCAAGTCAAATCATTGATTTATTACTCCTATTATCCTCCAAAGTTTTTACTTTTTTGATAGAATATACCTTATTTTGCTCTATAAATAAAGCAAAAGTACAAGATCACTTTGAACAAGAACTGAAGTCAACTCTTCATCCTCACTTTCACATGTGTTCACTAGATCCAGAGCTTCCCTTGCTGTGAAACGTCTCTTCATCTTGCAAACAATGAAATGACAAGGCCCTCAAGCATCACATTTTTATAGGTTTGGCTGTGAGAGCACTTGTGTCAACAAAAATCTACCAGACAAAACAATCACCATTTTCTCGAGGTGAAAACATAAAAAATAATCACTTTTGATTTATGCAAGGTGTTGTGGGGCCTCTAAACTTCTACATCAAAATCAAGCTCACCTTTTACCTTTGAATAAAAACAAAAACAAAGTGCAAGCAAGTAATAAGAAATGTGTTTGAATGAAAAAAGTAACTTCAGTAACTTTTTGACCTTTTCAGTTTTCACATGCAGGGTCTGTGACTCTGCCAAGGGTATGACTCATTTACATGGGGTGGGATTTGTGTTTTCCAGTACAATATAATTTCTTTCTTTCAAAATGTTCACACACACAGACCTAAAAATTTCAGTACACACATACTAACCACACTCTGACAACCATACCAACACACCCACACAATTATAGCTTCATAATTTATCTAATTGGCTCTATAATATGCATAAGCCGAAAACAGCAGAAAACAACAATAAAGTGATAATTTGCTTTATATGCCAAACCTGAAAAAATGGCACCATCTGATAAAAAATAGTAAAAATTAAAATTTTGAAGCCTTGCCAACAGAATGAAAGCCTGTTAAGAAAGATTGCATCATTTTATAGTTGAATGGCACTGGGATTAAAAATCGCAGTTTTAATGGGTTTCAATGGGGACATTTTTGTCCAAAAGGCGCTAAGTGGGTGTATTTTTTTTACCTAGTGCAAAATAAATTTTTTAAAGTAAATGAAGGTGAAATATTAAAATTCCAATAAAAATACACACCGGTGGCAAATTTTATGCAGTTAGCATTAACACAGCCAAAGTTATCAAAAAAACAAAACTGAAAAGGACAAAAATGTCCATAAGGATGCACAAGGGTTAAAAAAAATCTTGTTCCCTGAAACATGACAGCCAAAATCATATATGCTCTTAATTGCACATTTCTGCTGTTTTGAATCCAGGGACGTTTGTGTATTATTTGAATCTAAAGACAAGCATAAAAAATGTGGATGTGATTTATTTCGAGATCCAATTAAAAGTGTGAAAGGAGGTTGAATTAGTTTTCACTTTTGAGTTAATCTCCTTTGTTGAGAGGGAAAGTTCATTGTGTGCGTGTGTGTGCGTGTGTGTGTGTGTGTGTGTGTGTGTGTGTGTGTGTGTGTGTGTGTGTGTGTGTGTGTGTGTGTGTGTGTGTGTCTGTGTGTGTGTAATCTGTGTCTTCACACTGTCCTGAGCTTGCCTTGATCATGGTGTGTTTGATGTGAGATATCTGCAGACCTCATCTGACACCGCCGACTGCTGCACCTGTTCAAACTGATGAGATTTAATAGAAAGAAAACAACTCGACAAGATAATGCACTTCTCAATGCACTCCGTCCCGCCGTCTGCCGCACGTATATGTGCTTTCGAGCGTCTCTCTGGGGTGAAATTATAACAGGGGGGTTAATGGCGTGTCTCAGGGATGGTCAGGGGCCGCACTGGATTACGAAGGACCATTCCAGAGGTCATCCTGCCTTCAGAGAATAAATGACATTTTGAGGGACTAATAATCTGCTAATGAAGCAGCGTTTTCCTGAGGCAGCTTAACACCAGTTACGACCTGAGCTCTCGTTCTATGACTCTGTATTCTCGAAGATTTAATCAATTTCTAAAAAGGCAAAAGAAATAAAGCTGCCTGTAGCAGTAGCACTCCAGAGGGCACATCAAATAAAGACTTGCTCAAAATCACTGGATGGATGGATCCTACTGAAACATATGGGTGCAAAATGAACACATACCAAATACAATTATAAATTGACCAGTTAACTTGTCACCTAATTAAGAACTTTATCATTCTTGCAATATGATTTAAACCATTTATAAAGTTAGACTAAGTTTGATGTACTGTAAGTGAAAGAAACTATTCAAATCAGCATATTAGAATGATTTCTAGATACTATAGACTGAAGTAATGGTGCTGAAAATTCAGCTTTGCCATCTAAGGAATAACTTAGAATTACTTTAAAATATATTAGTTTTAAATTGCAAAATATTTCACAATATCTTAATTAAGCTTTTGACTGGTAGTGTATATAAAAATCATGGTAACACAGTGTAACATGTAACTATAAATATAATAACTAGCTATTAATTATGCATAATTACGCGCAACTAACCAACCCGATCTCACGGCAATTCATAATTATTTTACGAGGTGGCAAATTCATACGAATTCCTACGATCTCACTGTTTTTGCTAAATCGCATATATTTTACGAGTTGCCAAATTTGTATGAATTTGTATGAATGACCACGCCCCTAAACCTACCCATCACTGGGGTTTAGACAAATTGTACAAATTGGTCTTGAGATAGAGTTGAACTAACCCTGAAACAAACCCTAATCCTAACCATATAGAAAGTACAAGTAGATAAAAAAAAGTTGCTGCCTTAAACATCCAAGTTGATTGTACATAAATGTTTAAGTCATTTCAACTTAAATTACATTGAACTTAAAAAAAAGTTAAAAAATGTTATTGAATTTTGTATAATTTATAAAATAAGATGAAAATTGCTTTACATATTTTGATGAGTTAAAGCAATGTAAAAACATTTGTTGTCACAAATAATTTTTACAGCGCAGCATTTAAATGCATAATTGCACTGTAACACAGGCTCATTTAAAAAAAGTACAACAAAAAACACACAGAAAAGTAACATTTGCTTGTGTACAGATGACTAATAAAGATGGTGTAAAGATGTTTAGATGTGAAGAACAGGTTTTCCTGAACATCTACATATAAACTCACACCATCAATTGGTTGAGTCTATGCTACAGTTCAGATTACTAAACAAACAGAGTAGTGTTTTGAAATCAACCCTTACTCATCCTATCTTACTATGCGGATACTATAAGACAAATTACATCACCTCTAGGGCCACAGTATCATTTATTGTATCCTGGAGCCTCTAAACTGAAATTAGGATGTAAAATGCCACTATTGAGATGTGCCCAGGGCTGGATTCAAGGCACGAGGGGTGATATATTATATATGTGGATATATATACATCCAGCGCATTTTCATTTCTTATACCCCCTCAGAACTGAATCTATCTCAGATTGCCTCTGCTGCATTGTGATTCATGGCATTCTGGGGAGGAATTTTTCCGCCCAGCTCAGAGACACACGTGAATACCTGAGCAGAGGTCAGTCGGGTCACGGGAGGACGAATACCCCCCTCCCCAATACAAAAGGATGAAAAAAGAAAATGAGCTGGGTGCAATATCAGGTGTCATGTACAGCAAAAACCGCCATGCGAGCCACACACACACACACACACACACACACACACACACACACACACACACACACACACACACACACACACACACAACACACACACACACACACACACACACACACACACACACACACACACACACACCACACACAGCACGAGTGTCAGCAAGGAGTAAGTGTCGGCACAGGCAGCTGAGGTAAGGAAATAACCCTGCCAGTGGCTCAGCCCTTGAATGAATGAAAATTCAACTGGAGCGATTTTCCAATTTGTGTCTGTTTGAGCAGATTGGCGCACTCAGAATGCCAACGTCGGACGGCCCCTCACACATTATTCATGTCTCGGGTGGCAGAACGAGGTGCGGAATTACAAATTACTGAGAGAAAACTCAAAACAAAGTGCTCTTGAGCCACAAGTACCAGACGAGAGAGCTGCCATTGATTTTTTTTAAGCCTAGAGTTGTATTATGGATGCAGTTTAATATCTGAGAGAAGGGGGATCAGGATTTTCATAATCTTATGATAAGGAAAAGGATTAAGAAGAAAGAAGGGATTAATTCTCCGATCTGCCAATATGGTGGACTAACACGTTTCCAGGGAAATGATATATCCCGCCACTGCGCCACGGCCCACCGTAACCCAATTACTCTTCCCTCGGGATTTAATTTGGTCATGGCATGCTTCAAATGATTGACCTCAGGTAGACTTCCTCTGCGAGATATCTGAAATCTCACCTGTAGGGCTCCCGCTGTATTTAGCACTAAGAAGAATGTTCCGCGGTGTCTGTTAAGAAACAATATTACTGGAAGTTAATGCTCTGTTGTAAAAAATCTGCATGTTCAGGTGCTCTATATAGCGTTACCAATATTTTTGCTGACATAAATATTGGTTGGTTTATATATGCACACACACACCATGGTCTGTCTGAATACTGATTAGCTGGAAGGTGTGCAATAAAATGCACAGGTAGTTCCAGTAAGTTTAATCACTGTTTCATATTAATGTGCTGATTTATTTGAAGCACATGCTTTCAAAGACACACACACACACACACACACACACACACACACACACATTATATCACTCGAACACAGAGATCAGAGATTGTGTTGCGCACACACAGAAAATTCAGCTGCACAGAAACTTGTTGCCAGCGCAGCACCCTACAACTTTTATTAATAACCCGTGGCTTCACTATTAGTAGAGATACGCTGCAGACGCAGGTAATCACACTCATCTCTCACTCAAGAATGAATTCATATAAATGTAATCTTAATAGTACTTTGTCTCTGTGTCTGATTTCAAAGCAGGCTGAATATTGATCTTTATTGTCATTGTATGCACTCTAAAAACTGCTGGGTTGTTTCTACCCAACTTTGGGTCAAATATCAAATAATCCAGCCGTTGGGTTACATTTTTACATTACATTTTTAACCCAACATTTGGGTTTGTCCATATTTGACCCAAAGTTGGGTTGGGTTGAGTGTGCAATGCAACGAAATTCTGTTGGAGCATGTTAGATCTTACGAGCCATAACTGACGAAAATAACCATCAATTTTACTCTTCCGGTCAAATATTGTGCTGCAAACATCAATAACATCTTCAACTAGTCAGTGTTGGCAAATTACCATGTTATAAGCAGGATAGTCCATGGCTAGCTGTGCATTAAACTATTTTAATGCACTCTTATTCACATCAGGTGGTTCAATGCATGGCTAGTCATAGATTAACCCACTCACAACATTCCAGAAGTACAGTATGTGATTTGAATTCTGTTATATTTATTCCAGGTACAGGTTTTTTTAGCCAATCACCTGATTTTATTGTCATGTGACTAATCAATCTGGTGCCGCAGAAAAAGATGTCATGATTACACTGATTATCATATTTGATATTATATTTTGTTAACACTTATTCAGTGCCAGAATTGCCAGAAAATAACTGGCAATTTCCAGAAAATAACAAAAATCACAGAAATCAGGGTTCTCTTACGAGAGGTTCTCTCGTATTGCGTAAGCTAGCTTACGCTACGGGAAAGATTCCATCTTTCTGAGAAATTGAAGCCAAAAATTATCCTATAATTTTGTATCCATTGTCAACGCAGTTCAGCTGCAGCAGACCATGAGAAGGCTAGCTAGCCGCTCATTGGTTCGCTCACGGAGAACTGCTTAAGCCTATGAGGGAGCGCGAATGAACCCGCGACCAATGAGAGTCTGACTCGCTCTCCCTACGTCACCGCCCCCGAAGCGGGCGTGGACGAGGCTATAAATACCCGAATAGGCTGAATAAATCTGATTTTTTCATCCTTCAGCGACGCACCTGCATCTGCTGATCCTGAGAGAGAAGCCGCCGTCGTTTGAAAAGGCACTTTCTAGCGAGCGTTTGGGAGACTGAGGAAGCCGGCCGTCTTCGCCACCTTCAGCCGTCCTGTGAGCTAGCGCCATCCGACGGAGTGTATCCTTTTACTCAGAGCTTTTATAAAAAATCCTATTGTATCTAAAAGAGCGAGCGTCTTTTTAAAGATGTCTCGAAATTCCTGCGGCTCCTGCCGCGCTCCTCTCGAGGCTGGAGACCGCCATGTCATCTGCGCCGTTTGCCTCGGACCGGAGCACGCTGAAGTCGCCCTCGCCGACGGCGGCTGCGACTTCTGTGATTCTATGCCTATGTTGACCCTGCGGGCTCGACTGTTGGCTGCTAAAAGCGCTCCCAAGCCACCTCTGTCTGCGCCGCGGAAGAAGAAACGCCGCGCTCAGAGGCCGCCGGAGCCCCAGCAAGAAGCGTTCATCCCGCCGGAGCTTGTAGCCTCCCGCTCTCCTTCTCCGCCGCTTCCGGACGAACAGTTGCCGCCGAGTGGCCGCTCTGTTGCCTCCGATGACGCCGCGGACATCAAGGACTCATGTTCGCTTCTCGCTTCCGACAGTGAGGATTGGTCCGGTTCTCAGGTCTCGTCGAACCGCGAATCCTCCAGGACTCGCGCGGGCATTGAAGAGGAACTAATGCGCCTCCTCACGCAGGCCGTCGAGCGCCTCGGTCTCGAGTGGTCCCCTCCCCCCGAGCAGACCATCAACCGCATGGACGGCAGCTATTTCCGCCAGCGCTCGACTCCCGCTGCCAAACGGGCTGCGCCCTTCCTGCCCGAGCTGCACGCTGAGCTCTCAAAGTCTTGGAATGCCCCGCTCTCTGCCAGGTCTAGCTCTGATTCTTCCACCCCGCTCCGCGTTGTGGACGGAGCCGCAGAGAAGGGCTACCTCACCATCCCGCCGGTTGAACACTTGGTCGCCGCACACTTATGCCCGCCCTCTGCTAGATGGCGCTCATCACCTGTGCTTCCCTCGAAAGCCTGCAGAGCGACTTCAAGTTTTCACGGCCGCGCATACTCAGCCGCCGGCCAGGCGGCGTCTGCGCTTCACTCGATGTCTGTGCTGCAAATCCTGCAGGGCGATTTGCTGCGTGAGTGGGATGAGGGCGGTAAGAACCCCCCGTCAGTCGCGGATTTGAGAAGCGCCACGGACCTTGCCCTTCGCGCTACAAAGTCTGCTGCTCTAGCCTTGGGGAAATGCATGGCCGCCATCTGCGTGTCTGAGAGACACCTATGGCTCACTCTCGCCGACATGGGAGATTCCGAGCGCGCCGCCTTTCTCAACGCCCCGCTCTCTCCAGCCGGCCTCTTCGGATCCGCTGTCACGGGTATCGTCGACCGCTTCTCCGAAGTACAGAAAGCCTCGCAGGCCATGGACCTCTTCCTGCCTCGTCGCGCTAGCTCCTCTGCAGGCCGCCCACGTGATCGGCCTCCTGCACGAGCCCCACCCCAGCGCACAGCTCAGCACAACCAGACTGCTCAACGACGCCAGGGCGGCCGCCCGCGTTCCCGCTCCGACAGCCGCCACAGGCCGCCGCCTCCTCGGGGCCTCGGCCTAGAATCACGCTGAAACCTGAGCAACCAAAGTCTGCCTAGCACAGCTGAGAAGAAAAAGACGGCGCTCTCCCGCTGCGGCCGGACCGCCGTCAAAGATCTGCCCTCTGTTAGTCCCCGCCCAGGCGGTTACTACAGCAGTGTTTTCTGCCATAACCAAGCCGGTCTCCCCTCCCGCTTGCATGAGCACAAACGCCGTTTTCACGGCGACCCAGAGAAATCTCAAAAAGAGCATAAAAGCCTCTTGTGTACGAAATGTGCCCGCAACACTGTGTTCACTCATACACAAAAGCACTCCAGTTCCCCTGTCTCACACAGAGTCCACTCTCATAAAACGGGCCAAGCCCGCTCGAGTCCCAGAGTACATAAGCGCGCCCACGAGCCCGTGTGCGCGTCCCACCTCTGCTCACTCTGTTACAGGGCCCTTAAGCTCCTCTCCAAGTGTAAGTCCCGCTGTTATAAGCACTATCAGCGCGCTCACGCAGCCCGCGAAGTGCGACAATGGGGACCATGTAGCCATTCACCCCCTAGCGTCACGCTTCAAGGCGTGGAAAGCTATTCCGGGAATCTCCCAGTGGGTGTTAAACACAATAAAGCTAGGCTATCGCTTACAGTTTCGTCGCCGCCCCCCTCGCTTCCGAGCGCGGCTAGAAACTACGGTGAACCCAGAAGCAGTGTCACTGCTCCGTTCAGAGATAGCAAGTCTGTTGTGCAAGAAGGCTATAGAGAGGGTGCCTCTGGCTATGAGCGAGTCGGGGTTCTACGGCCGTTATTTTCTTGTTCCCAAGAAAGACGGCGGTCTCAGACCAATATTAGACCTCAGATTTTTGAACAAAGCTCTCATAAAGAGACCGTTCAAAATGCTCACTATCAGAAAACTCCTCGCGCATGTGCACCAGGGGGACTGGCTCATATCACTAGATCTGAAGGATGCATACTTCCAGATCCAGATAAATCCCCCTCACAGGCCATTCTTACGTTTCGCCTTCGAAGGCCAGGTTTATCAATACACCGTCCTCCCGTTCGGCCTATCCTTGGCACCCCGTACGTTCACGAAGTGCATGGATACGGCGCTCGCCCCCCTGCGGAGTCAGGGGCTGCGAATTCTGAACTACTTGGACGATTGGCTGATTCTGGCACAGTCTCAGGAGGAGTTACTGTCTCATCGTACAGTTCTCCTCGACCATCTGAAAGCTTTGGGCCTCTCTGTCAACTGGACAAAGAGCGTACTACAACCCAGTCAGACTATCTCCTTCTTGGGTATAGAGCTGGACTCGGTCACGATGACGGCGCGTCTATCGACGCAGCGCGCGCACCGTGTGCAGCGCCTCGCCGCATCTTTTCAGATGAACAGACTCACGCCTTTGAAAACTTTTCAGAGAGCGTTGGGTTGTATGGCCTCAGCCTCTGCGGTGCTCCAGCTGGGGTTACTGCGCATGCGCCCGCTTCAGCTCTGGTTGAAGAGCCGTGTGTCTCACCGAGCGTGGACCTCGGGCCACCAGCTGATAAGGGTAACGCAGACCTGTATTACAGCTCTGCAGCCATGGTTAGTGGCAGAATGGTTTCAGCGCGGCGTCTCCATGGGGACTGTTTCATGCCGAAAAGTCATCTCGACAGACGCCTCCAACACGGGGTGGGGGGCGGTCTGCGAGGGCTCACCGGCCTTCGGCCCTTGGTCAGCTCAAGAGAGCCTCCTACACATAAACTGTTTGGAGATGTTGGCGGTCGAGAACGCGCTCAGGCGGTTTCTCCCGCGCATTCAGGGCCATCATGTGCTGATCCGTTCGGACAATATGTCCGTGGTCTCCTATCTAAACCGTCAGGGCGGAGTCAGATCCAGGAATCTTTTCCGGCTGACAGAGCGCATTCTAGTTTGGTCTCAGTGTCACCTGCTCTCGCTCAGAGCGACGCACGTGCCGGGACAGCTGAACGACGGTCCAGACAGCCTGTCCAGGAACCCCATTCCCCCCGGGGAATGGTCCCTGCATCCTCTTACAGTCCAGAAACTGTGGCGTCTATTCGGCAGAGCAGAGGTGGACCTCTTTGCCTCGGCGGAGAACACCCACTGCCCAATATTTTTCTCAAGGAGCGAGGACGCGCTAGCCCAAACCTGGCCCAGCCGCCCGCTTTATGCCTTCCCTCCGGTCTCTCTGTTACCACAGGTGCTTCAGAGAATCAGAGAAGCGCAGCACTCGGTGCTCCTCATAGCCCCGCACTGGGAGGGTCAGACTTGGTTTCCGGAGCTCACGCAGCTGTCTCAGACAGCGCCGTGGCCCATTCCAGTCAGAGCAGATCTCCTCTTTCAAGCTCGCGGCTCGATCTGGCATCCCCACCCAGAGCGCTGGGCGCTTCACGCGTGGGTGATCAACGACTACCCGTTGCTTTGCCAGAGGGAGTGATTAACACGATCATACAGGCTAGAGCGGCTTCTACCAGAAGGCTCTATGCGTCAAAATGGTCTGTGTTCTCGAAGTGGTGCACAGATAGGGGTCTGGACCCGCGGTTATGCGAGGTTCCCTCCTTACTAAATTTTCTCCAAGAGATGTTGGACAAGGGC
Source organism: Chrosomus eos (assembly GCA_036326025.1). Taxonomy (NCBI): domain Eukaryota; kingdom Metazoa; phylum Chordata; class Actinopteri; order Cypriniformes; family Leuciscidae; genus Chrosomus; species Chrosomus eos. The sequence continues at coordinate 10,345,024 of CM070840.1, forward strand.
AGATCCCCGTCCACTCTTAAGGTATATGTGGCAGCCGTCGCGGCATTTGCTGAACCCCGACGCGGCCAGTCACTGGGCAAAGACGGGCTGGTAGTCCGCTTCCTCAGGGAGCTAGAAGGAGGAATCCCCCGCGCCCCCCTTCGGTGCCGATTTGGGACCTTTCCATAGATCTTGATGCTATGAAAGCTCCCCCATTCGAACCGCTAAGCACCGTGGACCTAAAGTACCTGTCGCTAAAGACCGTTTTTCTACTCGCGCCTCGCGTCAGTAAAACGGGTGGGAGACCTACACGCGCTGTCCACCAGCGCGTCCTGTCTTGAGTTTGGACCTAATGACTCATTAGTCGTTCTCAAACCTAGGCATGGCTATGTTCCCAAGGCGATTGGCACCCCGTTCAGGGCACAAGTTATATCCCTATCGGCGCTGCCTGCTTCCGATAGCGAATTGGATTCTAATCTCCTATGCCCGGTCAGGGCTCTGAGATTATATGTCACTCGCACAGCTCCGGTCAGACGATCCGAGCAGCTTTTTGTTTCGTTCGGCGGGCGCACCAGGGGGTTGGCCGCCTCGAAACAGTCCCTATCCAGATGGATTGTTGATGCCATTGCAGCAGCATACGCATCGAAAGACCTGCCATGCCCTTTGGGCATCAGGGCTCATTCCACTAGAGGCATGGCCTCATCGTGGGCATGGTCCAGTGGGATTTCCATTCATGACATTTGCGTGGCAGCGGGATGGGCTTCCCCCTCCACCTTTGTCAGATTTTACAATCTGGAAGTACCCGCTTTGCAGGCTAAACTACTAGCAGTCTAGTATGTTTCAGCTCTTCTGGTTGAGCTGCACTATAGGGGGTTAATTCACACAGACCGAGTTCGTTCTGTCCCTCTCTTTTATGTGCTTATGTACTACACAATCACCGGCCCGCTCCGCTGGCCGTTTGTCACTGATACATATATAGCTAGCTTACGCAATACGAGAGAACCTCTCGTAAGAGAACGAATCGGTTACCTAACGTAACCTCGGTTCTCTCTAGATGAGGGAACGAGTATTGCGTTCCTGGCCGTGCTTGTGCTACTGGCGATGTTCGCTTCAGAATTGAAAAAAACAGATTTATTCAGCCTATTCGGGGTATTTATAGCCTCGTCCACGCCCGCTTCGGGGGCGGTGACGTAGGGAGAGCGAGTCAGACTCTCATTGGTCGCGGGTTCATCCGCGCTCCCTCATAGGCTTAAGCATTTCTCCGTGAGCGAACCAATGAGCGGCTAGCTAGCCTTCTCATGGTCTGCTGCAGCTGAACTGCGTTGACAATGGATACAAAAATTATAGGATAATTTTTGGCTTCAATTTCTCAGAAAGATGGAATCTTTCCCGTAGCGTAAGCTAGCTTACGCAATACTCGTTCCCTCATCTAGAGAGAACCGAGGTTACGTTAGGTAACCGATTCGTTTTGAAATGTATTCAGGCATTCAGTCCCAAAATCTGAGGTTGAAAACCAAGAATTTGTACAAAAAATATCATATTTAGTGTTACCTCCTAAAAATCACTAGTTTTAGTTTCCAGAGTATGCACACTCTCAGAAAGTTGCAAAAGCTGTCACTGGGATGGTACCTTTTCCAAAGGTCATAATATGTACAGTTTAGATACTAATATGTACCTTTAAGGCATCAATATGCAACCTTAAAGGGACACTTCACCCATTTGCATTAAGCTTTCCATTGTTAGAAACCCAGTCATACTATTGAGTGGTCGTGCAACACTCTCATATTTTCCCCTGAGACGAGAGAAATCTGCTATTTACCTTTTTCACTTCCTCCTACAATGATGCAAAAATCGTCATTTTACGTCATTGTAGGAGGAAGTGTAAGAGAGGGGGATTTCAGTAAAGACTACAAGCACCCTTTCAAACCCGCCCATAGGGGGTTGGACCTAATGCGCTAACAGACCTATCACAGATCACTGCGAGTGCGTCTGATTTCACCGGGCAGAAACTTTTTGAAAATATGGACGAGGGTACTGAATACGCAGACGGATGCATTATGGAGGATTGGGATTACACATAGTGTCAGACATATTTTTTGGAAGCTAAGCTAGCAGGCTCTTGTTCTGTGGAGAAAGCTGAGGAGTAACTTTAGGGGTTACCATCCTCTTTTTCCCGGACATGTCCGGCCGTCGATGTCCGGGATTCAGCTTTTGCTTTCTGCAGTCGCCATGCATTGTTTACATGTAAGTTACAGCTTTTGATTCAATCTAACTGAATTCATCCCGATTGGTGAGTCTGAATGTAGTGTTTACATGAAACAAGTGATCGGTTGATGTGCGTTTTAACATTGCTAAGAAAATTCCCGCTCCTCCGTGAGATATACGAGACCGGTAACTTACGTCTCACAGCTGTCGCAAGTGCATTCTGGGAGTTGTTGACTTTCATCCACGCCAAAAATACATTTTCTGTCTTTTCTCAGTCTAGAAAGCTCCAAATTCAAAAATAATTTCACATTTCTTCTACATAAATTACCCATTTTAAATACACATTCATCTTTCCAGGGGTGAAATGACCCTTCAAGGGGTACAAAGGTGTACCTTTGGAAAGGGTACATCCCTAGGTTTGTCCTTTGGGACTGCATTTCCGGTGAGAGTACGCTGTGTGCGAAATGGCTCGTCAACGCATGTTCCCCATCTACATAATTGCGCTCTTTTGAACACTCGTTCCTTGACTGGCAAGGGTACATTTCTGAATGAAATTACAACTGAGAGAAACCTGGATTTACTATTTCTGACTGAAACCTGGTAAACACCTGATGACTTAATTGAACTGAACCTTTTAATCCCTCCTGGATATAGTTATCTGACAAAACCTCGACTTAGTGGCAGAGGTGGTGGCCTGGCTGTGATCTTTAAGAACAATTATAAAGTGACTAAATACGACGTTCTTGATGTTCCTAGTTTTGAATGTCTATCACTTAAACTTGCTGGTCCCACTCTGCTTCTGATTTTGTTGATTTATAGACCCCCTAGATAGCTATAATACAAACTTTTCATGCCTTTGCCCGGCATGACAGAATCATGCTTAGCAACTTCAACATACATGATTGTACTTCTGCAAAAGACTTTATGTCTGTTTTGGATTATTTTGAAAGAATCTCAGCATATTGATTTTCCCACACATTCTCATTCCAACATGACATCATGACTTTTGCGTAAACATACACGCCACTTTCAAGTCAAGTGGCGTTTTATTTATACGCATTTTGAGCTATCCGCGTGTATGCGTGTATAACTACACCGTTATGTCCGAGTGATTCCGCGTGTATGTACACGCTGTTAAAAATCCGAGCTAAATAAAGCAAAATTTTGATATACATCTGGGGGAGCGATATTTTTCTTACTAGGATGGTAGGGAAAGATTCATAAATGGTATTAACCAGTGACGGGTAGGTTTAGGGACGGGGTTGGGGTAGGTCATATATTTATATATACAGTAATGTAACGTTAAGTCAACGGCGTTCATAAACACGCTGAAAAGCGATTATGCGTGTTGATAGCACGCCAAAAAGGGAAATACGAATTGGCGTGTCATACATACGCAGTTTCATGAGATCAGTCTGCTCATTCTCATACTCTCGATTTGCTTTGTACTGTTGATATTGGCAATGTGCATGCTCAGGGTTATGGATTTAGGCATCTCTGATCATAAACTAATTGTCTTCAACTTCTCACTTCCTGTTGTAAAACCAAAAACTAAAGCTACTACATCTTATCGAAACCTGAGATATATAACTGTTGACAATTTCTCTGCTACTATTGCTGTTTCTGCTCTTCCTTCCTCACTCAATCAGTCCTAATGAAATATTTTCAACCTACAGTATAATGAATCTATTTGTAATGTTTTGGATGATCTTGCTCCATTAAAAACTAGAACTGTCCGTCTTCCCATTCCTCTCCTTGGTTCACCCCTGAGCTTAGAGTTATGAAAACAAAATGTAGGCGTCTTGAAAGACGTTGTCAAAAAATCTTCCCTTCTTGTTCATGCCATGGCTTTTTCAGATGCAGTAATGAAATATAAAGAACATTGCACGTTCTGACTATCTTTCTACTGTTATCAACAAAGCCAAGTGCAAACCTAAAGCTCTTTTCTCTGAGATAAACAAACTGGTCAAACCATCATCTGTAGCTATTATTGCCTTTGTTGATCTCTGTGAAAGTTTTCAGTAATTTTTCCTACAAAAAAATGATAACATTTATCAAGCTTTTTCTCCAACTGCCACTTCTACTCCTAACTCCATATCTGATAGGTTATCCGCTAGACACTTTTTTACTCACAAATACATCTGTGGTTGAAAAACTGATTATCCAATCTAATTCTACTTCCTGTACTCTTGATCCTATTCCAACATACCTTCTAAAATCCCTTTTGCATTCACTTATTCTACCTATTACTCATATTATAAATAGATCTCTTGCCACTGCCTATGTTCCACATGATCTGAAAGTAGAGGCCATCACTCCAGTACTAAAGAAGTCTGGCCTCGACAACACCATTCAGAACAATTATAGACCAATATCGAACCTCCCTTTTGTTGCCAAGCTACTTGAGAAGGTAGTCGTGGCACAACTGCAGTCACATTTAGATACACACAATCTTTTTGAACCACTTCAATCTGATTTTCGTCCCTATCACAGCACAGAAACGGCACTTTTTAAAGTGCTAAATGATCTCCTTCTGGTTTCTGATTCTGGTGCCCCATAGTGTCTCTTCTAGATGTCAGTGCAGCATTTGACACTGTGTGTAAGCTTCTTTCTCGACTGTCTGAAATAGGTATCACTGATGCTGCTCTTCACTGGTTAACTTCATGTCTGTCGGAAAGACAGCAATTTGTTAGAATAGGTGAAAATCGATCCTGTACCGTCACTATTTCTCATGGTGTACCTCAAGGTTCTGCACTTGGTCCTCTTTTATTTCTCATTTATGTGCTGCCACTAGGACAGATCATCAGACGGTCTCAACTTTCATAGTTACGCTGATGATTTTCAAATTTATTTCACGGTTAAACCCAACTCAGTTTGTCCACCCGCTTCTGTTATCTCTTGCCTTCAGGAACTTAAAACATGGATGTCTGATAGAGTAACTTCTTACAGCTTAATGCTGTGAAAACTGAAATCCTGTTGATTGGCCCTAAATCACAGAGTTTACCCAAGCATGACATTTTTATTGAAAGTGATGGTCCCCAGATTAGGCCTTCAAAAACTGTGCGGAATCTGGGAGTATTGTTCGACTCCTCGTTATGTTTTCACTCACACATTGGTCAGACTATTAAATCATGCTTCTTCCACTTGCGGAATATTGTTCATATTCGCCCTTATCTTAAGTCTGGAGATGCTGAAACTGTCATCCACGCGTTTATAACTTGCAGATTGGACTGTTGTAACTCCTTATATAGCGGCTTACCCTCATATCATCGCCCTTCAAATGGTGCAAAACTCTGCTGCCAGCAGCCAGAGCCCTTACATATAATATAAAATCTGCACATATCACTCCTTTACCAACTTCACTTGCTTCCTGTGGTCAATCGCATCCAGTTTAAACTTTTAGTCCTGGTTTAATAAGCCTGTCATGGCCCCGATACCTTTCTGAGTTGGTGCAACCATATGTTCCAGCCAGGACTCTTAGAACTAGCAATGATTATTTGCTTGACATACCCGAGTACAAACTCTCTACTGTGGGTGGTAGGGCTTTTAGTGTTATAGGCCCTAAGCTATGGAATAAGCTGCCCCCTAATCTTCGAGCCACCCTAACCTCCAGACCTTCAAATCTAAACCTAAAATTCATTTATTCATCATGCTCCATAAATAATTATTTTCCTCTCTGCTTCTCTGTCTTTCACTTTTTTATGTTACATGTTTACTTCATCGAAATTTACATTTCTTGGATTCTATAACTTTTCACATTGGTTGTCTCTGCTTTTCTGCTTTTTTGATTGTTATAATAAGCAGGTTGCTTGTGTCTTTGTCTGTCAACTGAACTGATTGTATTATTTTGTGAAGCAATCTTGAATTCTTAAAAGGCGCTATAAAAACAAAAAATATTATAATTATTATTATTATTATTAAATATTAGCCCTAGAGGCAACTTTTGTAACTTTTTTTCTAAAAGAGTGTATGTATGGAAAGTGAAAAATAGTTTACTTTTTAATTATGTACTACTCTTTTAACAATTTTACTACAATTAAAGTGTATGTTTTAAGTAATAAAACTGTAAAAATCGTACCCAGCAGGAATGTCTGATAGTGGAACACTGGAATGTTTCTGTACATGAAGTTCCTGAAGGGTTTATGAAACAGCAGGTGACAGACAGGTGAAAAGGAAGCTTTACACTTTGTGAGATGCATCCTGGTATTTTCCAGGAGAGAGGTGGCCCACAGGGATATCTGGGATGGGACATGTTCAATGTCATTAGCGCTTGACATGTTTGTCACCTCTGGTTGACGAACTGCGATACAAGAGAAGGCAAGCAATTTACATAATTACAGTAACAGCTGAGAAATACATACTTGCAAAATAGTTAAATAAATAGCCTAATTATACTATGATAATCAATCATTCAAGTACAGTTCAAACAAGCTGCAAAACAGTAAAAAGTCAAGATGGCTTTAACTGAACATATTTGGTATATACTTTACAACAAGGTCTCATATTAGTTAATGCATAAACAAACCAACAATGAACAATATATGTATATTTACAGCTTTTATTAATCTTTGTTTATGTTAGTTAATAAACATGTTAATATTAGTTCACAGTGCATTAACTAATGTTAACAGACAACTTATGATGTTAATAATGTATTAGTAAATGTGTGATGGACCCCGACTCATAACATCATCACAAACTATTGATTCAAGCCGATCCATGTTTCATGCTCATGTACAGTGTGCCTCTGCAGTATCGTTTTTCTCATTCAGCCGCTGTTGTTTTCTGCTTTATTGAGATTTATATTTGCCTCAGGTGGATACTTGCTCCCTGGAGTTCATTATTTTCCCAGATTAGTCCAGTTTGTGGAATCAAAGATGTAAAAGGCAGCTAAGCTGTGTCTAATAGGCTCGAGTCTAGACGCCCCATTCCAATTACGCACTGTAAATAGATTCCGTAATACAGCTCCAGGGTTTGTTTATTCAATTTTGTGCTCTTAAAATAATGTTAATTTCATTCCGTATTCTCTAAACCTTTGTTGAGGATTAAACAGCTCTGCGCCTTTGACAGAAAACGTGTCTCGGATCTTGAGCACGACACATGTCCGTGGCATTGTATGTAGTGCGTTTCTTGTTCAGTCCACAAGGATGAGCAAACCAAGAGTTCCTGGAAACACAGGGATAACTGTGAACGCCACTATATACAACACTGGACTTGATGTCGCAAACATGAAGTCATCAGCAAACTCCACTCTAATCACCACTGACATCAAGTCACAACCTTAAATCTCTATACACAAAGAGCTAAAACTTTCATGAATTTAGCATTTTTTATTCATGCAACACTGTCCTCTTTTCTCCTTTTTTTTTTTTGCAGACCGCATGGTGACAATAAACTGTGTCTTTGCTAGTCGGCTCTGTCCTGCTTGCTTCCTGTCTGTGAGAGAGGAAGAAAGCCGCACTGACCTTGAACACAATCCAAGGATGAAGAACTCTGCATAGAGACAGAACAAGGATCTTCAGTCGTGCAGACAAGGTTTTCTGATTAGCATGGTGTTCAATCAAATTGCTCACAGAAGATTTTTGCATACTGATAAAAAGACCTTTACAGGGCTAGATGACCAAAAATTCAAACTCATGTTCAAACTCACATGTTGTTATTTTTCATAAGTTCATAAGTCATAAAATCGCATACTCTCATGCTTCACGTTTCTGAACCATTTGTACCACATGTGGCACACAAAAACATGAGTGATTCATCGAAGGCAAGAAATAACTCAATACAAATTTTTAAAAGTACAGGCCAGGCTAGAACTGAGCTGACACAGTGAAACAACAGTGAATAAGAATAGCTTAAGAATGGAAGAGATGCTTCTTTAGTCCTTAACTTGTAGGTAACAAGGGACTTAGGTAGAGTTTGGAAGGTAATATCTATCCTTAATATGGTTTGTGTTGAAAATTCACGTAAGACCCAAAAAGCAACAGATCCCGAGGCAAAAGTGTCTATTCAGCACACATTTTGTTCTTCACAGCCTCACCTTGGCTCAAAGCTACAGTCACTTTGAGTCAGTCTTTGCTGTTATAGCCCTCTGTGGACACCTTCTTTTACAGAAGTGAACAGTCATAAAGCTGCCTCAACAGTAGAGACCAGGGTCGCCATTCTCTCTGACCCATAATGAGCGCGCGCGCGCACCACACACACACACACACACACACACACACACACACACACACACACACACACACACACACACACACACACACACACACACACACACACACACACACACACACACACACACACACACACACACACACACACACACACACACCATCATATCCGCAGTTTGCAGAGGCTCTTGGCTACTCTCAATCTCTCATAAGGAAAAGCCACTGTAGGGACTTCAATCCTGCACCACCAACTGTGACTCTTGCATCGTATTCAACTCATTTACTTCACTATTGAACACAAACTATTATTTCTGTCATGGAAGAAGTTGTTATTATTTTTGAAATGTTAAAACTGTGTCTAATTCCATTTAAATATCATATTTATTCGCAGCTAATCATCCTTTCCACTCAAATCTCACACTCATTTAGACATTCAAAGTGTGATGTCAAATGCCATTGGCTCTTGTGTGTCATGTGACCTATTGCTACATGCTAAATGTATCATTTTATATCATTTAAATGTATCATTTTTCCCAGAGCCATAACGGAAGAGAAGTCACATGGACTCTTTTAAAGTGTTTTTTTTGAGTGTGTGTCATGTTGTCCATATGGCAATAGCGATTTATAAAGTCAGAATTGCGAAATATAAACTTGCAATTGGGTGTTATAAAGTTTATATCTTGCAATTCCGACTTTATTTCTCGCAACTATGTTTATATCCAGCAGTTCTGACTTTATAACTAGCAGTTGTGAGTGTACACCTTGAAATTCTGAGAGAAAATAGTCAGAATTGCAATATGTAAACTCCGTAGCGGAAACAAGCTTCCATAAAAACATGTATTTCAAAGGGAATGTCCAAAATTCTGACAGTCTTTAAAATCATTCTGCGACGACTGAAGAGAATTGACCACCCTTGTGTTTGATCAGGGCCGCTCTGAAAGGAAAAGGACGTTTTTTTTGTTAGATCAGAAATAGGTATGAGGTAAGCTGCTTCTGCAGCACGACTTCCTTCGTGAACTAAGTGACAGATCGTAAGTGACAGAAGTTACCTGGGGAAAACCTCTGGGACTGGAGAAATAGACGAGTGTTGAGTGGGTGGTCCATCTTCAGACGCCAGCGATGGAAGATAACGTAACTCTCTCTCTTCCTCTCTATATTTCTATGGCTTTTCTTTCTTTCTCGATGGCACGTGTCAGTGGAGGAGACTCAGAGGACGTCTGGGTGGAGACAGCGCCTCGGGCTTCTGCCTCCAGCGGAGGATTGAAGACCAAGCTGGAGACCTTGGAACAGTTCAGCCCATTCACTCATGGTTGACTCTTTTCTCCTGTGTCTCCATTCTCCTTCCACCTCCTGAAACTGAAAGGTCAGATCATTCCACTGTAGATTCCTTTATTTACTTTACCTTACCCACCTCATTAATTAGTCATTTCAGCTGATTTATCTCACTGCATATTTAGAGAGATTTTATTCAATAACCAATCTCAAAATAAAATGGTCTTTATTTTGGATGGTTCTGTGGTAACTAAAATGTTCCATTCTCTACAGAAATTGGTATTACATTTTTATAAAAAAAAATATATATGAATAAAGTACTTGTTATTAAAATTGTTTTATTAAAATGAATAAATGTTATATATATATATATATATATATATATATATATATATATATATATATATATATATATATATATATATATATATATATATATATATATAATTTTAACATTTATTCAATTTAAATTCATATATGTAAATCATTTGTGGTAAACACACACACATATATATATATATATATATATATATATATATATAAGAATATATTTTATTATTCAACATGTATTCAATTGAAAAAGAGTACAGAAAATACATACCGTATTAATTCATAATTACAGTTACAGTTAATTACAATTCACACACACACACACGCACGCACGCACACACATACATATATAAATTATATTATACTATTATATATAATATATATATATATATATATATATATATATATATTATATATATATATATATATATATATAAATATATTACACTTACCTAAGCCTATAAGTTTCTCCAAAATGACACCTTCAAGACATTCATTAAGTCCGACACAATGCTCAGAGTTAGCATGCCAAGGCTTAGCCTAGCCAGGAGGAACACTACAAATAAACACACAATATTATTTCACACCTTCTATTTATTACTGAAACCTTCTGGCTAGTAGATAATGTGTGGTAAACATTAATTTCTCTGAGAACAGCATTTATTTGAAATATTTTTTTTTAAAGGGACTGTCAATTTTCAATTCCATGCTAAATAAAAAAATATTAATTCCTAATAAAAAAATTACATTAAGATATTGAGACTTTAATTGGTTGTTTTATTCATATTATTTGTGCCATTATGAAGTCAACTCTTACAGTAGCTTACAATTAACTCTTGAGTTAAGTTAATTGTAATTAACAATTTAAAAAAATTTAAAAAAAAAAAAAACACAGAAAATGCCCCAACTTCATTGCAAAATAGATTGCTGTGGCCAGCGATAGAATAACAAATTAATAATGAAAAAAAGAACAATACATGTTAAGGCGATTTTGTGTATTTTATGCTTTTGTCTGCCACGTTAAATTGCCTTTGAATAACCTTCATTTACATAATTTGAATAAATAATCAGCATATCGTTTAATAAATTGCATTAAAAGCTTTACTAATATTTACATATAACGGACAAAAACAAAACTGGTTTAAATCTAAGGTGGAAAATGATCCTTTACAGTTTTTGTTTTTTTGCCAATGACCCTTACTCACACTATAACTACAGGGGAACATGAACTAGCCACTTTTGATTTTAGTTGAGATTTGACAGAAGTGCTGTTTCTGTCAGGGTTGCTGCAGGTAGCTGAAGACGAGGACAAGGGCTTCAATATAATATATTTATTAAACAAACTAAAAACATCCAAAAACAAATGAGAACAAAAGAAGAGAACTCCAGGACTTCAGGGTTAACACACAACCATACATTGACGACGATCGACAAACACTCAGGGAAAACACAGGGCTTAAATACACTGAACCAAACAAGATAATTAACTGAAAACAGGTGCAGAAAATTGGACACAAACGAGGAGCGGGACAACAGGACTAAACAAAAAAAAAAAAAAAAAAAAAAAAAAAAAAAAAAAAAAAAAAACCACACAAGACAGGGGAAAACAAGATCACAAAAGATAACTAAACACATAGAATCGTGACAGTACCTCCCCCCTCCCCGAAGGCGCGTCCTCGCACCGTATAAACATCCAAAGGGGTGGGAGGGTGGGCGCCCTGGAGGCTGACGAGGGCATGGTGCAGGTCCAGGAAGCCTCCAGGGCGGAGCAGGCTGTGGGCGTGGCCACGACGGTGCAGGTTGTGGGCGTGGCCACGACGGTGCAGGCTGTGGGCGTGGCCACGACGGTGCAGGCTGTGGGCGTGGCCAAGGCGGTGCAGGCTGTGGGCGTGGCCAAGGCGGTGCAGGCTGTGGGCGTGGCCAAGGCGGAGCAGGCTGTGGGCGTGGCCACGACGGTGCAGGCTGTGGGCGTGGCCACGACGGTGTAGGCTGTGGGCGTGGCCAGGGCGGAGCAGTCCCTTCGGATGGCCACGGCGGTGAGGACCCTTCGGGTGGCCACGGCGGTGAGGACCCTTCGGGTGGCCACGGCGGTGAGGACCCTTCGGGTGGCCACGGCGGTGAGGACCCTTCGGGTGGCCACGGCGGTGAGGACCCTTCCGGTGGCCGTGGTGGTGAAGACCCTTCAGGTGGCCGTGGTGGTGAAGACCCTTCAGGTGGCCATGGCGGTGCAGGCTCTTCAGGTGGCCACGGCGGTGAAGACCCTTCGGGTGGCCACGGCGGTGAAGACCCTTCAGGCGGCCGTGGTGGTGAAGACCCTTCGGGTGGCCATGGCGGTGCTATTTTTTCAGGCCTCCATGGATCTTTGGCCGGCCACGGCGAAGGCGTATAGCCCCCCCCCAAAATTTTCTTGGGGAGAAGGACAGGTTCAGGAACGGAAACAGACTTGACATCAACGGGCGCTGGGTCAACGGGGTCTGGGTCAACGGGCTCGGGGTCTGGGTCAACGGGCTCTGGCGCTGGGTCAACGGGCTCTGGCGCTGGGTCAACGGGCTCTGGGTCAACGGGCTCTGGCGCTGGGTCAACGGGCTCTGGCGCTGGGTCAACGGGCTCTGGCGCTGGGTCAACGGGCTCTGGCTCTGGCGCTGGGTCAACGGGCTCTGGCTCTGGCGCTGGGTCAACGGGCTCTGGCTCTGGCGCATCATGGGACTCGGAACTGGACGGGGCCAGCACATCAGGGGACTCGGAACTGGACGGGGCCAGCACATCAGGGAGCTTGGGGCTGGATTCATGCTCTGGCGCTGGGTCAACGGGCTCTGGCGCTGGGTCAACGGGCTCTGGCGCTGGGTCAACGGGCTCTGGCGCTGGGTCAACGGGCTCTGGCGCTGGCGCTGGGTCAACGGGCTCTGGCTCTGGCGCATCATGGGACTCGGAACTGGACGGGGCCAGCACATCAGGGGACTCGGAACTGGACGGGGCCAGCACATCAGGGAGCTTGGGGCTGGATTCATGCTCTGGCGCTGGGTCAACGGGCTCTGGCGCTGGGTCAACGGGCTCTGGGTCAACGGGCTCTGGCGCTGGGTCAACGGGCTCTGGCTCTGGGTCAACGGGCTCTGGCTCTGGCGCTGGGTCAACGGGCTCTGGCTCTGGCGCATCATGGGACTCGGAACTGGACGGGGCCAGCACATCAGGGGACTCGGAACTGGACGGGGCCAGCACATCAGGGAGCTTGGGGCTGGATTCATGCTCTGGCGGGCAGGCGACGGTCTCTGGCTGGACGGTCTCTGGCTGGACGGTCGCTGGCTGGACGGTCGCTGGCTGGACGGTCGCTGGCTGGACGGTCTCTGGCTGGACGGTCTCTGGCTGGACGGTCTCTGGCTGGACGGTCTCTGGCTGGATGTGGCTGACGTGAACCCCAGCCTCAGCAGCCATCCTTTTGGCTAATCGCACTGATATCAGCGGGGGATCAGTCATACAGGATATCAGCCGGGGAAGTCCAGGGACCGATCTGGCGGCAGGGCTCATGCGGTGTGCAGGCTCTGGCGGGTAGGCGATGGGCTCAGGCTCTGGCGGGCATGCGATGGGCTCAGGCTCTGGCGGGCAGACGATGGGCTCTGGCGTTAGCGTGCAGGTGATGGGCTCAGGCGCTGGCATGCAGGCGATGGGCTCAGGGGCTGACGGGCAGGTGATGGGTTCAGGCTCTGGCGGGCATACCGGACTTGGATTTGGCTGGAGTGGGAGATCTTCCACGTGGTATTCAGATCCACACGACCACAGCGTGTGATCCACGAACTCCAGGAAGGATAGATGGAGGTCCCTTACCAGAATTATCTGGGCTAGTGGGTCTTTCAGTCCACCCCAGAAACTCCTTGTTAGTTCCTCTTCCTCCAACGACACATCATCATAAAGCTCTAAATAGAGCCCCGCATACTCTTCGAGTGAGCGCTCCTCTTGGAAGAGGATTGGGTTTTCGAAGGGGCTCACCTCTTTGTTTTTCCTCCTTCGGCCCATTTTTAGTTTACGGTCGATCGTTCTGTCAGGGTTGCTGCAGGTAGCTGAAGACGAGGACAAGGGCTTCAATATAATATATTTATTAAACAAACTAAAAACATCCAAAAACAAATGAGAACAAAAGAACAGAACTCCAGGACTTCAGGGTTAACACACAACCATACATTGACGACGATCGACAAACACTCAGAGAAAACACAGGGCTTAAATACACTGAACCAAACAAGATAATTAACTGAAAACAGGTGCAGAAAATTGGACACAAACGAGGAGCGGGAAAACTAACAGGACTAAACCAAAAATCACACAAGACAGGGGAAAACAAGATCACAAAAGATAACTAAACACATAGAATCGTGACAGTTTCTTACAAGGTTTATTTTAATATTTTCCAAAACACACACTAACACAGCCGAGCCAGGCCGCTCCGTGTCAGACATAAGGGGCAAATCTTCACAAAGCACTTAGTCTGTTTATTTCAAAGTAAAGCATTAGGGAGGTAAACTTCAATACAAAGCCAAATTCAGACTGCGGTAAATCCAGACCATTACCTGAGCTTATACTGTGTTGTGTGCTCTCTGTTCACGCACTAATGTCATTTCATCCCCCTTCAGCATTGGAAATAGCCTCGGGAGATCACTTCTCTGCATTACAAACATTGCATTGATATTAAATGTAAATGTATTTCTGACTTGGTTTTAGGTACTCAAACACAGAGCTCCTGAAGGTGAACGTCCTGTGTCAGAATGCACAAATACACAAATGAAATGCTGCTCTAAAGCTATTTTAAGGTAATGCACAATAATAACAAGTAAAGTGCATTTTATTCTTATTTTGCTACTTCGGTGCCTGAAATGTACGGCTTAGAGAAAAACAAGTATAGGTTTGGGCTTGCTGCGACTGGTTCCAATAACACCAATGTCATTTCTGTCTGCCGTATATTAGGAGGAAGAACCAAACAAAGTTTGTGTCGCGGTGTTCAGCTGCTCCTGAGGTAATCTGCTTTATCACCAGAATATGATGTACGAGCATCTGGTTTGGAAATGAGTTTACGAAAAATAATGAGTAGTTGATATCTCTGGGTAAGACAACTCTTCTGTCTGCAAGCCTAAGAACTAGAACCTGAGGAAAAGGGGACAGCAAGAGGAGAGGCAGGAAGGAAAAACAAACAAACAAACAAACAAACAAAACAAAAAAAGTAGACTCAAAATAATCTTCCAGTCACGTTTCCCCCCAACAGCCTTCAATAGAATATCATTACCGTGGTCTGCATGCAGGCTGGATGCTGAGGAATGGTGGAAGTCAACCTTTTTTTCCCTCTCACAATCAGTGTGCAAGCATTCCCACCGGATAGTGATACAGCACAATGAAGGAAACAGCAGGGAAGGGTAGAAAGAAAAAGAGGAAGAGCTTTGTTTCAATTCAACTGTTGCTATGATACCAATATGAAAATGATGATGTCATACTCTGTTCATTTTCTAAACCAGAGCTAAAAAATACATTCAAAACCATTATTTTCTACTTGCATACTCCGATTTTGACTTCAGATACTTGTCTGGAGGTTTTCTGTGGAGACTGGGAGTGCTGTAAAACCATCATCATTCACTCATCCTCATGTTGGTCCAAACTTTTGACTTTCTTTCTTCTGTGGAACACAAAAGATATTTTTCAAAAGTCTGTTTCGATATGTTTTATGTTTTGTTCTTTATTATTTTAAATTCTATTTGTTATAGCCTAAACTTTATAATAATATTTCCGTTAGCATTTTATTTTATAGTCCTGTTCCGCATGTACCTACTATGTTCTTATTTTTGTAATTATAATAACGGGGTAATAACTAGGTACTAACCCTGAACCCATAAACCTAACCTTAACCCATGTAGTTACCTTATATTACCCAGTACTTTCCTAGGTAAGTACACTGTAAGTCCACGTAAGTTTACATAAGAAAAAGTCCAACACATTTCCATATTTACCTGCTTCAATTTAAAGTCTACTTATTCATAAACTGTGTACTGTCAAATACAAAAAGTGCTAACATTACAAAACTAAAGTGTTTTCCTCAGTATATGGTTTCCATTTTTAATTACAATTTTTTCAAATTAAACAATGACATTTTTTAATTGAAAATCTTATTTTTGATTACACAAAATAAATTTGATTACCACAATAAAATCATGCACAAAATTGTATGTTGTTACAGACAACATGGACATGGTGTTGAAAAAAAAGACATGGGAAGGAAAATATTCAATGTTTTTGCGTTTTGTTGCAAAAGTTTGTAGTTCCCCCGAGAAACTTTGGGTTTGTTCGCAAAATGTTTGCATTCCCTCAAAAAACTTTAGCATTACTCTAAAAACTTTACATTTGCTTGCAAAGAACTCAAAGTTTTGCAAGTGAAAGCAACATTTCTTAGGGGAATGCAAAATATTTGCGAGAGAACGCAAAAGCATTGAAATATAAATGTTCCTCCCGCTTCATACATTTTTTTTCCATTATGTCCCTTTAGAGGCTCCATAGGTTGTAACATCGGCACTCTTTGTACTTGACATTAACACGTTTTAAGGGCATGTAGTATTTTATAGAAACAATTGTATAGATACACTTATTGTTCAAAAGTTTTTTGATTAATAAAGCAAGGACGTAGTAAAGACATTTATGATGTTAGAAAATATTTATATTTAAAAAAAAACTGCTGTTGTTTTGAAGTTTTTATTCACCAAAAAATCCTGAAAAAAAGTATCATGGTTTCCACAAAAGCATAAGCAGCACAACACTGGTAATAAGAGAATGAGCAGCAAATCAGTATATTAGAATGATTTCTAAATTATCATGTGACACTGAAGATTAGAGTAATGATGCTCACAGGATAGAATTATATTTTAAAATACAAAACAGTTTTTTTAAATTGCAATAGTGTTTTACAATATTATTGTTCTTACTGTATTTTTGACCATATAAATACAGCATTGGTGAGCAGAAGACTTCTTTCAGAAACATTTTTAAAAAATCTTACTGACCCCAAACATTTGAACGATAGTGTAAGTGTATGTGAATATTAAAATATGAGACACACACAAAAAATTTTTAAACAAAATTTGTTGCAACACTCCATGATCTCTTTCATTTTTCCCTTTTTGTTCCAGAAGAAGCGAAAGTTTCCTAAGAGCTGTTTTTGTCAGAAACTGGCTACTTTGTTTAAAATACATTTTATGATGCATTACTGCATGTGCAGTCTCACGCTCTCACAGGGATTGCATGTTTCTGAGCTCCTGAATGCTGCATGAAAACGAACATCTGAGCAGCTCAGTCAAGGGAAGGACATTGCATTAAATGTGGTTAACAGATGAAATAAGCTATCCCATGGTTCCCCATGTGAGACCAAATCAATGATTAAACTGCGTGCTTCACATAGGCCATTCTCACGCAATGACAAGACCTCTGGATTCCCTCCAACGACACTTGATTAATAGAAAAAGAAAAAAAAAACTCCTGAAAGCATCATATTGGGAATATGCTTTTCCTGATTCCCCCTGAAAATAATTCCCCTTGACTGAAAGGAAGGTTGTGCTCTCACTGATCTGTACTTTCGATGCTTTTTGCTTAAATCCCTATTCTATACAAGGAGATGAGAGGCTGCATAAAAAAATTTCATTAAAGAGATTGTTTTTAGATTGTTCTAATGTATCTGCAGCTGCAGGGAGTAAATCTTCCTATAAGCCGCCAACATGCACCTGAGTTATTTCTTCACAATATAAATCTGATTAAATCTGGACCGACGGACATGTATCATCCTCTTCCATCATGTACAAATCGGAATGAGTAACGTCATCAAAACTGGTACAATTTTTCCACCATATTGTTGTGATGCCCAACTAATCTCTAATCTGTCAAATAGTCAATATACAAGCTAAATAAAATTGGTCCCAGAATCGATCCCTGCGGGACTCCAGTACTACAATCAAGAAATGATGAGTATATATCGTTGATTCTTATACATGGTTTCCTTAAGATTAAATATGATTCCATCCATGATAGTGTTTGTATTAATTATAAATAGCCCACGATATAATTCTATTGCATTATACATCTAATGTTGATTAATAAGATTAATTAGAATTAGTACAAACTCTAGTCAAGGCTTATTGCTGCTTCATGGTCTTTATCCGTCAGATGTGTCACCTTTATTTATAAATTGCTATGACCTGAGGTTGTTTTGTCACTCTTTTTCTTGTCACCATGGCTGTGAAGCAAGCACTAGACGACAGCTATCTTGAGTGTGTAGAAACCCTGGGAGGTATTCTGCCTCGTTCTTAATTACGGCTGATTAAAGTGACATTTTGTCACCCTTGTGTCTGCTGACATCAGACAGCAGGATTGTGAACAAGACCAGTGCTTTTCACCTTGCATTCTCTCTCATTCAGGGCGAGTCAGAATAAAAGCACCGATGCTCACAATACAAGAAGGCTCGACGTTAACTGTGAATGTGGCATCTCTGAACTCCGGTTCAGCATATGTCACGGTATACTCCTTTTAGTTGGAGTAAATGCAGCTTTGTGCGAAACAAAAACTTGCCTTGGAGCGAAGCAAGCTGTTCATCACTTTTAAAGATTTAAGTCATGAGTCTGAAATAGAAATAAAAAACTCAATGTGTTAAATTGGAAATGAGTCACTCATCCTTTGAATTCAAAACATCAGGACACATTTTTTTTTTTTTTTGTTAAAAAATGTGTTCATTTTGATGGACTCATGGGAAACCTTTACATTCCATAAATATAATAGGTCTATAATAATTGGTCTCCCATGAATTTTATTTTAAGCATTAGATGCAGTTTTTGTCTTGTTACCCATTCTGTATTTACTTATGTATGTTGTAATGTTTACAGCTATCGAATAGTACATTTATTGTATTTAAATGCATTCCAAATTTTGGTGACATACATTTTCGCTATTCATATAAGTTGAGAAATGTTAAGAGAGAATTATTAAATACTAAATTAAATATACTAATTTAAATACATTTAGCTAAACATATTTACAAATATATATATAGTTATTTCTGTTATGTAACGTAATGTCTAATGTTATTTGTATTATAAAATATTAAATAAATGCATTTAACATATTTTTAGTTGATCAAAATGGATGGAAAAATCCATTTATTGAAAAAAAAATATATATATATAAATTATTTTCTGACATAAAAAAATCTAAAGTGGTACAGATGGACACAAATGCTAGTTTTTTAAGAGATGTACATGCTTTTTTTCTGTTAAAAGTTAAATAGGGATTCATAGACGACTTGGATTCCCACATAATTATCCACTTGTCAGCGCATGAGTGTCATTTGACTCTAATTGGGCCAGTCACTTAAATGTCAGAGGTAGCTAATGTGGCTGAAGATTGTCAAAGAACCAAACCGTCATACATTCCCATTACATTTCTGACTGAGAGACCTCACTGAGCCTTTTGCCTCAAAAGAGAAGTTACATTTTGAAAAAACGCACAAAAAAACTAGAAACTTTGACCTGAATTCAAATACCATTTCGCTAGTGGATCTCAATGATATGCACTTTGCATATTGGAGTGTTTGTTTCCTGGGATGCGCGAGGACTGTTTGCTGTGGGGATATCAGACTGTGAGCGTGACCTCCAAAATCTCTCTCTCTGCCCTTCACACGCTAGCACATCGGGAGACTGGCCGAGGCCAGACTAATCAAAAATGCATGATATCAAAGCAAACTCATCCTCTGCCGCTAAGCAGGGTCCCATTTGAAGATTTGATTTTATGAGGCACAGAATGGCCTTTACATATGAATTTCCACTCTCATGTCTGTCGTGGATTAGATCATCTCTTAGAGTGTTTTTAAAGCTTTAAGCTCTGGTTAGATTGAATGTGATTTACACACAATTAGATGGTAATGCCAAGTATTCATTCAATTTCATACTTTAACACACATTATTGTCAATGCTCAAAGTTGACAGATAGATGGATGGATAGATAGACTGATTGATTTCCATAATGACCAACACAATCTACCTAGAGTCTGTTTAAGAGAGTTTTTTTGGGGTTAAATAATGGCCCACATGCCAGTAAATTGACTAGCACAAACCTTAGTAAATCACCTTTTAATTTACCATGAATGTTGTGTCTGAAAGGGATACTCCTACAAATGCATATGCAATAAGCTCAGCCACAAAAATAACTATCCACATATTTTCAGTGCTAATTTTTCACTGCATGACTTTAGTAAATCCTGATAAAATCCTGAAAAAGAGGGTTTGCGCTGGCGTTAATCAGTTAGTATAATGAATAAAGCTGTTAGTAAATCTGGCCCTAGAGCTCATAATATAATATTAAAGAAACTATACTGTTCCATGCCATACATGCTCTTCATACTTTTATGGTTTGTGACCCTTTAAAAAGCTGAAAAGTCCTTCATTATTTTAGGAATGGAATAAATGATTATGGTTAATTTTAGATTTCAAAACAAATCTATGAAAAACCACTTCTCTAATAATGGATTATAATGTCATCGTGATGTTCTTCTTTTTAAGCGACGGTTTGCAGGCGTAAAATGAGAGTCATTCTCACAGAATTCCCATTTGTTCATTTTATGACATAAAAGTCAAGGACGTGCTGATTTGTGCATTTTCATGATGTACATTTCACCTGCATGTGCACTTCCATTCGGAAACCCTACAAGTTCTCTTAAAAGAAAACACAACCCATTTTGCAAACCGTGTGCGAGGAGCAGTACGGACAGAAACGCAAGTAACAGGGAATCTCATTATTTTACGTGGACTTTTATGGGGCAAGTCAAAATGCTTCGCCCCGCTTGCTTGTGTGTGACATTTCCCTCTCTCATTAATGAGACGTTCCGTCAGAGCCGAGCCTGTGCTGAGAGCAGCAGACCTGGCAGAGTTTGGCCCGAGGGCCTGTTTCCTTACTGTTCACATATTTACCAACGTGAAATATTCCAGCGCTGTTTCATTCGATAAGGCCAAACGTGTGCTCAGCGCTCCCGGCCAGTAAAAGCCATCGCTGCGGAGAAAGAGAAACAAAACAGCTTTGAGTCAATTTGAACCAAAACCGTGCAGATGCGCTTATGATGAAGCTGAGCTGCTAATATGAGCTAATTTGTGGGGTCAGCTGATTCAAATAGTTTAGGATTGTACTTTTGCCATTAGGATGATGCACAGATAAAATTTACTTTTATTTTAGCCATTAGCACGGCAAAACTCAGTATTAGAGTTAAACACCTACTCAGTATTTTTGTCCTTTTCCAGTATAAATATCTAAACATTCTTAAATCAAGATACATTTACTAAGTTTTGTTTTCTGAAAAGTGAGTTTTTGCTGAAAACAAGAACAAGTTAATTTTTCTGAACCCATTGGCAGATATTTTTTCTTGTTTAAAGCATAAACTCACTTCATTTTGATACATTATGCGCAAAACAAGACATACCTTATTTTTTCAAGTTTTGCTTCTCAAGTAAATGTGACTTGATTAAAGAATGTGTAAAACAAGACAAAAATAAAGAGTGTATGTTTTTCCTTCAGTGGACACGTTGTAAATAAAAATCACAGATACATTTTTCAAAAAGAGAAAATTAAGCGCTTATCACACACTTGAAAACAACACTCAAATTGTTGTCTGTTGCAAAAAGGAAGATAATTGGTTAATTAAATTAGCTTTCTTCATAAGTACAGCTAAACGAATGCAAACTGCAAAGTCGAGCACTGTCATCTCTAATTACTCCATTTACTCTGAGACAGCATTGCATTTTATTCTCTTTGCATTAACAGACTGATCGATGGGATTTTACAAATATACTGATTACATTGCAAAGCATGTACTCTTTAGTTAAAGCTCATTTAAATAATATATTTATCACATGCTCTAATGAAATCACTCAATTTATGAGCGTGTAGGCGAGCAAGAGAGGTTGAAAAAGAGAGAAAGAGACTGAGAGGGAAGGTTCTCATGGGATAGACACAGACAGCAGTTTTCAGTCTGGCTTTAACAGAGATTTCTGACTTTCATAATTTAAGCAACATTCACCGGCATTTCCCTGAAACAGCAAATCTCGATTTCAGGCTATACATATGTTTCATTATTTGACTCTCTGTGGCCTCGGTTGCTCTGCAATAATATACTGGAGCTGATATATTGTATTGTGTGGCTCATCTGGCTCATGCCGTATTGCACATTCACTCCTCGCACCAATGAAACGCAGCGTGGGTGTGTGAATGAATGATGGTCTAGAACCACAAACATGAATGAGGCTGCCAGCTAAAGGAAGACATCTGAGGCTTTTGAAGACAAAGCATTTGTTGGTCATAGAATATTACATATTTACAAAGTTGTGTTCGAAACACCCATGCAGTCCATTTATTTATTCACCGTGTCGTTCCAAACCTATATGACTTCCTTTCTTTTGCAGAACTTTAACTTTTTCATAGAATAGTGAATATTTTGTTTGTGAATCATTTTGTTGCTGTTTTATCTACTTTCAACCATGACAACTCTCTGAATAGTTTTAGCATGTATGGCAATGTTAATGTGTTTGGTCTTGGCGAACTAGATCTGCTACGCTGATGGACTGGTATAGACTTGCTACTGCTAACAGATAGACAGACACGTTGATGTGAGCATGTAAGATATGCTGCTGCTGCATGAATAGACATAAATCCTGTAGCAGATATAGGCAGGTGGAGCTGGGGAAGGTGGAGGGTTTCAGAGGAACTCTGATAGTGTGTTGCAGGGCTAGCTTACAGTAAACAATGAACCTGACTATTGAAATGTTGAGCAAGAAATCTCATTGGCAGAGGCCAATAAGATTGTGCCATGCATGTGCCATGTAATTCTAACTATGATATGATTCCTTGCATATTCAATGTAATAGTCTAATCAGCCTGCACTCTATAGAGTTCCGTGACTGAACCAGATATTTATTTGACATTTATTATTACATTTTATTTAATATTTAAATATTTTTAGGGATGCACAATATATCGACCACATATCGATATCGGCCGATAAATGGTCTTTTTTGGTGTTATCGTTATCGATCTGATATGAAAATTGGGCCGATATATCAAAGCCGATAAATAGATTATTTACTTCAGTTGAGAGACGCGCGCTGTTCGCCATGATGATTCTGAATGATTGGATTCACTTCGAAAAGGAAGATACAGTTCAGTGCAACATGTGCAGGACAAATCTGTCACATAGGCTTCATAACATTATAATAAGAGCACAATTGTAAAAGAATGTTATGAATTATTGTTCGCCAGCGGCCAGCCAGTGTTTCAGCGCGACGAGCGCGTTGTGGAGGAAAGAGCGCGTCTATGGAGTTAAGCCTTCATGACGAGCACAGTCAAGTTCTCTTGAGCATTCGCAGCATTCTGTGCCATTGTAAGTTGTAATATGTTTATTTTGTGTATATAGGCCTATATATCTGATTAATCTAATATAGGATGCGTTTGGTTGAGTTAATGAACGACGCGCGCTTCATTGTACCGATGATCATATTTATAGCGTGCGCGCAGCTCAAACAGCAATGCACATTTATAACTATAATTGGGACTGTCATATACATGCTATTATAATGAGAACACTACTGTAATAAAACGTTGTGAATTCTCTGGGTTAAGTTGCCGTTTCAGCGCGTTATTGTGGGAATAGCGCGTCCAGAACAGGGATTAGCCTACACATTATGACCAGAACAAGTTCGATTGTGCATTCACGTTCTTTGGTGCAGACGTAATATAAAGTTGATGTAATATAAATATCTGAGTAATCTCACATATCATGCGTTTTGTGGATTTAAACAACCTAGAAACGTTCTTCAGTTTCCCGGTGCTCGTTCTCCTCAGCTTCAGCGCGTGCAGATTAAACAACAATGCAAAACACTAAAAGCTATTTGCACTGTCATATATAATTATATTCACCATTGTAATAAATGTGTAAATTCTTTGGGTTTGCATTCTTCAGCAACCGTCGAGTTGATTATCCTTCTAGCAAAGCGATTCAGTTCCACGCTCGTTCTCTTCAGCTTCAGCTCGCGCAGATCACACAGCAATGTCATTTGAAACAGCAAGGCTATTAAAGATGTTTACTATTAGGCTACTTTAATATTAAACATGTTTAATTTTTTCAAAAATGAATATATATTCATTATAATGAATAACATTATTTTGTTCTCGTAGCCTATTATTTTTTATCAACGATATGGTTTGATTAAAATAATTTCCTTATTGTCCGTGCGGAAGCGATTCCATTTTATTGATCCATGGCACATGCATTTTCTTTATATGCAGCCCAATGTTAGCCTATGACTTGTTTGCAATATTTAGGCATTTTATTTTTTGTTAGGCAATAGATTTTTTGATAACACTTTACAATAAGGTCTCAGTAGTTAATGCATTAAGTAACAGAGAGCAATAGCCTTAATTGTTAGTTAATAAAATGTGTTCATGTTAGTTCACAGTGCATTGACTAATGTTAGATAAAACTTTCTTAATGTCTTATAAAATTGTTGGTTCATGCTAACTAATGCTAACAAAATTAAACCTCTTACGGTGCAGGGATTCTAATCTGCTCAGGAGTAAAACCCCCTAATAACATCTCAAAGCAGAATGGCAAACATCTATGCCGTTTCACTAATGAAATCCCAGCTCACCAACCAGTTAACCAGTTCCCCCTCCTAGACTCATCACAGAATTCACTAGAATGCTCAGATGATAATATGATATCGACTGACATTTTTTTAAAGATTAACAAGCCAATCAGAATTTATCACCAAGAATTACTGCAAATTGATTGAATCACCTGATGTCCAATGCTGTACACAAGGTCACCTAAACTGATGGTTAACCTGGCCAGAAATCTCACCAGCCAGTCGATTGCCAAATCACCGAGGTCAACTTGAAATAACAATTGAATTAATTACTTCTTGGAAAATGCAGCTTAACACGTACTATCTATCTCATAATCCTATTAATATTGATTGTATGTATTGTGTGCTCAGCTGGTACATATGGCTGTTTCTGGGATTATAAAAAGGTTAGAAGTAACTTCCTCTGTAATAGGTTACGATTCAGCGATCACGGACACCAAGTGCAGATGAGACCACAGTGAATGATCTTAGTTGAGAAGAGGTTATGGTCCGTCAGGTTGTGTGAGAGCAGGAGATTATCTGATGTTGCAGCACTCCTGATTCTTCCCTCCCTCGCCGTTTCTCGCGTTTTCTCTCCTCTTCAGTCTGTGATTAAAATCTGCTAGCAACAGACAAGAGAATAAAAGCCTTTAAAACCCAATCAGGGTTCACACACACACACAGACACAAGACATTGGGTTCAGTAAATGTTGCATGACTACAGAATTTTGATCCTGGACTGCACCTCTGTAAAAGTGCTCTGTGTCCATATGTACATACAAACAATATATAGTCTTTATTAAACAATGACCTGTTTTCCTGCAGACACTGTTCACCAAGGCTGAATTTATCCAAATTACAGTAAAAACAAGACTATTGTGAAATATTAATACAGTTAAAAATATCTTTTCTATTTTAATATATTCTATTTTTAAATACATCTACCTAATTTATTTATGTGATGTCAAAGCTGAATTGTCAGCACCATTACATCATTAATCATTACAGAAATCATTCTAATATGCTGATTTGGTGCTAATAAAACATGTCTTTTTATTATCAATGTTGAAAACATATAAAGAACAGATATTATGAATAATTAAAAACAAATATTATATTTGTTCATATTTTATTATATGATATTATTTATAATAATAAACCAAAATAATGTTATTAAAAAAGCAGTTCATTTTAGGTAAAGCCTTTACACATTCCGCACCCTATTTGAGGAATATATCGGTTATCGGCTTTTAAATGTAAAGAATTATCGGTTATCGGTATCGGCCAAAATGTTCATATCGGTGCATCCCTATATTTTATACATTTCTTTCATTGCATCTGACAGGAAAAAAAGTGTAAAAAGTCAAAACCCTGATATGATAGCTCCATTTACTCACCCTCACGTTGTTCCAAACCTGTATGACTTTCTTCTGTAAAACACAAAGGAAAATAATTTAAAGTGTAAATTGCAGGTAAAAATTTTCACGAAGATAATGCAATGTGCTTACTAAATATAAAGATAAGAACCGCCCACCATTGTTTTTTTTTATATTTTTTATACCAAATGCTGAATATAATGAAAAGTTGGTTCGTTTTACAGTGCTTTTAACCACGCCCCCTCCTTCCACTAGGCTGGGCGTGATGTCATAACAGGGACCCCAAGCTTTTACGGTCTATGCAACAAGCCTAGAGTTACGTTATATTGGAGTCCTAGCTAGCGAAAATGGTTAACTATTGTGCTTGTGCGGGATGTACGAAATTATACATCAAAAACGGGGGAGAGGCTCCACAAGTTCCCCAAGGACAAACGGCTGATTCGTGCCTGTAAGTGTTCGCATAACTTACCCGAGGTAGAGCTTAGATCGGCCCAAAACATCAAGCAAGACCCTAACGTTACCCGAGCCCGCTGTGTCCGAGTCCGGCCCGACACATAAACTGTTATTATGAGCCCAAGCCCGGTTTAAACCCGGCTATTTTTGAATACGTGTGTCGTTATAACTGACGTGCTCAACTACTTTCTTATATTACTTTCTCCCGACCGCAACATTCATGTTTTGTCCCGCTCCCGCCCGCAAAAATACTTTTTTTCTGTACCTCCAAATACTTTCAAGTTAGCCTACGTGTTAGCCCACCATACACATCAGCATACATGCTCCTGATCAATTGTTTGTTGCATTAACACACAAACCACTGTTATAACATAAAAGCAAGCGGGCTACTGCGTGCATGGTTTGGCATGACTGCGTGCAAAGTGCGATCCCATAATAATTCCTAAAGCTGACATCAGTTCACAGAGATCTCGCACATCTCTGTTATTATCAATGAAGCTTCCATAATATATAACGTTACACTATGTTTGTTATAATTAGAGGATTTGCCAGCATACAGAATTCAGCACTGAACAAAAAGTCTGTTTTGAGCGGTGAGGGGAATCTATGGTAAATTCTTCTGATTGGCCATTATTGCGTTCAAGAAATCAACACATATGTCTGTGATTGGCTACATCGGTAAAAAACACGCTACCTTTGAAGAAACCCAAATAAATGCTATTTTAACGCATTTTAAGACAGAAATTTTTAAATATATCCATATTGTGCACTTTAATGTACACATTAATCGGTTGTGGTGGTTAACCTGCAATTTACACTTTAATATTTATTTTATTCATGCAAAATATAAATATTTAATTTACTTATTTACTACTTATTATTTCTTAAAGGCACACTGTGGAACTTTTCAACCTTTATAATATATTACCAAAACCCATTGAGATGGTACATCGACTTACAATAGGTTGAATGACACGTCTGCCGTAGCCTGAAGGTGTCTGTATCGCTTTTCCTAGCACTATGTAACTTCGGGTTTCGGGTAGGAACCCGAGCACAAAAAGAACTACAAAATTTGACCGCTTTACGGCATACGTCACTTCCCCCACCACCCACAACTTCCTCAGATTCTGACGTGAGAGCTCAACTCACATTTGATTGCCGTCTGTATGTTTTTGTCATGGCTGAACCAACAGCTACAAGGAAGAAAGCAAAGGTTTTGTCAGAGGACACTTAAAAAAAAGGTATAGTGACAAATCAAATGAAAAGCCAGGACGAGGATCAACATTGGTCCAGTGTTCGCTCGCTGGCGTGAGCTAGAGGAGGAGGAGGGGTGCCCGACCGATGCTGACGCTTGTCTGCACACAAATGCCGTTTCCAAGGTGACCCAGATAAATCATATAAGTAGTGTAGTATTTTCTGGTATTCCGGCCACAGCCGATGGTGTTATGAGTGTAATAATATGCCCACAGCCCATTGTTCATTTCTACACACAAACACAGCCCGCCACAGTGCAGGGCTTGCACAAATAAAATCGACTCATGTCAAATGTACATTAAATGTAGTGAACGTGCCCACAAACACTGCACACAACATGTCCCACGGTTTCTGTGAAACGAAACCAACACACATAAGTTAGTCAGCTCCGGCCGACATTCAGTCAGCGTCCCGCGTCCCCCGGCCACATTCACTCACAGACATGTTAAGCCGGGCTCACCCCCACTCGCTCTCTCTCAGCAGACTACTATAAGGGAATCGAGCGAGTCAAGGCTGCCCACCTCAAACACTGCAAGCACACACAATCTAAAGACACGGGAAGCAGACCGGTTGACTGTTTGTTGACATTTGCGACAGTGCTGCGGAGCTAGTGGCCTCTAGGGACGCTAGACGTGAAAGTTACAGGTCGAGCGCCACTAGTGTTCAAAAGTTCCGCGGTGTGCCTTTAAATTTACTATTCATAAAAATGTATTTAAAATGTTATTTATTTAAATGTACTTTAAAATGTTGGCATAAAAAGTCACTTAGAAAAAAAAAGGGTTTTATCAAAGTTGTTTCAAAGGCGACTACAACAAAACATACCAAAAGGGTTATTCACAAAGTGATTTGTTGCGACAAAGTGGTAGGAAATGTTCATTTTTAATGAGAGGTAGCTATTGCTGGTTTGACATTTACGATCCAGACCACTGGTGATCCGACAGAGTTAAAAGAGTATGCAAATCAATATGCTCTGACCACCAATGTGAGTGCAGAAGGCGAGCCACTGCTTGATTCATTTGGATAACGAGTATAAAACCAACAGGACAGCAATTCAGCGAGCTCCAATGAATCTTATTAGAAGGAAAAATATGAGTACATTTCTCCTAACTTTCGAAAAACAAAATTCAAAGTCAATTCAATATTACTACAACTGACTCAACTTAAATTAAGGTGACAACATGACAGTATATTTCAAGTTCACAAAACTTCTAACTAAATACATTATATCATGCAGATATAAAAGCTCAAAGTTCCTGCCGTGAAATGTTTCCTGACAGATAATGAACAGAAAACCAGCTTTCTGATCAAATTTCTAACACACTAAATCTCCTTTCTGATATAAAACTCTCAATGCGTCCCAACTACAGTGCCAAGTGTGACTCAGTTTCTACCATGAAAGTTCCAATCCATGTCTTGTGTGATTTTCAGGTTGCTGTGACACAGAGTTAAAGGTCAGGCATAGAGCCGGTACTCTGTGGCAGCAGTGTGAGTTTGTCCCTCAGGCTTTCTGAATCCAGTAGGTGGCATTTAGCTTGTTCTCACTTGCTGTGTGACTCCATGTTCTCATATTCCAACAATATCACTCTTCCAAAGAAAGATCAGCGGGTCTCCGTGGCACCACCAGGACTCTGGGCTCTCTGAGTCACTGAAAGCCCCAAAAGGTCTTGCCTCTTTGAAAGGCCGGATTGGAGCGAGTGCAACATCGGGGGCACGGGAGGCTGGACTTCTGCTGTCCGAGGCTTTCTTGCGCTCAAGAGGGGGTTTGTTCTGTGGAATAAAAGGAAGTCGGGCCCTTGCATTAAAGCCACTGGAGACTTTTGATTTGCTGCTTTTTAAACACCAGATAGAAGGCTTTTGGTCAATATAGAGTTGTTTTCTTTTCCTTCTTTTTTAACTCTTAGTTATCTGAGTGATTCTTGTACTGTGTAAGTGGATCAGTGGATCACCACAGGAGAACAAGAGAATAAGACAAAAAGAGAGTCTGAAATGTTAAAAATGCTGCCTTATTAGAGCTGAAAGGGATTAATGGAAGTCAAAATTGAATGATTGTGTAACATGGCGTCTTCTTAAATGCCTCCATCTGGTTAATTTTGAAGGCAGTGTAGATGTAGCTTCACCGCCAATGATAACCCACAATCCGCTTTGTGTGTGATTTGGCGACTGATCTAAATAATGAAATTGGTGTCTGACGGGGAGACTTTATATATACAGCTGTGACAGTATGCTTTTGACATCTGTTTTTCACACTGAGGACAACTGAGGGACTATTCATTTTCTTCTGTGTGGGCCTCTACTGTGTGTTCACGAGAGCGCCACGGCGCATGCGCGAGAACTGAGAAGATGACGTTCACGATCATTTGATGGGAAAGTGTGAAAGGTAAGACATTAATTTTGCGGTATTGGTAAGGCACTTTTACGTTTTCTCGTTGGTTTCCTATCGGACATCCAGGAAATGCACATTTTAGAACCATTTTAAACACTACATCGAGACCCATCTTCTCAGTTCTCGTGCATACGTCGTGGCGCTCTTGTGAACTCACGTCCAGAGGCCCACACGGAAGAAAATGAATAGTTGAATAAAGTCATTATTTTTGGGGGGGTTTGCGCACAAAAAGTATTCTCGTCGCTTAATAGACTTAAGGTTGAGCCACTGTAATCACTTGGACTATGTTTTTACTAACTTTTCTGGGCCGGCAGATACAATTACCTATCAGCCTATGAAGGAGTGAGACAGCTCTCAGATTTCATCAAAAATATCTTAATTTGCGTTCCAAACATGAACGAAAGTCTTACGGGGTTGGAACAACATGAGGGTGAGTAACAAAAAAAAGTTTGCCTTCATATTCTTTGATTAAAACTTCCTCAGCCTCTGGAATGACTTCACCTCCTCGCCAACTACCCATCCATTTTTGGATGTAACACCCACTTCCCACAATCCAATCATTTACAGATGGATAAAATGAAGTCCCACTCTTCTTTTTTCATTTTTAATATCCTCTTTCACTCAGAAATGTCACATTACAGAAGTAAGATAGGTTGCAAATGACATTTCATGTTGACTTTAAGAGGTACAAAAATTCTGTCTCACATATACCGAGACTAGGAACGGAGGCTGCCGGCAAGTAGATTTCAGCCTGAATGAAGATGCCATAGATTCAACAGTGACAAGTCCTTGCACATTCAGAGGGTGAACTGCCTAGCGCATCTTTTAATCAGCTTTTTGTTCTGCTTGCACATGCCCTGCTCTGGTTTAGATGCTTAGCACTTCTCCCATCTATTGAATTCTAATGGGACATTTAAATCTAAAGACCTCCATCTTAAATCAGGTAGTGTGAACCGATTACGTCTGGCGGGCCGAGCTAAGCGCCGAGACGGGCTCCCGTCCCACAGAGTCAGCCCGCATTTGACTTTCTCCTTTCCTGCAAATAGTGCAGACTCTGTTTTGAACCCCTCCTAATACAGCGGCATTTGAATAGGTGGTTAAGTTCACCTAGAGACATTGTTTTAATCAGTAAAATATATTGAATTATGGTATACAATACCTAATTTCCTTTAACTTTTTTAACAATCTATTCAAGAGCTAGTGCATGATCCCGGCTAAAAAAAAATATATATTCTAAGAACGTTTTGCTAACGTTCCCATTTAGTTAAGAATATGCTATTTCTGAATGATTTCTGAATGTTCTCTATTATTTTGCAAACATCATGGGAATGTTACTTTTGAACGGTTACACTTAAAAAAAAAAAACGTTAGATGAACGTCCAACTTTCCAGAAAAGAATCTCCATGAAAGATGTATAAGTAACGTTTGTGTACCATTTTGAGAATATTATGAAAGACTATGATAACTTTGAACAAACATTCTATAAACATTACTGGAAAAATTTGAAATAACTTTGAGAGAACCTTGCCAGAACGTTAGCTAAAGTTCTGGTAAGTTTCCCTGTTAGCTGGTGTAAGGGGTTTACAGTCAAAGACCCAGAACCAGATATGAAGAATGAAGACCCGGAGTCAGAATTATAAAAAATTAAAGAACAATTTTACTGAAGATAGTTTGCAGTTTCATCAGCAGAAGTCAGCTTCAATACTCACACAGGAGTTCGTAGGCCGCCCCCCTTACAGTTACAAAGATCACAGCAGTTATACCATTTTCAAGGTCTAAGCTACGTCATTGCTTACAGGTTGAATGGTTCTCATTGGCTTAGAAATAGATAAACACAGTAATTTTCCACACACATACAGACAGACGGAAGCATATCTCCATCGATTATGCATCTGACACATTCGGACCCACGTCATGACCTTCCAGGTCGCAGATTTGGGTTGTTGAGCGCCAGCATGTCTCGAACAACAATTCACTCAATCTCCAATAATGCCAGTGATTCCTTAACCAAGAAGACTAACACACACACCGACACACAGCTTTTCCAAGGTTGGATTTAGCCAGGCTCAAACTATAAACATGAGAGTCATCTCAAAACATCAAGATAATGCGTTCTTTCTCTTAACTTTAGTATAACTGGAAAGTAAGGCTTTAACAAAGAAATGGTCCATTAAACTATAGGTTTTAACACGTTGAAGATCTTTCTCAAACACAAAACAAGTCCCTATTTCATTTCTGGAAGCTGGGATAAATAAGCAAGCACTTTTACTGCATTCAGATATCAAATACATACATTAAAGAATACATGAAAAGAATATTTCAGTGATTATACTGGTAACTTCTATAACAAAGTGAAATCTCAGAAGCCTAGAGAAATCATTTAACTCATTTAATATTTAGAAAGAAAAATATTGATTAATAATTTGATTATAATTACTCATCATTACATATACATTGAAGCAGCAGTGGATTCTAATCCACCCCCATCAGTCCCCCGTTTTAGACCAATGTGGGGTCCAATACCACCACATCTGGTCTATCAATAAAGGCTGCTTCAAAATGTTAGGTTTCTGACCCATGCTGTTCTGTCAGGTTAAAAAAATTTTTTTTTTTTTTTTTTTTTTATAAAACAGACAATATCTTTTTCCTTCAAGGACTTATCATGAACAAAATATCCCTCAAATTATCCCTCATATCCAAGATAGTATATTATTCTCCAGAACCTTTGGACATAGCTGTCTTTACATTTTACTAATTTGGTATTATCATCAACAACACTGATTACAGAACAAGTGCATATCTAACATCCAAAAAGCCGGGCTGAATAAGAAGACACTGCTCCTGTACTCTCGACCTTGATCGAACCCTCAGTCACTCCTCAGATATTAAAGACAGACATTGTCTACAATCATAAATACACGAATATATGAACCAGTTTTTATAAAACTATAATTTTCAAATCCTTTTATTATAAACAAAGTTGGATGGTTAATCCATTATTTTCACTAACCCTTTTATAGACCCGTTAGGTTCAAAACACAATGGTTGTCAAATAAAATAAAATAAATAAACAACAAAGAATAAAATATTAATAATTAAGAGCACTTTAAGTCTTTACATGTACCATGTTAATTGTATACATCTTATACCCTTTTTTGTTTGTTTCAAAAATAGAAATAAAATAAAACAAATTCACATCATCATTTCAATCATTATTTGACCACTAAAATATAGTATTGTTCCCCCATTCTGCTTAATAAAGCTTTTGTTAATTCCTTATCTTTATATCACGTTAATCCCTGTTAATCATATAATGGCTCATTTTTATTCTGAAACTCACTTTTCATACCATTTAAACTTAATTTGACTTCCATAATTTCTATCAGAAATTCTATTTTCATAACATACATTTTTCTATATTTCTTCCATCTTTCCCATGAGTCTCTCACCCATGTCTTAAACTAAAAGTTGAACAACACTTAAAGTTCCCTCATTAGGGAAGTCCTGGTATTTTAATAATTCTTCAATACCCTTGTTTTCTTATCATTAATTTTAACTTTATTTTTCATTATAACTACTTCTCACAGTATTTCTCTATCAAATGGTTAGTCTAAAGATGCAAAATAAATATTATCAGTATTGTCTCAGTCCCACTTATCTTTACAGTTGTGCAGAAACCAAAATATTATGTTACTCAGCTCTCAACCCCTAAGACAGCCATAGCTGCTTTCTCATTTAACCTTTATTAACTAAATTGTAGTTTTCTTGGACATCTAATGTCATACATCCATTTAATGGAGTTAGAAATTATTATTTTTTTAGCAGTTATATTCACTCTTCCTTTGTTCGCCCACCGGCCTTTCGTAAAAATGAGGGAGCTCACTCTGGATAATTTGGATAGTGACTTAGCCAATGTGTCACTTTGTCTCTCTGCCGTCAAATCTATTATTTTTACATTTACCATTATGATCCCACCTAGTTGTCTATTTAAATTTAGACCCTCAGTTGAATTTAGACAAGAGTTTTTACCCCATAATGGACGGCAATCTTCAACTTCACAATTCCAGTTTAAATATTAATCCAGAGAGTAAATCAAATCAACATCATACATGACAAAAAAAGTCATAATTACCAATAGCAGACAGAGCTGGAAAACCAATCCAATTAAAGCTCGTCCCATGTTCTGCATTGTCTTTTCATCAGATTGACTCAGAATTATCAGCTTCTTTAAAGTGTGTCGTTTCACTTAACCCATCTGTAATGATAAAACACTCATTCCAGAGGTTAATGACACAATATCACAAAATAATAGTACTAACACATACAAGACATACAGTGCAGTCACCATCACACACACTCATACTGGACACGCATGTTAACTGCTCATTTTCAATGTTCGCTTTTTAATATTAACTATTTCTTTTATATATTATTGCTAAAAAGATTTAAATTTTAAATAAGATTTTAAACTTCACATTTTTCTGTAGGTTTTACCTAATTTTAAGTGGTCTCTTAACCAGTTGCAAAGCATGTTTGTTCATTATTCATTAAATTTTTAGACAAGTCAGCTGGGTTGTTTTGTTTAATTTTCCTTATCATTATTTTGCTTCAGCTTGCTTTAGCAGGCCAATAACAGAAAGACAGACACAGCCATCCCTTCCTCCACTCAAACAGTCTCTCTCTCTTATTAACAAATAATAATTACATTAAATTAATCACTATCCTTTTACCATTAAATTTTGTTATCCAGACTTTTCTCAAATCAAAAACTGTCTTCGTCTTTAGCCACCCACCATGCCAAACGACCTCCAGGAGTTAAAACATATTAGTTCAAAATCAACACTTCTATAAGTTTTCTTATTCTTGCCCATGAGGCAGCCAATACATAAAAAGTTTTGTTCCTGTCTCCACAACAAACAATGGCAATCCCCTCATTTCTCAGCTGTCTCTTGAAAGCCCATTCCCGTTAGCTCTTTATCTTTAATTTTCCTCTTCAGGGTGTTGTCCCCTGGCATAATTGCAGATACTTGTCACAACCATTAATGCGGTTTCTTCTGGTGAGTGGTATGGAGGAGCTCACATTCTCTTGGGTCAGACATGCCGTAACTCCTCACAGCGCATCTCACCTCTCAATGCTATAAGGACGCTGCTGGCCTCACAGCTCCTGCTCAACTCTCATACCTTTTCTCACATATTAACACCTCCTTCTGGAGATGCCCAGTGACTTTACGATCATCCCCTGGCTTAGGTTGCCCTCTGTCTGGCCAAAGAGAATCTTACCCGTCGTGGGGTGATTATCTCGTGCCCACTGGTGACCGCTTACAAACTGGTAACCGCTCTCTCCCATCACACAATCAGTTTCCTTTAACAGAACTCAGCTGCTTTCTGGAGCTTAGGAAAGGCACGTTCAAGAGTCACCAGAGCCATTCTGATTGCCTAATAGTGTTTACACAGGGAGACAGGTTAATAACAGCAGTATTTAATCACTAAAATCCATTAACCATCTTAAAATCATCAACCTAGCTATTTAGATTATACTCAGTGAATTTAGATCACAACCATACATTCAGTGTACTGTTACTGTACATCTTTAGCTGTAGCCATCGGGCCTGTTTCAATGGTGGAGACTTAAGATAAGACAAAGAAGTTACTGGTCCTAAAATAAAATAATCAAAAATGTTATTTCTATCATTTAAGATCTGTATTATTATTTTAAAGACTTCTTTAAAGTCATTCAGTTTTACATTTAAAACATTCACAAATACAAATTGCTCTATGAATGGCAATGAGTTCTTTTAACATCTCTGTGTCTGATTTTTCAACTGAAACACTGTGCTTTTACTATAAATAGCTTATTATTACTTATGACACAGGGTCAGATAACAGCCTGTTATCAGACTGAGAGAGACTCTGAGGAACTCAGGATTGGTACACTGTTCTCTCATAAACTTCTAACTTCAACAAAATCATTAAACTTTATCTATCATCTTTTAACTATACCAGCTTAAGGCATCTTTGCCAGAAATGACATTTGTTTCCAAATAAACATAATTTTATAGTTGTCTTTATTTAGACATTACAAATTTCCACTCAGATTGAGTGTCTGTCGTACTGGCCGTGTACAGCCACAGCAGACATCAGATTCAGATAAGCAAGCTGTTTCATTACAGCTCCTAACAAACTTATCTTTTAAAAGCAAAACATCAGCTTCTAGTTCTTTCATGGTCAACAGTTTTCAAGCTGTTTGTTTAATCAGGTGCCTTTTTACATTTTACATTTAGGAACTGTTAATTCAGTAGCCTACTGCCTCTGCTTATTTAATCTTAAATAATTATTCTAGCTCTCAATAACATTTCACATTTCATCTCAATTTTAATTGTCAAGTTCTCAATTACCATAGCTTAATATCTGTCTTCAAAGTTTTTTTAGTAGTTTATCAATCTCCAATTAGGATTCACACTAACTTTGACGAGGCTAGTACTCTCTGCTTGTGATACATCTTTTGTAGTTATTATAAATCATCTGTGAGATTAGTCTCTCTATATAATCTAAACCCTTTTTTTTTAAATGTTTAATTAAAACACAATCATCTTTTTAGTTACTTTTATATATTTTGCAATTCACATTTGTTGGAGTCATTATCCATAATTTTACATCAAACTGTATTCAC
Organism: Chrosomus eos; assembly: GCA_036326025.1. NCBI lineage: Eukaryota > Metazoa > Chordata > Actinopteri > Cypriniformes > Leuciscidae > Chrosomus > Chrosomus eos. The sequence continues at coordinate 10,381,788 of CM070840.1, forward strand.
TTATAAAAATTACTATTATAGATCTTTTCAAAAGGATTCACTTTAAGACTTTAATCTTTTGACCTTGTTTTTATCTCTTATTCTCTCTCAGACAAAAATGTTAATATCGTCTTCACTTAAACACTGATCTACTTTCAAACCTGCATTATTACCAGAAATGTGTCACTGTCACATTTTCAAACACCTTCTCAGTGGGCATTTACATGTTAAATGGTCCTGCTGACCATAATTAAAACACTCTCTGTCTGCTCTAACTTACTGCACACCCTGCATACCCAGTGTGTTCCATTTAGGAATGCAAACAGAGCCACTGATAAGCAGTGCTCCATATTCTTTTACAGTCCACCAATGGCAGATACAACAATAGACGAATCATAATCTTCATCATTATTATTGGCACAACATTAATTTTCATAAGCTGCATCGAAATGCTCAAAATATTCGAAGTTGTTTTCTCAAAGTTTCTGTTTAACTTTAGTCACTTGTCCAGGGAAATTATCCCTGACCCAGAATTTCTTTCACTTGCTTTTATAATCATCGTAAGCAATACGAGGCTAAACATTTAAAATTTTCAGTTTCTTTGTTTGTTTGTAGCCAGTCAAGTTGTTGTTTAAATTTCCAATCAGAATCAAAACCCTGACTACCATTTAACTTCATAATTTCTGCAAATTTCTTTGAAGTGAGGGCTTCAGAGCACAGCTGCTTACAGCGTTTGCTTTGCTGTCTCACTATTTGTTTCAGGACTTTTCAGGTTACTGATCATGTTAGGCTATTACATTTTTCTGCCATATCTTAATCATGGTTCATACTCACTTGAAGTTATTGCAGAAATGGAGGCGGCGATCTTTGAACAACACAGCTTGGCTTCGGCGTGATGAAACTGCAAAGTATACTCCAAAATCACAGTTACATATACTGGTCCACGCCAATTTGGGTCACACCTTTTTTAATTTTTCTCTCGGAATCATTCCTGATGCATCCCTGGCAAACAACCCTATTATTGTTAGTATCCCTAACTGCCTGATTCACTTCACTAAGTTCGGGGATCCCCTATCTGAGATGGAAGAGATTGAGCAGGTTTACGGTGCCACTGGACCTCCAGCCCAGGGACGTACTCTGCTGGGGTGGTGCTACACCAGTAATGCCCAGTGGGGCCCCCACAGAGCACGCTTCGCTTGCACTGTCTGCTGCCGTTACCCTTAACGACGCTCTCAGCGACTTATACTTATACTGTCAGCAGTATAATTAACTTACTCCATCACTCGCCTCATCGGAGTGAAGGCTCTCCCGCTCTCCTTCAAAATCTCTTCCAGTCAGACAGCCCTAACAAATAATAAAAAGCTTACTACCTTGTTTGTTGATTTGCCAGGGGTGTCACCGAGATTAATTGCCTGCGCATCCTCCACCATAACTGTAAGGGGTTTACAGTCAAAGACCTAGAACCAGATATGAAGAATGAAGACCCGGAGTCAGAATTATAAAAAATTAAAGAACAATTTTACTGAAGATAGTTTGCAGTTTCATCAGCAGAAGTCAGCTTCAATACTCACACAGGAGTTCGTAGGCCGCCCCCCTTACAGTTACAAAGATCACAGCAGTTATACCATTTTCAAGGTCTAAGCTACGTCATTGCTTACAGGTTGAATGGTTCTCATTGGCTTAGAAATAGATAAACACAGTAATTTTCCACACACATACAGACAGACGGAAGCATATCTCCATCGATTATGCATCTGACACATTCGGACCCACGTCATGACCTTCCAGGTCGCAGATTTGGGTTGTTGAGCGCCAGCATGTCTCGAACAACAATTCACTCAATCTCCAATAATGCCAGTGATTCCTTAACCAAGAAGACTAACACACACACCGACACACAGCTTTTCCAAGGTTGGATTTAGCCAGGCTCAAACTATAAACATGAGAGTCATCTCAAAACATCAAGATAATGCGTTCTTTCTCTTAACTTTAGTATAACTGGAAAGTAAGGCTTTAACAAAGAAATGGTCCATTAAACTATAGGTTTTAACACGTTGAAGATCTTTCTCAAACACAAAACAAGTCCCTATTTCATTTCTGGAAGCTGGGATAAATAAGCAAGCACTTTTACTGCATTCAGATATCAAATACATACATTAAAGAATACATGAAAAGAATATTTCAGTGATTATACTGGTAACTTCTATAACAAAGTGAAATCTCAGAAGCCTAGAGAAATCATTTAACTCATTTAATATTTAGAAAGAAAAATATTGATTAATAATTTGATTATAATTACTCATCATTACATATACATTGAAGCAGCAGTGGATTCTAATCCACCCCCATCACTGGGATGATGTTACACTAAATACTGCTAATACAATGTTTTTTTTTTTTTTTTTACCATTGATTGCCATAACATACAATAAACAGACAATAATAAAAAATAAAAAAATCCAAACCAGTACTGACATGCAAAGTGATGAGGTCATGAGACATCAATGTAGCATACTACTCTTTAAAATATTTACCATGGAATAAATGACTTTGGCTGTTTTTATAACTCGGTTTCTACTTCTGTTCTGTGCTTGTGACCGTTGAACTGTATAGCCAGTGTATAGCCTCTCTTTTGCGTGAGGTTCATTTGCATAGCTTAAAGTTGTTAAGGTTTTTCCTATGCACAATTCACTTTCCAAACCAATTTCAGATTAATCTAGGCATTATGCTGAAAACATAAAGTCCAAACATCATTGGGTTATGTTGAACTTTTACCTATGAATCATGTATACCTTAATAGGTAAGTTTGTACATTTTGCATGTACACAAACAGCACTCATTAAGTATACAGTTCTGTTAATAGAAATGGAAATTTTTGCTACATTTTTAGAGTCTGTGGTCATTCACACCATGGTCTCAGGACTGAGGGACTGGGGTGAACAATGGCAAAAGGTGATGGGATCAGTCTGTGATCAATGGCATGCTAATGTCATCATTCTTCCCTTCCACAAATGGTACCTGGCAATTGTCTTTGGAGGCTTATCTCCTAGCCCACCTTAATTTCTTGTCTGTGGAACTTATTTTGGTGTGTGGAGTTTCAGAGTCCTGCCCTCATGTTTGCCTGCTGATCACTACACACCAGAACACTGAATATATATATATATATATATATATATATATATATATATATAAATATATATATATATATATATATATATATATATATATATATATATATATATAACCAAATAAAGCTGTAGTAAAATAAAAATAAAAATTAGATGAAAACCTTAAAAGTTAGTTAAACGAAAATGAAAAATGTTGCCTTCTAAAGTACTAAAATATCTAAAACTCAAAAGTAAATAAAAATAAATTAAAGCAAAATAGATACATAATAAAAAATAGAAATGACAAAACAAACAAACAAAATTACAAAACCTAAATTAAAAATGAAATAGGAAATATATAGAAATAAAAGCTAAACTTATTAATAAATTCTATAATAGTTTAGGACTATCTCCTCCTCACTCAAAACCACTGCTTTAGCAGTTTGTGCTGTGTGCCTACACCATTACTTCAAATCAAAGCTGAGTAATCTCTTAATTTATAATTTTTTTTGCATTATTGGCACTCCGTACCCCATAAATTTACTGTAACACAGCCCATCTGATACACATAGATCATGACAGGATCACGAGCTGCAAGACTTTATCCCACATTGTAAATCACTACAGCTTAAAGAAGACGCATTTACTGAAATTGCTTGCATTTAATAAGTTGGCACTTACATTCCTATTAGCAAGCTTATCTCAATACCTAGATTAAAAGAAAGAGTAATAGTTTTTTTGCACTATAACATGAATTCCTTCAATTTCTAATAAATAAAATAGGTCTAAAGCCTTTCCCAAAATATTCTTAAAATATCCCTTTAGAGATTAAAGCAGACAGGTGTCAGGGAAAGGTCATGGCAATCATATTTGGAAAATTGAAAATATTGAGGAACTGGGACTGGTGCTTGCCCACGCAGAACTTGCTGTGATGCTAGGATGTTGTGAGTGGTTGCCAGGGTGTTGCTATATGGTTGCTAGGGTGTTCTTGATGGTTGATATGAGGGTCTCAATGGTTCTCACTCATTTATCATTAAGTAATGGAAAAGGAAACAAAGAACATGCATACAAATTTAGTTTCAAAATTTTAAATGTATAAATGTAATTTTAACCATTAAAATGAATTGTATATAACATTAAAATCAAATATATATATTTTATATATATATATATATATATAATATATATATATATATATATATATATATATATATATATATATATATATATATATATATATATACAATACAGTAATTAGAGTAATATTGTAAAATATTATTTTCCATTCTATCATTCTATTTGAATATACACGTATCTTAAAGTCATTCTTGGTATATCTGAAATTTCGGCAGCCATTACTTTATTCTTAATGATCCTTCAGAAATATGCAGAATTATTTGATGAATATAAAATTCAAGAACAGCACTTACTTAAAATAAATTCTTTTTTTGTTTAAAATAACATTGACCCCAAACTATTGAATGATAGTTTATACATAGTATTATATTATGTTATAATATAAAACATATTTTATCTTGGTGTCTAAATAAGATCTTGAAGAGGGCATCAAACGATCATTTATAAAGGAAGTGAAGGGACTTGCAGGGCTAAAAATCTGTAATGTCTGGCTGTGATTTAAAAATCAATGATGCAGAAGTCTCAGATGTGAAGAAGAGGGACAGGAACTCTCTCCTCCGCACACAAAAGCACCAGTCAGCAGTGCAGTAATTGCTTTTCATAAGGCAAATTTGCTTTTACTCCCACCCAGTTAATGAAATGAAGCAAGAACATTCTTCAGAGCGCCAGAAAAGGAAGTGGCCCGAGTGGCACCGGCCAAATTCTTCCATTCCATTTGAGTAAACACCCCGGATCGAGAAGTCATGTGGCATTCATTGATTGACAGATCTCTATTATTACAAAAGCTTATCATATCCCTGTCCGCAATTACCCATCTGGAGGATTGGCCAAAGATTTGATTTGTGAAGGGATCATGGGAACACAGGTGTGCGAGGAGGAGACATATGATAACCTGCTATGTGCACTTCATTAGCGCTTTTCTCCATATGCTAATGATAATCTTCCTCTCTATAGCTCCAACTCGGGCCTACAGTGACCCCCCAATAGCGTCACACAGAGTAAAACTATGTTCGGTTCTAAAGCAATTATGGTGGTTTGATGACGGCGCAGGGTGCAAACAGGCTAATCTTTGTTTTATTGCTTGTCTTCTTTAGGAGGTGTTTTATTGACAGCCATTTTTTAACCTTACTCTCCCACACCTTAACTCAACCTATTCTGCCTTCTAACATGGAAGTATGAGTATTGTGTGGAATGCTAGTTGGTTTGTGAAGTTCTCTGTGTGCGGGACAGTAACTAATGGAGCTAGAGGAAGAGCGAGTGTGGTTGAGCCATGTTCGGTGTTGCATGTCAGTGGTTATGGGATATATAGTATGAGGGGTGTAGAGTGTGTGGGTGAGGAAGTTTGGGTCAGCAATGACAGGAGGAAGGGAAAAAAGCTTTGTACATCTCCGCTGGAGTGAACACAGAGACGCTCTACTACCTTCACTAATATACCCTACTGACTTACAGCTTCACATGTGCGAGCGCACACGCACACACACACACACACACAGCCCATAGATATAAAAATGATGTCATGTGTACCTATCAAGTATGCCGCACACATCCTGAAAGATAAAGCCAAAACATTTTGATTGTCATCCGGTGGCTGGCAGCACTACACTTCAAAATAATTCCAAAGATTGTTTCAAGTCATTTTAGTTAGTTCTTATCATCCTGATGTATGTTCAAGTATTCGTTTTTCTAAAAAACTTGGTTATAGTTATTTGATGCTATAAAACCGGCGTGTACTGTCATGATTGACATTGCTTGAGACCTTGGGATCTAGATACCACGGCTCCACCTCACGATCGAACACTACTGCACAGACTCTGGCTCCAAATGACGTCATTGGCGCAAGATGTCAGTGGCCATTTCTGTGATATTTTGCCTTAAGCTTTCTACAGTGGAAAGAAATGGAAACATGTCGCCCTTTTTTTACAGTCTATGGTAGCTATAAGAAAAGAAAATCACAAACAAGATCTCTTTAACAACTAATTTGGTTTTCCCTTTATTTCGATGGTCCCTTAACACATTCTGTTGACTATAAGTAACGTTGCACCTACATGCCAACTAACTCTCATTAGAATATTAGTAGAGTATTAGTAGACTGCTAGGGTTAGAATAAGTTGACATGTAGTTGCAAAGTTCCCTTTCGTAGTCACTACGAGTTACGTCGTGATGAAGAATGGGGTTTCGAAAGTTACAGAATATTCAAAAGGGAACATCAAATAAAGTGTTACCCTAAATTGTGTCTTCTACATAGCAATCAGATACAAAGGAGGGCAAATGTAGAATGTGGCCAAAGTTTCCCGCTTACCAGTTTGTTCAGATGAGGACAACTCTAAAAGGCCCTGTTGACACCTGGTATTATGATGCGTTTTGGTCGATAGGATCACAAGTAGACGAGAGAGACACATACCCGTTTAGACCTGGTATTTAATCCATCTCTTTTGTCCACTTTCAGCCACTTATGTTCTGATTTCTTCGGAGACTTCGCAAAAACATACGAAGAGCAGTACCTTTTAAGAGCATGTTAGAAATCAGGAATGGCGAGAGGACATTGTGCTTGGTACGTTTTTCGTCTTTGAACCAAACTTGTGTCTTCAGGTGACAAAGTTTAAATTCGGTCTGGGTAGCGCACTTCCTGTAATGTTTACACGTTAGGTTAGTAGGCGGAGAGTAGGGGTCTTTTGTGGCTGTTCGAACACATTTGACCACATGAGCATTTACACTACGAAAGCAATCCGGTCAAATGCGTTTTCGACTACCTCTGGAAGTGGTTGAAAGTGGAAAAGCTCAAAACGTTTTAGACCCTGTTTTCACCAGTATTTAGCGCAAGTGATCCGATCGACCGAAACGCATCTTAATACCAGGTGTAAACAGGGCCTAAAATAATAATTCCATGTGTTTGACAAAAGATGTCAGCAATGTCTCAAACTTTGCTCAGGTGCCAAGATACCAAAGTCTGTGCAAAACACACACACACACACACACACACACACACACACACACACACACACACACACACACACACACACACACACACACACACACACACACACACACACACACACACACACACACACACAACACACACACACACACACACACACACACACACACACACACACACACACACACACACACACACACACACACACACACACACACACACACACACACACAAAAAAAACCCCACAAACACACTTACATAGACATACATGCTAAGTTTTGTGTACACTTTTGCCTGTAGAAAAGGCATAATTAACATTAGCATATTAAAAATAAGGTAAAATGCAGTGATTTCTTTTAAATACCACCTTAAACATGCATTACCATCCTTGTATTATAAACTTTTATGGTTTTGCTGCAGGGTGAAGCACATTTCTTCAAACTCACAGATGTGCTGAAGCCTCAGGAGCCGCTCTGGAATGAAGGGAAAAGAAATGTAAATGTCTCTTTCATTGTATAAAACATATAACCGCATTTCCATAATACAGAGTGTGAGTGTGGGGTTTAGTTTTCCTCCAAATTTGACAGACTATTGCATGTGAAATGAACACTTTCAGGTTCTTTTTAGCCTCTCAGGGGCTTCGGTCCCTCTCCCGTCTAGACATTAAACAGAGTCTTCTCTGACCACCCAGGTGCCTCTCTTTTATTTATCACGGATGACACCTCTGCGAACGAGACAGCAGAATCTTCCTTCACTCTTCTCTGGCTGCCACAACAGACCTGACAGCTGTCTCTTTTCACTGACGGCAGGATTTTTGCTTTCTTCCGAAGGGCGTTTTTTTTTTAATCACGCATGTGAATTGCGATCTCAATGTTCTTTCAAACATTTTAATACGTTGGTTATTTCCATATGTTTTGGGTAAGATGTGAATTTTAATGATTTCCTGATGACTGTTGCGTGATTTATTTGAAGTCAAGCTCTGCATCCACATTACTAAACACTTTTTCGGCTCGCTGACCGCAATGTTGCATGACCTAATACCTTATATCTGAAAATATATTTAAAAATAGTGAAATGAAGAAAAATAAAGATTTCCAGACAGCACATGGCCTGGTTTATTCTTAGCTGGTCCGGTAGCAGTCTGGTAAAACGATATGAGAATGGACTCAAAACAGCTGAAAATTAATCATTGTGTTCTGGCGAACTGGAAAATTCAATACCTCTGCTATAGCCATCGATAACGCTGACCAGAGCTTCATGTCTTCAGACCGTTTTACACTCTAGCGGAACTAATTGTGCTCAGTTGGGAATACTGACATTTGATTTCCTTCTCAGAGAAAATATAAACATATTGTGTGGCTGAAATTCAATAATGTCGAGCAGCTTTTAAAGCTTTCTCTTTTGAAGGATATTTCTCACATTAACAAAACACACAAATTTGTGTTTTAGACACTTGCCACAAACACTGTATTTTCTTTGGTGATCAATTACTAAGTATTTGAAGGCAAAAGTACATACATTTTTTTGTGAGCTTCTTTAGTTGTAAAATTTTCTATAGGTTAATTAAATTATTAACAACATAAAATTACCCTATATGAAAAAAGATGATATTGGCTTGTACCACAGAGGTCATAACCTTCTCGTCTATATCCAAAAATTAAAATTATACAACATTTTGAAATTATGTTGAATTATTATTAGATATATAGATATAATATAGACATTACTATTTGAATAAAACATTTTTAATTAACACATTTTACTGACCAAAACATATTTAATATATACTGTATATAATTAGCAATATTTTGAAATACTAATCATGTCAGGCCCAATTGTGTAGTCCTATTCATAAAAATGAAAGGGCAGATTTTTCTCGTGCTCTAAGAACTAAGAGTCATTCAGAAAATCTCTCCCTGAATAAAGATGTGTGGTAGATTTACATTCCTTGATGACTAAGGATTGTGGGTAATAATCAAGATCCCTGCTAGATTTAATCCATGCTGCATGTGGTATGATTGGCCAAGCAAACTAATCAAACTACCCCCTCACTCACACACACCACACACACACACACACACACACACACACACACACACACACACACACACACACACACACACACACACACACACACACACACACACACACACACACACACACACACACACACACACACACACACACACACACACACACACACACACACACACACACACACACACACACACACACACACACACACAGGTTACAGCAACTTCAACAAAGGATAATCACCACTGCAGAAAATGCCAATAACTTCAGAAATAGTTTTAGGAGATTCTTACAGAAGGACACAGGTGGGAATTCATGAAAGAATAAATAAATTGCTGGTGAGGTTTTGATTAACTGGCATGGTTAGCATAGCAAATCCCCCTAAAGATTTGGAGATTAGAATGCAAAGTGACTAAAAGCTCATAAAAGCAGTGTTTTCCCTCAGGAAAGTGGTGGTATTGTTCATATTCAGTGCATTTTCTGTGAAAACAAGCATTTAATCACATTGTGTGGAATGAATGTGTAATATGCCCTGAGTGCGTATTGCATGCAAAATGACTCTAAATCTCCTCACCACTTCAGCACTGCACCCAACACAGCGTTTATAATCATATGTGCTGTGTATACCAGTAATACCGCAATCATTTCAGACCAGAATATTCGCAATAAAATGAGGTCTGTTTAGATAGATTAGGATGGAGATGTCACAATTGATTAAGAAAGGTGAAATAATGCCGGCAGTGTACGAAAAAGGTAGACAGCTGGCCAATATATCAACGGATTAACACAAAAGGATTAAGTGCGGGTGTAGAACACAATTGTATTATGGACTAACACATATTATGTTCCCAGTTCTCAGTGTTAATTCTGAGAAACATATTTACCTTCAAAGAATTTTTATCTGGGGAAAGTATACAATGGAATGACTGCTTATGTTACAGATTAAAACAGTATTTAGAACCTTATGTTGTGAGTTAAAAGTAATATTCATATTAAACAAATGCCTCAAAGTAATATAATTTATGTACAGATTAGAAGCAGCATTCATTTGAAAGGAAATTATTATTTTGCCAAAATGAAAAAAAAAAAACAATTTGGGATTAATCAAACTGTGAAGAGTAACATCTAATAAATATTAATTATAGGAGAATAGTTCAAATTGCTCTGTGAGTCAGAGAACAATCAGCTTTGTACTCAAAATTCTGTTTATGTTTTGTATTACAACCATAAAATCTTAATACAACAGTCACATTTCTCATGATAAAGGCTTTCTAGAATTACTTTGAGAATTGCAATTTTCTGTCCTGTTTTAGATTATATCCATTTGCTATTCACTGGTTGGTTGCAGGGGGAGGGACATGCTCGATCTAGAAAGCATTTGATTGGACAGAAATCTGTATAGTGCAAGATGAGTTATCCATATTTTTGGTCTGTTTTCCTGGAAGTGAAATTATGTAAATATTAAATGATGGTCGCATTTGGCCTGTTGGGGTTTAAAAGACCCTTAATATTCAGGTATACTGCATTATTATTTTGACTGCGGTGCACTATTGGATGAGAACAAAAGTTTAACTGAATTTTGATGGATGACGACACTACTGTCATCTGAAGAGTTGATTTACAGCTTAAAACTATTTTTTCAGCACTGACAATTATTGAACAGAACTGAATCAACATTGAACTGACTTGAGCTGAATAATGACACTATTGTCTTCTGCTCTCAATTTAACAATTTTTCATAATAATTGATTAACTTTACAGTTATTGAACTGAATCAACATTGAACTGACTTGAGCTGAATAATGACACATATTCGATGAAGTTTAATTTCGGTTATTTTCCTATTTATTACTGTGAAGGTGCTTTGAAACTATTTGCATTGTATAAAGTTCTATACAAATAAAGGTGATTTGAAGCCAATACGCATGAATTAAAAGCCAGAAAACTCTTTTTGATTTCAAAGGGTCATTCAACTAGAATTAAAACTCTAGAAAGACCAATAAGAGACATCACAAAACAAGACAATTTTAGTTAAAATGACAAAAGATGGACACAGAGAGAAAATCACAGCCAGAGATCCCTACATAAGACATCACCATCATCAAACTAGCCCAGATGGCTCATACACACGGTTCTCTCTTCCTCTTGTCCTGAAATCAAATGTCTCATCCTTTCAAATCTCTTTCTGGGAATAGTGAGTACAAGCTGTCAGAAATGTGCCAAAAACTTTGCTGTGCTTTTAGAGCATTTTGCATCATTAACTGAAGTAGGTTTATGTTGTGAGGACTCCCTCGGTGTCCCATCATCATCATCATCATTACAAACTCTTAATCATCAAAATCATTCAAATGCGTTTCATTTTTAAGATCCACTCTGTCACATTTCCCATGAGCACTTCTGACTCCAGAACTGATAAGGAGCCAATCATCATTCTGCGATTCAGTTAGTTTCACAAGAATGTGTCAATGACATCATCAAGTAAGATGTCAGTTTATTGGTTACTAGAATGGACACAGTTCTAAAAATTAGGCAATTACACTCTTAAAAATATTGGTTCTTTATTGGCATTGATGGACCTTTTCCATTGCACAAAATATTCTTCATAGTGGAAAAAGTTTCTTTAAATTATTAAAATGTTCTTTATGCTAATAAAATAATGGTGCTTTTAAGAACTATTCACCAAAAGGTTCTTTGGGGAACCAAAAATGGCTCTTCTATTGCATCACTAAAACATCCATTATATTATATCTATTTTTATAACTTGTAACGAAATTAAGTCTCTCATCTGGACTTTTGGAAATGGACTTACCTGTCCTGTCAGAAGCTATATTGTAGTGCTCAAATGATACGTTGCACACATAGACAGTATAAGAAGTGGACAGAGCCATCTCATTGGAACTCAGTTGAGACAGATGAAGCCCATTTTTAGCGATTTTTGAGCACTTCTGTTCCTGACGTGCAGACTCAAACCGACTCAAACTAACCTTGATGACGTGAGCAACCTGTCTGACAGACGTAAATCTTCTAGTAGCTGTGCTTGAAAATTGCCAACGTTAATCTTGCAGAGACGGGGAACTTGAGCAAAGAGTTCTCATACCGAATTATTTCCAATTCCCCAAAACGTTGTTGAAATATTTTGTCCCGTTGCTTTTATGGACTCATTATCTATGGGCTTCTCCCCTTGACGGGACGTCCCCCCGATTGCCTGCGAGCTTCTCCTCCTGTCTGTACGGTAATTTCTGTACAGCGCAACAGAGAGTCGAGTGGTTATGACGCAATCGTTAGCCTATTTTTACAAAAACTGTTTCTACATAATGTAACATGGAGCCCTTTATACATTGTCGTGTTTCTTTAGAAATAAATAATGACTCCAGTGGTTTAACCTCAATTTTACTGTATGAATCGATGCAAGTGGTTTGTTTGTGAAAAAAAATCACAAAATATTAATCTCTGACGTGCGTTCACGCAACAATGTCGGCACTCGCGTCAACACAACATGCATGGGTCGAGGTGCACTCGAGAACAAAGCACTCACATCACTTTATAAAATTGTGGTTAAACCACTGGAGTCACATAAGTTACTTTTATTGTGTCTTTACTACTTTCTGGGACTTGAAAGTGGTAGTTGCGTAGCTGTCAACGGAGGGACAGAAAGTTCTCAGATTTCATTAAAAGGTCTTCACTTGTGGTCAAAAGATGAAAGAAAGTCTTACGGGTTTGGAACGTCATGATGGGGAGTAATTAATTAAAGGATTTTCATTTTTGGGTGAACTATCCCTTTAAAGTGGAACCACAAAAACAAGACACAACATTTGTCGAAACTGCTGTAAATGTATTCAAGTATCGAGTGAGCTGTATACAAATAGCTCCGCCTTGCCAATGAAAGTTTTGTTTCTATCTCTAAATCCCCACTAGCAGCACTTCATTCTATCATCTCTTCATTCTGCCAAAACCCTCACAGCATTCATGATTGGCACAGATTTCTAACACACAAAGAGAGAGAGAGAGAGAGAGAGAGAGAGAGAGAGAGAGAGAGAGAGAGAGAGAGAGAGAGAGAGAGAGAGAGAGAGAGAGAGAGAGATAAAGGGAGAGATGCACACTTGCCTCTAAGTGACCTTAGCATCCGTCAGAAAGATTCTTAAAGAATGGGTGAGAACACTGACCTTGAGCTAGGGCCCTTGACAGCCGTGACGAACTTCAAGGACTTCAACACTTTTTAGGTGTTGCACTGTTGTTCTGCCAACACTGTATGATTTAATCCAGTTTGAGCAGTGACACAGGCTGGCAGTGCGGTCCCAGATGCAGGGACAGATTTCAGAAACAGACCAGACGATGCATGTAGCCAATCTGGATTACGATAAGAGACAGACAGAAGTGTCCCGCTCTGAATCTTGGGAGTGTCGACTTCTGTTCTGAAGAGCAGACATGATGATTAGAATTGCAGAGCGCACTCCAAACATGCCTGAAACTGGTGGAGCATTTTAAACATCCATTTAAAAATGCTCATTTCCGCTTACTGAATGAGAAACACGCACTCATATTTAAAGTGTTGTTGTTTTTTTTCTTCAATAATTGTGCATTTCAGGTACAACTAACACTTCAGGATAATGACAAAGAGAGGGGGGGTAATGAGTAAGAATAAAAAATAAAGCTAAAATAAATTTGGGCTTGCTCAATCTCTCAGGAATTCTTTTTAAACATATAATGGTCTGAAAAGAAGGTTTGATTTTTGTCAATACTGTTCCAAGGGAGAGTTGCGAAGAAAAATCAAAATTATTTAGACCAGTGCTGCATATATTTAAATAAATAAACATACTTTTAGCCAGAGACTATGTTTACATGCATTCTAATATCCTTTTGATAATCTGAATTTGATCATATTCTGATTATGTATGCACTATAACAAGATTTCAAGATTTCTAAGTTCATAACCATCTGCATTTTGGACGAGGAAAAATAAAACATGATAATAAAAATACATTTAAAAAAATTGCAAACTTCTTTTGCCAATTCACCACATTCATGCCAAAGTATAAGGACATGAATGAGAAATAATTACAAATTAAATTACTAAAAATCATGAATATTCCAATGCTGTCTATTTCAGGCTTAACTAAATCATAGGCCTTAATCTGAAAAAATATGTGCATGTAAACATGTCCAGTACTCCTGAATGTGTTCAATAATCTACACTTCTCATTGCTGCAAGCACAAAACCCAACCACTAAGAAGTACTTTACCCAGGTTTAACCTCTCATGTTAACCTCTCTTCAAGTGCATTGTGCACTAAATGACAAAACCACTACAGTTAGACCTTCTAGAGACAGTCATTGTGAAGACTTAATATGCATCTGAAACTTTCAGTTGCATTGAATGCATATGAATATTGATCTGTGTCCTTGAACAAACTTGGAAACTAAGAAAGGGGTTTGTTTGTCTTTCTGCTAGTGGCACTTAGTGTAGATGTCCTTTAGCAAATATTTAATCCTGGTATGAAGACTTGATTCCTTTAAATACTTTTTTTTTTCCTGCGGAAATTGTTAATAATGATTGACAGTCATAACACCTACACATGTGAAGAAAACCTTTCAAAAAGGTGTGCATTTGCATAAATAATAAGAATCCTCATAGCTGTTGAACAGCTGCTACCACTGGGAGCTTTCCAAAGTAATGAGTGATTACATTTACTGCAATCAGAGAACTTGCTGTTTTTTCCAGTGTGAGAATGTGCCATCTGACAATATCAGCACAGAATGTAAAGTTGGTCTATCTATCCATCCGGTTTTTCTATATATATTTCTAACAAAATTCCAATGCTTGTTTAAATATAAATATATTTCAAACAAGCTGTAACGACTGAGGTCCACAGGAGGCAAGATGTAGAGACCCAAATGCAAACTTTAATTAAACACACTAATCAAAAACAAAACAAAGACATGGCGAGGCATGACACAAAACTGAAAACAAGAACCTGGATAAGTGGCATGTAGCATACAATACTAGACAAAGACACAGGGCAAACATGAGGGCTTAAATACACAAGACTAACGATTAACCAATGACAAGACACATGGCAGGCAGGATCACATGACAAACGGAATCACATGACAAGACAAGAACCAGGAACAAGAAACAAAACCCAAACCGTGACACAAGCTAACATTCAAAGTTAAAATTACAGTTGTATAATTCTACTTTCTGCTTATGTGAATTAAAAATTCAGAAACTGGACTCATTTATAAGGCATTCTTACAGTTTTTCTCAGTCGCTTTGGTGCATTTCTCACATCACTATTTACATTTGCACAATAGTTAATGCAGTTCTCTAAACAATTAGTACAACCTGCAAAAGCGTGTCACTTGCTCAAAATGGATAGCTCATTCCTCAAAAGCAAGTATTCACGTCAATAAAAGTGTCAGTGTCATCAAGATGAAAAGTCCTGACACCATTGTTTATGAATAAGATAGTCAAAATGGCTTTGTCATGTTTTCATTATGACAGTTTACTCTGTAAATGTTTTCCAATGCAAAAAAAGTCAGATCTTAGTGCCACTATCTGAAAATGCTCAAGACAGCACTATATACTATTTGCACAGCAATTTGCAAACTACAGTAAAGTTACACATTACTGTATTTAGTGAGGTAACTGAGTACAAGACACTGAATATGTATGTTTCACATTTTTACTGCATATGCTCTTCGCAATTCTAATTTGTTCACAGCATTGTGCAAAAAAAAAATACACCCTTATTTACAACAAGCATAAACTCCTTTTGGGTAGAGCTGTGTACAACTGTAAACAATATTGCAGTATATATTGGGACTGAACATACAACATACATAGTACTGTAAATCATTCATGCACATCCAGACGTTCCTCTCTGTCTGGCCACATACAGTAGGTTCACCTGAGAGAAATTGTTCAATTTAGGATGAAGAATATATATATTTTTAAAAGGATAAAAAAAAGATAATCATTTTTAAATTTGTTTGACATATTTTGACAACTAGTTCAACATTTTTGTATGTGATGACTCAAGCAATGAAATGAGGACTATTAGTTTTATATGGAATGACTATTCAGCATTCACAAGTATAGTTAATTTTGACTGACATGACATAAGCAAATGATAATGTTACAAAACAGCAGAGAGTTGTATGAAAGCAATTGATGCATGTCCAAAAGCATTTGCAAATTTGTTGGAAGGAATGAGAAACTGCTGCTATGATGTGCACAAATGACTAAATGTTGTGGAGGTTGAACTAACTGTTGTGCAAATGTAAATAGTGATGTGAGAAATGCACCAAAGTGACTGAGAAAAACTGTAATTAAATTCTGGTGCACAACCTTGATTAATTGTTTTATCCCCTCATTTTTTAAAATTATTAATCACATTAATTTAACACAGTTTTAGATAAGAAAGACAACATTATTAAAAAACTTAAACTTGAGAAACCAATTGAAATAAAATAAGTTGAAGCTGAGGTAATAACATTACAAACTTAAAATTAATAAAATAAAAGAAAGAAATAAAAATATTTAAAAAATGGCAAAATATAACAAATAAAATAAAATATGAAAATAAAAGCAAATAATAATAATAATAATAAATACTGTAAAATGATATACAGTCATGCCCAAAAGTGATGTCCGGCCTAGGAAAATTGACACATTCACCCTTTACTATTTTGTAGTAGTTGTGCTTGTTTTATTTGTGATAATGCAATGCCAAAATAATTTTGTCAGAAAAATACCTTAACCAAGTGTTTTGTTATTCTCTCACAATAAAAAAATTCTAAAATATAAAACATGTTCCTCATATTTTGATTTTAATTGAACTTGCAGGGTCATTAAAAACAAATCCCCAAACCAATCCACTCCTGATATCACTTTTGGCCACTACTGTAAACAATACTAAACGTGTTTAATAGTCAGTCCTGTCTGTGTGTGTGTGTGTGTGTGTGTGTGTGTGTGTGTGTGTGTGTGTGTGTGTGTGTGTGTGTGTGTGTGTGTGTGTGTGTGTGTGTGTGTGTGTGTGTGTGTGTGTGTGTGTGTGTGTGTGTGTGTGTGTGTGTGTGTGTGTGTGTGTGTGTGTGTGTGTGTGTGTGTGTGTGTGTTGGCGTGCGTGTGTGTGTGTGCGTGCGTCTCGGATGTCTGGACTGTGACCACCGTCACCTCTCTAGCCTACAGATCTATTAGAACACGGAACATCACCTGACAGTTTGCCGCCTCTCCTTGTCTTTAATTTGATCTTCCTGTTACAGGTGTCAGTCTTCTGCTCTGCGCCGTCAGCCCCTGTCCATTACAGCGGTCAGCACTGCTCAGAACTCTGGCAGAAATTGCCTATGTCTTAAGTCAAATTATAGGCAGGCTATTGCAATTCAGTTTAACCTAATGGGAGAGGGGGAGGAAAGACAGTGGGTTGAAAAGACACATGGCAGGAAGTCCAAATGAGTCTGGATTCAAAATAACTGGAGTCAATGCTCATATTGGAAGACTGTATCCTGTGAAATGTCCAGGGAAAATAACCAATATACTTATCTGATGCTTCCCCTGCTGTCTAAAATATATTGAAAAATTTAAGACGTTCCATTCGACTAATATTTGTTCCGTGAATAGTCTTAGAAATGTCTGAAAACAGAATCTGGCTTTCGGTTACCCATCCTGAGACCTTTAAAAACAGCACAACACATGCATACTAAGCAATATCTCCGTTAGATGAAAAATAGCAATCACCATGATGGGCGGCGAGAGAAATTCTGATCTCTTGTGAGTTATGGGCATCCAGGGCAGATGAAAGTAACTTCCTTGCTATATTCGGAATATCATTATTTCACAGATGCTCAGCTCATTTCAATAGACCACAGTGGTCATATTTTAGCTTGACAGTTGAGTGACTATATCAGCAACAGATAATGACACTAAGGCTAATATCAGCTTCAGCCGCTGTGATTGGTGACAGGTGAGGCATTGCTTTATAACGTTATTGGAGATTTATCAGCTGATTAACCTCTGCTTTAGGTTGTTAGCAGTATAAGTAATTGTGGCGTGAGC
Source organism: Chrosomus eos (assembly GCA_036326025.1). Classification (NCBI taxonomy): domain Eukaryota; kingdom Metazoa; phylum Chordata; class Actinopteri; order Cypriniformes; family Leuciscidae; genus Chrosomus; species Chrosomus eos. Next base: position 10,400,034 of record CM070840.1, read on the forward strand.
TGACACTTAGAACATGGTAGTAATTTGAGTGAGAAATAAATTAGATGGAACGTGGATATCCACTCATGGACTTCCGCTTTTGTGTATCACACTGAAAAAAATGTTCATGTGACACTGCAGACTGGAGTAATGATGCTGAAAATTCAGCTTTGCCATCATAGGATTATATAATTACAAAAATACATACAATTATATAATAAAATATATTAAAATAGAAAAGAGTTTTAAATTGTAATAATATCTCACAATAACTGAATCAACTGAACTGTTGATCAATGACGCTATTGTATTTTTACAGCAATTATCGTTATTTTCCTGTTTATTACTGTAAAGCTGCTTTGAAACACTCTGTATAAATAAAGGTGACTTGTCAATATTATGTTTTTTATTGTACTTTTTGGTTAAATAAAAGCAGCCTTGGTGAGCATAAGATATTTCTTTCATAAACAAAATCCAGTCTATATACTAAGTAGGATGTAAATAGCAGAAAAGCATGATGGGATCTACAAAGAACACATGATATGCTGCTTATATTTTAGCCCAAACCAGTTATTTTATGAGCATAATTTAGCTGCCTACTGTTTGATACGGCTTTCATAAGGGGTGTGACTATAATGCCTAAAAATATCACCTAGGTGGGCAGCTCACTAGGTTTTGGAACGGAGCTAATTTGCTGCTTGACAAATTACAGATGTTTAAGTGATATGTTGACACATTCATCGACACGTCTTCATCAACTCGTAACTTCCTGTCAAATAAGCAACAGTTATGAACAGGGTTATAAGCCATTTCTCCTCAAGGAGTCCGAGCTCCTTCCTCCATATAAGATCGGATCACTCCGTAAATGTATTAAAAAGCTTTATAGCCCAAGTCTGATGTAATGGTGTGGATTAAAATAAACATTTGGAGCTTGAATGGGTCGGTGACTTTGTGGAAGGGCTTTCTAGGCCTCTTGTCTCTAGACTGCAATCTATTGTCAAGCCCCAGCAGCCCATTGACACAGCCATTGATTTCCTGATTAATGTACCTCTCTGTCATTGGTGTTTAGAGCAGTAGACATCATTTTAATGTGTGCATGATCAATAGCTCCATCAGCACTGAAAATTTCCAGCAGGCAGACAGCGGGAGATGCTGGTCTGCACCACACAACCCCTTTAAAACAAAGAGCGCAGCTCCTCTGCCCTTCATCCCTTGTAAAATCTCATATGTCTGAACTATGAAATGAGATCATAATCATTTGATTTTGAGCATGTTGGCTTTTCAGAAAATGAGTACACTTTAAACCACGCAAAGATTTGCAAAGCAGAAAGCATCTATCTATCTATCTATCCATCTATCTATCTATCTATCCTATCATCTATCCTATCTATCATCTATCTACTATCTATCATCCATCCATCCATCCATCCATCCACCCACAATTTTAAAATTGTCATTATTTACTCACTCGGATTTTCGTTCCAAAACTGTATGATTGACATACTTCTGTGGAACACAAAATCTCAAATACAAAACCCAGATAAGCAGTCATGTATGACCAAAATTGACTGGCATGATAAAGAAAATCTGCCCATAACTAAATAAGATCTCTGACCCAACATAATGTGTCGTATGTATTCCTATTATTTCATGCAGCATGAGCAATGAAGATCTTTAAATTGTAAGCATGTGTCTTCATGGCTTTGTTTGTTTATTTGTTTGTTTCTATCATCGGTTGGATTTGCATATAGACAGATGGAGAAATTACAGAAGTAGAAGTAAACTGTAGAGATCTACTTACTATGTACTGCAGCAGTGATGTCTGCACAACTGAAAGGAAAAAAAGAAAAGAAAAATCATGAAAAACCATTTCCATAGAAACCGCTATTCATTTGAGGTAAGCTGTTGATCAATGTTATTTAATGACATTTTCCCTGAGAGTCTTTAGGTTAAAGTTTATGACACAACATTGCTAACAAAACAACACTTTAACATCACCAATCAAGGCAAGCCAAGTTCAAGGAAAAAGTGATATAGAAAAGCCATCTATTTTAAAACGGTTTAAGAGTCGATTTTGTGCACCATTTCTAGAGATTATTTTGCATGAAAGAGTAGGTGTTGCATATTTCCTACCCCACTTTTCCTTCTTAAACCAACACCTAACACACAGGAAGCAATAGCAGCCCCAGTCCCCCACTGTGCATCAACCATGAGCCTTTTTATTGACATTAAGCAGGAGAAAGTCTTCAGTTTTAATGCAGAGCTGCTCTGGTGGGAAGTATACTTCAAATTAGTCTTGGCTTTTGAAATGCTGGAGCCGTCCTCCAGAAGTGGGTGGGACCGGGTGCTGGGGGGCAGCTCTCGCTCCAGGGCATCCCTTGGAAAATCTCTGAGCATCACAAAGCAGACAGAATGACTGAAGTAAAGCTTCCAGGTGTCTAACTGAAAGCGCTGAGCCTTCTGAGAGTTTTCCTTCATTCACACTAGGACTTTTTGCTTTTATTCCGTTGGAATAAAACTTTGCAAAATTTGCCACTTTTAAAGCCTAAAGGCATTCCAGAAAGCCAAGCTATCTGTGATGTGCTGGAAATCAAACTGAAACCAGATATATTCAATAAATTATATATATAGACAATGCTGGACCCCAAATATTGGAAGCTTTTTCTTCAAATTTGTTTTGTCTCTTTTTGCTTATGCATTTTCGTAATTTGAGGAAAAACAAGTTCCTGTTTCTCTGTTTTTTATACTGCGCTCCAAATAATAACTTGCTTCTCCTCTCTGTTACACAGTGGACAAATGGAAAATGGACAAATGTCATTGCATTAGATAACTAAATACACTAACATTCAAACTGGTCAGTTAATTTTCATTTTTTTTCACTTGAGTCTACATAAATCATTCAAATATGCTAATTTGGTGCTCAAAAAACATTTCTTAATGTTATCAATGTTGAAAACAGTTGGGCTGCTTAATATTTTTGTAGAAACAAATAAAGCATTTATTTAATAAAATATAAAATTACATTATAAATATATTCACTGTTTGGATTTAAATTGGCAAATGATTCAGATTCTATGATTGGTTCATTATTGCAGTGATTATTATGTTTCTAGCATGTTTTTTGGCAACAGTTCTCCTAACCGTAATTGATAGAGTGTGTAGCTTTTCCTTTCTTGAACAATCATGTAGGAAGACACATCATGACCATATTCCAGGATGATAATGTCAAGATTCATCAGGCTCAAACTGTGAAAGAATGGTTTGAAGTGCTAAAATATATATGAGATAATCCACACCTAAATGGCATGAAAGCGAAAATAAATTGGGGTTGGACATTTTCTCTTTGTCCTAGTCAGAATTTCACTTGGTTTGATATTTTGTTATGATATTTATATATGTGTAGCTTATACCTTCACAGCATTTACTGTATTCGGTCATATGTTATTTGTTATCAAGAAAGAAGTATCCAAAACAACATGCATGCAGTACACTTATGTGAAAATGGAATTGTTTTAAGGATTTCAAACAAAATCCTTTTTTTTGTACAGTGTAGACAGAACAGATGCTGAGATTTGACCCTTACAAAACTCTTGCTGTGAGGCAAGACATTTACTTGGAATCAGCTCAGTGAATCCTTCATCAGACATCCTCTAACGAGAAGTCAATCAGCGCTCGAGAGAGTAATTGCGTGCTGTCAATACTCAATCAAGAAATGCCTGCTGGTGGAATAATGTTTGGATTTGATCTAGTAATGCCATCTAGGTTCACACTCTCTCTTCTGCACGAGTGCAATGCAGAGGATATCGAATCATGTAGGTTTAATGTTCTTAAACAAAACACGCAAATAAGCTCAAGGCGTTGGAATGCCCGAGTCACCAACTTTGACATGGAGACCTATTTCCTTCATTTCATCCTGAGCTTAGCAATGATTCCTGAACAGCGTCTTAAGTAGACTGCAATCCAATTGGTTATGGTTTTCATGACAGCCTTTAAAGGAGAAGTCCGATATTTAGCACTTCGAGTCTATTTTCTATAGTTTGTTTTGGATGAACTAGAGTGGTGGACACGGAAATTGTGTCGATGGGTCCTGTCTCGACTTTTTGACTCTTTTAGAATCACCTCTGACCGCTTCAGAGTGGCTGTCTATGGGCATGCACAAACATGCCCTTAAAACAACCCTTAACGTTCGTTTTCAAAACTGTGCAACTCACCGAGTGGTTAGTGGTGTTCGTTGATGATTAAAAACAAATATATCAGTGCAATGTATGATTTCAATCCGTGTTATTAGCTATAGTGGAACTATTTTTTCAGATACCTCACAACCGCGTATAAACTTCCGCTCGATATATCTCCGGTAGCGCAGTAATATCAACGAGCAATGAGTCAATGCGATGCAATGCAAATCAATGCGATTTTTTAAAATGGCAAATAAAACACGAAAGAAACTGTATTTCGCTACGCTACTTGTCTTGGAACATCAACGAACACCAACCACTCGGTGAGTTGCACAGTTTTGAAAACGAACGTTAAGGGTTGTTTTAAGGACATGTTTGTGCATGCCCATAGACAGCCACTCTGAAGCGGTCAGAGGCGATTCTAAAAGTCAAAAAGTAGAGACAGGTCCCATCGTCAAAATTTCTGTGTCCACCACTCTAGTTCATCCAAAACAAACTAGAAAATAGACTCAAAGTGCTAAATACCGGAATTCTCCTTTAAAGATTAGAGCCAAATCCCACTTCATCATTATAGCTTTAGTTGCCACATAGTGTGCAAACAGAGACAGATGTTGCTGTATGAATGTTGACCCTGCAAGGAAAAAATATATATTTAGACAAAATATAGAACTTTAAAATCCGAACTGTAATTAGGGTGACCACCTGGTTATTGCTCTATTTCAAGATGTGATGTTGTTCAGAATAATGTATTATTATACTATGTAAATATTGATTTACATTAGCTGGAAAACTAATTTGCCATTGCGTTGGATGATAACATGCTTTAAAATGCCAATGAGCTTTGTTAATTGTGACCGGCTCTGTGACTGTGACTCTTGGACAAAACTCTTAATGACCCTCATGGTGGTCACCCTACAATGAATTACCTATATCAGTTAACATTAATATAACTATTCCTCCTGAAAATATAATTGCTCAATCCCAAATCTCAAGTCCTTTTATTAAATAAGATACGTGTAATCTCTAAAAGGCATCAAATACCTTTAGATTGTGTTTGGGGGCTTCCTATTGCTGTAAGTCAGAGTTACCTCATTCAGATCAATACATTTTGATGTTATTATCTGTCTCTTTTTGATTTATGTGGGAATATCTTGGACCTGAAAGTGAACTATTGTTAAGACAGAGTCATTTTTCTCTCTAATCACGGACATTGTTTGTCAGTTGCTACAAGGAATGACAAATTTAGCAAACCTTTTCTCCTCACACCAGAAACAGAAAAGCAACATTTGATTAATTTTTTTTGAAAAATCAATTTTAATAAACAATCATCAAAATACTTTAATAAATTATGCATACAATAAATCATACATTTAAAAAGATTAAATGATTAGATTTTTTTTTGCATTTTAATAGATTTTTTTTATCGAATTTAAAATTGTAAATGTAAAATAATTTAACAAAAATACACTTATAATTGTTTTGTTGGGCGGCAGTGAGAATTTTGGCTGGGCATACAGTATAAAAATATAAACAGCAACACTTTACAATAATATTCCTTATGTTAACATTAATTAACTACATTAGTTAACATGAACTAACATTGAAAAAATACATTTAAAGCATTTTTATCTTGTGCTAATTATTAATCTTAAATGTTAATTTCAACATTTACTAATACATGTGTCACGACACACACGGGACAGAAGATCCAATTTGCAGCAGTTTATTATTATATAAGGGTAATCCAAATCGTAGTCTTCCAGGCAGGGGGCAAAATCCAAATAATCAAACCAAACATGAAAACAAAACACAAACCAACAAGAAAACCGACCAAGGAATTGGTGACATCTAACAACGAATCCGTACACATACTAACACAGACAGAGAATATATACACAGATCTAACAAGACTAACAATGAACAGCTGGGAACAATGATGACGGGGAACAGCTGAGTGTAATGAACTGATGAGTGACAGTGACAGACAGAATGCTGGGAAATGAAGTCAATAGTGAAGGACACCGTGATAACGAGGACCTCTAGTGACAAACAAGGGAAACACAACCAGACACTGTGACATAACCCCCCCTCTACGGAGCGGCTACCAGACGCTCCACGACAACACTAAAACACAACACAAGAGTTCAGGAGGGAGGTGGAACGGTGGAGGATCAGGGGGAGGGATGGTGGGCCAGGTCCATGAAGGGAGACAGGAACAAGGGGTGAGGGTTTAACCGGGGACCAGGGCAAAACAAAAAGTCTATCGGGCATCCAGGGGGAAACACAAAGTTCATCGGGAGGCCAGGGCGAAACACAAAGTCCATCGGGCGGCCAGGGCGGTGACGACCCCTCGGGCGGCCAGGGCGGTGACGACCCCTCGGGCGGCCAGGGCGGTGACGACCCCTCGGGCGGCCAGGGCGGGTGACGACCCCTCGGGCGGCCAGGGCGGTGACGACCCCTCGGGCGGCCAGGGCGGGTGACGACCCTCGGGCGGCCAGGGCGGTGGAGAGCCCTCGGGCGGCCAGGGCGGTGGAGAGCCCTCGGGCGGCCAGGGCGGTGACAGACCCCTGGGCGGCCAGGGCGGTGAAGACCCCTCGGGCGGCCAGGGCGGTGAAGACCCCTCGGGCGGCCAGGGCGGTGAAGACCCCTCGGGCGGCCAGGGCGGTGGCTCTGAAACAGCAGGCGACACTGGCTCCGGCTCACGAAAAGGCGGCACTGGCTCCGGCTCTGGAACAGGCAGCACTGGCTCCGGCTCCGGCTCTGGAACGGGCACTGGCTCTGCCTCCGGCTCTGGAACGGGCACTGGCTCTGCCTCCGGCTCTGGAACGGGCACTGGCTCTGCCTCCGGCTCTGGAACGGGCACTGGCTCTGCCTCCGGCTCTGGAACGGGCACTGGCTCTGCCTCCGGCTCTGGAACGGGCACTGGCTCTGCCTCCGGCCGGCTCTGGAACGGGCACTGGCTCTGCCTCCGGCCGGCTCTGGAACGGGCACTGGCTCTGCCTCCGGCCGGCTCTGGAACGGGCACTGGCTCTGCCTCCGGCCGGCTCTGGAACGGGCACTGGCTCTGCCTCCGGCTCTGGAACGGGCACTGGCTCTGCCTCCGGCCCTGGGAAAGCAGACAGAGGCATGTCCAGGATCCGAGCCAGACGCTCCAGATAGTCCAGGTCCATGAAGGCAGACGGAACGTGAACAGTCTCTGACTGGGCAGACGGGATGTGAACAGTCTCTGACTGGGCAGACGGGACGTGAACAGTCTCTGACTGGGCAGACGGGACATGAACAGTCTCTGACTGGGACGACGGGCTGTGTCTCTTCCTTCTCCGGACCCCTGGACTCGGGAGCACCAGAACCGGGACCACCGGAAACGGGATCATTTCCCTACTACATCCTCCTCTGTGACCTCCACGGGTCCTGCGAAACTTGACCAATCGGGTCCCCTTAAATAAATCCCTTCTCTCCCGCTCGGGGGCTGGGGAAGAGATATTAAAAAACATACCACTGGATCTTGAGTTGACGGATTCGTTCTGTCACGACACACACGGGACAGAAGATCCAATTTGCAGCAGTTTATTAATATAAGGGTAATCCAAATCGTAGTCTTCCAGGCAGGGGTCAAAATCCAAATAATCAAACCAAACATGAAAACAAAACACAAACCAACAAGAAAACCGACCAAGGAATTGGTGACATCTAACAACGAATCCGTACACATACTAACACAGACAGAGAATATATACACAGATCTAACAAGACTAACAATGAACAGCTGGGAACAATGATGACGGGGAACAGCTGAGTGTAATGAACTGATGAGTGACAGTGACAGACAGAATGCTGGGAAATGAAGTCAATAGTGAAGGACACTGTGATAACGAGGACCTCTAGTGACAAACAAGGGAAAACACAACCCGACACTGTGACAACATGTTATTATTCAATGGACATGAACCAGGGCTGGACTGGCCATCGGGCAATTCGGGCATTTGCCCGGTGGGCCGACGTGCTATTTGGGCCGATACATCTCAAACTTGATTTTTTTTTTTTTTATCTGACCGGCCCATCAAACTCGTACATCGGCGGCCCATTCGTTTAGTTTTGAATAATTGGCGGCGCTGGGATCTTTGTACCGGTGTAATGCATTGGACAAAAAAAGTCAAAAAGGTTTTGTTTTTCTCTCAGACCGGCCCATGAACCGCGTAGATCAGCGGCCCATTGGTTATTTTCTTGATTGACACTGGGCTGGTCCAATCACATCTTGAAACACCTCACCCTTTGGGCTCTGAGCGAGCCGGCCGGCAGTATCTGTTTAAATCGTCAGAGCGATGGAGAAGAAACGCAAGAAAACTGCAGGGAAATAGCGTGAAAAAAGAATCAGGCTCTTCAAGTGGCTGATGAGGAGTGAGGAGGATCAGGAGAGAAATGAGTGAGTGTGTAGAGGACTGTGGTGAGCAGAACTAGGCTACTTTACACCTATAGGCTGTGTAGAACCCATTACATTATTTCCACACGTTTGGAAACCATGTTTTCCGCCAAAATAAAAGTTTGATGCAGTTTCTGTCAAAATAAAAGATCACGTGTTTCTCTAAGTATAGAAATTAGTACGAAATTAATTCTGAAAGTTTTTTTTTATTTTTCAGTGCATTTGTTTTACAATACATGTATATTACTGTCATGGGATTAATATTATAACTATTATTATGTAGTAGTGTAATGTAGACAGACACTATATCACAAATAAAAGAGGTTTGAGTTTTTCTTTGTTCAATTTGCACATTGAATATGGGTTGGATGTCTTAATTTTTTACTCTAAAAGTGAACCAGATGGCTGAATTTAATATTAAAAAGCACAAAATTTTCTTTCGGGGGAGCATGCCCCCGAAACCCCCTAGACTGATCAAGGTACACCAACCACAGATTTACCAAAAATCCTGTATGAAACACTGGTATTGCTATGTCAATGCAACTTATACTGTAGCTTGTTTTAGTATTTATCACTGTGTAGTGTAGCCTACTTCATTTGTATTTTACAAACTGTAGTTATTTCATCTGTTAAATCTCACTCATTCCTACTCATTATGGCATTATTGGTTTTAAGGAATAGGAGATGATATACATATTCAAGGACGTGCAAAGATCAGTTGTGTTTAAGATCTTGTAGTGTGCCTGGGCCGGTCTGGGCCAAAATGCCCGGGCCGATTTTTCGTCCCAGTCCAGCCCTGACATGAACTAACACTGAACAGATCTATTTGTATTAACTAACATGAGATTAATAAACACTATAACAAATGTATTGCTCATTATTAGTTAATGCATCAACTGACTTTAAGGAGGTCATGACAAAATCAAATTTTGCCTTCATCTTTTGACACACAAGAGGTCTTTGTACAATTAAAAAGTTTCACAGATTAAAGCATCCTCCAGATTATAAACAAAACATTTATTAATCAAGTTCCAAAAATGGCTGGTTTTGATATTGAGGGATCTGTGACATTGCATGGGCAATTCTTTTGCATGTGACTGCCTACAGAGCAAGACATCGACAAATAGTTCAACATGGATAATGGTGTGATGATCATCACACCCGCCCACTGGCGTTCAGTCGTTTAAAGTAGTGAACTGCCCTTAAAAACTGATCTTTTCAGACAGAGGGTCAGAATGAAGATTGAAAATAATAGTTCCCTTTCAGTCGCTCACGTTCAACATAGACTGATTAGGATCATGCTTAGAGAGCCTGTCATCTCCGAGTACTGTTAAAACAAACCAATGTAAATTAGCGTGTGAGATCTGCATCTCACACTCAGCCCCGTGGTGCGGGTATAAATACGGAAGTGGATGCAGTTGTCTTTTGCTTCGGAGCCGATCGGTCTTCATGTCGATGTCTCTGAAGAGTGTTGTTATATTACAATGAGAGAGTGTGTTGGTGCTTCTTCAGGAAGTCTCTCCCGGTGCCGCCCAAGCTCAGTGATATTCCCAGGTGTTGAGCAAAGCTTCTGTCTTGTGTGCACACGTTGCAGTCCTACTGGCGAAGGACGCGTACCTCAGGTCAACTGGGAAAGAGTAAACTCATCCACAGACTGAGGATCTCTGTTCTAGTTTGGAGATGGATTCGGTTCACCTCATCTCTGAAAAAGAGTGTGTGGATGGTTAGTGCTGTATAGAAGTGAGAAAGGGTCCCACCGAAACTCTTCAGAGGCTCCTGGGGCATATGGTAGATCCAGCCGCTTGGCTTCCTCTATATGAAGACCGCTTCAGCACTGACTTTACTGCAGAGTCCTGAAGTGGCAGTGGCAGAGCGGCACGCTCCGTGTGAAAACACCCTGGCCTGCCGCCAAACCCTCAGTCCGTAACAGACCTTTTGTTTCTTTGGGCCAACGGTCCCTAGAACGAGTGTCCATCAATACCGGCTGAGGGGCCACATACAGTACAAAGGGCATGCAGTAACGGAGGTCTGGGCGGCCCTCCGACTGCATTCTCATCCATAGCCTCGAGTTGCAACATTGCGACCGTTGTGCTACCGTTCCCTCGCAGGTCACCTCGTCCGCCTTCCCTCCTCCTTCCTTTGGCATATTGGCTCGTTTTAACAGCATTCGAAGATGACAGGCTTCCTAAGCGTGTTTCAAATCAGTCGACATGTCGACTACTACTCTGTACCCTCCTTCGAGGGTTACATACATAAACGAGGCGTTTTTCCACATGTTTGATGCCTTTAACGAATGGGACCTTATTGCAAAGTGTTACCATCTAAACTAATGCCCATCTAAACCACTTGTTACCATCTAAACTAAGTGGGCAAGCGGACATGTTTTTTAACAATATTAGACAACTTTATTAATCAACCTAATTTAACGAAGATATTAACTAAATAAATAGATTTTTACATCCTTTACATTTAAACATTGTGCATCAACATGAATTGCATTTAGTAATTCCTAAAACTTAAGTTGCTAAATAAGTTAAAAGAACCCATTTATTACAAATAACTCATGTACTAAGTGCTTTGGTGAGTGGTACTGACTCTCAGAGTGCTGATAACGCCAGATACCTTTAACCCGTCATTTTCTGGACAGAACTTACAGCTGAATCAATGCATGTCCAGACACAGAGAAGGCCAGAAGGCCATGAAGATGCTGCGGTAGAGCGCTGTTGGGATGGATCCACTTTTTCCATTAAGAATACAGTCTGTTAAAATAATCTGCTGAGTAAACTAGTCATCATGTTTTTTGGAGCAGATTCCCCTGGTGCACTTTACTAATGTTGCTGAGTATTGCAACAATTCATATGCCACTGAACTCGTTTTCAAACCCAATGATGATTGGAGATCATTAGACGGTTCTGGTGTGACTTATAACTGGTTTTCCTTTGCCTTATCATTTCCAATAAACCTCTGTATTTTTCACACAGGTCACATTTCCTGAGATCTAACCCATAACAGCCTTTCATAATAGCATAAGCTCAACATGTGAAAATACCAAGAACACCTTAACTATGTGTTCTCAATTGCCAGGAAAGGAATGCACCCTTGTTTCCATGGTGATGAATTAAAGTCTATTTTTGCCCTAAAAAGCACCACAAGTGAATATTAGGCCAAGAACCATTTCTCTTACCCTGAAATGTATTTCTCCCAACATGTCCTATTTTCTATGCATTATCAAAGAGTCTCTTCGTCACAAAGCAGACCAATACACACCAACTCTGGTAAAACCGATACAACTCCTGAGGGCTTTTAGGCTTTTAAGACAGAGGTTTAAAGGATTGTATACACTCTCACATAAACTTGTTGTCAGCACTGCCCTGCAACTTAGTCAATAAAATTGTTTCGCATTCGCAAAACTACATGATATTTCTCAGAACCGAGATAACCTCACTGTTTTTGAAGCAGGTAAACTTACTAGGAGCTTTGCTATTAGTACAGACGCAGCTGCTGAACACTTCTGTAATTCACACACACTTAATCAGTCAACCAATCTGTCCAATAACAGCATTTGTCTGCATATCAATGGCCCAAGCCTCTGTTATTAGCTCGTAAGCAATTAGTCCTACACATAAGTGCATTTTAAGGACAAAAACCTGACAAATGTCTTGTAATAAAACATCTGAACAATGATGAGGACTTGTTATCGTAGTATAAGCAGAATAATTGACTCTGAGCTACTGAATAATGAACACTGTCACGTTTCAGTGTGTTTAGTTCTGTTTTGTGATCTTGTTTTCCCCTGTCTTGTGTGATTTTTGGTTCAGTCCTGTTAGTTTTCCCTCTGTCTGATTACCAATTCTATTCACCTGTTTTCAGTTAATTATCTCGTTTGGTTCAGTTCATTTAAGCCCTGTGTTTTCCCTCAGTGTTTGTTGGTCGTCGTCGATGTATGGTTGTGTGTTTAACCCTGAAGTCCTGGAGTCTGTTCTTTTGTTCCTGCTTGTTTTTGAAGAAAGTCTTGTTTATAAATAAATTACTTACTTTGAAGTTCCCTTGTCCTCGTCTTCGGCAATCCTGCACAGCAACCCTGACAGAACGACCAACCACTAAAATCTAAAAATGGGCCGAAGGAGGAAAAACAAAGAGGTGAGCCCCTTCGAAAACCCAATCCTATTCCAAGAGGAGCGCTCACTTGAAGAATACGCTGGTCTTTACCTAGAGCTCTACGATGATGTGATGCTGGAAGAAGAAGAGCTGACAAAGAGTTTCTGGGGTGGTCTGAAGGACCCGCTAGCCCAGATAATTCTGGTGAAGGACCTCAATATGTCCTTTTTGGAGTTTGTGGATCACACACTGTGGGCGTGTGGATCCACATACCTCGTGGAAGATCTCCCACTCCAGCCAGTTCCAAGCCCGCCAGAGCCTGAGCCCATCGCCTGCCCGCCAGAACCCACCGCCTGCCCGCCAGAGCCTGAGCCCATTGCATGCCCGCCAGAGCCTGAGTCTGACCCTTATGATGACCTTCCTGAGCTTCTTCCCCCGGAGACCGTCCAGCCAGAGACCGTCCAGCCAGAGACCGTCCAGCCAGAGACCGTCCAGCCAGAGACCGTCCAGCCAGAGACCGTCCAGCCAGAGACCGTCCAGCCAGAGACCGTCCAGCCAGAGACCGTCCAGCCAGAGACCGTCCAGCCAGAGACCGTCCAGCCAGAGACCGTCGCCTGTCCGCCAGAGCATGAATCCAGTTCCGAGTCCCATGATGTGCTGGCCCCGTACAGTTCCGAGTCCCCTGATGTGCTGGCCCCGTCCAGTTCCGAGTCCCCTGATGTGCTGGCCCCGTCCAGTTCCGAGTCCCCTGATGTGCTGGCCCCGTCCAGTTCCGAGTCCCCTGATGTGCTGGCCCCGTCCAGTTCCGAGTCCCCTGATGTGCTGGCCCCGTCCAGTTCCGAGTCCCATGATCCGCCTGAGCCCATTGACCCAGCGCCAGAGCCCGTTGACCCAGACCCAGAGCCCGTTGACCCAGACCCAGAGCCCGTTGACCCAGACCCCGTTGACCCAGCGCCCGTTGATGTCAAGTCTGTTTCCGTTCCTGAACCTGTCCTTCTCCCCAAGAAAATGTTGGGGGGGGGGCTATACGCCTTCGCCGTGGCCGGACAAAGATCCACGGAGGCCCGGAAAAATAACACCACCGTGGCCACCCGAAGGGTCCTCACCACCATGGCCGCCCGAAGGCTCTTCACCGCCGTGGCCACCTGAAGGGTCTTCACCGCCGTGGCCACCTGAAGGGTCTTCACCGCCGTGGCCACCTGAAGGGTCTTCACCGCCGTGGCCACCCGAAGAGCCTGCACCGCCATGGCCACCCGAAGGGTCCTCACCAGCACGGCCACCTGAAGGGTCTTCACCGCCGTGGCCACCTGAAGGGTCTTCACCGCCGTGGCCACCTGAAGGGTCTTCACCGCCGTGGCCACCCGAAGGGTCCTCACCGCCGTGGCCATCCGAAGGGACAGCTCCCCCTGGCCACGCCCACAGCCTGCTCCCCCCTGGCCACGCCCACAGCCTGCTCCCCCCTGGCCACGCCCACAGCCTGCTCCCCCCTGGCCACGCCCACAGCCTGCTCCCCCTGGCCACGCCCACAGCCTGCTCCCCCCTGGCCACGCCCACAGCCTGCTCCGCCCTGGCCACGCCCACAGCCTGCTCCACCCTGGCCACGCCCACAGCCTGCTCCGCCCTGGCCACGCCCACAGCCTGCTCCGCCCTGGCCACGCCCACAGCCTGCTCCGCCCTGGCCACGCCCACAGCCTGCTCCGCCCTGGAGGCTTTCCGGACCTGCACCATGCCCTCGTCAGCCTCCAGGGCGCCCACCCTCCCACCCCTTTGGATGTTATACGGCGCGAGGACGCGCCTTCGGGGAGGGGGGAGGTACTGTCACGTTTCAGTGTGTTTAGTTCTGTTTTGTGATCTTGTTTTCCCCTGTCTTGTGTGATTTTTGGTTCAGTCCTGTTAGTTTTCCCTCTGTCTGATTACCAATTCTATTCACCTGTTTTCAGTTAATTATCTCGTTTGGTTCAGTTCATTTAAGCCCTGTGTTTTCCCTCAGTGTTTGTTGGTCGTCGTCGATGTATGGTTGTGTGTTTAACCCTGAAGTCCTGGAGTCTGTTCTTTTGTTCCTGCTTGTTTTTGAAGAAAGTCTTGTTTATAAATAAATTACTTACTTTGAAGTTCCCTTGTCCTCGTCTTCGGCAATCCTGCACAGCAACCCTGACAGAACACCCGCTTCGCGTCATGACCACATTACCACCTCGAGTGTGCATTATTTTTCTAACAATTCAACAGCCCAGAGTCAATTATTCCTTACTTATAATCACTGATGTTGTCTACAGTATACAAATGCCCTTTCAATTTCAGAGAAACTCCACACGATTGAGTCTGCTGACAATAGGACACATGGAACAGAAAAAGAACATCCTGTTTAACCAGCTTGTTTGCGTCTCTGTACAGACTTCAGAAGTACCTAGTGTCAGGAACAAGTGTGTTGTTTATTTTTGAATGGTGTCCCGTATCGCGTCGGAAGATTATAAATTTGTATCCTTCAGTATCCTTCCTGAATAACCCCGCCATTTTTAAATAGTTTGGCCAGAGATTGCGTGATATACCAGAGTAGGCGGGCTCTGGATATACCCATTACTACTATTAAAACAGCATACACTCGATTTCCTCCATTGTCCTGTGTGTGTGTGGGTAGCGGGTGTGTGTCACGTAGAAGATTATGTCACGGCAGTTTTCTGTGGCGTCGCTATGACGTCCAGGTACTATTGCGGAGGTACTATCTGTAATGGAAAAACGGAGCAAAAAGCGAGCCGAGTCGAGTTGAGCTGGTACTGGTAATGGAAAAGCGCCATAAGTAAACAATTTCATAATGCTTTGTCTGTAAAGGACTTTTTGTTTTATATGGATAATGTTTTCAGAATTTTAAAGTAATTTCAACTTTAAAGTGAAGATCATGACAACACATTTTAAATTTTAAATAGAGATACTCAGACAATATCACATGAATAAATGTAAAAGTAATTTGAGGGGAGTTTTTTCTTAATTTAGAGAAAATGTATTATAAAGATCGCTCTTTTAAACCATTTTCTTCCCATTCACCAACCACAACATTTGTATGAAACAATATTAATTATAATATTATTAATAACACATCAAATGCATAAATGCATTTACATAAAATACATAAAATAAGTAGCCTGACGTCATCATACTCAGATTCTAGTCAGAATGTGAGTCTGATACTGCTCCATTGGGCTGTGATTATGGGGCGTGTTTCAACCGAACCAGGAAAGAAAATGCCTCTGCACTCCATTGGATCGACAAATGCCTTGATCGCGGTTCTCTGTTCCTCTTTTAAAATGAATGCGCTGTTTACATCTTCTATAACAGACGCGATGGCTGAATCTACAAATCTAAATTCTCCAGCGGAAGCCATTCTTTGTTGTAAAAGAATTCAACCCAAGCGCTCTTTAGTGACATGGATGATCATGATACTGTTGATCATCTGTCCATCGTCGTATAAAGCCCGCCCTGACAATTTGGTCCGAACAGCTTTGGTTCGGGCATTGCTTCTCAACGGATCAAGTCCAGACCGAACTTCCCGACCTCAAATGTTGTGGGCAGGGCTAAGTTCGGCTGGCATCCAGGCTATAAAATAAGTCAAATTAAAGTAAAATACTACAATAATAAAACATAAAATTCTGCGGGATTTTGGTACCTTGTATTGAACCCAGAACATTCCTTTAAAATGTTTGCAGATAAGTAAAAAAAAAAAACCCTGAACTTACTAAGATGTAGACTACAGTTTAGTGGGCTAACAGGTTATTCTTGTGAAAATAGCACAAAAATATGGTGTAAAAACAGAAATGCTTAAACAGATTCTCTTATTATAACACACATGATTTATGAAGCTCCGATGCCATTAATGTCATAGCTGATTGGTTGCAAGCCATTTGGTCTAATGGCAGCCTGACATGGTTTATCGGCCTTAATTATAGTTAGATTATTGCCTGCTCTGCTTTTCCTAGGGAAAGCCCTTCGCGTGCACCGGCTCCGTCAGCTGTTTCAGCCTGGCTGCTCGGGCTCCAAACTTCCCCCCGTTGTTAAGCGTAACATATGTTTCTCTCCCATGCAGTCGAAAAGCCTTGCCTGAATAATTAAGCCATTTTCTGTGGGTAATGACTATCTGCTTTGACTGTGAACACATTACGGAGGCCTGGCTTAGACAGAGAGCACTTACAGGTAATGAAATCAACTGTGTGAAAGAAACACCAGTTTTGTTTATCAACGTATAGCCATAGTTTTGTAGCTTTACAGCCATTATCTTCCAGTTCGAGTTAGCCTTGGTCAGCTATGCAGCGGGCAGCTCTTTGACACGTGTATGTATTCAGGATTGGTTCTTCTCCTCTGGGAACTGTTAGTAAGAAGCTCTCAGAAACACTGATTGGACAGAAAGATGCTCTGCATATAAAAAGAAAGTTACATCCTCAGAGGATTCGCAAGCGAAAAGAGAGATGTACAGAAGGAGAGGGCCGTGTGTGGAGAGGGGGATATCTATCAGCCCGCGAATGGAATGATTAAGAGGCACTTAAGTTGAAATAAGGTTGAACAGGTGACAATGTGTGGATAGCGGGAAAGAAAATAGAGTTAATAACGCCATCTCGTAACAGATTTACAGAATCTGCCCTGAGCAGCCACTGAGGTGTGCGATGCCATTGTGGAGAACAAGGTTGCTACACGTTTTGGCAATAAGTCTCTATCAAAAAGCTCTTGCAAGACAACAGCAGTGATTTATTCTGTCAAATGTCTGCAAAATAGAATCAGTTTAGCTCTATTTAGTCATTTACTGGATTGTTTTGCAGACTGTGGTTTCTGACTTAAGTGTTGAGCAGAATTTATTGATGCCAATCTATGACGATAATTGTGCACCATAAAATAAAAGGTTGTTATATATTTTCATGTATAAAGAACGGATTATACTTGGTGAGAAAAAGCGTATTGTATTGTAACTGTGCGAAAGCAAAAGCAAATTATTAAGGTCTGGAGATTATTGACGTTGGATCAAGGCAGAATAATTATCATAGGAGAACACCAATTGGCCCAGCAACAGGAACATAGACCTTTGAACGGTAGGTTAATCGAGGTGTTATAGGAACCATTAAATCCCTTGTCACGTTCACAAACAAAACACTGCTTACATAATAAAGAATCTGCATTTTCCATAAACCAGCATTTTTTTTTGTTATTTCTGTATTGCTTCGGTTCATTTAAAAGTATGAATTTAAGGATGGATCTTGATGGATATGATAAATGTAAAAGTTTAATTAGTCAGCATTTCGTTTTAAGAAAACCCAATGTTCTGAAAAACATAAAACGAGTTCTCCCAAAGTAAAAAATTCCGCAAAATGATTAAATGCAAATCTACAGTGAATGTTTTGAAAATGAGTATGAACACAATTAAATAGCTGCATTGCTTCAGTATGAAATACCCCAAACTAATAATAATATCAAATTAACCCCTAGAAGAAACTATCCAAATGCTAAAATAGTTACCAACCACAGTTCTGAAAAGTGCTTGCTTACATAATGGTAAAAACAGAGGGATAAAAATACAATAATAAACTACAGAGGAAGATATAATGGAAACTTAAATTTTTCAGGGACCTCAATCAAAAGAACATGAAGTTTAAAACACCTTAATTTAACAAACCTAAAATCATAGCAGCAGAACTGCATTAGTTAGTTCATCATGTTCATTAATAGGCCGGGCTAAGTAATAGACTCTCAGGCTGGTATATTATTACTCCTTTAGTAGATACTAGTGCTAATAGTCTATAAGAGCAAGTCATTAAAGAAGCAGATCTTGGCACAGAAGAGACTCTGACTGTCTCATCAGAACATCACAGACCAATCAATGCTCCCTCTGTGTCGGACTGGTGCCGGTCCCATTCCCATCAATTTATCGGAATGTTCTCGCCTCTCATTTGATCACACCTGATCTCTCATTCACTCCTTCCCCCATCTCTAGCTTCTGGCTTTGTCGGGAGAAACCAGACAAGCTTATTTCCCTAAAACCTTCATTTGGTCGAATTTGGACCTTTTACGGTCTGGTTTTATAATCCTCAAGGAATATAAGTGGAGCAAAAAAATGCACAAAATTCCTAAAGGTCTCAGCCCTGGAATCAAATCAGCATCTAATGGAGATGTTCAGATGCCCAGTGCTGCACTCAGATGCTTAAATATCCCAGCAGTGACGAGGAACAGAATCAAACTCGAGTCTGAAGCCGCGACTCAAGAGCGGAGAGGACAGAAAGAGTATTAGTCCATCTATCACATCCCTCTCTGAGCCGGACGATAAATCTATCCCTCTCACCCTTAAACAATATTCTCTCCATCTCTGTCAGATGTGGCTGCTGCAATTGTGGCAAATATCCAGTGAGAAATCACTACACAGTGTCAAGCACGCATGACGGCAGAAACTCGGCTCTTCGCTCAATAAAGGAAATCTAAAGATTATGAGGGATTGTCCTCTTTAGGGATTGCTTCTCTCCACCTGTTTTTATCGTAGGTGTGGAGTGATGGCACTTGTGGTGGAGACATCATGGACTTTTGATCAGTTTGAATGGGTCAACGGTCAGAGCTGTTATTTCAGAGCTCTGATAGACAGGCCTACAATATTTTACTCTCGGGTCAGAACCTCGGAGTACGAGGAACATGAAGGGAGATGAGAAGGAGAGATACGAGGAGAGATTTGATAGAGGAGAGAAACAAGATATCAGTACCTCTTTTTCAAGGTTGCCCATGCACAGAAGTCCAAAAGTCTGAAACCACTGCGTATTTCTAATTCAGCACAGTTTTTCATTATGAATTGTTTTCGACAGAGAAAAGGTGAATTGCAAAAAGTTTGAATGAAAATGTCCACATAAGGTACTAGATTTATTTACAAAAAGGAAATAGTCTAATTGTTAACATACACACAGGAACGTGTGTAATAACTTAATCAGTAATTGCTATTGTCAAATATATAAATATGCGTTTTAAAAAGAAACTGTTGAAAACTGCTATGCTGCTTACTATTTTTGTGGAAACATACTTTAGGATAGAAAGTAAGAACAGCAAATATCTGAAATAGAAGTATTTTGTCCCATTATACATGTCTGTACTGTCACTTTTGAATACAATATTAATTTTTTCATGTTATAACTTGTGGTAGAGAGGAAGAGATGATCAGTCAAAATGACATTTAGTGTATGAATTTTGTAACAAAAAAAAAAAAATCTGAAACATGAGACTAATTCATAAACAATAACATAAAACTGTAGAATTTTCTCAAAAGGATAGACCGTGCTACATAAATATTTCTTTCATCTTTTTGGCCATCTTGTAATATTTTTTTCAAAAAAATCTTATTTATTAGGAGGGAATATTCTTGTGTTAACAAGAAGCAAAAAATACAAAAATAAATAAGTGTGAATTACTGTACTATACTGTGTTTTCTCCCAGGTGCGAAGAAACGTCTGCAAAGTCTGGCAAGGTAAAGTCAAGGAAGAGCAGAGGTTGTAGACGCTGATCTTGTTACTGCAGGTTGGATAAAATTGTCAGGCGTTAAGGCTGAGATGTTTCTGATGCGTTATCCTTCCTCCTTCCTGTCAGAGAACACACACACACACACACAGACACTTCACATCGCTGTTGCAAACTAAAAATCCCTCCCAGTTAGCCGCAGTATTGCATCCTTCACCCAAAACAATCTCCATTCTCTAACTAACCAACACAGCAACTCAAATCGAGATGTTTATATGAACATTAATATTACAAGTGAAATGCACTGTAGAGCTACTTTCTGCTGTTTACTGCACAACTTGATTTAATCAATACAAAACTGGACAGTTAAAACCCTGTTAAATCTCCCTCTAGTCAGCCCTGTTAATGCTCCCGCATGTGGCTGATGAGGGCGGGAGAGAGAGCGAAAGGTCGTCTGGGAGCACGGGAAGATCCTCGGAGCAGAACGCGGCCCGGGCGACCGCAGCCTGACAGCCCTGAATTAATTGACGAGCCTCCAAGAGGTTGTTCTTTAATAACTTATCGATCAGTCAGGTCAGACATGCAAAGCGTTTGCCACAGCCTGTCCAAGCCGAGCGGGATCCTTCCGGAATATCTTATACATGTAGAAGTGATTAAAGAAAGTGCAGAGCTCTTTGATCACAAAGTAGCCACAGGCGTGCGTATGTGTGTGAGCATGTGTCCTTCTCGAGCATTACCGTGCAGCTCTATGTGACCACTGAGTGAGTGTGTGTGCATACATATTCATCTCAGATAACAGATGACAATGTGAGCTCACGTTTTACTGCTTTTGTTCCTAGATGATTGCATTAACATGAAAGAGACAATGATTTTCACATGACATCCCTTTTTGTGTTATAATTACTGTGGGGCTGTGATAAGGACATTTTCGCGGTATGAGCTAGTTTAAACACAACAATGCTCATTACTGCTTCTGTTCAATGCTATAGCAAAAAAAAAGAAAAAGAAAAAAAGACAAGCATAGATTGAAGATTAAGAAGCAGGTGCTTTCTTGCATTAAATTCTCACATGTTGCCGGTACCAGGGGAGTCACTAGGCCCTTTTTCTACTCAGATCTGCAGATCCAACGCTATCTCATCATGACTAATTTGTACGTATTTTAAGAGGTAGGTAATTTCTACGAATTGTCTAAACCCCAGTGATGGGTAAGTTTATGGGCGGGGTAAGGGGTAGGTCATTCGTATGAATTCATAAGAATTGGGCAATTCGTAAAATACGTACGAATTCCAGTGATGTCGGGTTGGCAGATCAGATAGTTTTCCACGAAAACAGAACGTGAAGACGATTTAGTAATTTATATACAGTATACAGTATTTATTTTCATTTAAAAAGTATCACATAAAACGTATTTGTCACGATTCTATGTGTTTAGTTATCTTTTGTGATCTTGTTTTCCCCTGTCTTGTGTGATTTTTGGTTTAGTCCTGTTAGTTTTCCCGCTCCTCGTTTATGTCCAATTTTCTGCACCTGTTTTCAGTTAATTATCTTGTTTGGTTCAGTGTATTTAAGCCCTGTGTTTTCCCTGAGTGTTTGTCGATCGTCGTCAATGTATGGTTGTATGTTAACCCTGAGGTCCTGGAGTTCTGTTCTTTTGTTCTTGTTTGTTTTTGGATGTTTTGAAGTTTATTTAATAAATCTATTATATTGAAGCCCTTGTCCTCGTCTTCAGCTACCTGCAGCAACCCTGACAGAACGATCGACCATAAAAATCCAAAAATGGGCCGAAGGAGGAATCACAAGGAGGTGAACCCAATTCACACCCCAATCCTCTTTCAAGGTGAACGCTCACTTGAAGAATATGCAGGACTTTATATAGAATTGTATGATGACGAGACTCAGGATGAAGAAGAGCTGACTAAGAGTTTCTGGGGTGGACTGAAAGACCCACTAGCCCAGGTAATTCTGGTAAGGGACCTCCATCTATCCTTCCTGGAGTTCGTGGATCACACGCTGTGGTCGTGTGGATCTGACTACCACGTGGAAGATCTCCCACTCCAGCCAAATCCATGTCCGGTATGCCCTGAGCCCGTCACCTGCCCGTCAGAGCCTGAGCCCATTGCATGCCCGCCAGAGCCTGAACCCATCACCTGCACGCCAGCACCTGAGCCCATCACCTGCATGCTAACGCCAGAGCCCATCGTCTGCCCGCCAGAGCCTGAGCCCATCGCCTGCCCGCCAGAGCCTGCACACCGCATCAGCCCTGCCGCCAGATCGGTCCCTGGATTTCCCCGGCTGATATCCTGTTTGACTGATTCCCCACTGATATCAGTACGATTAGCCAAAAAGATGGCTGCCGAGGCTGGGGTTCACGTCAGCCACATCCAGCCAGAGACCGTCACCTGCCCACCAGAGCATGAATCCAGCCCCAAGCTCCCTGATGTGCTGGCCCCGTCCAGTTCCGAGTCCCCTGATGTGCTGGCCCCGTCCAGTTCCGAGTCCCCTGATGTGCTGGCCCCGTCCAGTTCGAGTCCCATGATGTGCTGGCCCCGTCCAGTTCCGAGTCCCATGATGCGCCAGAGCCCGTTGACCCAGCGCCAGAGCCAGAGCCCGTTGACCCAGCGCCAGAGCCAGAGCCCGTTGACCCAGCGCCAGAGCCAGAGCCCGTTGACCCAGCGCCAGCAGCCAGAGCCCGTTGACCCAGCGCCAGCGCCAGAGCCCGTTGACCCACGCCGCGCCAGAGCCCGTTGACCCAGCGCCAGAGCCCGTTGACCCAGCGCCAGAGCCCGTTGACCCAGAGCCCGTTGACCCAGCGCCAGAGCCCGTTGACCCAGCGCCCGTTGATGTCAAGTCTGTTTCCGTTCCTGAACCTGTCCTTCTCCCCAAGAAAATTTTGGGGCCGTATGTATGGTTGTATGTTAACCCTGAGGTCCTGGAGTTCTGTTCTTTTGTTCTCGTTTGTTTTTGGATGTTTTGAAGTTTATTTAATAAATCTATTATATTGAAGCCCTTGTCGTCGTCTTCAGCTACCTGCAGCAACCCTGACAGTATTATTGTGGATGTGGCATTAGATTAACATCACGCACAGAAATGATTAAAGACACAATCACACTGTAAAATGTATTTGTTGGTTTAACTTAAAGTAGCCTAACCTGGTTGCCTTAAAGGTACAATGTAAGAATTTTGTAATAAAATATCCAGATAAGGAACTCCCGCACACTATCATTACTTGCAATTTTAAAATTAATGTTTATTCACACACAACGTTTCGGTCACACGACCTTCGTCAGGAGTATACTTATATATACTTACTATAACTTGTTTGGTCCTATTATCCGACGCACCTATCAACTGCAGGTGTGCGATGGAGTTTGTTCAGTAATAAAATATCCAAAAATCACTTGCACAGTGTGATATATTTCATGCAATTGTATACTTACAATATCCCAGAAGTTCCCAAAGATTTTTATTTTCAGAGAAATTCCCATTTTAAATAATGGCTAGTCCCGGACTCCCTGTTCACTTGTTGCCTGTCAATGAAGTAATATCCACATTATATAGTTCAACATGATGAAATGTTAGAATATGATCTGAGTAGGTTATTCTAATGTTGATCTAACTTACTGCCAGTCTCATACAGCCAACAAACTGACACATAGAATAACATTTTAACTTTCAACACACTCAAATGCAGTTTAGTGTGACCAAGTGAAACAGTGCTGCGTTACCTCAAGTTTAATTCGTCTGATAAACTGACCTGTGTGAATATTAATACAGCACATGCGTGTAGTTCGGTAGAATGAAATGTCCTTATTCCTTATAACCGCGGGACTCGTGTGTGGCGCTGATATCTGTCTCTCATTAGCAATCGTGTCCTGCTTCAAACAACAGTCATGTTAAAAACATCAATGTATTCACTCATCCATAAACATTATTAGATCCATCAGCATGACGACAAGTTCCATAATTCTGCTGGAATTATGCGTCATCAACCTACACCTTTGTTATTGTAAAAGGTAAGCAACCCTTAGCGCGAAAAAAAAGACATATTGTAGTTTTAAATTTTTGAGTTAATTTAAACTAAAATAATACATAAGATTTTTTTTACTCTTATTTTAAAACAATTTTTCCATAGAAATGTGAATATTGTGATATATTGTTGACCAAATGGTTTAATAATACTGTAATACAATTTTCTGTTATATCGCTCTCCCCTTCAACCTTATACATTGTTGGGTTATCTTGAACAATTAAAAGTGTATATAAAATGCATTCTTTCGCTTTGCACATAAGTGACAGATAATAAAATGGCATGTACTCCTAAATAAATGTGATTGGTGGGCGGACAATCTGAAGGGAAGCAATTTTTTCCAGAGCACAAAGTAGCAGCATGCAACCTCATGTCTGCTCAGTGTTGTTTTTTGGATAACATAAAAGCAAAATGCTGTTAGATTGGCTGTGAATAAAATGATTGGTCAAATGATAGCCACAAAAATATAAAATCTTTTCTTTTATCTTGCACTAGCAGTCAACCACAACAAAGCAGCAGGGTTTTTGTGTTCGATCTTAGCAAGGGGTGCCGCTTTCAGTGCCGCCTCCGTTCCACAGACTCTCTCCTACTGAAAATGAACTGGGGAGAAAATAAAAAATGTTCGAGGTGATGCAATTTTAAGTTACACACAAAATTAAATGGTAAAATACAATTTATAACCCAGATATATATACAGAGACAGTGCTGGCTAGTAACTGATAACATGTAATCTGAATTATGTAATCACATTCTAAAACTTAAAGGGTTCATTCATCAGATGCAAAATTCACTTTTTGCACATAGATCTGCCATGTCATGTGACTATCACTGAAAACTGAAACCCACAGGAATTAATCACTGGATTTACAGAAATAATTTCACTTTCAGGAAGCGTTTTCTCAACATTGCATATCTAATCAACTTCTGACAAACAGTGATGATTCAAATAATAATGATGTTTTAACCATGTATTACTGTCTTTGGAAGGCTTTTGTCTTTCAAACACCTTGAAATATATCATATCATTTCATTTTTTACATACAAAGAGAAAGAAAATATCCCTGCTTTGCATTTTTATATCAATATAGTGCAAGATTATCCTATTAATATAAATGTGTAAAGTCCCATACGGAAATGTAATATATGACATATATGTCCCTATATCGCAAGTGATGCTGTCATATATGCTAAATATAAGACAATATATTACTATCACATATATAATTATATCTAGATATATGTTGATATAGGTTTATAACATATATAAATTGTCCATATTAAATGAGTATATTGACATATATTAATACAATATATATGATTATTGTTTATATAATATTGTATGTTATAACCATATATTTCACCAATATGTTTAATTTATATATGCCAATTTATTTAAACAACATACATACATTTTACATGCTTATGGTTCCTTATTAATTCATTCCTTGTTTTCCTTATTTGAACATCTTGAACTTTGAACAAGTAATTCAAACGCAATCAAAAGACCGCCAAATTACGCGCATTCAGAGACCAACGGATGAAGAATGTTTGCTCTTGTCGAGTGGAAAGAAGAAACGGATAATGAAAGTTGGAGCATTGTTCCAATATCACACATAAAAGACTGTATTATACATACATAAAATATATGGGCTAGTTTTATATGTCAATATATGAAATTGTTCCATTTTCTAATAGGTTTTATATATGGCCAGATATATGTAGGCTACATATATGTTTTCACTTTCTATGTGGATATATGTAATATATGTATATTTCATATGTGTACATATATTACATTTCCGTATGGGGTGGATTACGTTACTAACTACAATTTTGACATGTAATTTGGAATCAATACCTACCCAACTAATCTACCCAACTCTGTACAGAGACAACTGTGACTAAGGCGCTTGTTTGTCCCTGACATAGTACTAAGAATGGCATTCGTTTGGGCGGGACTATTTTGTTCATCCAACCAAAAGAAAACATCATTATTATTCATTTACTGTTGATGTTTTAAACCTTGCAGGCTAGTTTCTTTTTCACTCTGGTTAACACAGGAAAGGTGAAAACAAGTGGTCCATGAAAACCCGTATTGACAGGTGGGGTAGACCTCCTTCTACAACAAGGTCTGGAAAAGGTCATTGGAACCATGTGGCATTCTGAGTGGCACTCAGCCAAACTGCACACTCTCGCACACACAGATGATGAGAGAAGTGCATTTGTCTAGCTACTAAACTAAAGCGTAAACTGGTAGCAGGCAATTAGTGCTATCATATTTGTCTTTATTGATGGAGAACGATGCAGTATTTGATCCATTATAGAGCATTAATCATTAATTCAATCGTTTTTTTTTTTGTTTTTTTTTGGCTATTCTGCAAAATAATATAATTGCATTAAAGATAGAGATATGCGTGTCATGATGTTCCTCAAAAATAACTAGCTATGTTTCCATCAACCTTTTATGCAAAATTTTGGATATCATTTAAAAAAACAAAAATGCTGGTCGGAAATTCTAAAAATGCCTAATTGAGGCAGATCATTTGCGATAAGACGACATGCAAATAAACAAACACAAACACATGTACTGAACTCACGTGACTTTGCCTCAACAGAGGGTGTAATTGTATAACTGGACTAACCAGTGGACCAATTTCACTGCACAGCATCTCAAATGTTGGTTTGGTTATTCTGAACTGCCCAAACCAAAATCTGTCATCAAAATTATTGTCTCATACAATTGCTCAAACTTCAAGCATCCGAACCCGCAAATAATTTATATTGTATGAAAAAGAGACACATTGGCGTCCCTGATTGCAACAAATTCTATGTTTATTAAAGATATTTTGTGCAAATTTCCCAGGAAGATCTCTTCAACACATGCAATGGAAACAGTGCATTATTTGCACATTTAATGTGATATTCCATTCTGGATTTTTTTTTATTCGCAATTTTGGATGGAAACATAGCTATTGATTGTTTACATATCAATGTAGCTATTGCGAGTTTACATATCGCAATTCTGGATTTATTTCTCAGAATTGTGTGATATAAACTTACAACTTGTGAGAAAAAAAAGTCTCTTTTTTTTATTTTCTCAGAATTGCTAATTTATATCTCACAATTCAGATTTTTTTCTCAACACGCAATTGCTAGTTATAAAGTCAGAATTGTGAGATATAAACTAAGTATAAAGAGAGAAAGTTTTTCCTTTATAACTCGCAATTGCGAGAAAAAAGTCAGACTTGCGAGATATAAACAATTCTGAGGAAAACAAATGTCAGAATTGCATTGTAAAGTGAGAATTGAATTTTTAATTGCAATAATTTATATTTTACATATCACAATTCTGACTTCAGAACATGCAATTGTGACTTTATACCACTCTGAGGTGATAGTGATGCCAAAGGAACAGCCAGGTGCTGTACTGCCAAAAGGGCAATAAATGTAGCACCCCAAGGCACTGGCACGGATAAGCACTTGTCAGCAGGAATTCCCATTTTAAACCCACAGCCAGCATCTACAGTTCGATGATTTCCTGTGCCAGGTTTAAACTGCACTAATTAAACTGACTGTCTTTATAAATCAAAATCTTGACACATCTGACATCTCAGTGTAAAAGCTGTTGTTCGTTGGCATACTTTCTCCTATTCCTAATCTTAATGTGCAAAGAAAACTATACGTAATATGCTATAATTCATCTGAAAAAGTGTAAACAAAACATTGCTGTGGAGCTATCAAAACTATTAATCTTTATGTATATTCCGAACACCCTGAAAACATAAAACACTGCCTCAACCAGAGGTGTGAGTTTGGGGCAGGGCTATCTGTTTGCACGGCCAATGGAAGAACACATCAAATTTGTTAGGTGATGCTTGTGGCACAACAAATTTACAAACATAAAAGTTAATCTGGAATGCAACTGTCATTTGTCATTTTACAGGAATAATTTGGAACGCTGCAAAAATAATAAATTGATCAAAAGTACAAAAATTTCAAATAATGCAAACGCTGCATGTGAGTGCGAGCCCTCGGCAAAGATGGCCGCCACCTCACTGCCTGTGCTCTGGGCAAAGATGGCCGCCGCCTCATCACCTGAGCCTTTAGCCAGGATGGTCGCCGCCACGTCAGAGCTTGTCCCATGACCTGTTCCTGTTCCTCTACCTGTTCCTGCTCCAAGAACTATTCCTCGACCTGTTCCTATTCCAAGACCTGTTCCCGAGCCTGTTCCTGAATTCCCACCCAACCTTCCTCTCCCGCCGCCTCTCATCATCCAGCCATCATCCTCATCTCTTCTGCCTCCTGTCAGCCCCATCATTTGCCCTCTACACCCCAGTGGAATGGTGGGCTCACTGAGGGGCTTCCAGTCCTCAGCACCATCTTGGACAGTGGATCCCTGGGATCCAACTCCAGCCACCGCATCTAGGATTCCACATCGGCCAATAAGACCACTGGCTCATCCTTGGATCCTACCTCCTTCTCTGCCGCGGTCCATCAGGACAACAGTTCCGCCAGGCTCCCTCGTCCCCCCGGATCTGCCTTGGTCGCTAATCAACCTACCCTCACCTTTGGACTGCCCTCCTCTATCTATGCTCCGTCCCTTCGTCCCCCCGGCTCCATTGGACTCCTCACTCCCTTCTGCTCCTCCTTGGTCCTCAGTCCCTCTGTCTCCACCGCGCCCCTCTGTGCCTCCGTCTACACCTCAGTCGCCCAAGCCAGTGGCTTCCCCGTGTCCCTCTGAACCCTCTGCTCCACCATGGCCTGGCGAACTTCCGTCTCCTCCCTGTCATCCTCCCCCATCAGTTCCACCTCTGTCTGTCATAGCTCTAAAACCTCCTGCCCTTCAGCCTCCATGGCTCCTCCCTCCATCAGCTCCACCATGGATCTTCATCTTTCCCTCTGGACTTATCACCTCTCAACCTAGCCCTTCTCCAGATATTCTGCCTGCCTTCGCCCACTCCTGTTGCCAACCCTCCGCCTGCTCCTCTTCCTGCTCCCAAACCCCCACTTTCATCTCTCTCGTTACGGCACGAGGACGTGTCTTGTGGGGAGGGGCGTTATGTCACAGTTGTGTTCTGTTTAGTTTGTTTTCATTGGACTTGTCTGCCTTGTCTGTCATTATCAGTTCATCCGTATCAAGAGTTTAGTTAATCATCATCTGTATCACCTGTGTTCTGTTAATCAGTTTCATCTGCATTTATATTTAAGTTCTGTCTGTTAGATCTCTGTTATATTTAGTGTTGCTGTCTGTTCTGCTGCCCTGTGTTTAATGACCATTAAAGGGCACCTATTATGGAAATTTTGAAAATTACCTTCATGTAGTGTGTAACATAGATCTAAGTGAACGAAAACATCCTGCAAAGTTTTAAACATGAAAGTTCACCGTATACAAAGTTATTGTCTCTCAAAAGTAAGAGTCGACTCTGAGTCGCTGATATGAATCGATAGACGAACGATGCTTTTTCTCTATATAGATAACTTCAACTTGACAAGCTATTTGAATAAGATACGCCCACTCATTGCACTCGTAGACGGAAAACATCATGGCGACGAGACGCTGTGTTCTGAAGTGCGAATCAAAAGCGAACTTTTTTTTACTGCCCAGGGACGACCATGTAAAGAATCAGGGGATAGAGTTTATATTTACAACTATACCACACAAGTATAGCCCGAACCTTGTGCTGTGTTCACGTCATTTTAATGACGATTCCTTTACAAACATAAATGCTTTCAAGTGTGGATTCGCGAGCCGGTTGATACTGAAGGAAGGTTCAGTACCAAGTTTATTTGTATCGGCTTCCTCCTCCGAATCACAACCTGTAAGTATTATTAATAATTGTTGCTTTTATGGGTTTTGTACATAGGTTTTATACATAGACTGTAAAAAAATATGCTTTTTGGCATTGGATGCATGTAAAACTGTTGTTGGGGGCTCCCAGAACAATATTAGGAACATTTTAAATGCCATAATAGGTGCCTTTTAAACCTTCGTTTTGGCAGTTTATTCTCGTCTGTTTTCCTGCAACCCACATTGACACTAATGTCATCTGCCTGACAAGACACTTTTCAGCAAGTTGGAAATTCAGCCAACTCTTTTTCTTTACTATAGTGGTGGGTTTTTGAAAATAAAATTTTTACCTGTGCTTTTGTTATAATACCAGGAGAGGGCATCTGGTACTATAGTGAACAATTGTAAATAAAATAAAAGTTCACCTCTCTGTTTTTTCCATTTCAATGCAGAAATTTCAGAGAGCAGGGGTGCAAATATTGCAGCAAACAGTGACGCAATCTTATAGACTCAATTTTGCAAAGGTTAAGATAAGTCCAGCACATAAAACAGACTGTCTCGCTCAGATTCTGAATGCTGGTGTGTGACTGAACTGTGGTTGAGAGTCCCAGACGGCAGACTGTGTGTAGTTTGGGAGGGTTTTGAACTGGGTGGAACTGTGACTGGCAGAGGACACAATTCATTCCCATCTGGTTTCCTGTTTGCTTACATTTGTAGACTTCTGGAAAGCATGCTGTGCAGTGAAAGCTGTGGGAACTGCCTCCATGCATTATGTCTGACTCAAAATGTTTTAAAAAATAAACTGACACACCATGACAAATTTAAGCATGGAACTATCTGTTTTCCATTGTTCAATGGCAGATTTGAGAAACCGGTTTGAAAACAGTCATTATTTTTGCATTTCAACCGAGATTTTATGGAAGATTTCAGCTTTTGTTAAAGTCTCTTGTCTTAAAGGTTAATATCAATTAAAACAAAATTAATTAAAATCTCTAAATAAATATACACAACCGTTCAAAAGATTTTTAAAAAATAAAACATTTTAATAAATTATTTTATTCAGCAAGGATCCATTAAATTTATCATAAATGACAGTAAAGACTTTTACATTGTAACGAAAACTGTTTTTTCAAATTAAACCTGTTCATATGAACGTTTTATTCATCAAGTCCGGGAAAAAATGAATTGGTTTCTACAAAAATATTAAGCAACAGCTTTTCATTTTAAGCAAGTGAATATTTTTTAATATTAGGTAACTATAATGTAATCATAATAGTGCTGTCAAACAATTAAAATATTTAATCGTGATAAATCGCATTAATGTCATAGTTAACTCTCAATTAATCGCATTTTTATCTATTCTAAATGTCCCTTGATTTTTTTGTCTTATTATTTTTTCTCATTTTAATGCTCTTATGAACATAGTAGAAAAGTAGATCGGCAGTAAGTTTGTTGTTAGTTGTGGTATCCATGTGCTTCAGTCTGAAGTCATCCCAGACATCCCAACCTGCAAAAAGAGTGTGTGTGTGGGGGGAAAGGGGGGGGGGGTTGCTTCAGAAGCCCACCCACACTGACAATTCTGAGTTAATGCAGCACAATCGCGAACATAAATGGACAACTTTAAAGGCGATTTTCTCAATGTTTTGATTTTTTTTGCATCCTCAGATTCCAGAAATTTTAAATAGTTGTATCTCAATGTATATTGTCACATCCTAACAAACCATAGATCATACATACCATACATACATCATAAATGAAGGGCAAACCCCATTTGCCCTTCATTTAATCTCAATGCTATCTAGGAAAAACAACCAATACATTACACAAACAACACACAAAACGTATGTAAGCCAAGCTGTAAGTAAATGCAAAAAAAAAGAAGAAAAAAAGTGACATGGTTTTTGCTGGACACGTTATGACACGAGAGGACAGCTCAGACAATCTGCCATCCTGTCCGGGACATGGAACACTCTAATTATACGTTCAGCCGTTCCACAATCATCAGCACACACGACTCTATCGGCGGTAATAAGGTCTTCTGTTGCTGCTTTCACAATGTAATGTCTCAATCACTGTGATTGCAGAAAAGACGTCTTTCCATTATGCACAAGCACATATGGAGAAAGCAGCTATGCCGTGTGCATGCAAAACTATTGACTACAGGTAATGCACAGAGACATAAACTAGGGCTGGGCGATAAAACGATAACGATATGTATCGCGATAGACACGTGATCGATATCAATAAAAAATGTGTTCGATAAAACGTTCGATATTTTTTTTCTTCGTCGGAAGAAACCACACGTGCATAAAGGCACGCACTCTCTTTTAACCTACCTAGCAACGTAGGGAGTGACCATGGGGAGTGACACGCTAACAGGCAATCATGTAACGGTGTCAGTTTGTTTGCGCCATTACGTTTTCTCGTGCTGCTGGATTCCTCTTCAGTAACCGGCGATTGAGAAGCAGAAAATGAGTGCCCTTCATCTGCATGCCATGCAGGCTAGAATTGCGAAACATTATTGGATAATTCGCTCTATTCGCGTTTGATGTGAACACAGCATAATGAACAGGCTTGCGATGTCAAGATTCCAATGCTGGAGAGTGTGTGTGTGTGTGTGTGTGCGCGTGAGAGAGAGAGAGAGAGAGAGAGAGAGAGAGAGAGAGAGAGAGAGAGAGAGAGAGAGAGAGAGAGAGAGAGAGAGAGAGAGAGAAGAGAGAGAGAGAGAGAGAGAGAGAGAGAGAGAGAGAGAGAGAGAGAGTAGGCACGGGCGAGAGAGAGAGGCACGAGAGAGTGAGACACGCGGGCGCGATCTAACAGTGGAGACGTAAAAATATACTCCGTCATTTTGTTAATACAGAACATCATTCAGTCTGCGACATCAGTCTGCGAAGTGTTTACTCATTTGTGTAGGCCTATACTCGCAATAAAACACAACATTGTGCTTTTTCACACTGTATTTCTTGTCAAACTGTAACCTACAACTGACACACACACACACACACACACACCACACACACACACACACACACACACACACACACACACACACACACACACACACACACACACACACACACACACACACACACACACACACACACACCACACACACACACACACACACACACACACACACACACACACACGCACACACACGCACACACACACACCCCGTTTTAAAAGTAAAACATATTTATCCAACCCCTTTTTAAAACAGTCTGTGTGTTCCATCTTTTATCGCATTGGTTTTCATTTCTTGTCCTCAAAACAGAGCACTAATCTGTTTATTTTTAAGTTACACATTAATTAAAAAAGAAAAAATCAATTATTTATAATTCTGATGAGAATAAAGTTAGGGTTTATTAAAATTAAGGAAAACAAATATACAGTATTGATCTGAAATATTGCAAATTTTAAATTCATTCAGGTACAATTACCAAACATCTCAAGGTCTTTTTATCTTTTTATTAATTTAATAAACTAACTATATAAAACTATTATCAGTGCACTATAAATAAACTGGTTCTATGCCTTTAAACTTATTTAAAAAATACAAGGCTTAAGACATTTATAAAAAAGCCTTATATATTTCTGTTTTGCTTTTCACTCCATTGTACCGAAATCGTACCGAACCGTGATGTCTGAACCGAACTGAATTTAGACTTATGTTTACATTTAAATTATTTGAGTTTTCCATAGTTGTGTTGACATTTCTGTCTTGGGGTTATAATCAGAGGAAGGTCAAGTTTAAAATAAAAATGTTTAAATGTAATATATTTTTTCTCCTGGTTCTTATTTTAAATGGGTCATAAAAAAATCAATAATTATCGATATCGACCGATATGAAACACTGATATCGTGATACAGTTTTCAGCCATATCGCCCAGCCCTAACATAAACCTATAGAGTCCAATCCTTTGCTCATAATGCCTTTCAAATTATGCACAGGTAAGCACTCGCCTCCGGCCATTTGCGAGCTGGGTTGGAAACCAGTGCCCAGAAGCAAGTCCAACGGGCCCAATTATACTCATTGCAGTCCCGTTCCTTCAGTTCTGCTGCGCGTATCTGAGGCCCTTAGTCCTTATAATTTGCATATGACCTGCAGTTTTACGTGTTTGTGCTTTGAATATTACCATATCGCTGGGCTATTGCTGACAATGGAAATGAAAAATGTCTACAGTAATGCACGATTAAATGGGCCTCTAAAGTATTAAGTTTAAGTGAAGTCAACAAAAGTGGTCTTTGGTTTATGAAAGTGTATTGAATAATTAATTATAATTATCTTATATTATCTGACATATTATATGCACACCAGAATGCAAGTCAAAATGTAAGAGTATTTCACCCACAAACATCATAAAATGTATTGTTAATGTAATAAAGACAAAATTTATGATTTTTTTAGAGCTTGACAACCCATCATTCACTTTAACCGTGTGTAAGAGAGCAGCTGGAATATTCTTCAAAACTTCTCTATTTGGATTCCAAAAAAAGTCATATGGTTTTGGAACAACATGAGGATGAGTAAAATGGATGGACTATTTCTTTAAAACCCTGAATCAACCACCCAAAATGGAAGAAGAACAGAATACAGTCAACATGTTTTCGAAATAATCTACAACCTGCTATCAAATGGTTGGTTCAAGTAGCAAGAAATACCTGCCTGTCAGAGCCAGCTGCTGTTATCCTTATGTGTGGAGATCTTTTCCAGCTCGGAGTGCTGGTGTTTGTTGAAAGCAAGGGAAGGCAGACAAAAGACACCTCTGCTTGGCATTTCCAGTGGTGTCAATCACAGGACGGGCTTTTCAGAGTTGGTTGTTTACATGAGGGATGGTGCAATCACACACAATTCTCAGCAAGCGCACACCGTGTCTCAGTAGCAGGAATACGTAAACCCCCGCACACATTCCCTGCATCCTGAAGACAAAAAACAACTTACAAAATTAGGAAGGCCATCTTAGTTTTTGTCAAAACTGTCGTCCAGGTTTGGAAACGTTCTTGGTTTGATGACAGTAATTCGATTACTGATAGTTTTAGTCTAGACTGTCTTGTTATGGAGCCTATATAGCACCACATTATCAATTTATCCATCACAAAAGTTTTGCTAATTTCTCTAGTTTTATAGAGAATGGATGTTTAAAGAGTCATTCCTATCACAACTTTTCAACTCTTGTGACTTTTAAAAGTGAATATTTTCATTTCCTGGATGATAAAGTCACTGGGTAACTGGCTTTAGCTCATTTAAGGGACATTGCAAAATACTAAAAGAGCTGAAAGTGATAGAGAACAAAGGAAAACCTTTTTCTTTTTCTGACTACCAATTAAAACAATCAAGATAACGGAAATGTCTTGGTTAATCGATAACACAAAACTTTTTGGGGACAATTAAAATAAACAACTGGAATATTTTTTTTTTTTTATACACCAAAACATAGTAGTGACACTATTTAAAATCCCTCTCTATGTTCACTTAATTATAATATTGTGATAAAAAAAAAAGAAACTTCATGATTTCAATCTTCAAAAACAATGCGAGTTTAATATTTTTCCAATACATGAAGACATAAAGTATATGATAAGAGAATGAAAATGTCAGAATGGCAATGCACAGATGCCCGTTATTGTGAAATTACAGTATTGTTATTTTATCTATATATTATATTTATATTTATTTTATTTATAATTACATCTCTGATTTGAACTATTCAAGGAAACTGGCAAAACAGAAAGAAATAAGAAAAACACTGGATAACCAACGCATTCTCACCCCAAGGCGTCATCTAACTGACAATTTTGACCATGCTTCAATATTCAACGCTAAAGGTACCCTTTAGCGTCAGTTAGTTGACGCGATCCCAGGGCGTCATCTAACTGACGCTAAGGGTAACGCGTCAGTTAGATGACGCGGGTAGGTTTAGGTCTGGGTAGAAGGGCGTCATCTAACTGACGCTAAGGGTAACGCGTCAGTTAGATTACGCTCTGGGATCGCGTCAACTAACTGACGCTAAAGGGTACCTTTAGCGTCGAATATTGAAGCATGGTCAAACTGGTTCCCAAGGCGTCAGTTAGATGACGCCTTGGGGTGAGAATGGGCTGGGATAACACAAAGAAAGGTAGGGTGGGCTGATTAGAGCCAGGAAAAATACATGATATAATTGACCTGATTATGACATGAAACATGTTTCCTTGATCCATGTTTGTACAATATTTTCTATTTCTTACAAACGTCCTGGCAAGCACATTAAAGCGCAGGCTTTAGTCGTGACTTTTTTATTTCAGGTGGAACACAGGATTAGAGCAGTCTGATAACTGCTTGAGCTCATGGAAGTTACAAAGCTGTATATATATATATATATATATATATATATATATATATATATATATATATATATATATATAATATATATATAATATATATATATATATATATATATATATATTAATATATATATATATATATATATATATATTATTTTTTTATTCTCCCCAAATGCAACTGGGTGCAAGGTGTCAATTAAAAACACTGCGAAAAACCTGAGCGGGAAAAACAATTCAGAATGGAACACCAGATAATTGCTTACTGAATACATCATAGTATAGTGCTACTATTTTAAAATAATAATAATAATAATAATAATAATAGTAGTAAATGAATGAATGCATTACTCAGAATAAGTATTTCAAATAGTAGTATGCTACTATTTAGTATTTTTGATCCAGTTTCGTTTAAAATGTCTTATTTTTTTTTTTTGGATCACTTAAGGAATAATCAAAAAAAAAAGTTGCAGCATGTTCTTTTGCATACATGCCATGTAGCAAGTCATCCAAGTATTCTATGTATACAGAAAATTTGCATACTGTGCACATTATATATATTTTTTGCAGAAATAGTAAGCATGGTATATGCTAGCATGCCAAAATGAACAGACACTTTTATACAGCCATTAATTACAATTTTCAAAAGCTGCAAACAGAGAGAAAAATAGACCAAAGTGCTTGTTTGTTATTGCTTTTTCTAATTTGTAACAGTTTTAGGTACCGTTTTATCAATCATAATTATTATACAAGCCTTTTTTGAAAAGTTCAAATTTATGCAAGGGTCTAAATGAGCACCACTTCTGAAAATATCAATCCAAAACATCACAAAAATGTTATTTAAATTTTTTTCATGAATGTTCTTTAATTGCTCTACGTGTTTATAAAAAGAGTTGAAGATTGACTGTAATCAAATGGCCTGAAGCCTGTGAGGGTTGTGATAAGAGAACACGAGGTGTCTAAAACATGACTCATAAATGAGATCAAAGGCTTTGCGGAAATATTTAAAAAGCAATTGCATTTAAGAGGTCTTTTAATATTTTGAACCTGAAAAATCTCAGTAACCAACAGGATTTGAGTCTGCCTGTCTATGTATCTCTGCCTGTGTCTCTATCTTATCTATCTATCTATCTATCTATCTATCTATCTATCTATCTATCTATCTATCTATCTATCTATCTATCTATCTATCTATCTATCTATCTATCTATCTATCTATCTATCTATCTATCTATCTATCTATCTACTACTATCTATCTATCTACCTCAAATGCTTGTTTAAAGATTTTTTTTTTTTAAATCAGCTATCATTCAATATCAGAAGACATCTAGAGTTTTGACAACAGTGACATCTACTGGTTAACTTCACTGGAAGCCGTTCACAAGCATCTCTCTCATACTATCTAACAACACATGTGGATTAAAAGTCAAATAAAACCTATTGCAAAACAGCCTTCAGCCAAACACAGCCTAAATAAATAAATAAATACACGACATGCTCTCTCTGACTTATGGCATTATAACTGCTTGACCAATGTCTGTGATGCATCTATCAATCACATCTCCCCTCTGCCACTCTGTGATCTTCTAAAAAGATTCCCTTGCCATCAATAACAACTCACACAAGATTCTCTCATTAATGCAGCACTCTGAGCTTTTATTGAAAAATGACAACTCCCAGCAGCGAGGTGATCATATCTACCGCCCATCGATATGAGAACTAGGCCGTGCTCAAAGGTTGTTTCGCGGCCCCGGGGAACAGAAGTCCAAAGATCAGCGCCGGCTCCCCACTCCTCACACCAGTGGCTGTATATCACTGAGTTCAGGAGATCAATGTGCTTTTATTGCATTGCTTCCTCTCTCTGAAGCACACGGGCCCCTGCCGCTGGCCCCTCGATCTATATATCTCCTGCTGTATTTACAGTAATGAAACATTCAGATGCTGGAAGACAGACATTGATTTTATTGTGGGAATGCGTTTTGAGTGACATTTCATAAATGGCACTGTGTGAAATTATAATGAGGCCACGCTGATGAACACTTTGCTTTAATAGAGAAAATCAATTTAATATTGAGGCTAAGCTAGGCCTTTCTTAATAATAATAGAAAAAAAAGTGCACATAGCATTCATGACTGTTTGTGAAAACTGAAAAAGTTTGTTTTCTTAAATATTTATTCATTGAAATCTCCCAAAAGGACCTGTTTAGGAATTGATTTACTGGAGATTATTGATCAGAGGTGTCTGGTGTAGGGTTAACACTACAATGCCTTTTGTCAATAAGTGCTTAAAGACTGAAAACCTAATTAAGTTAATGATGAGCCAAGTGGATAGTGCTAATTTTTGGTTAAATACCGATGTACCGCAAAAATAAATTTAAACTTATCACCTTAAACAGCATTTTCCCTTTGGATGCCATTAATTTAGGTATTTTAATGTATATCTGTGGAAAGCTACAATTAAATGAAGCCTTTTATATCAGCAGATGTGCCTCATCATGTTTAAACAAATGTTGATTATTACGACATGAAAGGGATAGTTCACCCCAAAATGAAAATTCTGTCAGTAATTACCAGGTAATTACTCACCCTCATGTTGTTCCAATTACGCAAGACTTTCGTTTATCTTCGGAACACAAATTAAGATATATTTTATTAAATCTGAGAGCTGGATCACTCCTCCATAGGCTTCTAAGGGATTGAAACTTGCCAGCCCAGAAACGTTATTAAAGAAATCGTTAAAATAGTCGATTTGTAGTCAAGTGACTACAGTGGCTCAATCTTAAGTTTATCAAGCGACGAGAATACTTCTTGTGCCCAAAAAACAAACAAAAATAACGACTTTATTCAAGTATTCATTTCCTTCTCTGTGGGCCTTGAGATAGTTCACGAAATGTAAGTGCGTAGTGCGTCTGTGTTGTACGTCACACGTAGGCTCACTATTGGCCGATGCTGGTCATGTGTGTGATGCGTTCAACCAGAAGTGCTGCGCAATTATACCATGTGAACTATATCGTGGCCCACAGAGAAGGAAATGAATACTTGAATAAAGTCGTTGTTTTTGTTAGTTTTTTGCGCACAAAAATGACTATTTTACGATTTCTTTAATAACTTTTCGAGGCCGGCAAGTTTCAAACCCTTAGAAGCCTATGGAAGAGTGATCCAGCTCTCAGATTTAATCAAAAATATCTTAATTTGTGTTCCGAAGATAAGCGAAAGTTTTACGGGGGTTGAAACAACATGAGGGTGAGTAATACAGACAGAATTTTAATTTTTAGGTGAACTAACCCTTTAAGTTATATTAACTGGGAACAATCTGTTTTAGAGACCCATCAAATATATTTTATCAGAAGACCTGAAGAAACATTAACTATTCAACTTGTGAGGTGTGGCCTATAGCCTATAAAAAATGTCTATGCCACTAGAATCTCCAAACAGAATTGCAAAAAAACAGTTTCAAACTAATTTCCCACTCATTCCCCTCATCTACAGTTGGTCAGATAAATATATAGTACCGCCTCAAACCCACACCATCACGCCAATGTCGATATAATGGGAGTCAACCAACAAATGGCTTCCCATGATCAATATGTAAAAGCTTTGAAATACCTTATACTAAGGCATAATGATAATGATCAGCACTAGTGCTTTGTACTTGTCAGTCAACTAAATTTCACCGTCACAACATGATTCTATGAAATGTATGTGTCCTGGTTCGAAAGTGGTTCAAAATTAAGGCAAGAGAAAAATGCTCAATTTGTGCATGTTTACACAAACATCCAAATGAGCAGTCCTCCTCGCTGAACTGTCATGCTGTTTCCAGCAGGAATTTAACGAGTAAATGTTGGTTGTAGATTTAATTAGCCACCATGGGGATGTTTCTTTGTCTGAGGCGGAAAATTCAGACCACTGTCAGTCTGACACTGATGAATAATAAATTCTGCAAACACACTGCACAGGTTTCACCCTCAAGAGTCTTCTTTACGCACTAATATTTAAAGCATAAAAAAATTGTCCTTTCATATTAATAAGGGCCTGAAATGGAGAAGACCAGGGCTAGTCACACAGGGAAGGGCTGTATCTCAGTAACCAAACTAGCATACATAAAGACAAGGGTCAAATATATAATGAAGGCAGATTTTAAATGAAAGGTTGAACTGTGTTCTCAGCACATGGGTACTTTTCATAAATGTCAGGTTGGGGCGAGTTCACACGCGTTTTAAATGCTATGCATTTATACAGTTTATTAATGACCATATTTGTTGGCCAATATTTGATATTTCTTGGGTGTTCATTTTAACGTTTTAAGTTTCGAGAATGGTTTCATTGCACAAAACTGTTTAAAAAGCCATAATAGGATGTTTAAATGACATGTTTCATTGTGACGCATTTAAAGTAACACTATGTAGTTTTTCAACCTTCATAATATATTTCCAAGACCCTTGTGATGGTACATCGACTTAAAATAAGTTAAATGACACGTCTGCCATAGCCTGACGTGGTCTGTATCGCGTTTACTGGCACTATGTAACTTCGGGGTTCGGGTAGGAACCCGTGCACAAAAAGAACTACAAAATTCGACTGCTTTACGTCAAGCGCTACAATAGTCATTATTTCGTTTTTCTTCGTTTCTGATGTCGCAATACATCATCCTTTCATGAAATCATGTAACATACTCTACCTTGTCTGTGGACATCGTTCATTCTAAAGCCGGTTCTGGATAAACATCGAGTGTGCGTGCGACGGTAGGCTAAATTATTTACGACAGCGGCAATGGACAATTTCGTTTCCAACCAGTAGGGCGACCGAAGAGGAAAAGTTACTTGGTGTTACTTTAAGCTTTGTGTCGATACAGAAACTGGCTTAAAAGTGAACCTAAACTGAAAACTAGGGTAAAAAGTGTAACAACTAGCCTTCCAGGTAAACAATGTATGTTCACACATTTGAGTGCATTATACATTCGATTAAGGTACCAGTGGCACTTTGATGCTTGGTTCTGATACAGATCGCAATGTGCGCTAGAAATCAGATTTGATTTGCAGCTTCTTACCAGCCCTGTTTTCTTTGTGCCGTAGAATTAGTAATCTCGGCGAAATCTGATTAGTTACACTGACAATACGGTGATGTGGAAATTACTTTCTTGTGCATATCATTAAAGAATAATCGATATGATGGATGCGATGAAGGCCGGAGCTATTTATTGCGTCTGAGCAGAGGCCACGCGGGGCGTCTTTGCTTGGCATCTCCCTCATAATGAGCATTTAATTTGTCTAAAAGACAAAAACATCGGTGCAGGGTCAGAGAGGACCGGCTGCGGTTCAGCTCCCTCTCCCTCTCCCTCTCCCTCTCCCTCTCCCTCTCCCTCTCCCTCTCCCTCTCCCTCTCCCTCTCCCTCTCCCTCTCCCTCTCCCTCTCTCTCTCTCTCTCTCTCTCTCTCTCTCTCTCTCTCTCTCTCTCTCTCTCTCTCTCTCTCTCTCTCTGTGTCTGCAGGACCGCCCCCAGCTTGTTCCAGCCCATGACTTAATTACCTAAAAATAAATTGGCTCATGAGTATATGTGAGCAGCTCTTCAAGACGAGACCTCCTCACACTCCATGTTTTAATGCTCTCATTATCCGCAGGGATTTGAATTCTGGGCAGGACCATATAGGGAAGAGAGAGATATTGAACCTCAGCTTCCTGGTGGCTTCTGAACAGCTTCAAAGATTTAGCGGTCAAATAATTAACTGACCTTAGCTTTACATGAGGTCTTTGTTAATAATGGTGAGCCACAATTATGAGACTGTACAAGAAAGAGAGTTTCTGTGGAACATCAGCTTCAAAGAAGAGTTCATATGCACTATTTTGTCAACAAGAACACAACAAATTGCACAGGAGGATAAAATGCAGCGTTAAAGCACTTTACAGCTATGATACAAACTTTTTTATTCAACACTGCAAACAAAAAAAGGCAGGCATAAGACTTGTTTTATATCTTGAGAATAACGTATTTCTAGAAATCTTTTGGTGAGGTTTAAAACAAAAAAGTATCTGCAACAAAATTAAACAAAGAATGAAAAAAATAGAAAATAAAAAATGCAATGCATATAGTTTGAAAACAATAATATCTTCTTATTTTAACATCACAATTTATTTTGTTTTTAGGACATTTTGAAATTTGCACTGGAAAACAAGACAATTCTCATATAAGTAATATTATTATAATTATTAAATTTGTAATTAAAATAATATTTTATATTATTAAAAAGTATTATTTATTACTACTATTTTCACACTGTAAAAAAAATATATGATATAAGTTATGACAACATGTTTTTACATTTTAACTTTTTTAAGTCCTACAAGATTAGTTTAATGCAATTTAAGTTGAAATGATATAAGCATCCAAGTTGATTGTCCTTAATTTAAAGCAGCAACTTTTTTTTTTCTACAGTGTACAGTTTTACAGAAATAAGTAAATATCTCAAACCAAAAAGAATTTGCCAAAAACATATTCCAGTACATGCAAGACTGTACACAAACTTACTGTGCAGTGTGCATCTCTGAAAACTGACCTCTTTGTGCACAGGATTCAGTCCAAGATCTGTTGCACACCAGAGAAGATGATCTGAACATCCACACATTCATTCAGGAGAATTCTTGAAGCTGCACACATTTTGAAGTCATAGTTTAGTTAGGTCAGTTAAAGAAGAACCTGAGATAAAATAACTTTCAAGCACATTGGATTGCAATAGCATGAATGCCCAACACAAACCATCAAAAGACCTGTGAAACATTGGTATTAAATATTTATAAAGTGTAAATAAATTAAATAAAGTGTGTTCTAAACCTCATGCTGTGTAGGAAGTTTGAGTAAGAGTTATCTCTCAGAGACAGTGGAAGCAGATATTACTTTTTGACTCTATTACAAAGATTAATTGCATTAAAGGTGGGATTTTGTGTCCCAGAGTTCAACGTATGACATTTAAAACCAACAGGGGACTGAACTTCATTAAAAAGATTTATTACAAAGAATCATGTATAACATTTCTAAAACCATACCTTATTAACTCTGTTTTAAAAATAAACTGAATTAAGTGCCATGTTATTCTTTGTAATGATGACATCCTTTCTGCACTTTATCAAGATCATAGACTCTGGTGCTCAGGGGTAAAATTAAAGTACACATGATGACACGTCGCGGCTAGAGAATGGTAAAATTTATGAAACAAACTACCAGCTATAGATTCACACACACACACACACACACACACACACACACACACACACACACACACACACACACACACACACACACACACACACACACACACACACACACACACACACACACACACACACACACACACACACACACAACCCAGTGCAAAGTCCATCGCTGCAAATCATTAGTTGATCCACCCATTAAATTCTCCATAAATACAACCTATTAACAATACTCAATTTCTACTTAATAAATCATGTATTATACTCAAATTATGTCCAGATGTTTCAACAAAACAGCCAAGTACTTACCTAATCTAGCTAACGCTAATCTGATTGGTTGGCATTACAAATTCCAACCTATCTTCAGGTTCCTTGACAACTTGAAGAAGCCACCATACATATAGGTCTGTATATCAGTCTGTAAAAACAAAGTAATGCTTACAAGGAAGTTAATAAAATTAGCATTTTTGAGGAAGAACTAATCACTGGTTTTGGCAATGTGGCATTTAGTTTTTGAGCCACTTAGGAACAACTAATCTACATAGCCATGAGCAGAATCATATATCTTTTTTTCTGTTTTATGGCTGTGGAATAATATACTATTGAACAAAAATTAATTCTAAATACTAAAGGCCATTGCACACTGAGTCCGAAATCCGCATCCGAAATTTTCGCGCGTTAAAAAATTAATACGACCTCACGTTATGTCAATCACGCTTGCACACTGCCTCCGAAACTTTTGTCCAGCATATCGGATCGGGTTTGATTTTCTGCAGTTTTCGCATCCGTAGCAAGCAGTTTGAATTGTGTTTTGAAAATTCAGAGCCACCGAATCACGAATACGAAAAAAACGCATACGAAAATTTCGGACTCCGTGTGCAATGGCCTTAAGTCTACGCATACATTTCTGAGAGCATTTATTTTTTTTAACACATCCAAATGCAAACCAACTGTTGCACTATTATTTTAATAATTTTCCCCACACACCACTCACCACATTGTATTGGTATCAACTATTTCTGATCAACCTGCCAATGAATGAACACAAAAACAATTCTAATTGTGGTTTACCTCTTAATTTGTCCAAACAATCTCTTCCTATTCTTCACTAAAATTAGCTGTAAAACTGACAAAACCTTAAATGCAATCATGGGTACTTGTCTTCTGGGATCTACTGTATGAAGATATGGAATCCCTGAAGATAGCCTTGGGCCTTTTATTGTTTCAAGACAGTAAGTTATAATCAAAGTACAAACAGATTCAGTTCTTAAAAAGTGTTCTGGGACATGCAATAAATATGAATTTCATTACAGTACA
This sequence comes from Chrosomus eos, assembly GCA_036326025.1. Classification (NCBI taxonomy): domain Eukaryota; kingdom Metazoa; phylum Chordata; class Actinopteri; order Cypriniformes; family Leuciscidae; genus Chrosomus; species Chrosomus eos. Next base: position 10,444,822 of record CM070840.1, read on the forward strand.
CAATGTTTAATGTTACACAGGTGGCCTCCAGCTTCAACGCTCAACCTCAGAGGCAGCCGCTTTGGCTTTTGTCTGTATTCATTTGTCAGTGCTTGCCGCAACACCGATACAAAACGTATCCTTGAAGTGTGGCAGCTAAATTAACTTATGTTCCCATGGTGGTATTTGATTGCACGTGTCCCGTTGAAATAGTGGTGATTAATTTCCTGTGAACTGTTCTGAACTTCACACAGTTTGAATTGTATGTAATATCACTCTATAAATGTTGTTTACTGCCCCTTAGCAAAATCTAATGGTGAAGCGAGAAACAGTCCATCGTTATCCTTGAGAGCAGTCCAGATTATAATATATCTATGCAGGGTTTTACGTTTACGCTGTTAGTGTTGTTTTCCTGATGATTTGTGTATGGAGCCATATTGTGCCTTGCTTTCTAATTGTGAAATTAAGGGCCAGGAATATTGTCAAAATTTCTCAGCGGCTTCAATTGGTATTCAGCAAAGGAGTCTAAGAGGTGTGCCAGGAATACATCAACACTCTTGCAAGCCTATACGAAGCATGATTTCCCTGACAGACATCTCAGGCATCTGAAGTTGAAGGCAGTCGAGCAATCTGACACAAGTTATGTGGAGAATTCAATATAATGACACATAGAATGCTAAAGTTTTAATAATCAAAAGGTTTCTTCCTAAAAATGTACCAAGGCAAGCGGTTCAATCACAGACAGTGCATTTAAAGGAATATTGCATTTAATCAACAGCATTTGTGGCATAATACGGTTATGGTGAAGCACTTACAATGGAAGTGAAGGGCTTGTTTTTTTTGATAATTTAAAAGAAGAAATATGAAGCTTATAATTAAAAAAAAAAACACAAAAACATTTTGTTAAAGGTGCACTATGCAGGAGTGTCTACAGGGGCCGGTTACACAACACTGTTTTCAACTAAAAACAGAAACGTTTTATGCATTTTGACCTTTTATTTAACAACTGCGTTTTGGGGGCCTAAAAACGAAATAGTGCAAGTTTTTGAAAATGATACTGTTATCATCTCCATGTAAACAACAAAAAACGTGAATTTGTGAAAACGACATAATGCGCGTGCGTATTACTCAAATAGACCTCAAAAAGCTTTTCAAAGAAGAATCTACTCAAGGCTCGCATCGGAGGTATTTGGTTGACAAATTTGTGCAGTGATAGTCAAGTAAAAAAAAAAGGCTGTACTGTCCCGAACCCCCCAGTAACCCACATTCAAAACGTTTCTCTGAGTGCTACATCAGAGCAGCACGCCTAGCACTTAAAAGCTTAGGACATGCAAAATGCCTCAGGCAACATTTTCATTGCAGGTACTCCCAAGCGATTCAATATCCAGAGCAGCTGGCCAAATACTGTAGTAAATTACTCAATTATTTCCATCTCTTCATCTTTTTATCTTTTTTTTTTTTTTTACCTTGGAACGGATATAAAGGCAGATATCCAATAAATATTCTGATGACCCTGATGAGAGCAATGTCAATCCATGATAGCATTCTTTGAAGAACTCATAACGCGTTCCCGCCGCTGCCATGATCTTGGAAGACCCTCGGAGGTTAGCTGCAAGAAAGTGACTCGGTGAAGTTTCAAGGTGAGGCCGTTGTCAAGGCATCAGGTCTCTTATTAGTTTCTGAGCTGAGGCGCCTTATTAAAGGTATTCTGGAGAGAACCAGCTTCTCCAAGAATTTTAATTAGTGTGACTTTAACAAAAGAGTGAGGATTCTGCCATCTGCCTACCATAATAAGAATTCCTCACTAATTAAAACACAGAATAAAACATAACGAAAGGAATTATACTGTAATAGGGATTTCACCATGTGAAAATCTGAAGCTCATTTTTTCTTATTTGTGCATACACTAAAACAGCAGCACAAAGACAGTGTTAAACACAGTGTTTTGTATATGGATGTTTCTTCAAATATGGAAATGTTTGGCCCTGCGGACTAGTCAACTAGTTATTCAAGCCATTACCGGTAGTCAACTAATCGCACACTTATATTAAGTTAATAACTTAAATATATCCTAGGTGAATACTAAACCATAACGGCTTTAATATAGGCGTAATACTGTATAGGCTATAGCCTATTCTACACTCAAGCACATGCATAAAGCCTGCTGCAAAGCACCAGCAAAAGTAAAGATTTTGAATTTGTCGGAAAAAAATAGCAGAGACATTTTCATTATATATTAATAAACTTGTGTTTTCTGAGTCAGTGTCGGCAGCAAAGATGAAGTTGAGTTAGAGCGAGCGTCCAAGTTAAGTTGCTACTACTTACATGTTTCAAATTTTAAGCCATATTTGAGGTTGATGGATGATAGGCGAACGTTTGGATTTCCTGCCTGACATACATTACCACAAGGACCTGGTGTTAACGGACCAGGAGTTTTTTTTTTTGCGACTAACTGACTAATAAAATATTGGTCGACTAATGGCCCATTCACACCAAGGACGATAACTATAAAGATATAATAAATATATAGTTCTAAAAATTGTTCTCAATGTTAAAGAATAGCAGCGATCCCACCACAGCTATAACGATAACGGCACAGAGAAACGATATCATTGCCTGAAGTTAAAGGACTCCTGTATCGTGAAGCATGATTCTAGAGTTCTAATAAACATTATAAAGCACTGTTTGTTTGCTTTTAGTCATTATGCTCATTAGATTATAGGTGTGGAATAACATATAAACATAATTTAAATAAACGTAAAAATTAGGAAGAAGCATCCATGTATAGTCCAACCGTAAAACGTCAGCCCATTAGCGATAGGAAGTTGATAGTGGTTTAATCTGCTAGACCTCCAGTGAGCCCTCCACTTTGCTTCTGTGGGAAGGATCCAGTGCAGGCATTAATTGATTGTTAAGAGGAATCAGAGGGCAGCATGGGTCTGTTATTGTTATGCTTGAAAAGATAATTTTCCTAAGAATGAATTTGTCACAGAGCTCTGGATAGTCTTATCTGGTCTGTCACGATAAGAAAAGTAGGGTAAGTAAAAGTAAAGGCACATTAGCATAGGCACAGCCATCACAATGAGGCTCAATGACAAGGATATTTTCAACTCTCAAGGGAGTTCAGCATAATAAACCGTCACTTATTAAGATATCATCGCAAGTAGAGCTCACACAGTATTGCATGTACATTTCAATATGCAATGCAGGATACGCCTTACTCTAATCTGCTCCGTCAGGATATTTCAAGCCTAGAAAGCACACAATGGACCTTTTCAAGCAGTTCTTATCTTCCCAGTACCTACAGTTCCTCTGATCTACTGGAGCCTTCTGTTCCCACAGCAAATCCAGACACCTACACCTAAACCTCTTCAGCCTCACATTGTGGGAAGACCCATTACATCAGTAATACCATCTGATAGAATGAAAATGCAGCGTGATGAGCCTTGCTGCTCGCTCTATGGGGTTTCCAGATGTGGTCAAGCACAAGTCTGGTCTCCCCTGTTAAGGACGTCACAAATGAAAGCTCAGGTCACACGTCAACAACAATGGGATAAAAAGTAGTGAGAAATTAGTAATACTTTACAATAAGGTTTTATATTTTACCATTATTTAAATGCAATAGGTATCATAAAATAACAACGGAAAGTACTTTGCATTAATACTGGCTAATGCAAAAAAAAATATTTGTATTAATATTGTTTAATGTAATGTAAATATTCATATATATATATATAAATATAAATGTTTAACATATAAATTAACATTAATATATTCTGGACAGAAATGAGCAACAAACAGTAAATTTAGAAATAGGAAATATATCTTAACCTAGATTAATAAAAAGTAAAAAAGAAAAGCTGTAAAATGGTTCACTGTTTGTTTTTAAACTTGTTAACAAATTGAACCTTATTGGAAAGTGTAAAGTGTAACCAAGAAATTGTGCTTAAGTATGGAAACTGTGTCGAATATATTAAGAATTAAGAATTAAGTCAACGTGTCTATCTAGCCAAAAATGTATGCAAGTAAAAAAAAAAAAAAGATTTACACATTTAATTTTACATACTTGAAAAAATGTACAGTACTGCATTAGATATCATTAAATTAAAAATAATCATGATAATCATAATAAATGAAATTTTGCACATTTTATGTAAGCTATTACTTGACCTAATGGTAACATATATAACATTATTGTGTGTAATTATTGTGTTATTACTGTGTTATAATCAACTGATAAAAAAGAAGTTTCTTATCAAACAAATTTTTTTAATCACAATTTAAGGCAGCTCCATGTTATACTGAAACGTAAAATGAAACCTATTGGGAGGGACAGACGGATTCTCCATCTGCAGCAATGTCTACAATTAAAATGTATTGCTTAAGGTCAAAGACTGTGTTGTTGTCATTTTTTTACAAGGACCAATGATCAAATACAGTGTGCAAATACACTATACAATAAAATGGTTGTCATTGGGTTTAAAAGTTCAGCTGGGGGCATAATTTGATTGTGATTCGCTTGTAAGCTCAGTAAGATGCATGATTTTGCCATTCAAAATATAATTGCTGAGAAGAAGTATTCAAACACTCAAATTCTCGTATGTACAAATTCTCTAAAAAAAAAAAATTGTATTGGAGTACAAATATTTTTACTTTGCCTGATCAATTCCTTGCATCTGAATCTGGTTGAAGGACTTTCAAATGGGAGCCACCGTCAAGACGTATTCAAATGAGGTCAGAATACATATTGGCTGATTTCTGCTGAGGCCTCTAATGTAATGTCAGGAAGATGGAGAGGACAATGTTGCCTCAATGGGAGGTTGGGAATTTTAAGAGGGTGGCTAACAATATGAAATACATCCCAGAGGATCACAGAGCTCAGAGGAGGAAAATTACAGCTATAAGACCCAACCTGTTTGGGGTTTCAATGATCCAGACAAAGGGAAAGCAACGTGTTTGGCTGTAATTGTGTGGTAAAAGGAATTGCCATTCAACTTCGGGTCTGTTAAACTTAATGAACTAGGTGCAACTTTGTGTGTGTATATGTATATGTATATGTGTGTGTGTGTGTGTGTGTGTGTGTGTGTGTGTGTGTGTGTGTGTGTGTGTGTGTGTGTGTGTGTGTGTGTGTGTGTGTGTGTGTGTGTGTGTGTGTGTGTGTGTGTGTTTGTGTGTGTGTGTGTGTGTGTGTGTGTGTGTGTGTGTGTGTGTGTGTGTGTGTTTTGTGTGTGTGTGTGTGTGTGTGTGTGTGGTGTGTGTGTGTGTGTGTGTGCGCGCACAGCTGCATTTATTGCTGGCTCATCACAGTTAAACATTGTATACAAACGGGCATTTCACTTCAACTTGATGAAATAGTTAATGCAAAATGAAAAATCTGTCTTCCTTAATTAACACTCATGTCATTTCAAACTCCTATGACTTTCTTTATCCAGCAAAATAAACAAATGAGACATCTGAAACCGTTTTAGATTCCAAGCTTCAAAAAGAACCAAAAGAAACATGGTCCATGTGATACTGTGCTATATCCCAAGTCTTCTGAAGCCATACATTTTTTTTGTGTGGGAACACACTAACATTTGAATAATTATGTGCTGAAAATCGTGTCATTCGCCCGAGCTGTCCTAAGCATGAGGACATGAGGAAATGCAGCAAATGTCTGATTCATGAAAGAATTGTTGATTTGAGATGGTTTTATTCAACTTTTCTGTTCATACTGATCATGTATAAAGTGTCCAGGGGCATTAAAAGTGATTTTCTGACTGGATTGCATGCAGGCGGGTACAAAACGATCTGTTCAGATCTAAGACAGTTTTGGTTCTCAAAATATCTCAGACTAACTGACTGACGTGTAGTGGTTGAGCAGTAGATTTTCAGTAAATAATTATTCACGAGTTCACAGTTACATACAATTAAAGGGAATAAAGTATAATGCGTATTTGGCGTGCTGTCCGGGGAAGGGATCCGAGCTCGGAATTCGGCCCGAATCCAGAGTACTCCCCCCTGTATGTAAAGTGGCTTATGACTAGAAGAGTGGAGAAGGGGTGGTGGAGGGACGCTTCTAAACTGTCAGAGAAATGAGGTGAGTGCTGAATCTATATATACATGTTATAATCATGATTGCTGAGTGCTCTCCACCCGTGTTAATTATCTGAACGTGTTTCTCCCGAACTTTGTTAATAAAACATAATTTCAAATTTCAACTTTTTTGGCTTCAGAAGACTTGTGAAATAGTGCAAAATTCTTAAGAATAAATGTTATTTATTGCATTAGCTGAAGAACCTTTAAAATTCATGGAACCTTTCCATTGTACAAAAGTTTTTTTGGGGGGGTTATTAGAAACAGAAAGTAAAACATAGTTATTTTAAGAATTGTTCTCTGAAAGGTTCTGTGGAACCCAAAATGGATTTTTGCACAACGTTTTATTTTAAGAGTGTACTTTGATGACCTTGCATCCTTTTTCAAATCAGAATGTTACAGAAAATCCTTCATTTGTATCCTGTGTAAGAAAGTCAGTCATACAGGTTTCAAACACATGCGGGTGAGTAAATGATGGCAGAATTGTCTAGGTGAACTATAAAACCGTTCCACATTATCTACACATCAAATGCAAAAGCATGTCTGCCTTTGTTCTGCGAAAAGAAAAGACACATAGCTCCACAAAGTCTCAGACTTCACATGACCAGATTAGTGAAAGCGAAGTGACGTACAGCCGGCGTTAAGTAGTCCAGATCATGCTCGGTAGGGAGGACACACTTCTAGGGACATGCAGAACCTTGCTGTAGCTATTCTGCTATTATTAACTCCCAACATGCATCTGGGCAAATATTCATGGAGATCAATGTCATCACAAAGACATAGCAGGCGAGAGAACATGCCAGGAATGATTCATCCCTAGATTGGGAAATGGTGCCAATATTTAAACCCTGTTAGCCCATGCTAGTTCACAAACAGCCTGAATAGACCATGTGCAACGGCTCCATGAAGAGTCAGCAACCTCTCTCCAGATATTCATCTGCCGTTAGAAATCATATTAACATATATTTGAGACCTTTAAAATTAAAGTTCATGTAATATGGCACAGCTTCAACACAAGTCAATGGGTTCCACCAATTGAAAACCATAAGTCTGAGCACACATTTCCTCAATAAAAAACACAATTTGATCAATCATTTATGTCTGTAGCACAAACAAATTATTTAAAGTATGAGCAATAGTTACAGTTATGCATGCCTACATAAAATAACACCATCAAGATATCCAATGGTTCCCATGGTCATTATATTTTAATGTTAAAAATGCAGGGTTTTGAAGAAGTGATGTTGGAGTGAGTATTTGACGAATTCTGTTTTATTTTTGATTCACTGGAAAGCGTTCGCAAGTGGTCTCAGTTTTTGGAAATTTTCCCAAAGAACCTTTGGGAATAATTGCGGCATGATTTAAAATTCAACTTAATCAAATCAATTATTTTTCCCATTTGCTAGGTCTTTGAGATAGAACTGAGATAAACTGCAGGAGTGCTTGCTAAATCTCTGTGCGCCAAACAGATTCCAGACCTTTATTTGTTCATTTTTGATCTGTCAAATTGGTTATGAAGGGAGTCAAAATTTGGGGGATGGGGGCTGTTATGTTCAGTTGTGGAAAAATGCTCTAAGCCTAACAATAGTATGTGCTGCATACTAAGCTGGGAGGAAGCACAAAGTCTCATACATGAACTCTGGCCTACTGATTCTAGCCTGTGTTTTATGATTTTTTACTAGGGTTGTGCAAAATTCAGAATTTAAATTTAAATTGAATTGGCCCCACCCCACAGAAACTTGAATTGGAATTTGAACTGAAATGATAAAAAGAGAAAATTACTTACACTATAGTTCCAAACTTTGGGGTGAGACTTTATTTTAAAAGAAATGCATATTCAGCAAGAACACATTATGTTTTTATCAAAAGTGACAATAACGAGTTTTATATTGTTAAAAAAAAGATTTCAAGATTTCAAATAAATGCTGTTCTTTTAAACTTTTGAGTATCACAGTTTCCACAAAAATATTATGCAGCACAACTGTTTTCAACACTAATAATATGAAATGTTTCTTGAACACCAAATAAAATTACATTTTCACAGAAATAATTCACATTTTAAAATATATTAAAATAGAAAAGAGTAATAATATTTCACAATACTACTGTTTTTACTGTCATTTTTGACCAAATAAATGCAGCATTGGTGAGCATAAGAGACTTTAAAAAAAAAATCTTACCAAGCCCAAACTTTTGAACAGTAGTGTAAATGTGATTTTTTTATTTTTTTTTTTACTGGAAAATGAAATGCTCTTTCAACTTGACCCTCAAAGGTTAATTTATTAAATATGATGAAATATATATCTATCAAAAATGCTTGCTTTTCTAGTTCAAAATACTCCTACATGTATATGAATGTCTTGTATATGAATGTATTATAAATTGATTTTAATTCTAATTCAATTCTGCTACCTCAATACAAACTTGAATTGAAATGGAATTTAAACACAGTGGATCCTCAGGCTAGAGCGGTTTGTCAGATGCTCCTTAGTAGCATTTGCTTTTATAGTGACATGCTTATTTATGATAGACACACCTTCGCAATCCTGAACCACTATGAGCTCTGCATATGAATCAGACCTCTGCTGTTAGAGAAGATTTCTAACTTACCGGTGCATTTTCTCTCAAACCATCTTATCATCCGTGTTAGCATTACTCTTATCCTTCCTATTGTCTAGCCTTTCAGCAGTTACACGTAAGTGGCTAACAGCTCACTTGGAAAGGTGTGAAAATTGTACTGCAAATTGAACCATCAAACATCATGGCAAAGAAGAAAACTCTATGAAAAGAAAAGCCTGTGCCTGATAACCCTTTGAAAACATTGTCTATCACATTAGGAGGAAAAGTTTCATTTCAGAATCCGTTGGCTTATGTGGTACGGTTCACTCTCCAAAGGTTGAGCTCGGGTTCAGCGGATGATTCTACTGAGGCTCGCCGAGGCCTCCTTTACGCCCCTATTGATCCATAAGAAAGAAGAAGTGGACTCAAAGCATCGAGAATCCTTTTGAAGGTTTGTTGCTCAGTTTCTGCTTAACCTCCACTACACCAGACAGCACTCAAAAAAAGATAAAAGGAGATCATGATGATTTCTCTCGTCACGGGAGGAGATGCAGCTAATGTGCTTTACAACTTTTTACATTTTTTCATATTTGGTTTTGGTCGGAATTTATATAATTACAAATAAGCTGACAACAACAGTTGGCAATCAACCACAGGCAATGAAGGAAGGATGGTAACAGTTTCACTGACCAACAGGGACCTAAATAAGGGGGAACGAGCTGTGCATGCATTATTGGAGACCTGCGTAATCCAATTCACAATGACTATTGTTCTTCAGTGAATCAAAAACATTCTGCTGTAGTGAGCATTAACTCTTTTAAAATGGTAAAACTATTCATCAGTGGAGCAAAAACACAGAGCAACCAGCTAAATCACAAGAAGCAAATAACTCATTTAAACCACTTATTTATAGAATCTAAAACATACAGCATAACCAACCCAGACAGCAAAAGTGTCCATCTGGACCGTGTGGAATCTATGTGTACCAGATGTGGGCCGACACCATGTTGCTGTCTAGGAACGCAGTCCAAATACACCAACAAATGACTCTAGTGACTCTAGTGAATGACTCTTTTCGACCTTAAAGCCAGGATTAGTTCACTTTTAAAAAAACTTTTGCTGATAATTTACTCACCCCCATGTCATCCAAGATGTCCATGTTTTTCTTTCTTCAGTCGAAAATAAATTATGGTTTTTGATGAAAACATTCCAGGATTTTTCTCCATATATTGGACTTCAATGGTACCCAAACGGTTCAAGGTCCAAATGACAGTTTCAGTGCAGCTTCAAAGGGCTTTAAACGATACCAGACTATGAATAAGGGTCTTATCTAGCGATAGGATCGGTCATTTCAAAAATAAATTAAAAAAGTTTAAGATTTATAAGCACAAATGCTCGCCTTGATCTGGTCTGTGATGACTCTGTTCTGTGAGACCTTTTCAACGTAATTGCGTATTACGTAACGTCACGAACGCGCATCAGAGTCCATTATATGGAGAAAAATCCTGGAATGTTTTCATCAAAAACATTAATTACTTTTCGACTGAAGAAATAAAGACATGGACATCTGATGACATGGGGGTGAGTAAATTATCAGCAAAAGTTTTTTTTTAAAGTGAACTAATCCTTTAACACTGCAACCAAATATTATAATACACAATAACTATTATTATAACACTTTAATGGTCTCTTATTGAAAATGTGATTGACATGCAGATAGGTTTATGCAATTTTGGCATTGATATTGTATAGATTTATGTCAAGGTGTGCACGATAGCTAGACAAGAATGAAAATAAGTTGATAATTCTGTCTAACAGAGGAGGTTTACACAGACTCCAAGACAGCCTGTGACTAAAAAGGTAATTGCATATTTCAGGAAGTTAAATATGTCAGACACCAGACAGTTCATCATTTTGTCTGCTGGGGTGTTCCTTCTGGGATATGAAGATATATCTATGAGCCATAATGCTCAAACAAACGGATGTTAAATATAGAATAGTAAATGACTGCATGGAGAAAAACAGCTCTTTAAATAATTTATTGATATATTTCGAGCTCCTCATTCCCACAGACAGAACGAATCCCGTTTCCTACCAGATTTAGAGAAGGAGACAAAATATGATGGTTTCTCTCTAATGCCTGTGCAATTTTTGGGTTTTACTGCATAATGAAAATTGTCTTGTGATGTTTGACAAAAAAGTCTTGTAACAAGTAACTGGCAAGCTTAAATTCTGTCGCAGTTTGAGGCAGCGTTGATAGCTTTGACTTAAAGGCAAACATTGGTAAAGTATAATAAAACTGTGAAAATAAAATAAAAAAGCTACAAGAACAGTCGTCATATAGGGTTGGGTATCATTTTAATTTTAGCGATACCGATTCAGCTTATCAATTCCAATAAGTAAAAAAATAGATCAAACATTTAATCTGTGTCTTTTTGTAAAACATTTTATTGCGATCACTGGTTTTGTTTTATAACAAACAAGTATATGTATATATACACTGTAAATAACCTATATGTGCATAAACAGACTGGCAGTCGGCATATAATATATTTAACAAAATTAAAATTTTGAATCGTCTGACAGCCAATTTTTGAGAAAGCTGAGTCTGATTGAGCTATGAGGGCTTTTTGGAGGTAATTCAGGTCAGTTCCGTAGGCGATTGTCTCTAGGCAGCTGTAGGTACAGTCTGTTCAGCTCAAAGATCTTAATAATGGCTGCTCTGCTTCACTAACCACTGCATCTCAGTTCCACACCAGAGCACACCGCAGGTATGTCCACTTTATATACGCATTTTCACCTGCAGTGAAGGAAGAGGAAGACTGAGGTGAACTTCTGCTCTGTCTGTGTCCAACTTCGGTAATGAATCCAGACCCCCACAGCTACCCGAGCAGTTCTTAATAGGCAACCGGGGGGCTGCACACGGAGACCGATCGGAGCTAGGTGGGAATTACGTGGGATCACACCCTCCAGAGACAGACGCAGAGTCCCGTCCTCATTCTGCATTCTCTACCTGCTGGCCTGTCATTTGACTGGTCACATTTAGAACAGACGATCATAAGGAGCTGTCTCCGTTTGTGGACAGGTAAAAGTTCCAACGATGGCATAATAAAGGACTATATCAACCAGAGACCCCTAGGTAAATGTTAACTCTTCATTTCTGAGCAAAAGATTGTTTTTCAAACATGTTTCCCATATACTACTCCGATCTGCTATTGGTTTGAACCAAGCGCACAAGCCCTGAAAAGTCAGAGATTTGATAATGTACCTTGTTTGTTTGTGTTGTTGAAGCATAATAATATAAAAAAAAAATAGCCCTGAAAAGTGAAGCCAAAGTGTCTCGATCGCCCAAATTTCCAAATATGTTTTCTGTTATCACACTGATGTACATTTAAGTGTTTGTTTTTTAATATTAAATAAGTTTGGTCTTAGTTAGTTATTTGATGCTATACAAACGTTAATGTGACGTCATGATTGACAGCTGTGTGATTGACAGCTTCTCTAAACGAAGTAGTCACCAACAGACTTTTTGGGGGATTTTCGGTAGGAGATTGGAGCTTCAACTTTAATTTCTACATGTCCATAACTGTTTATTTCACACTGACACAATGAGTTGCTCTTCAGTAAACTTTGTAGTAACCGTTTCTGAAGGAGTGAGGGTAGGACCTTGATATCTTCCGGCTCAATACTGCGCAGACTCGGGTCCCGCATTCACTACTGCGCACAAGCAGGTCCCAAATCTTTGCAAGATGTCAGCACCATATTAGGACTTTGGCGGCTTCACTTTGCACCAATGGAAGAGAGTGAAGGGGCGTCGTCCATCTTTCTTTGCAGTCTATGGTTTGAACTAACAGTCCCACCCCAAATGTTGCAGTGACAGACTAGTCACGATTTTCAAACAACACTGTACACATTCAGCAAAAGCAAGTGAATTTTAGTTACGTAAGATTAGTACGTACTGAGAAAACAAGCAACAGTGAATGACAGCACAAGCCGTCTGTCTATCAGTAACACCCCATTTCTGTCTCTCCAGAAGCAGATAATATGGACAAAATACAAACACGTACTAGAGTCTTTTTGGAAATATCATGTTTATATTTACCTAAGTGAATATAAATCAATGCAAATCTACAGTTATGTATGACACTCTGCATGACATCAGACAACTTTGAATTCCAAAAATTTCAATTGCCTTTGTAGTCACAGGGTTTCTTGGAGCTCTGTGTAAAAGCTCTTTGCACAGAACCATTGACTTATAGCCTACTCATTGTTGTGCAGTGAAAGTGACAAAATAAAGACTTGACATCAATCTATAAAAATTAATCCTTATATGAGATTAGCTCATTCACTTAGTCAAATGTTTCACTAATAGTACATATTACAACAATACAATATTCAGTGGTTAGAAATTTATGGGGGGAAAAAATCGCAAAGTAAACAAAAATAAGTTTTCCTTATGTGCAATATACAGTTCCAAACCAGCAAATTCAAGATAAGTGGAAAAGGTGGCAATATAATAATAATAAAATTTAATTATTGTCTTTATTTATAATTTAATTTAATATTAAAATGTAATATTATAAATAATGATGATGCCTTTTATATGCATGACCATGCAAAAGTTAGGGGTCAGTCATTTCCTATTTTTTTGTTAAAATTTAGCAAGGAAACATATTAAAGGCCTTTACTGTCAGTTTCCTCAAAAATAGTAAGCATCACAACTGTTTTGAACATTGATAATAATAATAAATATTTCATGAGCACCAAATCATATTTTCTGAAGGATCAGAACAGTAGAAAAATTCAGCTTTGTCATCAGGAAAAAAATGCATTTTTAAATATATTCTAATAAATGTAATTTTTATATTTTGATTATACTATATTTATACCACATTTATTTGTCATGTCACATGCAGGACACTTAAAAGATCCGGTTCAGATTTTCGCAAGATCCTTTAATGACATCAGTACTAGCATCTAAATGCATTTAAAATTATCACAATGCTTATAGCTCTACGTGTTTAATTTTCAGCCTTTGCATAAGTGTGTATAACAGTAAGTTAATGAGCAGGATATAGTAGTGATTTCTGTTAGAGCTCACTGCCTCTCTCAGGTATGCTGTCTGAGTCATCTAATGAATCAGCACAGGTAACTGTGTGTCTACACTGCAGGGGCTGTTTTAGTGCTGGCCATCATACCACTTTCTTTCTTTCTTTCTCTCTCTCCCTCTCTGTTTTTTGACTCCCCCCACAGTATCTCAGTAGTCACCATATGGACAACATGAAACCCAGACACATGCAAACAGTACCATATTAACTTCTTTGAAAACCACAGCGTAAACAAACACACACACACACCACACACACACACACACACACACACACACAGAGAAAGAGAGAGACTAACCCAGCCCACGCCGAATGCCCTTCCAAAATCTCCAGCAAAAAAAAAAAAATGGTAACATAATAAAAAATAAACAAGTTAATGGAACCGGAAGGTGATTAAAAACAGTCCCTGTGAGAGATTATGAGTTAATTACATACGTACGCCGCCTCAGGCTAAAAAAGTTCGTCCCTTTCACCTTCATCTGTACCAGCTAATGTAAGCGCTGTGTGCTAGTTAATGCAGAGCGTCAGCTGATATCTTTATATGAGCTGATAGTAGGCAGGATTGATATGGCAGTCAGAGAGCAGGGAGAGGTGTCTAATCAGTTTTGTGGCAGGCCCTGATCAATAGATGGCACCGCTTGTTTGCAATGAGGAATGATGAAGCCAAGAGACAGTACAAAAGGATTAGGTTTCTGACAAAGAGCCACACATTGCTAAGTGAAGGGGGAAAAAAATCATTATTTTATAGGGACTTTTTGAACAAGGAAGTATGGTAACATACAGTGCAAATAAACTTGCAATTCAGACTTTTTTCCAAGCAATTGTGAGTTTATATCCCACAACATTTCTTGGTGAGTTTTTATCCCACAATTCTGACTTTTTTCCTCGCAATTGTGAGACGTAAAGATAGACTTTTTGACTTGTAAAAGTCAGAATTGCAAGAAAAAAAGTCAGAACGCAAATTCATGTCTTGCAATTTTACATTTTTCTTGCAATTGTGAGTTTTTAATCCCACAATTCTGACTTTTTTCAATTGCGAGAAAAATTCTAAATTTCAAAACATGAATTTGCATTCGGACTTCTTTTCTTGCAATTCTGACTTTTACGAACCAAACCATCAGTAATTACACCTTACAATTGCAAAAAAATTCAGATTTGTGAGATAAAAATTCACAATTACATTTTGTATTTTGTTTTATTCTGTGGCTGAAAACAAGCTTTCATATTAATGTATGTCACTTAGTTGAAGCCACATTAGACAGATGTCAACATGGACAGGTCACATGACATGTCCCCAAACCTGACTGCTGAGAGCAAGAAAGGTAAAAATTCAAGAGACTAAACATTCACACATATCCAAAGGCCCCTACTTGTTATATCTCTTACTAAATATAACATGGATATACAAACAAAAAATTATGACGAATACAGAACTGAACACTACTTTTCTGCTACTTATTGACCGTATATCATGCTCATTACAATAAAATAGCCAAAGTGGAGATCGGGAATATTTTCCCATTCCGTTCATCATGAGGGAGGTGTCTCGCAATAGTTAGTGACTGCACTTGATTGAACAAAGGGAATCCTTCATGCTTCTCAGCTGTCAAGGACAAACAAAAGACAAGCCGTGGGGGATGAAGAGACAAAAAGCATCTGTTGTTGTCATGCTTGCACGCTCAAGGTAGTAGAGGACCCCACGGCACGCAAATCACCACGGCCCGAGTCTTCGAAACACCTGACAGACTTGCTTTTCCTCTGATTTATTATTTCACGAGTCAGGATTCACACCAGCCATGGACAGATGGGTCCACTCAAAGGCTAATGCAATTATCTGCCTTGCTGGAACTGATGCTGATGGATTTTTACATTGTGTTATGCATTTATCTCTCCGATGGGTCATTTTACCATCTAATTCACTCTTTAAGAGTTTTCAGTGTTTGTCTATGCTTATTATTTGAACGCTGAAGTGTTTGTTGGTTTATATCATTCCATCGATCAAGCTTGAGCAGGGCTACGTACACAGAAAAGATGTCGCTATCGCTATTTCACGCCACAGTTAACAAATTAAGCATGTGATCAATTAAAAAAGAAACAAATTAAGCATTATACCAACAAAAAAAAAAAGCCAACAAGATAACCTGAAACATTTGGGGCGGTCAGCTAACTGTCATGAAACGCAAGCCTGACTTCGCGGCTTTTCATGCTGATGTCGTTAACATGCCAATCAGCTTGCCTGAGAGCATAGAGAGATCCAATCAATCAAGCTGATTGGTTGTGTCACAAATGGCCCGCAATCAGCAGCGAGTCTAGACCTGTTACTGTAACTTAATCGACAAAGTCTTTAGTTAACATTACCATAAGCCTTGTGTATGTGCGGTAAAACAACCCTGCAAAGCGAAGCATGACTAGGGTGGATTTTAACAGCACTAAAAGCCCATTAGTGGTGAGAGAATCTATACTTGGATATATACTGCTCAGTGCAGTATGAACTCACAAAAAAATAAAAATTAAATAGCCAAGCCAAGTGTTTGCTACCCCAAAGGGAAGTAAAACATTCTTATTTATGTGTCTCCTTCTCGGGCCCATCCCTGGAGAGAACAGGATTGCTTTGGCCTAAATAGACTCAGGAGAACAGACAAATCCATCTTCAGACACACACACACCTATGCAACACAAAGCAACAGAACAATAAATCTGTTATAATATGCCACACACATGACCACTCTATCAGCAATGCAACTATGTAGAAAAGGAGAAAAGTGCTAACAAAGGTTCTCTTACGAGAGTATCTCTCGTACTGCGTAATATCTTACGCTATGGGGAAAACTCTTTTCCACGAGATATTGAAGCCAAAAATTATCCTTAATTTTTTATTAATATAAAACGCTTTGCGGCAGCAAGCAGACATAGGCGAGACAGCTCGCGCGCCTATTGGCTGCCCTGCGGCAACAGCAGCAGCCTATCGAGAGAGGCTCTGCGTGACGTCACGACGAATGGGGGCCTTTCGCGCCCATATCGTCACGTCCCGCCAGAAAGGGCGTGGTCTCGCCCTAGAAATAGGCTCGATAGCTGCTCTTACGTTGATTTTCATCTCTTCAGCGAAGCCTCCCGCATCGCTGGATCCAGAGTGAGAAGCCGCGCCGTCGACCTGTAGCCTTTCAGCGGGACGTGCCATCGAGCCTGGAGTCGCTGGCCTCGCCGCCTTCAGCCGCCGTACCTGCTGCGCTTTCCGGCGTACATATCCTTTCCTCTGCTTAGAGTGTGTGTGATTGCATTATCTGCCTTTTTTCCCACCCCTCTAAAAGAGCGGCGTCTTTTTAAAGATGCCTTCCTGTGGTTCGAGCCCCACTCAGCGATGAGGACCGCCATGTCATGCGTGTCCTGCCTGGGTGAGGATCACGCGGCCATCGCGCTCGCTGACGGCGGATGCCATCATTGTGAACGCTTGCCTATGGTGACTCTGCGGACTCGCCTAGCTTTGTTCTCCGAGCCCGCATCCCAGCCCGCCGTGATGCCGCGGCGCAAGAAGCGCCGCGCCCAGCGCGCGCCCGAGCTATCTCCAGCCCGCCAGAGCTCGCCGGTTCGCCCGCCAGCTTCGCCGGCTTCGCTCGAGTCGCTCCCGGACGGACAGCGGCCGCCGTATGCCGCCGCATACGCCGTCGAGTTGGACGACAACACTGGGGCACGTTCTCTTTTGGCTTCGGATAGCGAGGATCGGGCGAGCTCCGTGGACCTCCCCTCCGCTAACGTTTCCCGCCAACCCTCTGGGAAGAGAGCCGGCATTGAGGTTGAGCTGATGCGTCTGCTCACCCAGGCCGTGGAAAGCATCGGCCTCGATTGGGAGGCGCTATCCGAGATGACGGAAGCTGAGCGCTCCGTGTTCCTCGACGCACCACGCTCTCGCTCTGCTGGACGCCGCCCCTCTCAGCGCGGGCCCCGGCCGAGGATTGAGATAAAGCCCGAGGTCTCAAGGCCTTCCTAGTCTCTCTAGGAAAGCGACGGTGTCCAGTTCCCGCTGCGGCCGGAATTTCACCAAAACTTCTCGCTCGTTCAGTTCCAAGCAATGTGACTGTTCCAGTGTATTTCGCAGTGAGCAAGCTGGTTCCACAGCCCGCTTTCCTGCGCACAAAGGCCGTCGTTTCGGCTACTCAGCAGCGCCGCCAGGCCCGAGATCAGACACCGCGCTCTCGCTCTGCTGGACGCCGCCCCCCTCAGCGCGGGCCCCGGCCGAGGATTGAGGTAAAGCCCGAGGTCTCAAGGCCTTCCTAGTCTCTCTAGGAAAGTGACTGTGTTCAGATCCCGCTGCGGCCGGATTTCCACCAAAACTTCTCGCTCGTTCAGTTCCATGCTTTGTGACTGTCCCAGTGTATTTCGCAGCGAAGCAGCCGGTGTCTCAGCCCGCTTGTCTGCGCACAAAAGCCGTTTCTATGGCTACCCAGATAAATCCAATAAAGAGTGTATTTTCTGGTGTTCCGGCTACAGCCGATGGTGTTATGAGTGTTGTAAGAATGCCCACGCCCCAGTGCCCATTCCCACACCCAGACACAGCCCGCCACGGTGCAGGGCTAGCACACATAAAATCGACTCAGGTCGATTGTGCAGACTATGTAGTGAACGCGCCCATACAATGCCCGCTTACACTACACACTGCGTGTCCCTTGGTTTCTGTAAAAACGAAACCAACACACATTCAGTCGGCTCCGGCCGAAAGTGTTCTCAGTGCAGTAAATGTGCCCGCTCTCCCGCGCCCGCATCCTCTCACTGACACGCCGAATCCCACGAGATTCACCCCCGCTCGCTTCCTCTGCGCAACCCGTCATAGAGAAGCTGAGCGCGGCCAGGCTGCCCGCTGTAATCAGCGCGCGCCTTGCACGCTGTAAACACAGCAGCGTTGATTCAGTCAGCGCGAGCTGACAGTGTTCTCAGTACAGTTAATGTGCCCGCAGTCACGCGCCCACATTCTGGCACACACGCCGAATCCCACGGGATTCACCCCCGCTCGCTTCCTCTGCACAACCTTTCACAGAGAAGCTGAGCGCGGCCAGGCTGCCGGCTGTGATCAGCGCGCGCCTCGCACGCTGTAAACACAGCATTGATTCAGTCGGCGCGAGCTGACAGTATTCTCAGTGTAGTAAATGTGCCCACATTCTCTAACACACGCCGAATCCCACGGGATTCGCCCCGCTCGCTTTCTCTGCGCGTCCCGCCATAGAGAAGCTGAGCGCGGCCAGGCTGCCGGCTGTGATCAGCGCGCCCCCTCCCCCCGCCTCGAACGCTGTAAACAAGGTGTTGTGTTCCCAGTACACAGGGGCTCTCGAGCCGCTGTTCTGCCGCGGCCAGAGCCCAGATTTCATTCTACCCTTAGCTATTCACGCAGATGCGTAGTCAAGGCTTCCCGGGGTATCAGAATGGGTGTTGAACACTATAACGAGAGGCTATTCGCTACAATTCGCTCAACGCCCTCGCCGTTACACGGCGCGCGTCGAAACTACGGTGAAAAGCGAAGAATCTCATCTACTTCGAGCCGAGATAGCGAAACTACTGAGGAAAGGGGTTATAGAACCTTTATCTCAGGCTCAGAGCGAAGGGGGCTTATACAGCTGATATTTTCTGGTACCGAAAAAAGATGGTGGGCTCAGACCGATTCTAGATCTGCGACTGCTGAACGGAACGCTCGTGAAGCGCCAGTTCAGAATGCTTACGGCCAGGAAAATCCTCGCGCAAGTGCGCCAAGGAGACTGGTTCATGTCAATAGATCTTAAAGATGCCTATTTTCAAATACAAATAGCGTCCCATCACAGGCGATTCTTGAGATTCGCCTTCGAGGGCCAGGCATATCAATACACAGTCCTGCCGTTCGGCCTGTCCCTAGCACCCCGTACGTTCACGAAGTGCATGGACGCGGCACTCGCCCCCCTGAGACTTCGGGGCATGCGAGTTTTGAACTACTTGGACGATTGGCTGATTCTAGCTCGTTCACGAACGGAGCTCATAGAACACAGGGCCGCATTACTCGAGCACCTCGAGGAGCTGGGCCTTACAGTCAATTGGGCGAAAAGCTCACTGCTCCCCAGTCGGAGAATTTCCTTTCTGGGAACAGTGTTGGACTCGCTATCCATGACGGCACGCCTGTCACCGGAGCGCGGATTGAATATTCAGCACGTCGCGAAATCCTTCCGCCACGGTTCTATAGTCCCGCTTAGAAGGTTTCAGAAAATGCTGGGTCTGATGGCCTCAGCAGCCTCCGTACTCCGGTTGGGCCTGCTCCGCATGCGCCCACTGCAGCTATGGCTAAAAGCACGAGTTCCCCCCAGGGCGTGGACCGCAGGTCTATTTCGCCTCAGGGTCGACCTTCAGTGCATTTCGGCTCTGAAACCATGGAAAGTAACCGACTGGTATCAGTCAGGTGTGAGTCTGGGGATCCCCTCGAGTGTGAGGGTGGTGTCTACGGACGCCTCCACATCGGGGTGGGGAGCGCTGCTCGAGGGCAGACCGCTAGCTGGCCTATGGTCAGTACGGGAGAAGCTCCTTCACAAAAACTGCTTGGAATTAATAGCAGTCGACAAAGCGCTACGGCGCTTCTGTCCCCAGATAAAAGGCCACCACGTATTGGTCCGGTCGGACAACATGTCAGTGGTGGCGTACATAAATCGCCAGGGCGGCGTCAGGTCCCGAAACCTTTACAGGCTGACGGAGCGCCTCCTGGTCTGGGCTCAGCACAACCTGCTCTCGCTGAGAGCGGCGCATGTGCCTGGTCACCTAAATGTGGGACCAGACAGGCTGTCCAGAAACAACGTCCCAGCAGGAGAATGGTCTCTGCACCCGCAGACTATCCAGCTGCTGTGGGAAACGTTTGGCAAAGCGCAGGTGGACCTGTTCGCGTCCCAAGAAAACGCTCACTGCCCGAGATTCTTCTCGAAAAGCCGGGACGCGCTGGCCCATGTTTGGCCCTGCCGCCCCCAATATGCTTTTCCCCCTGTCTCACTCCTGCCTCAGGTGTTGGAGCGAATCAGGAGGGAGGGATGCCCAGTGCTACTCATAGCTCCGCTCTGGACAAACCAGTCGTGGTTCCCTGTCCTGATGCAGCTGACCAGCGCTGCCCCATGGCCTTTACCGTTGAGGAGAGACCTCCTCTCTCAGGCGGAAGGCTCGATTTGGCATCCTCGCCCGGACTTGTGGTCCCTGCACGCATGGGCCATCAACGGGTACCCGCTGACCTCCCAGAGGGAGTGTTAAACACGATCGCGCAGGCTAGAGCCCCGTCTACCAGACGGCTCTACTCCTCGAAGTGGTCTGTGTTCTCTGCTTGGTGTCAAGCGCAGGGCTTTTCACCTGTAGACTGCGGGGTTACGGAAGGGCTTTCCTTCCTTCAGGAGCTACTGGATAAGGGCAGGTCCCCTTCCACGCTCAAAGTATACGTGGCGGCCATAGCAGCGTTTGCAAAACCGGTGTCTGGCCAGTCACTAGGAAAGAACGACTTAGTCGTGCGTTTCCTTAGAGGAGCTCGGAGGCTAAACCCTCCCAGGCCCCCTTCAGTCCTGACGTGGGACCTTTCCACGGTCTTGGAGGCCATGAAAGGTGCCCCATTCGAGCCAATCCAGTCGTCAGACATGAAACACTTGTCTTTCAAGACAGCGTTTCTTATGGCTCTCGCTTCAGTGAAGTGCGTAGGGGACTTGCAAGCGCTTTCAGTGAGCGCGTCATGCATGGAGTTTGGACCTAATGACTCAAAGGTCATACTCAAACCGAAGCACGGCTACGTGCCAAAATCCCTCAACACACCGTTCAGGGCCCAGGTGATTTCCCTGTCTGCCCTTCCGGTTCTCAATGAGGAGAAGGACGCGAGTCTCCTTTGCCCTGTCAGGGCACTAAGGACTTATGTGTCCCGCTCGTCTGGTTTCAGACAGACTGAGCAGCTTTTCGTTTCGTTTGGCGGCCGTGCTAAGGGACTTGCCGCTTCGAAACAGAGCCTATCCAGATGGATAGTCGGTGCCATAGCGCTGGCTTACACTTCTAAGGGCCTACAGTCGCACTCCACAAGAGGCATGGCCTCCTCGTGGGCATGGTCTAGCGGGGTTACCCTGCAAGATATTTGTATGGCCGTGGGCTGGGCCTCGCCGTCTACATTTATAAAATACTATAACCTGGAGGTTCCCGCCTTACAAGCTAAGCTTTTGACGGTATAAAATTCAGTGCTATCTGCCCGCTGTGCGGCTCGGATACTGAGTTTGACCTGCGTATTGCTCACTGACCGGTACAGCAGCTCATTAAAAATGTTGACACACATGTGGCCACCCAGTTCAGGCTGAATGTTTACCCTGACGGTATGCTCTATTTGTCACATGATTAGCTCCTTTCGGATGCTATTTTACAGGGAATGATGCTTCTAGCCTCTCTTCCCTCACTCTCTGTGAGTTTATGGTGATTATGCACTATATGCGCCCCGGGCTTCGGCCCCTGGGACTTTGGTGTTGGATCCCTACCAGCACGGCGTGTTGCATTGTGTTCCCCATAGCGTAAGATATTACGCAGTACGAGAGATACTCTCGTAAGAGAACGTACTCGGTTACTAACGTAACCTCGGTTCTCTCTAGAGAGGGAACGAGTACTGCGTATCTTGCCGTGCTTGGAATACGCTCTGGTTCGCTTCGGCGATGAAAACCAACGTAAGAGCAGCTATCGAGCCTATTTCTAGGGCGAGACCACGCCCTTTCTGGCGGGACGTGACGATATGGGCGCGAAAGGCCCCCATTCGTCGTGACGTCACGCAGAGCCTCTCTCGATAGGCTGCTGCTGTTGCCGCAGGGCAGCCAATAGGCGCGCGAGCTGTCTCGCCTATGTCTGCTTGCTGCCGCAAAGCGTTTTACATTAATAAAAAATTAAGGATAATTTTTGGCTTCAATATCTCGTGGAAAAGAGTTTTCCCCATAGCGTAAGATATTACGCAGTACTCGTTCCCTCTCTAGAGAGAACCGAGGTTACGTTAGTAACCGAGTACGTTTATCTGAACATAAATGGAAACATCTAGGCATGCCAGTTGTTGCATTGGCATCGCCTCTTAGTTCACCTGTTCCAGACTGAGGCATAAATAGAACCGTATAGACTGCATACTACTGTACATCTTCTGAATAAAACATGCCACTGTATGTGTTTGTGTTTATTTGTAGCAGTGTATGAGGCCATTTCTTCTCATCTTTTCAGCAGGTGCAATGCAGAAAGAAGATAACGGCAGTCTGAACAAAACATACACAAACCTGGAGCCCTGCAGTTTACTGCATGCCTACATAGACAGTTGCCTATATATATATATATATATATATATATATATATATATATATATATATATATATATATATATATATATATATATAGTGATTATATTTCTTATAGTAGTTTAACTTTTATGGCATTTTCATGAGCTCAGAGAGCTTTACAATCAACAATAGACAAATACATAAAAAACAGGACAAATACAATAAACAATACAATATACACAATAATCACCACATGGAATCGGAGTCAAATGTATAGTCCAGAGTGAAAATATACATGTCCGAGTCCGACCCAACAGTTCAGATAGAATGAGCAATAGAATAGAGTAAAACGATGTAACCAGAGTAGTCCCTTATGGGGTGCACCAAGCAACCGGCGTTGAACCGCATCTTGAATGCCACAGAGCCCAAACAAGAGCAAATTCCAGGACCCCAAAAGGAAAACTAGAACACTCAATGACGACAGCCACCTTGCCACAAAATCCTTCCGCCAAAGACTCAGCCACTCCATCCACAGCAACAGCGCTGCAAACACTGTCAGGTAGGCAGTATGGTGGATTATGGCAGTTCAATTATGGATACTGAATGAAATATGTTTTTTTTATCAACACTGCTTTTGTTTCATCCATCTTTTGAGTTTGATGCAGAAAAGAAAAATAAATAACAAACCTAAACTTGCTGTCTTAGCTAATAAGCAGTTCTAGTTAAAGGGGGGGTGAAATGCTATTTCATGCATACTGAGTTTTTTACACTGTTAAAGAGTTGGACTCCCATGCTAAACATGGATACAATTGATTGAGTATTTCTGTGCCAAAAATACTCCTTCCGGTTTGTCACAAGTTTCGGAAAGTTTTTTTCGAGTATGGGTGTGTGTGACGTCAGGTGGGGCGGAATTTCCTTATACGGGTCCTAAGGGCACTTCTCTTGGAAGGGCGCGCGCGCACCCGTAGACCAGAGCGAGAGAGCGAAAGCAGTACGCCCATCAAAGCGCTGTGCTCGGCTTTAGGGAAGTTCAGTTCTACGCCGGATTTGCAGATCGTCTAATGCCATTGCTTAAGGATGGAGCAGTCCCAAAGATAAAGGTTCACGGTCGTGCGTTGGAACCGCAGGCGGTGAGTAAAACTGCTTCAAATGTCTGTGTTGTTAGCTATCGGCGCGTAAGCATCGCCCACACGGCACGCCTCCAGCCCTTGTTTTTTTTCCGGAAAGACTCAGTACAGCCTATCTTTCTTTTATAAATATAATAAAACTAAAGACTTTTTGGAGATATGAAGGATGCAATACTACTGTATAGGTACTCAAGATTAACATGAGATTGACTGAAACTGAGTGTTTCACCCCCCCCCCCCTTTAATTAGTGGGTGTTGATGTATGTGGTTGACCAGCTGACAAGTGCCCAAAACCTCTCTAACACCAAAAACCAGCCTTGCGAAACTAAGAGAACAGATAGCCAAACCACCTTGAGTTGATTTAAGATAGTATTGCATTCTGGGATTGCCTTCTCAATAAAAGTATATGCAATACTTCCTTCAAATTGGTAGGATTTTTGCATGATTTGAGATAAAGAACACCAATTTATGATACATTTCTTGTCAGATGTTGTTCTTGATTTGAAACATTATTCAAGCAACAATTTTGTCCTATCCCTATTCAAAAGCGGTGCTTGCATGATTGGAAAAAGCTGTATGGAGACTGTACCAATATAGCCACCAAGTGTCCATGAATTATAGTGAATTGCAGAGTGAACTGAATCGCCTTAAATAACCACAACTGAGATCTGAGATTAAGGCCTAAACTGACAGTAAACTAAAAGCGCTCTACGTACATCACAGTGTCCTGACTGTGACGGCAAAGCTGCTAATGAGCTTGTTAGCTTTACACATTCCATGAGCATGAAAGCTGCAATTGCTGGATGCTGCAGAGAAAGAAGTTTTTCTCTCTGTATTCAACACCAAAGCCAAGCTCCCATTGATGCAGCACTCAGCAAACGGCTGTTATAAGAAGACGTGAACTGTGCCTGTGGCCGTCGTCCCATCACCCTGGCTGTCCATCTCCCTCGATGGGCCTTACAGACACATAAATATTTAACCAGCCTCTTTCATTGACTCAGCAATTGTGCCTTAATTAATATGTGGTTGATTACCATCAGACTATGTGCACCTGTATGTGCAGGAATATTAAAAATAAATCTGTTTGGTTGGAAAAATTAGTCATAAAAGGAGTTTTTACATAATGAATTTTACTGCTGAATCAGCAGTCACTTTTTAAAGCAGCATCACAAATATAGAGCATGTGCATATTTACCCTGAGCTAATGCATGTTTACAAAGTGGAAAAAAGAATATGTTTAGCAATATAGTGTCAGATCCATCCATCCATTGAATTGGCTCTATCGTTCTCTCACCTCTCCACCTATCTCTGGTGTGTGATGAGTGCACTGGCGCCGTTGTACTGTGGTTGCCGTCGCATCATCCAAGTGGATGCTGCACACTGGTGGTGGTTGAGGAGAGATCTCAACATGATTGTAAAGCACTTTGGGTGTACAGTAGTACATATGAAAGCGCTATATAAATGCCTCATTCTATTCTATTCTTCCGCTTATCTGGGGCCGTGTCGTGGGGGCAGAAGTCTAAGCAGAGACGCCCAGACTTCCCTCTCCCTAGACACTTCCTCCAGCTCTTCTGGGGGAATACCGAGGCATTCCCAGGCAAGCCGGGAGACATAATGTCTCCCCCGTGTTTTAGGTCTTCCCCGGGGTCTCCTCCCAGTGGGACGTGCCCGGAACATCTCCCCGGGAAGGCGTACAGGAGGCATCCGGAACAGATGCCCAAGCCACCTCAAGTGGCTCCTCTCGATGTGGAAGAGCAGTGGCACTACTCTGAGCTCCTTCCGAGTGACAGAGGGATCTAAGGGAGCACCCAGCCACCCTGCGGAGAAAGCTCATATCGACTGCCTGTATCGTTGATCTTGTCCTTTCGGACATGACCCACAGCTCATGACCATAGGTGAGAGTAGGAATGTAGATCGACGGATAAATTGAGAGCTTCGTCTTGCAGCTCAGCTCCTTCTTCACCATGACAGACTGGTGCATCGACCGCATTACTGCAGAAGCTGCACCAATCCGTCTGTCGATCTAACGTTCCATCCTTCCCTCACTCGTGAACAAGACCCCAAGATACCTGAACAGGGGGATACAGGGGAAACACTCCTCCACTTGAGGCATGAACTCTCGACCAACCTGAATTGAGCAAGCCACTCTTTTCCGACTGAGAACCATAGCCCCGGACTTGGAGGTGCTGATTCTAATTTCAGCCGCTTCACACTCGGTTGCAAACCATCCCAGTGCATGCTGAAGGTCCTTGTCTGATGAGGTCAACATGACAACATCATCCGCAAAAAGCAGAGACGAAATCACGTGGTCCCCAAACCGGACACCCTTCGGCCCCTGGCTGCGCCTAGAAATTCTGTCCATAAAAATTATGAACAGAACCAGTGACTAAGGGCAGCCCTGCCAGAGTCCAACATGCACAGGGAACAAGTCTGACTTACAGCCGGCAATGCGAACCAAGCTCCTGCTCCGGTCGTACAGGGACCTGACAGCTCTTAACAGAGGGCCCCAGACCCCATACTCTCAGAGCACCCACCACAGGATGCCGCGAGGGACACAATCGAATACCTTCTACAAATCCAGAAAGCACATGTGGATTGGTTGGGCAAGCTACTATGAACCATCCAGCACCCTGGAGAGGGTATAGAGCTGGTCCAGTGTTCCACTACCAGGACGAAAACCACACTGTTCCTCCTGAATCCGGGGTTCGACTATCGGCCGAATTCTCCTTATCCAGTACCCCGTGCAGTTGGAACACAACACCCTCCGGTCCCCTTCCTTGAAAAGAGGGACCACCACCCCGGTCTGCCAGTCCAGAGGTACTGTCCCGACCGTAAATATAGTATATATAGTGTCACAATCACTTAAAATGTCGAGATAGTTGCTAAATAGTTAGACAGATGACACTGAATAACAGTGTGGAATAATGAGAAAGAATCAGTCATGCACACACACACACACACTCTCTTAGCTGTCCATCGTGTTCGATGATGATGCTTGCTCCAGGGTGGGGGTGGGGAGGGGGGTTGGGTTCAGCGACCTTGCCGCTGGTGCCACTTCTCGTGGGCGTAGAGTCCGATCCTTGAGCCACACACTCGTCCGCAGATGGAGCAAGGGAAACCAGATGCCAGGGGGGTACCAGCCGCCCACTGGTGTCTCATGATGCGCCTCTCGGATCGTCGGTCTTGGTTGTTTTGGTGTATTTGAGAGACTGCAGAGGCACAGGTGACCTGCCAACCAGATCTGTCAAGTGCCAAAGATTCAAGCTGCGTAAGGGGGATGTTCGCTCGCTTTAAGATGTCCCTGGTGTAGTCCTTATAGCGTCGCTTTTGCCCTCCAGCAGACCGCTTTGCACCCATTAGTTGACTGTAGAGGACTTGGCGGGGCAAGCGGTGTTCAGGCATACGTATGGTGTGCCCGATCCAGCGCAGATGTTTTTTGGCCACAGCTGCTTCCATACAGATCGAGCCAGTGTTGCTTAGGATGACTGTATGGGGAATTCGATCTTCCCATGACAAACTGAGGATCTTCTGCAGGCAGCGAATATGGAAGGCCTCTAAGGTGATGATGTGCTTGCGGTATGGGGTCCATGACTCTGCCCAGTAAAGCAGAGTGGCAAGACACACAGCATTGTAAACTGCAACCTTGGTACTGATCTTCAGGTTACGGTTTTCAAAAACCCTGCTGCGTAGGCGTCCAAAAGATGATGAGGCTTTATTTATTCGGGTGTGTATTTCTATATCAAGGGAGCAGCATGAGGACAGAGTGGAGCCAAGGTAGGTGAAGTGGTCCACTGTTTTAAGTGGAACACCATTTATGTGAAAACTGGGGGATGTGGAAGCGGGGGTGGTGAGATGGGACATGACCTCGGTTTTTTGAATGTTGACCTGTAGGCCAAAGGATTGATACAGACAGGATATTGTGTTAAGGGCATGCTGCATAGAGTCCGGGCTGTGGGCTAAGACGGCACAGTCATCAGCATACTGAAGCTCACAGATTTGGCTGGTCTTTGTCTTTGTGTGGGCCTGTAGCCGACGGATGTTGAAAAGACTTCCGTCAAGTCGGTATTCCACATGGACACCGTCTTCATGTCCCATTACACGGTGGAAGAGGCAGGTGATGGCAGAGAGGAGGATGTTAAAGAGCACCGGAGCCAAGACACAGCCTTGCTTCACCCCAACGTTTACCTCGAAAGACTCTGACTGGAGTTCTCCCATAAGGACTCTGGCATGCATCCCGTCATGCAGCTGCTTTAGGATGGTGAGAAACTTGGGTGGTACCCCAAGTTTGAAGAGGTGTTTCCAGAGCAGTTCACGGTTGATGGTATCAAAAGCTTTGCTGAGGTCGATGAAGGCAACGTAAAGGTCTTTGTGATGTTCTCGGCTCTTTTCCATCAGCTGCCTCAAGACAAAAACCATGTCTGTTGTGGATCTGGTCTTCCGGAAGCCACACTGCGTTTCCGGAAGCACAGTTTCCGAGATGTACTCAACCAATCTGCTGAGCATTATCTTGGCCAGGACTTTCCCTGCGATGGAGAGGAGAGATATCCCGCGGCTGTTGCCGCAGACTGCTCGGTCTCCTTTCTGTTTAAAAATGACCACAATGTTAGCGTCCTTCCAGTCCTGTGGGAGGGTCCCATGTTCCCAGATGTTTTGGATCAGGAGGTGCAGGCGACGCGTGAGGATATATCCTCCGTGTTTGAAAACCTCTGCAGGGATTCCATCGGGTCCAGGGCTTTTGTTGTTCTTTAGCCCTGCAATGGCTTGCCGGAGTTCTGAGTAAAGTGGTGGGGTGTCCAGGTGTATGGTTGGTGGCAGGTCTGGAAGATCATCCAGAATATGTGGGTCGACAGGGTTGATGTGGTTGAGGAGACTCTCAAAATGATTTGCCCAGCGGGCAATAATCTCGTGGCGGTCCTTGAAGAGCATGGCGCCATCATCTGATCGGACTGGGACAATCGCCCGCTTCCTGTGGCTGTACAATGCTTTTATGGCATCATAAAAGCCTTGCATATTATTGCAATCTGCCAGATTCTGGATTTCTTGTGCCTTTTGTACCCACCAGGTGTCCTCCATAGTCCTGAGGGCTCGCTGGGTTGCTGTTCTTGCAGCAATGAAGGTGGCTTTAAGGGTGGGAGATCCAGGGCAGGACAGGAGAGCTTTGTGGGCCTCATGCTTAGTTTTTAGGAGTGACTGTATCTCAGCTGAGTTACAGTCAAACCAGTCCTGGTGGTGTTTCCTTGATTGGCCTAGCGCCCCTGAGGCTGCGCTATGAATAGCCTGGCACATAGCTGGCCAGTCGGTTGATTCCTCAGGGATCTTGTTGAGGTTTTCAGCAAGGAGCCGTCGGAGGGTATCTTTGGTGGTGAGACTATTCAGTGCTGTGCAGTTGAGTTTCTTTTAGGAGCTGTCCTTGGGCAACGGGGGTGAATGCTCATGAGTAGTTTGGATCTGACCATGCAGTGGTCAGTCCAGCACTCAGCTCCGCGCATAACACGGGTGATGAGGACATCTTGTCTGTCCTTTTGACGGACAATCACATAGTCAAGAAGATGCCAGTGTTTTGAGTGGGGGTGCTGCCAGGTTGTCTTAAGCCTGTTCTTCATCTGGAAGATGGTATTAGTAATGATCAGCTGGTGCTCTGCACAGAGGGAGAGGAGTCTGGGGCCCGTTGGGGTTCATTTTCCCCACACCATGCTTGCCAATGACTTTACTCCATACCAGGTGCTCCGTGCCCACTCTAGCATTGAAATCTCCCATGAGTATGAGCCTGTCCGTAGCCGGTATTTTCTGTAAGATGGCATCTAGAGCTCTGTAGAAATCCTCTTTGACGTTGGGCTCGGCATCAAGTGTTGGAGCATATGCACTGATGAGAGTGGCGAAGCGTTCCTTTGCCAGGGGAACGCGCCATGTCATCAGTCTTTCATTGATGCCGATGGGGGATTCCGGAATGCACTGCAGCAGTTTAGACTTTACAGCAAAGCCAACTCCATGGTTACGGCGAGTGCCTTCAGGGACCCCCTTCCAGAAGAAGGTGTACCCAGCACCAACCTCTGTCAGGGAGTCCTCCCCATGTAGTCTGGTCTCGCTGAGAGCTGCAATGTCGATGTTATATCTTGCGAATAATGAGAAAGAATCAGTCATGCACACACACACACACACACACACACACACACACACACACACACACACAACAACTACACATACACACATAAACAATATATATATATATATATATATATTTACGCTAAACCATCCAGCCCAGCCAATCAAAGCCACCGATTCCACGTTTCAACAAAGAGGCCAGCCTCCGCAGGCAAAGTCCTTTTAGATGGGCAGTTTGACACATCAATCAAACTGCAACTGTGGCCTCAATGTGCCTGTGATGTTTCCTCCATAGAGCTCAAGGGAGGAAAAAAACTGCAGTGGTGTCACTTTGCTCAGGATGTTATAGATTTTTTTTCCACATTATGATGTTTGCCAGCATCCTTCCGGGTGAAGCTGCGGGATTCGTGTTTGTCCACAGTTCGAGCATAAAGATGCCGCATTCTGTGAAACGGTCTGCCTTCTAGAGGACTAATTTTGATGTATCTATAAAACCTTTTTGATGAATCTTCAAAAAAAAAAGACCAGAGCGTGATAAACGTCACCAAGCTCTTGCACAGCTGGTAACAAACAATAAAAACAGGCTGGAGCTAAATGAGAGACCATTTTTCCCTTGCACATACCATTTGAAAAAAATATTATGTCATAATCAGAGTAAAAGTCAATTGTGAGATGTGTCTAATGCAACACAGTGCCCACCTACTTTTTCAGTAACCTTGGTACCAGAAGTATTTTTTTTCATTAATTTTCCCCTCTGGGATTTAAAAAAAAAAAAAAGATTATGTTAAAGAGTTATGCGCCATAAACCAAACCAACCAGCTATGAGGTAAATCATACCATTACAAGTATTGCAAGCATAGAAAATCTGACAAAAAGAGTAAGGTACAATATTGTATACTTGAATGAGGGAAAGAACTACAATACAAAAAGCAGTGCACCATTGATTAACAAACACGTAGCTCAAAGTAGGTCTATATTTAACAGTTTATAATTTATCATTAAAACCAATTCCCCTATGGACAAAATAAATAAAACTTTTACTTTTGAAACCCAACTGTAGCACTCTATAGGACACAACCTCTCTGACCATCTGATGCATACTGCACACAAAAAATGTCTACTATTTAGCTGTACTAACAGTGTGAAAAAAAAAAAACTGGTCAGTCTAATTTTTAACATGATGGCTTTTTTTAAGGCCATGACTGTATGGACAATGGCAGAACATTCATCCTCCAAAATACCCGTGGCTTAATTTGTTTCTGAAGTGATTATGACTTCACTATTGGCTAATTAGGAACTCTCATTAAAATTTCCTATGAAAGCTTGTAATGCATTAAGCTGCACTGATTGAATATGAGATCCTTGATGACAGCTTGCAGCAGTCGTAATGCATCTGAAAGTAACCTGCCCGTCAGCATGCAAATTCTGCCGCCACTGTTCTCGCTGAACAAAGCAGAACTGAATGAATGTGCTTTTATCATGTGCTTTTATGTCTCAATTACAGTCCAGTGAGCTCAAACTGTAGACTTATTTGGAGGCCAAACTAAATGGCTTGTGTATTGTTTGAATAATGGTATAGGATTATGCCAATAGAATTTTTTAAATAACATGCATATACAGTGAGGTCAAAAACCCCTTTATTTCCCACTGTATATTTTTTTTCTCACAAACCATGGCACAACCTTTGTCCATTGTGATTAAAGCAATATGATTTGCTTCTGTGCTTTCACCACATGCAACTGTGCTGTCAGTCATTCATGCATTTTTGTCTCTGTCCTAGAAACCTTTGCTTCCCCTCTAAGGTGGCCTTCATCGTTTTGAGGTCACCCACAATAACTTACATCACAGATAAGCCCAGAGCCACCAGAAGCCCAAGGAAGAGCACAGAGTGAACATAATAAACATGCTGTTAACAGTGCGCTGCCCTTATGTGGGTGAAAGAAGCAATTTCCAAGTAGCAGTTTATGACTAAAGCAAGCTAATAAGATGATGCTGGAAGCAGATATGGAGAACATCCCCTCCTCCATAAACACCATCACCTTCTACAACCAGAGCACTGACTCAACAGCAGTGCACTTGGGCTTAAAACTACATACTACTATATTGCTATAAACTTGAAGGGAGAACACAATGGTTAAGGTCATGATGACTCATGATTGAAATTAAGTCAAAAGGTCTCATCATCTAAATCAGACAATAAAATTA
This sequence comes from Chrosomus eos, assembly GCA_036326025.1. Taxonomy (NCBI): domain Eukaryota; kingdom Metazoa; phylum Chordata; class Actinopteri; order Cypriniformes; family Leuciscidae; genus Chrosomus; species Chrosomus eos. The sequence continues at coordinate 10,477,234 of CM070840.1, forward strand.
TATCACTAAATTCAAAAATCCCATGATCAACCCTCATATAATATATACATTTAGTTCAACCAGTGAAGTTGAATATTGTTGATCATATCCTAACCAGGCCACATATTAAAGGTGCAATAGGTGATCTGGGAAATACTACCTTTAACCTGCTAGAATTGAAAGCATTCGATCTCATCCTCCCTGCAAATCGCCATCCAAAGTCACACCTTCAAAACTATTGAACACGCACAGATCAGAAATGAGACGACAGAAACAACGTTATTAGATTAAATCTTGTGTCATTCACCGGTGAGAAAAATGTACAGTACAGTGAGGGAGAGAAACAGAAACGCTTGCTTGCATACATAAGTATGTGATTCTGAAATAACTCAAGTTAAGAAGTAGTCATAAAGGAAAGAATGCACTATATGCGATTTCAGGACAAAGCAGCAACAAAGTCGGATCTTACTTATTTATCTGCATAGGGCAAAGTCATCAGTACATAGAACTGTACTGTCAAACCTGAAATGTAGAATGCCACTTTTTGTCGGTTCAGAAGAAAAGTCAGGTTGTCTGCCTGCCATTCTCACTCTGTCTGCACAGCATACTCTAAGTGAAACACGTGAACAGGCTGTGCAGTGGTGTGCAAACACACGTTGACTGGTATCATTTTATTCGGATCGAATTAAATGATTGAACAAACTCATTGAGAATATGAGGAGACTTTCAACCAGCATAACGAAAAAAAATTCTGTAGAGAATCACCTATTGCACCTTTAAAGTCTGGGTAGATTAGATGTTAAGCGAACATTCACTTCTCGTAATCAATGTGTTCAATGCAGGAGGAATGGCTAGGAATAAAGATCTGAGAAACTTTGACAACGGCCAAATTGTTATGGCAAGGTGACTGGGTCAGAGTCTCTCTGAAACAGCAAGGTCTGTGGTGTCAGCAGTGGAGAGAATTTACCAACAGTGGTCTGAGGAGGGACAAACCACAAACCGGTGACAGTGTGTTGGACGCCCATGGCTCATCAATGCATGAGGGCAACGAAGGCTGTCATGTCTGGTCCGAGTCAACAGAAGGTCAAAAAGTTGCCCTGTGTATCATCACCTTAAGGGTCTGAACTGGACCTTAGAGGACGAAGGTCGATGAGTCCCGTTTTCCCAAGGATCTGCTGCTAATGTCTCAGTGCCAGATACCAGGACACCTTCAGGGGATTTGTAGAGTCCATGCCTCGGCACTATTTGAGCAGCACCCGGAGGAACAACAGCATATTAAACAGGTGGTCATAATGTTTTGACAAATATATACATTTATATATTATTAGACACACACACACACAACCAAGTGACTCGGAATCAAATCAGTTTCGAATTGGAATAGAATCAAATGCTTGTGAATTGGAAAGAATTCCAGCTCTCCAAAATATAGACACAAGAGTCAAGGGAATGCAATGTATTTTGAAAAATTTGCTCCTAATTTCAACTTAACTTGACTCTCATTCAGTGCAGTCAACTATCACTTTTTGTGTCTATGAAAACAAAATCTGATTATGCAATGTTTACAAATGTGTATTAATTACGCTCTGTTATCGCTGCACTTTTGCCAGTTAAATAAAACTGCTCTTTAAAACACCAGAGAGCTCCAGGGAAGACGTCCCAAGGCCAGCGTTTAACAAGTGAGTGCAGCGTTTTGCTAAAGCGCACACTCATTAAGTAAAAATCTGAACATGCAGCACAAATGAATATAGATATATTGTTGCTGGTAAGTAATCAGCTGTAAAAAACAAAACAAAAAAAGGTTATTGTGTAAGCAAAGCAGAGAGAGAGATGTGTGGACGCTCAAGAGAGAGACACAAACAAGCAGACGGTTTGTCTGATTCAGCTTGGCTGGAGACCGGGCCAGACTGTCTTGCTCCATGTATCTCATCTATCACTGACTATTTCCAGAGATGCACCCCTTTCTCACCTCAGAGAGAGAGGATTCAATCTTTCCTGGCCTTCTGTTCATCTCTAAAAAAGCATTTATTTGGGTCTCATGGGGGAAGCTTGAGCTGCCAATGATGGGGCAGATCGTAAAGCGGATGACCAAGAGATCCAAAGCCTTCTTCATATATTCTAACATCAATTTGTAAGGGCCCCAAAGCACAGGACATCTGCTTATGGGTCCATGGTACATTTACGAGGGTTCAATGAGGGCATTGTAAAGGTGGGACAGAATGTAATCATGTTCAATTTGTCAAAAAATCAACTGCAAATGCATGACAATAATGACTAATGGCACAATAACAGTCCAAAACCTTAACTAGAAAAACATACTGTGTGTGTCAAAGGACTTGTGATATTGAATGCGGTTTGACATTTGATTATGACACAATGAAGAACGGGCAAAAATCAATTTGAGTTTCCAAATGTTAAAAATGTTATTGAAAATAGAACTGAATTTTATTTGCTTTAGTGGTTCCGATGTTTCTTGAAAATGTATGAGACAAAGAAAAAACAGTGTTACCTTTTGACAGATTTATATTAATCTGGGGCTCAACACGTTTACAGCTAAGAATTTAAATCCACCTGTTTTTTTTCTCAATGGGAATAATATAAACTTTTGCTTAAGTCTCCTACTTGCATCCAAGATGCTTTTTTTTTCAGAGAAAAAGTCTCAACATGTCAAACTCTACTCAAAAATGCCAAGATTCCAATTTGCAATCAGAAGTCAAAGACTTTAAAATAACCTCAAACTTTTCTCATTACATTTTTCCAAGGCCAAACGATCTGAGCTATGCCATCCACATATAGAGGATAGTTAGTACTATGTCAACAAATGACTAATTTGCTTCCATTTTCATCTTTTTTAAGAATTTTGACACTTTAACGAAAAATAACGGAAATCTCTATTCAGTTTCGTTAAGAGAGCAAACTGAGCAATAAAAATGTTCTCCAGTCCAAACCTCAATACCCTCGATGAGAGACAGACCTGAGAAGCGAAAGACCTTTGCACATTAATGTTCCATCGGAGCAAACAGCAGTTTAGGAAAGTGCAACCCCAAAGCTTTCCCATTTCCTCATATGAGAGAGGAGAAAACGAAGTGCTCACTTCAACACTGCCCCAAGTGGTGTCTTCAATGGCCAGTCCGGCCACAAACAAGAAAGCACAAGATTGTTCATCCTCTGAAGGTAATTACACATTCTGATCAGATATTGCAGACATAAACATGATTTAAACACTGCTGGTATATTAATAACAGAGGAACAGTTTGACTGAAGGTTATAAATCCTCAGAGGAAAGTTTTAAGTGCTGTGAGTCACGCTCCCCATCACCTATGTCTCTTTCACACTCAGGTGAAGTATATATCTAAAGTTGACAGAATGGAGGAGGTATTAAAGGATCTACTCGCAGTGTTTATCACAGGCGGCATCTGTGTGTAGGGCGAGATAAAGGAAAGATTGACGGAAGAGCGGGAGCTATACTAGCTTATAATTATGTAGTGGTGAAGCTAGCGACTGACCTCTCAACAAGAGTCACTGATAAGAGTTTGTTTTTACCCCGACATCTGACCCTCTGCAGCGAATGTGCTTCGGCAGTGTTTGAAAACACGGATGGAAAAAATAGAAGCTCTTTTTGTGTAAATGCATAGTGGCGAGATAATGAGACAGTGATGAATGTGAAGGTATTACTCTATAAGTGAAAGCCGAGGGAGGTTGACCTGATACGTTGACATGCGGGGCTCTAATCGGTAGCTACAGCTTTCAGTGTGGTGCAGAGCCAAGCCACAGAGTGGAGCTAAATCATTTAACAGGTGCAATATGTTGAGGCTGGAAAATTCTCTAAAATGGCTTCCTTGTCCCCGAGTTGTTAAGAGGCATCAAATGTCTGCAAAAACGTTAAACTATTGCCCTTGTATCCTCCGGTCAGTGTCACTGGCAAAATGTTGTGCATTTGCTTTTGGAGATGTTTTATCGATTTCCAGCTTGTATATAAATAAATACATTTATAGAGAGAAAACTCTCTGTAACATATTCACCTCATTGTAGTTTGCCAGCTTTTTGCCAGTTTTAAGCTGTTGTATCCTCCGGTCAGTGGCAATTTGTTATCTATCACATTCCAATTTCTTTGCCCTTTTTTGAAGATGTTTTATTGTTTTCCAGCTTTTTTTCTGCCATCAAGGCTGGGTTACCATGACAACAAAGTGGAATGTCATGCTGAATTTCACCTTTCCTGTCTCACCTCATATGGTGTTCTCAACCCACTCAAATATGGATGGCACGGCTGCCATACAGATGCCTGATATCGCCCGGATGGCTGCTGGGAGCTGACCTTGAGAGGGTGGCCCTCCGAGTTTTGGAAGCAGCTGCTTAATTCCCGATCTGGTGAAGCCTCAAATGGTGGATCCCACAACTGCACTCAGGTCAAACCAACGGTGTGAGGTTGTCGGGCAAATTGAGAGGCCACAAAGTCTGCCCTCAGTGACAAACATGTAGTTGCAATGAAGAGGGTGGCCGGGAATTTTTTTTAATGACAAGAATGGAGTCACCTCTTAGTGTCAGGTTCAAACAGAGGGAGCCACAGAGGCTAAATTCCTAAAACGGTAAAAAGGCAAAAAATCGTAACCCTTCCATGCATTTCTCAAGAGTTGCCACCACAGTTCGCCCAGAGACAATCTCTCCTTGTCACTCTAAAGTAGCAGAGAGAATGACAAACGTCCTCTAGTGGAAAATAAGTTGGGTCTCTGATTTCACCATGAGGCGTATCGTAAGAAACCTGTCAGTCTTCCAGACAATGCTACTTGGTGCGGAGTAGGGCGAGTTAGTGACAATAGCGGGCGATGCTGTCAGAGCTGACGGCTGTATTATTCACCTTGACTAATGTGTTTGAATAGGAAGAGGATAGGAAGTCATGGATCAAACTACCCATAATCCAACTGGGCCACTATAATCCTCATCCTCTCAAAAAGTGATGGACAAGTCCATTATGGCACTCCAGAGGCAGGGTCCCTTCACTCAGTAAATTTGGCAGACGAGCTGGAATATGTGGGCTCATGCATAAGAGGGGAAGAGCTACTCTTGACATGCCTGACATCAATTGTTAGAGCCGAGGGGGAAAAAATCAGACGGTTGGAGAAATCACAACGACAGTGGCAGGAATAAACCATTTTACTTCTGCTACATTCCAAATAATGACCACACATACAGATAGACACTTATTCTTCACAAATCACAACATGTCAACAACTGGCAAAAACAAACTTCGAATGACGTGAATGTATTTTGATTTTCCAAGTAAAAGAACATAAGTATGTGTTTCCATAAAGCTGATATATATAAGTAATGTAATATCTAATTAATTTCAAATGTATAATATTAGATCGATAAATTTCCAAGTCTAAAGGCCATTACGTCTAGAGTCCGAAATTTGCATCCGAAATTTTCGCACGTTAAAAAAAAAAATATGACCTCACGTTATGTCAATCACGCTTGCACACTGTCTCCGAAACTTTCGTCTGTCATAAAAAAAATCGGATCGGGTTCGATTTTCTGTGTTTTTCGCATCCGTAGCAAGCAGTTTGAATGGTGTTTTGACAATTGAGAGCCACCGAATCACAAATACGGACATTTCGGACTCAGTGTGCAGTGGCCTTACGGCTTATGTAAAATTGTCTGTTGAATCAAAGGAATGACTAAGGGAAATGGCATTTGCTCCATGTACACAGCTGAATATCTCAAGCATCATAAACACTATCACAGCACAAACAATCTTGACCTCTCCTTGAAGACAGACAATCTCAAACATTTTGAGATCACAGACTAGAATGCACCATGAGTATTCCACCACGCTCGAATCAAAGCCCTCAGACAAACCACACATAAATAAAGAGAGACTTCATACATGAGTAGAAACCACAAAGGCCACAGACTTGAGTTCAGCTCAAGATCACTACTTCCCAGGAATATACTTCTGTCAGTTAAAATAAAACAAGGGGAATGGATGATGTGTTTTGTGGCCCTGTGGGTTCCCTGCATGCTGTTAGGATTCATTAGACTGAATAACCCCTATGGATTAGCTTTGCTTCAGGGTTCTGGCACCAGGCCTGCCACTCTGACAGGTCATTATTGCGCATCAAGCTGGGACCAACTGCGGAGCGAACCGCAGCAGCAAGGCCTTTGAATCGCATCCCGCTCTCTCTACCCACATTTCACAGGACCGCAGTGTTCCAAACGTCCTCTCACCTGCACAGTGGGGCTCTCGGTGGGACGGCGGTTCGCTACACCTGTCTTTAGGTGCCACTTGAAGAAGTACGGCTGACTAAAGCATGTGACGTCAGAATAGATGAGATGGAAACTTCTGATTAGATATTAACAGCCGATTTCCCAAGAAACAGATTAAGGCTGGGACTGCGTGATGCTGTCAATGGACAAACACATCTAGATAAATTACAAATAAAATAAATATAAATATTGGTCATTAAAATCAAATATTGAACATTAGAAGCCCTAATCAAATGTATACAAAAACCGTGTGTGTGTGTGAGAGAAAGGACACCCTTTCTTTCTATGAATTCTATGGTTTTATGTATCAGGAAATAATAAAAAAAATCATCTGGTCGTTAGCAGGTCTTAAAACTATGTAAATACAACCTCAGATGAACCACAACATATTACACCTTGTCATTATTTATTTATCCCAAACTAGGGCTAAAATAGAGACACCATGGGTGACAAACTATGATTTGATTGCTTGTAGAGCCAGCAATTACTTGAAAGAATAATTTTCTGTATGACTTTATCAGTCTCTCACATCGTTCTGGAGGAATTTTGGCCCACTCTTCTTTACAACATTGCTTCAGTTCATTGGGGTTTGTGGGCGTTTCTTTATGCGCAACTTTCTTAAGGTCCCGACGCAACATGTCAGTCAAGTTGAGGTCTGGACATTGACTGGACCAGTGCAACACATTGATTCTTTTCTCTTTCAGCCATTCTGTTGTAGATTTGCTGGTGTGCTTGTTATCATCGTTCTGTCGCATGACCCAACTTCGGCCAAGCTTTATCTGTCGAACAGATGGCCCCACATTTGACTCTAGAATACTTGAGTACTTAAATACTTGAGCTCGATACTGTCTGTATACCAAAAACTGCAAGATGCCCAGGCTGCAAAACAAACCCAAATCATCACCCCTCCACACCTGAGCTTGACAGTTGGTATGAGGTGTTTGTGCTGATATGCTGTTTTTAGTTTTCGCCAAACTTGGTGCTGTGCATTATGGCCGAACATCTCCACTTTGGTCTCGTTTGCCCAAAGGAAACTGTTCCAGAAGTCTTGTGGTTTGTTCAGATGCAATTTTGCAAACCTATGCAGTGCTGCCATGTTCTTTTTAGAGAGAAAAAGCTTTCTCCTGGAAACCCTTTCAAACATGCCATACTTGTCCAGTCATTTTCTAATTGTACTGCCATGAACTTTAACATTTAACTTGTTAACTGAGGCCTGTAGAGTCTGAGGTATTGTTTTTTTGCAATTTCTCGGAGCATTGAATGGTTTGACCTTGGGGTGAATTTGCTGGGACGTCCACTCCTGGGAAGATTGGCAACTGCCTTGAATGTTTTACACTTGTGAATAATCTTCCTCACTGTAGAATGATAGACTTCAAATTGTTTGCAAATGCAGGGGTGATAGTAGAAAAAAATCCTGAGCCTGAACTTTTTTCTCTGGGAGGTAAGCGAGAGATATATGCCCTGATCAACATAATTGTCAAGCGGGATCCAGGGCTGTGCTCCCCTGGGAAAACATTTTGATAAATACCGGAAAATTATAGATTCTGGTGACTTTTGTAGACATGTCTTCAATGGACAAATGGACATCATTCAGACATGAGATGAACAAACTCAATACAAGCCTATATTACAGTAGCATCTTTGTGTAGAGCACCAGAGCTCCTGGGACCCATTGACTTAAGATAGTGCTAATTAATTTATTATTCCAATATCCAAATATGATACTAAATCTTTTATTTGTGAAAAAATGACTTATTTGTGACGTGCTGTCTTTGCATTTGAACATTGCACATTTTAAACAGGACACCCATTAGCTGAATAAACGTTAGCCAATACAAACATATTTATAGAAAATGACAATGAATAGGCATGAGTCCTGTCACATGACCAATAATAGCAAAACGAATCACTTATTCTAAAAAGAATATCAAGTATAATTTTAGATAAATCCGAAATATGGGGCTGTGTAAATAGTAAAACGCCCGTCATTTAACGAATTTTAAAAACACAGATGGATAATACAAAATGCTTTCTGACATTTTGACAGAAAAAAACACAACCAAGAACAAAATTTAAACGTAGCCCGTCAATTTTCAATTATTTTCTCTATCTGTGCGCGCGCGTCAGTGTTTGTGATAGAGAGCTCGCGCAGCACTGATACAACGGTACTTTTTAATCCATAAGTAACTAATGCGCTAGTTTTCATACATTCATACATTATACTTTAGTTATTAACACAATAAAGTAACACATGCAGGCGTTTCTCAACACTGAGAATGAATGAATAAATAAATAAACGCCTGACTCGCGTTTATCAGTAATCCACAGATCACAGAACTGTAATCACTAAGACATAGCGATTTTAACCCCTTAACTGTCACTGTCCCGCTAGCGGGACACCTAACTTTACTTCATTATATTTCTATTGAATCCTAATCTAGTCATGACAAACTATATATCGTTGGAAAGGTCTAAGACTCCTAAATAAATATTTTAGCGTTGTTTTGTCTTACAAATTACGAATGAATAGTAAAATATGAATTTATGACAAGAGTGCGCCTTAAAAAATTGATGTCATTACAGGAGTTTCTGACCTTTGTCACAAAAAGTCGACGCACACACTTTTAATAATTGAAACTTTGGTTTTTAGTGCTAAAAGTTCATAATAAAACATAATCTAGTATTTGTTAATAAAAAAAAGATAAAATTATATTTTAAAAAGTAAAGTAAGAAGTCCTCTAAAAAGTATAATATATATTATATATATAAATATTTTTTTTATTATTATTATATCACATATTTTAGTAGTTATCATAAATTAGGCATCATTTGAAAGCTTACGAACTCAGAATTCATCCTGTGAAAACCGTTTTGAAATTGGACGTTGCGTTACCATAGAAACGGTATTTTTTTATTAGGCCCCTCCCCTTTTGGGCATCATCTTTCATAATTTATTATTAAAACCTTTTCTAATCTTGACAAAACACATATTGTCAGAAAGGTCTGAATCTCAAGGTTCCATATTTAGTGACAGAAGTGATATTTGGATAGAAATTTATTAATTTGTTATGGCAGAATGCATACAATTATATTCAATGGAATTCAATGACACCCGGTGGCTATTTTTGGTATAACGCCTAAACAAAATCTCATGGGAACTTCAATTTTTGTGATATCAACTTTAAATTTGGAACACAACTTGGTTAGATATATAGCTTTCATTTTATAGTAATTTTATAGTAAAACATATTTTGTAAAATATTTATTTTATATTAAAAAAAATATATTAATAAATTATATTTAATTTACTGTAAATTATAACTTCCATAACTTTTTCATACTTTAATTTTTTGAAGTGCTTTCACTTCAGTAATAATCTGCTGATTGTTTTCTTTAAAACAAGACCAAACTTAGGTCTATATTCCAAAGCATTCTTGAATTACAACCATTTAAGTTTGTATAGTGCATTTTAATGTCACTTATCAAAAGGGGGGTGACAGTTAAAGGGTTAATTTTATTTAGATTTATTGTTCATCAATACTTAAGCATTTTATAATTTGCATGTCTGAATGATGTCTTCCTCTGAGTGACCATGAATGACGGAATGTTTTAAGATAATCCATGCGATCACTCCCGTGCGATCATCGAATCCAGATGAAGTTAACTACAATTTTTCAAATTTCCACATCCACCCCAGCCTAGCTGTTTACCTTCAGTGTGCTGTTATGAACTCAGTCAGACGGATGGATGGATGGAGCGGGATTCTTCTCTCTTTTTTTAGTCTCCTTTTAATGATAGGCCTTACGCATCTGTCAATCATCCCCGCTTCCTATTTGGGGAATACCAGCGCTATAATTGGTCGAACTCTGCTTCTTTTGCGGTTGCTTGATTTGAGGACTGCGCGTGCACAGAAGCCCCATATAGGGTTTTTGCGTAGTTTAGAGTGACAAATCGTACCAACGTACTTTGAGGTCATATGCGTACCCGCTACGCAAAATGCATACAGGTTGGCAGGTGATCACGCAAGCGCGAATCTGATTTTTTTTTTTTTTGCAGACACGTCTGTACGCCGGAAATCCGGCGTGGCGCCGGAGCGCTATCAGGCCTGCAAATGGTCATATAACCCTTCCCAGATTAATGGCAGCAACAACTGCTTCTCTGAAATCATGTCTTTCCTCCCTGGCATTTAACACTTTTTAGAGTTAACACGCACCTGAATGCTCCAGACCAGCAAACTGCCAAAACGTATGCTTTTATAGAGCTGATCACGCTTGCTAATGATCAATTAATCAAAGGCATTTGATTAGCAGTGCCTGACTGCTACTTACCCTCTTAATTCCTATTGAAAGCAGCAAGGGTGCACTTATGGTGTGTTCACACCGAACGCGAATTTAATCGTTTGCGCGAGTAGATTACATACAAAGTCAATGCAAAGACGCGAATAGACGCATCATTCGCGCCGGGCGTTGCGAATGACGCGAATTGGGCGACGCGTTTTGCCGCGAACGTCTTCCGCGCAAGTTGAAAAATTTGAACTCGAGCGAAGATTCGCATGACGCTTTGTTGCGCCAGCCAATCAACGAAGAGCATCCGAGAAATCCTGTCAGCGACCTATGTCAGCGACCCTAGCTTAGCAGGTTATCAAACTGGGCACCCGTCATTCTCAAATAGCGCTGGAAGCGGCTGTCATCCAGGCGCAGTTCCTGAAGAAGACTGTGAAATTCACCGAGTTGAGTTCGCCTCTGGATGGTGCTGTGAACCCAGACACGTCGGCGTTTGGCTTTCCTCCATATTTGGGACTTCCACAACAAGTACAGAGCAGCAATATGCAACGTATGCCAGAAAGAAATTGTGTTGTTGTTTTTTTTTATTCGCGAGTGACACGTACGGACGCGCGAATGGGTTCAAAATGTTCAAGCGTCTAACTAGACGCGATAGACGCATATTTCACGCTATATTCGCGGTTCGGTGTGAACACACCATTAGTTTGTCACCCATGGCTTCTCCATTTTAGCCCTAGTTTTTTGTTAAATAAATAGTGACACAGTGTAATATGTCATGTGTTGTTGTTGTTGTTGTTGTTGTTGTTCATCTGAAGTTGTTTTTACCTAATTTTAAGACCTGCCAAGGACCAGGTGATTTTTTAGAATGTCCTGATACGTAAAACCATAGAATTCAATAGGGTGTCTTTTCTTTTCCACATGATTGTATATACAATATACACTTGTCTGTGAGTGTCTATTTAGTACATTCTAATAACTGTTCTGATATATACACTCCAAAACTTTTAAACTATTCAATATATGTTGTCAATAAATACCGTTTGCAAGAGTGCTTTTCAACAAAGCTGTACAGAGATTCCTACAAGTAATCATTTTACAACCTGCAACTCCAGTTTGATATCATCTTCTTGTTGGCGTATCTCATGCAGATAAAATCAGCCACTTCACAGGGTCAGAAGATACAGTGGGGGAAAAACAGCACCAATAATAAATACCCAGATACACAGAAAATCAATAGGACTTTTGTGTGGGTTGATATTAACAATTGACAATGTCATAGAGCTGCTTGCTGTGCTGAGGAGAGATGATCAGGATACATCAAGGCAGATGGTATTGATTTGTTCTCCTGTTTAAACAAAGCTCTGTAATGCAATTCTGAGGGTAACTGACAACCAAGGAAAAGCTATTATTTCTCAATATTGCAAAACAAATTGTAATTAGAGGATGGGGCCACAGACGATTGAGAAACGGCGTTTGCACGGAGCACTCCGAATCGATCAGCTCTTTTTCACTTGACCCCTCATAAACGGCTCAGATTAATACGGTTTAGATTATGAACCCTCCCTGCGCTGGGCGTTTGATTGGCAGTCTTTGCTGAGAGGGGCTGCAGATCTCCAGAAATGAAAAAGAGCTTAACCCAAAGACTGCTTTCAGGGGCCGCTCACCTCTAGAACGCACGCCTCCACTGCACTTGGCCCGGTTAGCAGAGACTTTAATAATAAAACAGTGGAGAGTGGGATTTATGAACAGGTCATTTAGAGTGCACCGGAAAAGTGCTCTCAATCACACAATATTGAGAGATGATTAACGATGACCTGTTTGAACCTGAAGTCATCACAAGAAACACTCTCGTATCCCTGGCTAATTAGCGTGCGGCCTGCCAATCAATCTGACAGCTCAAGTCATGTAATTCGTAGTTTAGGAACAAACCTGTTGACAATCCAAGCAGAATGTGAATTACTTATTTTACTTTTTAAAGGTGCATTGTGTTAGTGCAAAGTTACCTATGGTTTTTACTAAATTGCTCTTTGGTTGCACTTTGGTTACCACCTCAGGTGAAAGTCTGTGAGTATCTATTTAGTGCATTCTGATTTACCAAAACAGTCTCCTGACAACTCGCAATAATGCAAATTAAACTGTAACATAGCAGTACAACATGGCTTGTAGGAAAAAGGTAAGTTTTAGCATTCGTGTTTGAGTAAAAGCTTTAATGATTAGGTACCATTTTTAAAGGTGCTGTATTTAAACTTTTTGACTGTACTAAAGCATAACACCATAAGTTTGTAGATACAGTATTTAGGAAACATGCTAATTTCACATACTTGTTTCTCTGAAAAACAATGCTACAACCAGTTATTCTACTTTGAAATGTGCATTCCGTGTTGGAATGTCTGTTTTTGTTTTGGTCTGTGTGAATTCGCCCATTGGCAATTTATCGATAGTATCAATAGTATTTCGACACCCCGGGTTGCCAGTTGGCGGAAAACACAGCGTATTGTAGCCATGGAAGCCAGTAAACGAACGAGATCGGAGATTCTACCCGACCTAAAAAGTCTCAGCATCCATCTAAAAATCTCTTTGCAAATTGCAAATATACTAACAAAAATGGTACTATCCTTAAAGCTGAATTCCGTAGTTTTTCCTCTTTGTTGCAATCTCTGTTGAAAATCTGCAATTGCAGTTATTTGCGGAATTATCAACTTTACGTGGGTTGTGCCGATAGACAGTATAATGGCGCTTTTCCACTGCATGGTACGGCTCGGCTCGGTACGGTTCAACTCGGCGCGAAACGGTTCGGCTCGCTTCGCTTTTCCACTGCGTGGTACGACTTGGCTCGGTACGGCACGGTTCGGTTCGCTTTAGCTCGGTTGCTTTTCCACTGTAGTTAGTACCCCTTCAAAGTGGGTGGGACTGATCGTTACACTGTTTGTAGGTCCGGTGATAGCCGTGTGCGGCTAAGAGCTGAGCTACTTCTTGGAACACTTTTTCATTCCGTTTAGCAGCTAGCCCCATCCAGCTCTCGCTGGATCCGCTGCTCGGCAACCAACGAGAGGAACGTCTGCAACTCGACCACGAATCAGCCATTTCTTTTTTAAAGTTTTGATCTCTTTTTTTTTCAAGAAAGTAAACAACAGGTGCTACCGTGTTGGCTGTTGTCTACTGGTTATTTAAATCTAGCTAGCGGGTTTAGTGTCTCGTGTCGCAAATCCAATGACGCTGGTAGTGACGATTCTGTCTCTGACCAATCAGTGATCTGCAGTGTTTCACGTCACATTTTAGTACCGGTACGGTACGCTTGGAACCTCAACAGACCAGGTACCATTTAAAGCGAGCCGAAGCGAGCCGTACCGTACTGTACCATGCAGTGGAAAAGCACCACAAGTGAGCCGTACCGAACCGTACCGTACCATGCACTGGAAAAGCGCCAAAGCGTGCCGTACCGAACCGAACCGTACCGTACCATGCAGTGGAAAAGCGCCATAAGAAGTGGACAGAGCCATCTCATTAGAACTCAGTTGAGACAGTTAAAGCCCATTTTTAGCGATTTTCGAGCACTTCCGTTCCTGACGTGCAGACTTTAAACCGACTCGAACTAAGCTTGATGACGTGAGCAACCTGTCTGACAGACGTAAATCTTCTAGTAGCTGTGCGTGAAAATTGCCAACGTTAATCTTGCAGAGACGGGGAACTTGAGCAAAGAGTTCTCATACCGAATTATTTCCAATTCCCCAAAAACGTTGTTGAAATATTTTGTCCCGTTGCTTTTATGGACTCATTATCTATGGGCTTCTCCCTTGATGGGACGTCCCCCCAATTGCCTGCGAGCTTCTCCACCTGTCTGTACGGTAATTTCTGTACAGCGCAACAGAGAGTAGAGTGGTTATGACGCAATCGTTAGCCTATTTTTACAAAAACTGTTTCTACGGGGCCATAATATAACATAGAAGGTAATGGAGCCCTTTATACATTGTCGTGTTTCTTTAGAAATAAATAATGGACAAATGGAGTCTTTAAACGCCTCAGATGTAAAGTTATTCGCTGTCAAAATGACGCCAAAATGAATGGGAGTCAATGGAAATGCTAACGCAAGTGAAGTTCTGCTACAAGATGGTGGCACCCGGCCGGCTTTAACTTCCAGTCGATTGATTACCTCCTTGGTTGTGCCTCGGCACGGCTCTACTCGGTTGAATCCAATGTTTTGAGGAGAATGTGCGGCTGTCAGTCACCGTGCCGGTGTGGATACTGTCATTCAGAATCACAGATTCTACTTTTTGGAAGTATGACCAACATAAGAATTTTCACCGGAAAATGTCATCTGAACAAGTAAGTAACATCCACTTTTGTTCTGACCAACTAAGGGGAAAAAAACATTGCAGTAAATCGCGCTGATTAAATCTAACGATCGCTTATCATATCACGTCAAACCATGCAAATTCCGTAGTTAAGGCCATTGCACACTGAGTCCGAAATTCGCATCCGAAATTTTCGCACGTTAAAAAATAAATACGACCTCACGTTATCTCAATCACGCTTGCACACTGCCTCCGAAACATTCGTCCGTCATAAAAAAAAAAAAAATCGGACCGGGTTCGATTTTCTGCGTTTTTCACATCCGTTGCAAGCAGTTTGAATGGTGTTTGAATGGTGTTTTGACAGTTCAGAGCCACCGAATCACGAATACGAAAAAATGCATACGAAAATTTCGGACTCAGTGTGCAATGGCCTTTAGTCAGAGTAGTAGTAATAAAATAAGTAGTAAAAAAAAAGTTGTTCAAAAGTTTCATTGTTATTTTTAATATGAACTAAAGTTTGTATGTTGTGATGTGTGTTCTGTTGATAATATTATATTGAAATATTTGAATTTTGGTATTGCAAGATATAGAATTAATATTATTCCAAACTTTTTGCCAGTTAAGATTTTGTTTAGTTACAATGTTATTAAATCATTTGTTGAATTGCAGCAACTGTAGCAGATGCAATGTCATTTTCTAAAGTTTGAGGTGGTATGTTGTATTTTGACTGAATAAGATCAAAGGTCATGAACAGTCTTTCATTGTATAGGTGGCCCAGGTTGATTACTCCTCTTTGGCTCCACGTTAAACTCAACTGTTGATCCAGATTACTATGCCGATTGCGAAAAAGTCACTCTTAATCTGGACGTACAGGGTCATCTCTCTCTGCATCACGGTTTTAATTGTTCTTGATTTAAGGATTATATCTCAAAACCATTGGACTGCACAGTTAATTCTTTTGATATTAACTTTGCCACACAGAAGACACGTGAAGGATTACATCAATTTAAGCAATTACTGTTTGGCTTATAGTTGCCTACACACAGTGCCTCTGAGTTTACTTGCTATATTGATTTCCAAGCCAATGTTCACTGTAGGAAAATCCCAGGATGCATCCATAATCTGCAGCCAAAATTCTTTTTGACCAAGGCTGTACCTCTGCCAGAAACTGTCTGAATCACTTGGGCCGCGGTTTTGCAGACTTAACAGTTATTTCGAGTGTACAAAACACCCAATTCAATAAACAACGGCAATTTCATACATAAGTTGCAAATGGGAGATCGAGGAATCAATTACAGGAATTCTTCCGTCTTATAGTGGCACTTTGAGTTCAAATGTCAGCCATCTTTTCAATCTAAACTTTGGAAATGACTGTGATGACTTTTACACTATGTTAGTTCAAATACAATTCTATCCTTATTACTTAGGTATCAATTTACTCCCTCTGCTCTTCCAAAGGATTCCACTGCTCATGTGCTCAAGTGTTTTTCTTACAGTTGCCTCACGTAACGGTCTCACACACACTGACACGCTCACACATATCACATTCATTGGTATGCTAGATGAGATCTTACCAGCATCCTTTTGAGAAAACCTCCCACCTGCTTAAGGAGAATGATGAGACATTAGGAGACGTGTTCTGTTCAATAATTCATGTTATTAATAATGAAAGCTACAGACATATCAGTGGATGAGAAATATCGTTTCTGCTCAGTAATTTTATGAGGCTGTAACATATTGCCAACTGTGCCATATTGCTGCCTTGCCACATTTTCTAGTTTTTGACTTGAAATTAGCTGGGCATGAGATGCATTGATAATCTAAACCCTGTCCAACCAAAATAGATTAATTTTCACAACAGTTACGGTCCTCTAATTCCAATGGCCAGGCATAGTTTCAATACTGATCATATTTAGTGTAACAGCAGGGACGCTTCACTCTCTGTATCACTCTGCATGTCTGTGTTGTTCACAGCATTTAAAGCAAGAATACGTGAGTGGAATAGCAACTGAAGTGCCTACTAGGATTGTGCAAAATTCAGAATTAAAGAATTGGCTTTGAAATTCTTTGAAATGGCTTTGACATGAGTTTGAATTGAATTGGTAACACCCCACAGGAAGTTGAATTGGAGTGAAAGGAAGATACATTTATTGAATTGAAATTCGAAAGAATTTCACCACAGGAAATGCATTCAGGAAAATCAAGTGTTCCTCCTCCGTGGTTTGCAAACATTAATTTAATAAAAATGATGGCATGTATTTGTTGAATACAACTATAGGTGGTGTTTCAAGCATTTATCTGTAAAAGACATCAAACATACACATTTGACTTTTTTCAAACCATTCAAACAAGGCTTTGTCAAGCTAACATGTATTGCTTTTGTAGTTCAAAAATGGTTCAATTCATTATAACTCTACTTATAATTCTGTATACTGTATACTGTTTGTGACCTTTATTCAAATTCAGGACATTCTCAATTCAGTTTTGAATTGCGCTCAACATTGGTTGACAAACACTTGCTTAAGTTTTTGAACTTAGAAACAGGTCGTGAGCGTGAGTTAAATTTATCATGCAATGCTTCACTGACAAAACCTCATTTTCAAAGTTCACCATCATCGCTGCCAATCTATGGCTTTTGCGCTGGTATTTTGTGTGCAGTGTTAAGCCAATGACGAACAAGCATTTCACAGCATGGCTCTGGGCAAACGGCCAAATAGATCCCTTTTCAGCAGCAAATATAGATCCTTGTGCCCCCATTCCATGTCCTTCCTTCACTCCTCCTGAGTGAAAACCCATCTGGGATTCTAACAACAAAAACCTGCGCAGGATGTCTTACAGCGCACACAAGCTGACTAAGATTCAGTACTGAAGGCCAACATACAGCTGGGTAAGAATCCCACTGCAGTCATGTCGGCCCTGTTTGGCATTCAGCGAAGGAGGGGAGACGTATTAGTCACAAAGAGTCTCAGAGGGAACCGTTCTTACACATTCTGATCACTGTCCACCCCAATGGCCCTGAAAAAGCCAAAGCCAGGATTTATACATTTCTCTTAGATCGCCATAAATTCTTTACACCAACACAAATATGTCCGTCGGGAATAAGCAAGGTTACTGCAGATGAAATAAGTCGAAGATTCAGCTGGGCTTTCAGACAGCACAAAAAACTAATGAGATGAAGACCAGCTTTGGCCTTCATTTTGTCAGCGCTAAGTTAACCTGAGCTATACTTTAAGATGTGATGTTTGGAGGAGGTAAAGCAGTCTCTTTATGATTTCAAAGCACAAATGCTCAGAACACACTTCACATACAGTACATAAGGTTATTTTATTTTTTTGTAACTATTTGTTAGATATGCAGCCACATCCAAGCCAGGCGGCCGGGACCCATTAGGGAGCCTTAGCAAACTTCCAGGGGAGTCCAACAATTCATAAAACCATTTAAATATATTAACATAATTTTAGTTGAAATGCACACAAAAAAAGTACAGAAATACCAAATTAAACTCAAACTGATATCATATATTTTTGAGTTTATTTGTTTTTATTGCAAAAGAAGTAGTTGCATATCAGCCTAGATAGAAGGGCCTTCGAATGGACTTGGAGTCAAAAATAGAATTTTGAGCACTGAATCGTCCAATATAATATTTTCCCGTGATTACTGTGCAGGGCCTCTGAAAGGATGACCCTGGGTAGTTGTCCCAGTACAGTGGCTCCAAATAGTATCTGGACACTTGAAAAAAGCTTTCAAAAGGATCTTTCAAAATAATTGCATTAGGCTATATAACAAATATCGAAACAAGTGACAATTAATTTATCAAAAAGTTTTTTGGTTTTAAATTATAAAAAAATATATATATTGTTGAAAATTATAACAAAATGTGTGTGTGTTGGCATGGACATACTGCTGCTGTGCAATAGCATACAAATTACCCATAGCAGATCTATACAGGTGGAGCTGGGGAAGATGGAGGGTTTCTGAAAGCCCGCTGCGGATTTGAAGGTTGAGCATGCAAGCTCATTGGCTACTGATACAGCAGGAACCAATCAGCTGTGCCTTAATAGCCGCTTTCCGACCAACTAGTTATAGGAACTCTCCCTTCTTAACAGTTCTAAGAACTACTCTCCCCCAAACTTGGTTTTGCGGTTTGTGTTCGCACTGGCCAAGTGGCCATAGGAACTGGTAGGATAAGGGGTAAGGGAGTGACGCAAGCACGGCGACGGTCTTTATGGCGTCATCACAAGACGTAGCGCGGCCACATACAACAACAACAAATCAGCATGGAGGAGGCTATCGCAATGTTCCTGTTCTGCCTTGCCGGGACCTTAATAACGAGGTACGAACGGCGGCGTTTAAAGACTATGCTTGAGTTCTGTACAGAGAAACACAGAAGACGAAGGCTCCAGCGTAATATAATCTTAAGTAATATGATGGAA